>CM070581.1:10487500-11687500 GCA_036346355.1 Rhipidocladum racemiflorum | reverse complement strand
TCCCCGCGACCCTATCCCCGTTTGGATATTGGGGCCCCGTCGGGACCCATCCCCGCAAAAATTTCACATAAGAGAAGAGCTCTTATAGCCATTTTAACTTTAAAATCATATCAACAGGCAAGGAAAAAAAGAATGAATGCATTCATTGAAGATTATGTTGTCCCACTTATGAAAATGTGAATATGATGGGCTAGAAAATATATTTGCAATTTAACAACTAAATTGGACTAAACTAAATTCGGATCCCCAACCGAGTCCCCGCGGGGAAAAAATTTCCCCGTCCCCGTCCCGCCAGTCCCGACGGGGGAATAATTTTTCCCGTTTTCATCCCCGTGAGGGATGATTTCTTCCCATACCCATCCCCTAATAGAGGAATTCCCCGTCGGGATTGGGGAACGGGTCCCCATTGCCGCCCCTAGTTTCAGTTGCCTTGCTTGTTTTGTAAAAGACAAAAAAAAAACTAATTACTCTGAAAACTGAGCTGTCAGAGAACAGTAGCACTAGCATAGACGGTTGTTAATTTTGTACATATATTTCAACATTTGCTACATAATTTATTGGGCAATAGTGTAAGCTCCGCACTGTTCCATACACTTTCACAACGTATGATTCCATTAATTGGCCCAGTTGTACATCCAATACATGTGATTCCCGTTCGTCAAGCAAGCAAGATTTGCCAAAATCCTTGATTCTGGGCAAGCATGGTTGATTCCTGCAACAAGCGACAGATACTCGGCAGCAAATTCAGATCAAGACAAGCTCTTCATGCCTGAAGAATTTTCGCCGTGCTCGCTCACACATCAGGATTATTTCGAAGACGCGTAATTACGACTTTTCGCACAGAAAGGGGGGAAAAAATAACATCTGATCAGTAGGCCTTCTTATGGCCGGCAAAGTCAACATAGACTAAAACAAGAAGCCAACAAGTCGTCTACTGAATTCGCAGCAGGCAGACTTGTCACTGGAGAACAAAATGTTCAGACCGTACCGCTGCGGTAAAGTTCGTCCTGACGATGGATTTTGGTAGGCTAATCCTGCTCAGGACCTGCCGATTCTGCATTACGATCTACAGGGGTCGCTATCCTGTGATACAGCCGGAGTTGCGATCTTTTGGGCCTCTTTTTCTTCGGTCTGAACTGGTGGCCAAACATCTTGCATGGTGCAGCGCTGTCAGAAGATGTGGTCCTTTCTCCCCGTTGCAAGCTTGCTTCAGGCGCGCGTGGACGTCGCGCGACCATGCAACCTTCAGGATTATCCAATAGATTCACGCATTGCGAAGGCAACAGATTCTAGAACTTTGCAAGCATCGGATGTCAGCACGCCTTGTAAGACGAGCATGACGTTTGGCATGCATAGCTTCTGAATGAAGTTGGTTTAGCGGTTCACTTCGGGTACCATTATTCAATGGGAACAGTTCCATTTTATTCATGTATATCTGTTGTGGTTATGACATGGAATGTCGAGACTTTGGTTTCTCTACCAAATGCGAGACATGCATGTTGCCATCTCAGCCCTTGCTAGAAATAATCTTGTAATTAGTTTGAGTTTTAATTAAGGGCTCCAATAAGATAAGGTGGATTAGGATAAGAAAATAGAAATAGATTAGGATAAGAAAGTAGAGTTCTATTTTATTATTTAGGCTGTAGTTTTAATATAAATATAGAGATAGGTTTTGAATTTTTTTTAGCAATAAAAATAAGAGAGAAATAAAGAGAAGATTATTCTAAAAATTTTGAGTAAGAAAAATTAGGTGCGCTTTTGGAAGGGGGCACGTTTGAGGCTGTATGAGGCAGCTACAGAGCAAAAGTCCCTCCGGCAGAAAGCGACAGCAAAAAAGTTTGGATTAGAGGTATCTCATCCAAACACCCCCTAAATGTTAAGGCACTGGACGTGAAGCTTCCCAGGCAGCAGAATACAAGATCTCTCCTGTTGCGGTTGCGAAAGTTCAAGCAATCCACGCGACCAACAATTGTGTACTGTAGCTACAGTACCGAGGTACTGCAGCAGAAAGCAACGAGAGAGTAGAGGAGGACCTGGAGCTACACTCCTCGAATCGACGTAGCACCTAAAAAAATCATCACGCGAGTCCCAGGCGACAGAGGCAGGAGGCGTGCAGGAAGCAGGCCACACTTGGCAGGCAGGAGTTTTAAGCGGCAGTTGACGTGCAACTAAGGAAACAGCCGAGTAAACACGTGTACATGAAGCTCCACGATCTGCAAGCCGCGAAGTCCTGTTTAGAGGTGGGCACTTGGTCCGCCCCGAAGCACGACGGAATGGCCTCGTGTAAAGCCCGGTACGACACGGTTTCGTGCCGGGCCGAGCCGGCACATAACTGTAGCACAAGTCGTGTCGGGCCTGAGAACCGGGCACGATGGGTGGCACGACCCGGCACGATCATTTAGGCTGAGCCCGTGACGGCACGGTACGAACGGGCACGAAATCACGGATTAAGACCTAAAAGTTGGCAGATATTGTTGATTCAGGGTATCTTCAAGCATTGCATTTATGTTTGACATTTTGTTGATGTGATTAGTCTCTTATGTAATTAAAATAGGTAGTTTAGTAGTAGTGATATGTTTTATTTCTTTGCTCGTCACAATAGTGAAAATGGGTCGGGCCTGGGCCGGTACGGCACGAAGTGCAAATGGGCCGGGCCTGGGCTCGCCAAAGGCGAGACGGACCGGCACGATGGGCATGATGGGCTGTCGTGGCACGGCACGGTTCCGGCCCGAAGCACGATGGGCCCAGACTGGGCCGGCACAGCACAGCACGACGCCCACCTCTAGTCCTGTTGCGGCACAAGGAAGCAACCGTGTCGCAGTCTGAAGGGAAAAGGCAGAGAGCTGCGACCGTACGTGATAAAAAGTACTGTAGCGACGCAAAGAACAGCAGCAAGCCGCGTCAGTAAAAAAAGTGAGGTTTTCTGATACTAAGGATCATGGGCGAGAAGATAAATGCTTAGAGGGGGATCATATCTCTTCAATACTCTCTCCTAACAATCGATAATTATTCATTTTGAGCAATGGAGATGAAGGTAAATTTGTGCGTCCAAGGTGTTTGGGGTGCAGTCGATCCAATGGAGAAGGCTGAAGAAGATGACAAGATAGATCAGGCAGCACTTGTAGCAATCTATCAGTCGGTACCAGATTCGATGATGCACCAGCTCATCGGCAAGGAGACAGCATGTAAAACATGGCTAACGCTTCAGAAGATGCGCGTGGTAGTTGACTGCATGAAGGAGGTGCGACTACATTATCTACGGAACGAGCTTGAGAATCTCCAGATGGGAGAAACTCAATTGGTGGATGAGTTCGCAGGCAAGCTTACTTCACTGTACATCATTACTTCTCTCGAAAACAAGACGGAGAAATCTGTGGCAGTGAAGAAGTACTTGTGTGTGCTACCAGAAAAGTTCGTACCTGTCGTCACCACGCTTATGTACTCCCCAGTTCTGGGGAATATAAAAATTGAGGAAATCACTGGCTCACTCAAGGCGTATGAGGAGATACTAAAGGGGTATCAGTCCCGCAACAAGGAGTATCAGTCCTGTGACGAGTAGTTGTTGTTGTTAAAGGGAGATACAAGAAGTGGTGGAAAGCATTCCACAAGAAACCATTGACCAAGGACGGTCATGGCTCATCAAGTAACCACAGGCATGGGTGCGGCGGTTTCGGTGGCTGAGGAGACAAAACTGAACAAGACAGTGAAAACAAATCAATAGATAAGTCACATATCAAATGTTTCGAATGTGAAAAATCTGGTCACTACGCGACGGAGTGTCACAATCACATAAAGTGCTTCAACCATGGCAAGTATGGTCACTACGCATCGGATTGCCGGAACAAGAAGAAGAACGAGGAGGTGGACCTCATCAAAGCCGGTGAAGACGACAAACCATCTCTACTCTTCTCATTGTGCAAAGAAGAGAAGCCAAACATACTGATGTTAAACGAGGAGAAAGTAGTTCCTAAAGTATGCATGGAGGAAGATATCCATGACTACACTAATCTGTGGTACTTGGACAATAGAGCAAGCAATCACATGATTGATGATCACTCCGTGTTTCATGAGCTTGATGGGGAAATTTTAGGTAAAGTCAAGTTTGACGATGGTTCAACAGTGGAGGTAAAAGGCAAAGGAACAATGCTGGTACAATGCAAGAATGGTGATCAGAAGTTGTTCTCTGAAATTTATTATATACAGAGGTTGTGTAACAATTAACAACATACTCAGTCTCGGGCAATTGGTAGAAGAAGGGTGCAGGATGAAGCTATATGTGGAGTTCTTACGTGTTTATGACAAGAACAAAGATCTGTTAATGAAGGTCAAGAGATCTCCAAACCGATTGTACAAGATTTTCCTAAAAACTTATAAGCAGTTTTGTCGTGAGGTTGAAAATTTAGGGAAGGAGAGGTCCCAAACGGACGCGTCGAGTGTGACATCCACTGTTGGCTTAGGCGTGACTTTGGGGATGGTGAAATAAAAGGCGCACGAAGCAGGCTGGAGGCAAAGCTATGCAAAAGAAAAAGGAAATAGCAGATTCGTCTCGAGGGGGCGGCGCAACAACAGAAGAAAAGAAAAGGAAAGGCGCTCCAGGCGGCGATGCTGAAATCGGAGAAGCAATGAGGTGCAGGCGGTTGCAGGCTTCGTGCGGCAGTGCAAAGAAAGGAGACATGCTCGGCATTGGAAGATGGAAGATGTGTTCAGCATACCGGAGGCTGCAGGAGCAAGGCTTGCAACGTGTAGCAGGAGCAGTGCATGCGCATGCAAGAAAGAGCAGTCCGGCAGCATGGAAAAGAAAAGAAAAGGCAACAGCGCATGCATTAGGGTCAATGGGCCCCGATCCCCATTTCCCCGCGGGGAATTCATCTATTAGGGGATGGGGACGGGGGAAATCACCCCACACAGGAGGCTTATCGGGGGAAATATTGCCCCCGGGATCACGGGGATGGGGACGTTCCACCGTTCCCTGTCCCCGCCCTCGCAATATCACTAATAGGTGGGAGCAAATGATTAATTCTCAAAATCAAAAATAATGTATGTGAGGTTATTATTAATAAACATGGTAAATATGAATTACTCTAGTGATTCACTCAAAGTTCAATCAGATTTGCACTATTACTCAGTGATTCACTCATGTAGCATATGGTCTTTCATGTAGCATTTTCGGGCATTAATCCCCATCGGGGTCCCACGAACCCGTCGGGGACGGGAACGGGGGTATTATGTCCCGTTTGCAGGGACGGGGACTGGAGCGGGGAAGTTTTGCTTATCGGGGATCGGGGATGGGAGGGTGCTCCCCGCGGGGATTTTCCCCGTTGCCACCCCTAACCAGGGAAGGAACGGCAATACTCCATCATGGGCTGTATGCATGTAAGCAAAATAGCTTGAAGCTGCAGCGTGATGTGCGCATGCAAAGAAAAGAATAAAGAGAGTAGAGATATATAAAAGAAAAAAGAAGAAGGAGATTGAGAGAAAATTTTGGAGATTAGTTAGAGTTGTGTTAAAAATTAAATATTACTAGATTAATGGGGTACATGTCGACGTTTAGTATCGGCAATGAATGTGGGGGTGTGTATTTGTGGGGTTAGGCGCTAGATCGAGAACTTGATGGTAACACAAGACAAAGGTTTAGACAGGTTCAGGCCCTCTGCGGTGGAGGTAAAATGCTAGTCCTGTGTTCTGGGATTGTCTGTCGTTCTTCTTGTTGCTGTCCCTATCTCTCTTATATAAAGGGAGAGATAGTAGAGTCCGACTCGGTTACAACGGAGGGGATCCGAGTTAGTTACAAACCTGCGGATTGTGTCCTTCCTTATCGGGGACAGTATCCTTCTCGGTTACAATCGTATTTTACAAGGGGATGACCTCCTTATGTTACTCCTTGCGGTTCACGGCGGGGTGATTTGCATGGCGCTAGGAACGGTTGCCTGGTCCCACTTGTCTCTTCTTACCGGGTCTTCTTAAACTCTTGTGAGCATACCCGGTAGCTATGTTCTCCACAGTAGCCCCCGAGTGCTTTGCGATTGAGTTGCTTGTGCCGAGGTCTCGCTTATGAGTAGGAGACGCATCTGGCTGCTTGGTCCATAACTCCTTCAAAGTAGTCGGCTGCAAGCAAGGAATTTGCAAAGGACTTGAAATTATCCTGCTCATCGCATGATCCGAGCAGTCTCTTTTGTAATAGAGGTGCCCACGTTTGGCCTGTTATAGGGACGCGCTGGTGAGGATATCTGGAGATCAGCCCGACTTGGGGCTCTCCGGGTTTGTGTCTAGGGGGACGATAGTGATCAACCCGACTTGGGGCGCACCGGAGTTGCGTCCAATAGGACGTTGGTAATCATCCTGACTTGGGGCTCACCGGAGTTGCATCCGATAGGATGCTGGTGATCATCCCGACTTGGGGCGCACCGGAGTTGCATCCGATAGGACGCTGGTGATCATCCAAACTTGGGGCGCACCAAGGGCGTGTCCAATAGGACACTGGTGATCATCCCGACTTGGGGCACACCGGAGTTGCATCCGATAGGACGCTGGTGATCATCCCGACTTGGGGCACACCAAGGGCGTGTCCAATAGGAGATTGGCCGAGTGGTTCTCGCGTAGTCTAGCCAATGATGTTCCCCCAAAGCTTCAACTCGGCCCGAACCCGAGATTCTCGGTTAAATCCAAATCAAGGGCGCTCCGTAGGGTCCGCACTGTCCGTTCGCGGAAAGAGAGGGATTTCCTTCCCGCCCGAAGGTGAAACCCTAACATCGTGCGGCGCATTTAATGCGCCCTTTCAGAGGGGATCAGTTACAATCTCCCATTGTTTATTTGGTCGCCGCCTCTTTCTTCTTGCTTGTCTTCCCGGAGTTCTTTTGCTTCAACCTTTTGCTAGTACTCCCCGCTACCTCCAAGAATGGCGTCCTCCTCCGCGGCTGCCCCCGAAGTGCCTTTCGCAACCCAGGATCGGGCCACCTTGGTAACAACAGAGGCGTATCCCGAGGCCATGGTCGTTGCAGGGGTTATCCCTCCATCGGAGCTGATAGGAGCTCGCGCAGCGGCGGGTGAATATTTCCCCACTCCTTGGTCAGAGGAAATCGTCGCTTTTGAATCTTTTTTCTGGCGCGGACTTAGTTTGCCTTCCAGCGCTTTTCTCCGCGGCCTTCTCTTTTATTATGGAGTCGAATTGACTCATCTCAACCCCAATTCCATCCTTCATATCGCCGTTTTTGTCCACCTTTGCGAAGCCTATTTTGGCATTCATCCTCATTTCAGCCTTTTTTGCCATCTTTTCGTTCTCAAGCCCGTCCCGAGTAAGAAGGCCCCCAAGCTGGCTGGGGGTGCTGGTCTTCAGCTCCGGGATGGGTTGAAGAAATCCTATTTTGCGATCCCTTTTCGTTCTTCGAACAAAGGATGGCACCGGGAATGGTTCTACTGCTCCAACCTCATGCCTAGCCTTCACGTCTTTTCTGGGTGAGGACCCGTTGTTGATGTTTCTTGGGCCAAACCTCCGCCTGACTTCGACGATCACGAAGTTGGGGAGCTTATGGCCATCATCCAGCAATTGAAGAAGGATGGCTTGCGTGCGGTCGGGATCGCCACTAGCTTTGCCATTCGTCGCGTCCAACCGCTGAAGGACCGAGTTGACCCGGGGTACGAGTTCCAGGGGAGGTCAGACCCTACTTAGGAAACCCCTGACAGGATCTCGACGGGGGCTCTTGACAATCGGCTGAACGACTTTTTTGCTCCCGACACCATGATGGATTGCTGCGGGTGTCCCAAGTCTTATAGCATGAAGCGGCCCCCTCCTCAGGTAACCTCTTGCTTCTTCAGATGGGTTTCTTTTTGCATCTCTTGCCTTAGCTGACTGGTCTTTTGTTCTGCAGGGTCGAGAAGATTACTTTTCCGATGCCCCAGTTCCCGGGTATCCTAAGATACCGAAAGATAGGCCAAGGGAAGGTAACGATCTTGAGCCTTTTGTCGAAAAGGATGTGGACTTGGGGATGTCATCATCAGAGTCCCTCGGGTCTCGGAACCCCGTCACTCCTCCGGATGCTGCCGTTCATCCGAGGTCGGGCTCCAAACGGTCAGCTCTAGCTTCCACTGCCGCGCCGAGTGCCAAAAAGGGTAGGGGTTGGCTGCCGAGGAGGTCAGCCCACAGCCCTTGCCTTCGGGCAGAGGTTTGCCCCAACATGAAGGTGCTGGAGTGAAGATACGGAGGTCCACTAGGTATCGTATGGTCTACTCCCTTCGTCCGTTATTGCTGATTTGTCGGAACGCACTTCTGATTTTTGCTATACCAGGAAGCCATCCGCCAATGTTCCTGTCGACACGCCAACTGGAAATCCTCAGGAGATTGCTCCCGAAGAGGTCCCCAGCCGGGGCTCAATGCCTTCTCCAAGCATTGCTGCTCATGGGGGCTCCAAGGCGGCTCCCGAAGTGATCCCGGGTGTACCGTCGCCAAATGCTGCTGCTTGCGGGGATGTCGAAGTAACTCCAGAGGCTATTCCGGACGTGATGCCTCCGAGGGCGACCACTCAGGAGGACGCCGAAGTCACCGCTGAAGCTTTCCCTGCTACATTACTCTCTCCCGAGTGCCCACTACCTCCGGCGAGCGCGGAGAGCCAAGATTCGGCCGAGGGCCCTCCTCAAGTGGAGGAGACCTCGCGTTCTGAGGTGGTCGGTGGGCCCGGCCTTGTACTCGGATCTTGGGATAGCGACGAGGAGGAGTGGGGCACCGTCGACGACACTGTGGAAGAGCAGGAGGCCGTGGAGCTCGAAGAGTGCGTCATTAGTAGTTCCTGACTGATCCGGGTAGTCCTTCGCCTCCTTCTATTATTGATTCTTTTATTGCCACCTCTTTATACTTATAATACTGTGTTTAGTCCTTGGGGGACCGCTTGAAGAAGAAATTGGACTTCCTGCGTCGCGTCGTTCCCATGATTAAGACGAGCAAGGAGCACCGCGACGAACTCGACCAAGTGCGGAACGATCGAACTCAAGAGTTGCAGAGGCTTTGAAGTGAGTTGCAGTTGATTCGTCTGGAGAAGATGGACGTGAAAGACACTTTCCGAGGTGAGCGCCCCCTCGACTGACTGGCTTTGTCACTCTCAATCCTTCTGCGCCTTAGCTTGTGCTCGGCCCCTTCAGTCCAGGAGTCCTTCACTGAACGGCTCTGAGGCCAACTGGCGATGTTAGAGGAGCAACGCGGGGTGCTGGAGGCGAAGCTCAAGGCTTTGGAAGAGAATTGCCATGCTTTGGAGGAGGGGTTTCGGGTTTCGGCGGCGAAGCTTGAGGCCGTCGAGAGCCAGCTTCGCCGTCGAGAGCCGAGAGCTCCGGGCCAAGGCCGAACATGATAAGCTGTCCGGGGACCTCGAAGGTACGTGTCTGCCGATTGGTAATCTTTGTAGGGCACCAGTCGCTGAGAGCTGCTGACTGATTCTGCTTGCAGATTATCGGAGGAGGGTGCAGGCGCAGTTTAATGACCTCGAGGAGAGAGTCCAAAATGCACATGCATTGCGCTCTGCTTTTCAACAAGCCCCCGAGTCAGTGTTTTCCTTCCTGCATCCTTGTGACCCCTGCAGCGAGACCGAAGCTCTTCAACGCCTTTGAGCGGCACCGAAGAGGCTTAGGGCCCACATGCGGGAAAGGGCAATCATGAGCTCCAACCAGGCGCTTGCCATCGTAAAGTCACTGTATCCCCGGGTGGAGCTTGAGGCCGTTAAAGAGGGCTTCTCCTGCACCGTGGATGATGCGTGTGCCGTCACTCTCCTTGAAGAAGTCAAAGACGTGTCGGAGTCCCTGGTTGAAAACCTGGAACTGGATCCTGCATGAGCGTGTATAAGAAATAGCTCGAGATTTTATCTTTAAATGTGTGAGGATTTTGCTTTGCCCTTTTTTAGGAGCTATCAGCCGAGTGTTCGATCCGATTGGAGAAATGTCTCGCCCGTTCATCCAGCTAGGTTAGTTCCCGAGTGCGCTTCCTGAGTGGTGGACTTCTTTGAGCGCGCTAGCCAACTGATGATGTCTCTAGGTGCTCCTTCCGACTGTTGAAGCTCCCGAGTGCACTGTCCGAGTAGCAAAGCTCCCGAATGCGCTTCTCGACTGATATTGGATTTAGGATAAGAGAACTTGGCAAAAACATAAGCGTGTGAGCGTGCACTTATTAAGTGTGCAGGCCGTTCAGGCAGGCTAATTTTACTCGAAGGTTTATGCAAGGGACATATGCGCGTGCAAACGCGCACTTATTAAGTGTAGCCCCCGGCTTACTGCCTAGTTGGGAAACAACTAGGCCGTAAGGCAAAAGTAATATGAGTAAAAGGGGGAAGAGTGTTATCGTTACCGATATGAATGAAGTATGAATGAAAAATGTTATCTTTCTTTACGTCCCTCTATTTTTTGCCGTGGAATTATGACATCACCGGGTTGCTTGCGTGGTGGATTGACGTTTGTCTCAAGACTGCAGAACCGCTTCGGCTTAAATACCGGGGGGGGGTAGCTGGCATGATTGCATTGATGTCCCGAGCGATAAACTTTTGTTTTCGCTTGGACTCATATGCGCCTGGGCCCCCAAATATGAAATTGAGCTCCTCCTCGATCTCCAGAAATTCTCCCTCTACTGAGGGGTCATCTTTTGTAACATCCCAAAATTTGGTTTATTTACATTTATTAAGTTATTTGAATTTTTGAGAATTTTCTGGAATTTAATTGGAAATTTTGGAATTTATTTTGAACATAAGCCTGCTTGAACTAATTGAATTAAATAAAGATCATGCATTTTTGCATAAGCATAAAATCTAAAAATTCGTTTATAATTAAGATAATTGGTAGACGAGAGCGTTCGCTTCAAATATTTTAAAAAAATATGTTATATAACGTACGTCGTTGATTTTATAAAAATCGGTACAGGTGTCTGATTCACGAAAAGAATTTTCGCGGAAAATCCATACATCAAAAAATTAGGAAACCAACTTCGTTAGGTTCCAAATACTCCCTAATATTTTAGGGAATTTTTCTATGATTTTTGGAGTTTTTCTACTATTTTATCTCAAACGCCTTTGCAGCTAAACACTATTCATCAGCAATTAAACCGCCGGTCATGTGGAGTACTCTACATCTTCCTCAGTGTTGTCGTGAGAACCAGAGAAGCCGTTTTCTCTCTCTCCATTAGAACGCACGGGATACCTTCTAGATCACCTCCAATAAATCACCAAAAATTTATTAAAAATCGTAACCGAGATCCACGACGCATCCTTAACCTTCCTTGGCTGTTAGAAAAATTAAACACCCACTAATCTCTTCATAATCATGGGAGAAACGTTTTTCGGCCGTTTCTTGTTTCCACTGAGATTCCTAGTTCCTTTGATCTTCCTTCCGCACTATAAGAAGGGGCAACGGGTTCCTCTCCTCGTTGCCAACCCACCCATATCCTCCACGAGAGCTCTCTCGCCTTCGTTTCATCGGATTTTGCAAGGATTGGAGTTCTCAGTTTTCTCGTGTGCTTCTTCCTTCTCCGGCCGTCACCGCCGACCAGTTGCCTCGCCGTCGCCGCTACCGCCGCCGGCGAGTCCGCCACATCGCACCGCCGCCACTGGACCGGCCGGTTAGCCCTCTTATCACTCCCACTGTGCGCCATTGTCAAAGAAACAGGAGCCTGTTCATTTTTTCTGAGAAAAACTGAAGCCCTCCATTCGTGAAGAACGCCGAACAGTAGTGTACAGTGATGAATAGTAAAAACATAACAGAACTGGAAACTCAATTGTACATGCATTTTTCCCCAAATTGTGAAATTTGTCATTTTCGCTACAAATTCGTTATAAGTCCAAATCACTTGCAACAAATTTTGTTAATTAGTAAATATTAATACCATTCTACAGTAATTTTTGTGAAATTTTACAATTAAATTTATACTGTTAAACTATTCGTGGAAAGTACAAATTTGTGAGTTTCATAGCTCCTAAACTATATGTCCAAAAATTCCAAAATAAATCTTATAAATCTTAGAAAATTCTAAACTAATTATCTGGAAGTTTTCATGAAATTATGAATTAGTTTGATATGCGGCATTTCTCTGAATGTGTGTTTGTATGTTGATTGCGTGTTTATTTGGTTCTTTAACTGTTGCGCGTAGACGTCGAACTGTGTGAGGGTGTTGATTTCGAGGAGAAAGCTCAAGATCAAGATCTAGACCAAAACCAGCTGATCTTTGAAGGCAAGTTATGCTTTGACCATTTTGTTCCCATGTTTTAAAATATTAGTTTGTTTTAAATTATGCATGCTAGTTTAATTATGATGCTTTCGATTAAATTTGGGATTAGATAAATACCACTTGATATTGTCACCTTGTCCATAATACTTGTATGTCAATAAACCGTTTGTCACCCTAGGTTGGATTATATATACTGGTTAATACTAATCACCAGAACATGGTAGTTAGCACGTGGTAGTTCTGCTTAGCCATGCCATTCGAACTAATGACACCGATTTGGAAGTAAGCTGAATACTGACTATTGAACTATGGTACCTGTTTTGAAAGGATGTAACATGTGTTGTTGATAAGTTGTTGGCACATGGTGCATGGTAACCAACCGGGTGGGAAAATGGTTTAGACTGTGGCAAGTGGCATGTGATCAATGGGGGGCCCGATGTGGCACATGGGAGAGATGTTGTTGAATTTGGTTTTGTGAACTTTGGGTAGTCTTGCCACGGTCAACCAAAGGACTTAACCTTGCAAGCCTTTGAACTGGACCTAACATACAACCACATGTCTGGAGTGGGACAGACCTAGTTGAGTATGATTCCGAAGTCTTAGCATGTGAGACCTCAGGTGGTTTTTGTAGCTATAAATGTGAAAAGAAGGGTGTAGTGTTTACCGTTTGGTCTTACATCTCTTCAACGGTATACGTTGGCCCTGTACTTCCGCTCCGCAAAAGGGAAGGGACAGTGGGAATTATACCGGGAGGTACGCATGCGAGGATGGAAGTTTTGGAAAGACTTTGTTATGGTTACTCGCCTGTGTGGTGTTTAACTATATCGTGTGGGTAAAGTGTATAACCTCTGCAGAGTGTACAAACTATTCGAATAACCGAGTCCACGGTATTGGACATTGCTCGGGGATTACAGTCAAGGGTTAGACTTTATTCAAAATGTGGTTGGGATAAAAGATGAAGTTGATGGAAGTATGGATTAGGATGTGGGAATACTTTTACTTAACTCATGAAAAAGTTATTGTTACCTTATTTGTTTTTACCGCTTTCGAATCTATTTATGTTACTTGTTAAATGCTGCTCCCCTGCAAAATAAACCTGTTAAGCCATTCCATTGGAATAAGCCTGGCATGTAGTATATTAGGTTGCATTCTGTGCATAGCTTGTTGAGTACCAATGTACTCACCCCTTCAAAAATCACAACACCAGAAGAAGAGGATCTGCAAGCCAATGAAGAGGAGCAGAACGGAGAGGCGATCAACTAGGGGCAAGCCAAGTCAGTTGCATGTGGCATACTGAGGCACCACGAATAATTTTCATTCCGCTGCTATTTTCTTTGTTTACTCTGAACTCAGCCCTGCGTGCTTAATATTGTAAGGTTGACCTTAAGGTCTTAACGATTTTTATATGAGTTGAATACTTTATTATTAATATTTCCGATGTGTATGTGTAATGGTATTCATCTCTGTTGTATCTGTGAGCACCAGCGTGATCCTGGACTGGTGTATCACACAGAGTGTTCAGAATTCCGATTCCGGGCGCTACATCTTTCTTCCCGTCCTCCTTCTTTTCCTTTGGGCCCGACTGGCCACGATTTTTTCGTGTGAATCTTTTTAGGGTATAGCAATCCTTCGCTGCATGCCTCCCCTTTGGGTGGAAAGGACATGGCGCGTTCATCACCTCATCATAGTAGTCTTTGCCCTGAGGGGCCTTAGTCTTTCCACGCTCAGCTGCCGCAACCAGCTCCTCGCCCTTTTGCTTCTTATCCTTCGATCTTGAGGGTTCGACGCGGTCTCTCTTGTCTTTTTTTGGATGCCGGTCTTCTCGGTGCTCTGCCAGTGCATCCGAGGTGGCTGCATAACAGTCGGTTAGGACGAACATCTCGCGGGCCGTGGTTGGAGGTTTTCGAGACATCTTCTTGATGAGATCAGGATCACTAACCCCCTTCTGGAAGGCAGCAATGACGACCGCATCAGAGACGTCCCAAACAATGTTCTTTTTCTGCGTGAATCTCCGAATGAAATCTCTCAGACTCACTCTTCTTTTGGTGAAGCTGGTAAAGATCCCAAGGGGTTCCAGGCTTCTCGAAAGTGCCCTGAAAGTTCGCAATGAACTGGTCACAGAGGTCACCCCAAGAGTCGATGGAATCTCTTAGAAGCCCTGTAAGCCATGCCTGCGCTGAAGGAGCGAGCATGATCGGCAAGTAATTTGCCATTATGTTGTGGTCACCTCCAGCTGCTTTTACAGCAAGGGAGTAAACTTGCGACAAAGCCTCCGGGTCTCTTTCTCCGTCGAACTTGGTGATGCCTTTTTGATTGAATCCATCGGGCCACTGCACTCGGCGAAGGCGTGTTGTGAATGCCCTGATCCCATCTATGGGCTCCTCATCGTGCCTAGTATGGCGGCGGCGTGGCGAGGAATCCACTCGGCTGTCACTACTCTGCTGTGGGCTATGACGGTTTCTGTGATCATCACGTCTAGCCATCGGTTATTGGTGACGCCGTCTGTTTTGGTCTCGGCGGATGCCAAAATGCTCACAGTCGTCTTTGTGTCGACACCGCTCATCCTCCTCCCGTTCTTTCCTCCTGGCATCCAGGTCTCGATGAAGATCATGGTGGATGGTGGAGCGAACGTCCTTATCGTGAAGGGTCCTGTGCCGACTGCTTCCCGTTCGACTGCGACTGGTCTGACTGCCGGCCATGTAAATTTCTTCCCCTCCACGATCGGTTTTGGTCGTCTGGCCGTGCTGGTTCTGCTGGATTGCAGCAGCCGTCACCATGGCCTTGACTTGGGCCATGATTGGAGCAGCTGGATTGTTTGGCTCGATCATTGGGCCCAAGGTGTCCAAGAGGGTCTTGGTGGCCACAATGTTCTGCTGTGGTGTTCGGAAAACCGACTGGTTTCCCATCCTTGTATGCAAAATATCCTCGTTGACAGCGTGCGCTCTGTTTTGAAGCAACTGGGCACGCATGTCCCGATCCTCATCCCGGACGGACTCCATATTTACTTCTTCGACTCCCCCTCGATTATGTGATTCGGGTAGGTCTTTCCCGATCACAAATACCGAGCGAAAACTGAGTGATACTTTAGATCGGATCTGATCTGCTTTTGTGGAGATGAGGACACCGAGGTCGTTGGCTATGAAGTGGAGACTTCTGAAGCAAAAAACCTGCCCCGAAGCGAAGGTGATGTCGCTGCTGAAAGCCATCAAGGTCGCATGTGTAGATCTTCGCGCACCCCTACCTGGTGCGCCAATTGTCGACGTTTAGTATCAGCAATGAATGTGGGGGTGTGTATTTGTGGGGTTAGGCGCTAGATCGGGAACTTGATGGTAACGCAAGACAAAGGTTTAGACAGGTTCGGGCCCTCTGTGATGGAGGTAAAACCCTAGTCCTGTGTTCTAGGATTGTCTGTTGTTCTTCTTGTTGCTGTCCCTGTCTCTCTTATATAAAGGGAGAGATAGTAGAGTCCGACTCGGTTACAACGGGGGGGATCCGAGTTGGTTACAAACCTACGGATCATGTCCTTCCTTATCGGGGACAGTATCCTTCTCGGTTACAATCGTATTTTACAAGGGGATGATCTCCTTCTCTTACTCCTTGCAGTTCACGGCGGGGTGATTTGCATGGCGCTGAGAATGCTTGTTTGGTCCCACTTGTCTATTCTTACTGGGTCTTCTTAAACTCTTGTGAGCATACCCGGTAGCTATGTTCTCCACAGTACATGTTAGGAATAATCTTGTAATTAGTTAGAGTTTTGATTAAGAGTTCGAATAGGATGAGGAGGTGGATTAGGATAAGGAAATATAAGATGGATTAGGACAAGGAAGTAGAGGTCTGTTCTATTACTTGGGATGTAGTTTTAGTATAAATATAAATTCAGGTCTTGAGTTTTGTAAGCAAGCAAACAATAATAAATACAACAGAAAATTTTCTCAAAATATTTGGTGTCTCTTTTACAACACCGCCCACATATATATATACACTACTCCCAGGTCTAGTTATTCCCACATCTGTAATGCCGCATAAATGAACTTGAAATACTTCTTTATCACTTTGGATACACTCGTATACTAATTATAAGATATTCCAATGTGAACCACATGAAAAAATTACAAGAGAGTATATAGTTTTTATGTAAGAACCCTCCTTTTAGGCTTGGAATACCGTAATGGTTCCATGTGCGTACAGTACTAGTCCCATGATCAGTGGCTAGTATGCACATTTACAACATTGTCATCATATCCATACAATAATTTGTATATACAATAACCAAGAATAATTATACAGCAGACCTTAAGAAGGCCAATTATTATGCAGCAGAAAACATAGCTATCCAGTAGTATGCCCATATCCAACCCTTAGGCAACCGACCAGGATAGCTCCTAGAAAAAGTCATCGGTAAAGTCCTCAGGTCTTGCAGCATAAAAAGTATCGTCGAAGTTTTCTGTTAATTTCTTCACCTACTAAAAGATAACAATAGCAAGGTTGAGTACTTTCGTACTCTGCAAGACTTGTAGTGTTTGCAAGGTTATAGATATATGCAAGCTATAACAAAGGGAAGCAACCATATCCCAGCTCCACCTTAGATCTGAAATTTATAGGCTAAAATAAAGCGAATTAAGTTTATATTTTTAATCTAAAATGTAAATAAAATGACTCACCTAAACACTCTTAATATAGCCACAGCTCCAGCTCCACAGATCTGGTGGAGCTAGGAATACCCAACTCCACCAGCTGCACGAATCTGGTGGAGTTGTAGCTCTGCCAAACATGCCCTAAATATCCAATAATAGATTTAAACGGAATTTGTAAGAGCAGTTTCGATTGATAGGTAAATAACTAGCATAATTAGCCTAAATGATGACTCACAAACCTCCATGAATGTGAGTATCCAAACGACCGTTTCCTAAACCATAGAATATGGAACAAAGACTTACCCCAAGAAACATATCTAGATCAACCCTTTTTATGAAAATATTAAAGTCATTTAACTAGTGTTGATGCACCAAGTTTTCTATAACCGTGGGCATCGCTTTCGAAAAGTTCTACACTCTGCATAGGTGTACATCTTTACCGCCAAGACATGATCAACATCCTCTTACCGCTATTTCATGCTTCCTTTGGCGTGTGGCCAGGATGTCATGACAAAACCTTTACATTACCTAGCCTAACTTTGCACTAGCCCAGTGATAACAAACCCTTACTATGGCGGTAGAAGATATTCGTGCACTTTGTACTTCTCACACAGTTCACACCTATGGAGCCCCACTCTCCCCACAGTAAGGAGCACACTGTTGTATCGGTAGATGTTTGTTTCATCACCTTGGTGTGGATGCCCCTTTGAGCAATCTCTATCAAAAAGCTCGTACTACTATAGTCTTCCAATGTGCAAAGTTAAATTAGATAACTTAATTGGTTAAGGCTACCCCATAATAACACTTGTGGTTATACTGATTATCTTAGATTATGCGACACTACATTCGGTCCTTATTCCGACACGGGCAAGAACACTCCCCCTACACTACGTGCAAGTCCAACCCTCGTACATCTGGCTATTGCCATAACTCATCCGTGTTAAATCATAATTTTATTTTTATTTTTATTTTTATCAAAATCTCAGCAACCTTTAAGTATAATTAATATTTTTATTTACAAAAACAACATGTTTAGTTGTTAATTAACCCAATGCTAAGGCACGACTAAGCAAGTGCACATATAACCGAGTATACCCATTTTGACATTACTAGATGTCTAACCCTAGCTTAAGGTTTTCAAGGCTGTGATGTCAATATTTATTAACAGAGTTCCATGAAATGAGAGTTGTATCTACCAAGTACCCAATATACCATGTCTACTAAAATTAATTCATGCATACATATATTTGTTCAAAACAACATAACCTAAGTAAAATACACTACTACAGACAAGGTCATCACAGATGGTTTTAAAAGATGATCACACACGGTTTTGTGAACCATCTGTAAACATGTGTCTCAAATTGCCTCCAGATGGGCTTTTTTCAACATAGTTGCATCGCTGATCTTCTTTGTATCAATGAGGGTTCGCATGTTATGGCAATCGTAGAAGGCACATAAGTTATTTCCCTATCCCTGCTGGGCACACTGCGAAAATAGAATTGGTTAGTTCGAGGGGCATTATTACAAAGTGATATAGGATTATTGAGTACTAGCGGCTACCGGAAATTCAAAATTGTGTTTTAGCTTCGATGAGTCCTTGTGTGGCCCTCCACGAGCTCTATACACTTTGAACTCCCTATGTGATTCTAAAAAAGTTAGCCTCAACTTATTCCACAAGCTGCAAGAGAGTTATCTATGGAGGAAACATGATTATCCGTCGAGTAGTTTTCTGATAGTCTTCAAGTCGTGGCTGCCCTTACGTAAAGAATCAATGTAGCTAACCCGATTTTTTCTTGGTTCAAATACAACTAGAAACTAGTGAAACCAATATATGAATAAAGCCATGGTTACTCAACCTAACTTTGAGTTGAGTGTAAATTACAAATCAAAGTATAGCATGTAGTGCATGGTAGAAGTGTGTATTCTTTATCACTTTGAGCCAGCGATGCCTCTATCATGTAATCCTCGACATAAGTAGCATTTTCGTTCATTTTTTGGCTCGAGACTGTGTGGGTCGAGGAAACGCACCGGTTCTTTCATCCTTTGCACTTCAAGGATCATGTATCTACATACATAAAAGCAAGGAGTTAAATGACATTTATCGATAATACACAAATGTATAGACCATGATTACACTTACAATGTTCAACATCTCATCAGCCCAGCGTCAACGGTGTCGAGGTTGAATAGATTGAACAAGTCATTAAAGTCCACCATGAAGAAGCCCCTAGATGACTGGTTGAAAAGATCCTCTTGCTTGAAGCTGATTGAGATACTCGTTACGCGTGTTGCCTCCGACCTTTTAGCTTCTTCCATGTACCAATCATGCAATCTTTTGGATTCCATTAGAAGTTCTTGTAGGCCCTCTTCTTAGTAAAGGCTCTCCTAGTTTGAATTTTTGGGCCAACGGGGCATATGCATATTACAGCTCCTTCCTGGTCTCCTTAGATTTCCCCTTGTCTCCCTTTCCACTTTTGGTCGTCTTCATGGAAGGAGTAGGGAATGAAGTGTTTTATCAGCTTGCACTGATGCTTTGGGCATGATAGCCAATTTTGTGGGCCGCTTTGGTGCAGCTAGTGGCTCAGGTTGCGTTGGTAGCTCCGCCACAGAAGGTGGATCATTTCCTGACTGTTACCCCGATGCTGGAGGACGGTCGCCGATTAAGATGTCCCTCTAGGGCCACTGGATGAATATGTTAACGGCATACCCTAGTATCATGATCTCATCATTTGGGGGCATCTCTAGTGGGATAGGACTGAAAGTTTCATTGACATAGTCCACACACACCTTCACGTAACCCGGCGCTACCAGGTGACCATGAACAGTTGTCGCTTCATTAATTCAATACACGCACCCCTAACCAGACTATAGACCAATAGAGCTATCAGCAATCCTCACTAGGAGCTTGCATGGTGTGACCACATACATAATGGTACACAATTAATTAGCTATGATGTTCAACATATTCTATGTATGGGGCATTCCATACATATGTATTATATACTTGGACGTCATCGATGGTAGTTGTGCCATCATGTACGTTTGTCTCGGGGATGGATGCACAGCTGCTCCGCCAGTTAGTGCGGGTGAACTGCGTCATTGCTTCCATGGCTTGCGCATTCTGTGCGAGTTTGTCCGCAGCCACCCTTAGCTCCCAGCTTTCCTCAAGGGTTCTTAGATGTTCATTAAATCGCGCTTTCTGATCTGCCTCAATCTTTTCCTTAATCGACACTACTAGGCGTTCCTCACGCTTAGCTTTGGCTCTTTTCCTACTTTGTTACATATCGGAGTCTTGTGGGGATCCCATTTTTCAGGGGACGAAAACACCCAAGCCTCGCATTCGACCAAGGTGTTCCTTGCTTCCCAAGACCATTGAAAGTATATCTTTCTCCCTGTCCGGTAGGGAAGAGGCTTGCGATGATTCTGAACTCAACATGAGCTACAAAAGCACGGCATGTCATGTCACTTATAATTATGAAGTAATTATAAACTACGTAGTTTGGTATCTGACCAAACGTTGGGACACTTCCTCGTCTGCTGGGTTCCTGAAGGACACTGTGCTCGTAGACATGGTAGTTGACCTAGCTCTTAGCTAGTTTTGGGCATGCGGGTCTTCAATCGAGACAAATGGTGGGGATGCCCCCGTCAGAAGTGCCTCCTCATCCTCCCTCCTCCATTGCTTACTCTTACCCGCGTACCCAGCAGTGTTGAGTCTTGTGGGGGTGAGTGTTCTGGGCCTAGAGGGTCTTGAGTGCATCACTATGACACACAAACTCTTCTGACGTCTTCATCTCAACAAATTGTTGGCATAGTCTTTGTCAATGAAACCATACTTAGATAATTGAGTCCTTTTCTTCTTGATGTAATTTGTGACAATCGTGCTTTTGAAGTTCTTCCATGCTTTTCATGCCACTAGCAATGCATATTGGCGCACTAGTTGCACAGTTTCTTCTGGGATATCGAAGGAGGCAAAAATTTCTGTGATTATGTTGTTGCGCACCCGTCGGTCAGCGACTTCCAGGTTGGACGGGTGTTGGGCACATGTTCCCATCCAACTATTCCACACAAGCTCCGGAATGCGTTCACTACCTTTGGAGGTTGTGTGGGGGCCCCGTCCCGTGGATTGACTGCCGTGATGGTATAACGGCTCTAGGGCCTTTTATTTACACCTCTTGAACTGTACGTTGGTTTTGCTTCCTTCAGCTCATCAGATCCACTTGCCAGCAAGGATTGAGGGGACGTCATCTTCATCATAACCCAATCGATAAAAATGGAATAAATTGTTTATCAGATATAATGGTTAAATTAACAGGAGGCATGTGAATAAGCAGTTAGAACATAGAAGAAAAGGACCAATTACACAGTGCCATCACTGATAAGAAAATAAATTTGAATGTGAGGGGCCTTTGAGCTCATTCTTGTTGTTGACAGTTTGTGATACCCCCTTGGGAACTTAAGAGTTGCATTTTTTACAAGACCAGAGGTCTTATTGTGTATAGAATGTTAAGTTTAAACAATTTTATTTACAAGCATTTATTTATAAAGTGAGGAGTCTTACTACCGAGAAATAGTATATGAACCAGTATTTCTTTAACCATATGCTACTTTTATTAATACAAATTGACCACTTATACTCTATTTCTTTTACCCCATCTCACATCCAACTGGAATGTTGTTGGAGATAGGATTTCATAAAAGAAATATGGTATTTGTACCAAAGTACCAGCTTCAAATTTTTTTGTTATGACAAACTAATAAATTAACCAATACAAAAGTCCCAGTAGAACAAGCACATTTGCACTGAAGTGTGATTAACCATCATGATAAAAAGTGCAAGTATAAATGTTACAAAACAAATAAGTACCTTCCACAAAAAATAAAGGGCCACATTCGCAAGACTGAGAAGTAATAAATAAGCTATAGTCCCAACTAACTTAGTGTGCAATATAACTTTCTAGGGTAAATGGCACCTTTGGTTTCTGTCCTTTTCATATTCACTCATTTCTACTGGCAAAACAAAGTGTCACTAAGTTCTTCGATGGCGGTCTTCTATGGCAAAAAGGTGACATTTTACATTTATTTTATGCTGGCATACAATATGATCAAATTCTAGCATGGTAATGGCATGAAGACTCAACAAGAAATTACATTTTTACTTTCTTAAAGTTAGAATTTAAAGCAATTTGGGACAATCCTAACAACTTGGATATGAAGGTTGTGCCCATGATGGGTAGCTCATTCAACCATTTATTGAACTGAATATTGTGCTATCTCATGATCCAAGACTCCTGTCGCTTCAAATTCTCTTGCCATAGCCAGTGCTTGTGCTCTTCGATATACGGAGAGAATAGAGCCATGTGTTGCAAAAATGTGAAATGGGTATGAGAATAGGAAACTAGATCAAGCGTGATTGCTTTCCTTCTGATGGTCTCGACACTCTCAAGCCTCCCCTCATGGTGAGATCAAGGCACATCTATAGTTTCAACTTGAGCCATGTAATCAACGCAAAACTCGACGACCTTTTCGGTTGCATAACCTTTGACAATGCTACCCTCCATCCGAGATTGATTTCGTACATACAATTTGAGAATTCCCATGCACCTCTCAAACGCGAACATGCTACGTAGGAACATGGGCCCGCACACCTTTATCTCCCTCACAAGGTGAACAATGAGATGGACCATGATATTGAAAAATGATGGAGAAAAATACATCTGAAGTTACACAGAGCCATGACCATCTCGCCCAACAGAGCATCTAGTCCTTCGAGATCGATGACCTTTTGAGCAATTGTTTTAAAGAAATAACACAACCTTATGATTGTCTCTCGAACCTTGATCGATAAAATACTTCTAATTACAATGGGGAGCATCTGTGTTATCAACACATGGCAATCATTAGACTTCATGCTAGTTAATTTCAAATCTTGCATTGAAACAAGTCACTTTATGTTGGAGGAGTAACCGAACAGAACTATACACCATGCAAGCACTAGCACAGTTTAGTTCTCTCAACCTTGGACAACGTTTAATAAGCAAGTTCGCAGTACATTCGGCCTTTATCGGTCTCTTTTGGTGCTAACTCAGGTCTGATGCCCATATCGACCAAGTCAAACCGTGTCTTGATACCGTTCTTTATTTTGCCCTTAATGTTCAGTAAGAGACCAATCAAGCTATCACATACATTCTTCTTTACATGCATGATATCGTTGAAGTGGTGAACTTCTAGGTACTCCCAATAAGGTAGGTCCCAAAATATCGATCTCTTCTTCCATATGCTCCTCTCATGGATCCTCGATTTATGTTCCTTCCCAAGAACAACATCCAAATCCTTAACCATATCATAAACAACTTCCTCGCTTAAAGGCCTTGTAGCTAAATCGTCCTCGTTCCTTCCGTCAAATTGTTTCTTCATCTTCGGTATGGGTGATTCCTCCGAAGGAACCTACGATGACACATATACATGGTTTTGCGCGAGTGATTCAGCCACATACTCTTGGTGTCATCTAAGCAGTGAGTATAGGCTTTTGCTTCTTTTGTACTCTAGCCCAATAGGTTAGCAAGGGCTGGATAATCATTTATGGTGCAGAACAATAAGCAGTGCAAAGTGAAGTTCTCTCATTTGCACGCATCCGATACCTATATCTCAGGAACCCATAGTGTTTTCAGATCTTCCACCAATGGTGCTAAGTACACATCAATATCATTCTCAGGGTGCCTTGGCCCTTGAATAAGTATGGACAACAAATTGTACTTCCGCTTCATGCACAACCAAGGAGGAAGGTTGTAGATACAGAGATTCATAGGCCAAGTGCTATGTCGGCTGCTCATGTTACTGAAAGGATTCATTCCATCTGTACTCACTCCAAACCTTATATTCCTCATTTTTGCACCGAATTCTGTAAACCCCCCATCGATGTTTCTCTACTAGGAAGAATCAGTAGGGTGTCTTAGCATTCTATCATTCTCACGCTCCTCCAAGTGCCAACGCAGCAGTTTTGCATCCCTTCGGTTGGCAAATATACGCTTCAAATGGGGAATTATAGGAAGACACCACACCATCTTAGCAGGTCCTTTCTTCATCTCGATGCCCTCGCTGTCATCATCTAGTTGATTCTTACGCTTGTACCGAGATGCGTTGCACACCAAACATACACGCAATTCTGCATAGTCTTTACAGTAGAGGATACAGTCATTCAGGCATGCATATATTCCTTCTACTTCCATTCCCAAGGGACAAAGAACCTTCTTGGCTTTGTATGTGGTTGTCAGCAACTCGTTTCCCTCTGGAAGCATGTCCGCTAATAGAGCTAACAACGTCGTGAAACTCTTGTCGGACCCACGGTTGCTTGCCTTCAATTTCAATAGTTCAAGCACGGATGATAATCTTGTGTATTTCGACTTGTAGTCCAGGAACAAAGGTTTCTACAAGTCATCCAACAAGCCCCGAAACTCACGATACTCTTTGTCATCACGGATCCCTTCTGCATCACGCAACATTTGATCTAGATTGTCATCCTGCAACCTATCCTCATGGGGAGCACAATCGATATCATTCGGCATATCATCAACTTCGTCAGCGATGTTAGTACTACTTGCTTCCTGTATAATCTTGTAATATTCGGGTCATTCAGGTAGACAGCCAGTGTTTATGGAAGAGGTTGTGTCGGGTTTTGGCGAGACATTGGGTCAGCAGTGAGAGGAGCCGCCCAGATCGTCCTCGGGCTATTAGAAGGTTTAGTCGCCCTAGTTGGATTTGGAGGCTAACAAAGGATCGCTGGAAGCGCTCACGGTGTTAGCACCCAAGCCCAATTGAGACAGACTTCGGAATCCTTCGAATAACTCGACGACAACCCCGGTATTCCCCCGGTATACGACCCGAAGCTCGCCCAGGATCCCCACATACCGGTTTACAACCTTGTATCACATCAATTTGCATAAAGGGGGCAACGAACTCAAGGACCCCACAACCAGACACGCGCGGAAGCAAAACCAACCAAACCCAACCCCAGCACGAAGACAAAACCCCCCACAACCCGACCAACAACAAGGCACCAAAGCCCACGAAAGCAGAAAAAGCACCACAATGGCGAGACGAGCAACAACATAAAGCAAGCATTCATTACCAAAGACCCCAAGTATCCAAAGACAGAAATGACACAGTTTCGATGCTATCTATAAAACAAAAGGGTACACGACTACTAAATCAGACCCAAAAGTGGAACATCTCCGGAAGTGTTCTGCCTCTGAACACTCCTGGGCGTGCACGACGGCAGTGGCCTCTACTCAGTGCCCCGCCCGGTCACCGATAGGCAGTAGGGGCAAAACTCACACCCCACTGGATCCTCACCTGCAAAACCACAAAGTAGAAGCCTGAGTACGGAAGGTACTCGCAAGTCTTACCCGCGGTCCATATATGACCGACACAAACAAAGGGTTATGCATTTAGATGTAGCAACAAAATAAGCTGAAGGTAAAACTTGCGGAAAGCTAAACTTTGTTGTAAGATTTGATTCGTTTACTCAGGTTACAAATTTAAAGCAGTTGTACCAGCACCTACTTCTAAAGTGAAGTTCAACAATTAATATCAACAAGAGCAAGTGATCCCATGACATTTTCGAGCTCCAGCCCAAAGGCGAACTTCAGTTCAAGTTATTACTACGTTGAATGTGCGATGACCAAGCGTGCTCATATCCGAGAGCACGGCAATTCGAATCGCATAATTAACCCTGCAGGGAAGCATTGATCACACGACATGTGCCACAAAGGAACCTCATGTCAACCCCCTCCCATCCATACCAATTCGTTGGGGCATCTTCATGCGGTCCGAGCACCTAGCACCCCCTCGAGCGGCCCAAGCCCAGCTTGGCCCTCGAGAGTCGGCCTAAGCGTCGCCCTCAACCACGTCCAACCACATGAGGTCATGGCCCATCGAACGGCATGCGATGAAAGAGCGGCTTACCGTACCATAATCGGGCATGCGACCAACCAAAGTGTGCTCGATCAAGGGGCAAACAACGGATCGGTCCTCAACCGACACAGGCGAGACTACCGTACTTGGGTCTCCATACCCAAATGCCCAACACTCTCGCCCGGTCTCAAATCATCTTTCCACTTATTCTCAACATCATTACCATAGTAACCCGAGTATTGTGACACAGAGCAAACACAAGCGGCGGAACCATCCACCACTTGGCCCGTACCCGACATCTAAGCAAGACTAAGCACGGACACATTATATTACCCTTACGCTAGCTCCAAGGAAGGTGTTCATCAAGTACCAAAGAATGTTTGTGCAACAATTAGGATCTAGCCTATCCCACATTTCAATTCCTAATGCAAAACTTAATCATCCGATAAGCAGTAAATTCACAAAAGTAAATTACACATATGGTTCAAGATGCTTAGGTGCTTGCCTTGTACTTCTGCTTGTGGACTGACGACAAGTTGCTCGTCGGCAATCCCTTCAACCACGGTCACATCAGTCACCGCGGGATCGTTCTCTACACGAATACCATGCATAATGAGATGCATGCAATGCGAAAGAAACAATTATAATGAAACTATAAAGAAAAATCCACCACCAAACAGACCAGGTGAACCCGGACAGTCCGGGTTTAATATCCGGATAGTCCGGCTAACTCGGACACTCTGGACATTTAGGTCCGGACAGTCCGGACTAGGGCAGACACTCCGGACCCTTGTCCGGACACTCCGGATTGCCCAGGACTTGGAAGGTGGCGCGCAATATGGAGGTGCTCCCAAGTCTTACGGCACCGCGGGGGCCCGATCTACTACTTTCCTACACGCGGTCGAGCCGGAGAAGCTCCAAGCTAGCTCAAACCACGACGATTGAGGCTCATTCTTAACATTTCCAACCAAAACCGAATCCAAAGCTAGGGACGACATTATCTACCCCCGATCTCTAACCCTAGCATCCAACATTGCCTAAACCAACCCCCAATCCAACCACCCACCAAAACCCTAACCTTCCCCAAGGTTACCCTAACCCCAAATCTACAAACCTAACCTCAATTGTACTCCCACGAGCTCCCAAGAACCCAAGAACCACAAATGGACTCCAAGGAGAGGTCTCACCTTCAAGGGGGATGAAGGAGAGGAAGGGGAAGCCGGGTGGAGTGAAGAGGACGCCAGCTTGGAGAGGATCTCGAGGTCACCGGGGTGGAGAAGCCACCGGGGAGGACCACAGGAGGTCGCCGGAGTAAGGAGCTCACCGGAGACGAGGCTTGGGTGGAGGAGAGCTCACACGGGTAGTGGGGAGCAATGGGTGGAAGGATGAATGAGTGGGGAGCCATGAAATGGAGTTTTATACAAAACCCCCGCACAGTCCGGACTCTCCGAACATTTAACCCGGAGACTCCGGGTTGGGGCCTTCGGTAAAACAAATCCCGAACACCCCGGACACTCCGGACAATTTGGTCCGGATACTCCGGGTTGAGGTGTTCGGTAGCTCTAACTCGGATACTCCGGACAATTTATCCGGACACTCCGGGTTATATCCGGATACTCCGGATATTTTATCCGGATACTCCGGATGTCCCAGAAATTTAAAGTTGAGGGCCTTGACAAACCCTCCCCCCCTTAAGGGAATCTCGCCCCGAGATTTAGGACAGGCGCATAAACAGGGTGGAATACGGATAGACAGCGTAGTTACACGCCAACCGACATGCCAGGAATCGCGAAGAACTGAACACGGGTACTCACATGGCTTGGAAGAACTCGGGATACTCGGCTTTCAAACAATCTTCAGGCTCCCAAGTGGCTTCATCTTTAGTGTGATTGCTCCACTGAACTTTGTAAAACTTGAGAGTCCGCCGACGGGTTTTGCGTTCAACTTCATCCAAAACCCGAATAGGATGCTCTTGATAAGACAAATCAGGTTCAGGCTGGACTTCGAGTTCATCCACCTCCAAGGACTCGAACGGAGTACGGAGGCACTTCTTCAACTGAGATATGTGGAAGACGTTGTGGACCATTGCTAGAGAGGGAGGAAGCTCCAGCTGATACGCCACTTAACCACGCTTTTCAAGGATCCGAAAAGGTCCTATGTATCGAGGTGCCAACTTTCCCTTGATTTCGAATCGACGGGTGCCCCGGAGAGGGGACACTTTCAGATAGACATGATCGCCAACCTCGAAGGAGAGGGGTCTCCTACGGCGGTCAGCATAGCTCTTCTGCCGGGATTGCGCTACTCTCAGGTTCTCCTGAATGGTCTTCACCTTTTCTTCTGCATCCTTAACCACATCCAGCCCAAAGAATGGTCGTTCCCCACTCTCAGACCAGTTCACGGGTGTCCGACAGCTACGACCATAGAGTGCTTCAAACGGAGACATTTTGATGCTGGTTTGGTAGCTGTTGTTGTAAGCAAACTCAGCAAATGGAAGACACTCATCCCACTTCTTCCCATAAGACAGAACACAAGCCCTCAACATATCCTCGAGGACTTGATTGACCCTCTCGGTTTGACCGTCAGTCTGCGGATGATATGCCGAGCTGTGGAGTAGTTTGGTGCCCAATGCCGCGTGCAAACTTCTCCAGAATTGGGAGACAAACTGAGAGCCCCGATCTGAAACTATTCGCTTCGGCACTCCATGAAGGCACATAATCCGGGACATGTACAGCTCCGCATATTTGATGGCTCGGTAGGTAGTGCGAACGGCTAGGAAATGTGCGGACTTCGTCAACCGGTCGACTATAACCCAGATCGAGTCATGACCCGAAGAAGTCGTTGGCAGTCCGGTGATGAAATCCATGCTAATGTCTTCCCACTTCCAACTTGGAATGGGCAATGGCTAAAGAGTGCCAGCTGGTTTAAGGTGTTCAGCCTTCACCCTTTTGCAGACATCGCATTCGGCCACGTAGCGAGCAATCTCACGCTTCATGCTAGTCCACCAAAACCTCGGCTTTATGTCTTGGTACATTTTGTTGCTGCCCGGATGGATTGTGAGCAAGGAATTGTGGGCCTCATCAAGAATTCTTCTTCTCAATTCTTGGTCCTTAGGGACGACTAAACGCTCACCGAACCACATAGTTCCACGGTCATCAAGATGGAAGTCGGTGGCTCCGCCGGAACTCACTTCACTGCAAATCCGGGCAACATCATTGTCCCCCTTTTGAGCCTCTCTAATCTGATCCAACAGCGTGGAATTCAACTCCAGATTAGCCAAGGATCCTTCTTCGACCATCTCTAAGCTGAGTTTCTGAAATTCGGCATAGAGAGTGGCACTTTGGGGTTCAAGAATAAGGCAATTGCATTGAGCCTTGTGACTCAACGCGTCAGCCACCACATTGGCTTTCCCCGGGTGGTAATGGACTTCCAAATTGTAGTCCTTGATCAACTCAAGCCACCTTCTTTGCCTTATATTCAAATCCGCATGAGTGAAGATGTACTTGAGACTCTTGTGATCGGTGTAGACATTGCACTTGTTCCCCAGGAGGTAGTGGCGCCAAATTTTTAAGGCATGGACCACCGCTGCAAGCTCCAAATCATGGGTGGGGTAGTGCTCTTCATGATGCTTCAGTTGCCGAGATGCATAGGCAACAACCCGGCTTTCTTGCATAAGTACGCAGCCAAGGCCGATGCCTGATGCATCGCAATAAACATCAAACGGTTTGTGGATGTCCGGTTGTGTGAGGACAGGAGTTGTAGTGAGGCGCTGTTTCAGAGTCTGAAACGCTCGCTCACAGCCCACTGACCATTTGAACTCAGCACCCTTTTTCAGTAGCTCAGTCATGGGCTTGGCAATCTTCGAGAAGTCTTGAATGAAACGGTGATAATAGCCGGCAAGCCTGTAACACCCCAAAATTTTGCTTTTCTTAAATTCATGTGTGATTTGGCACTTTGGTGAATTTTTGGAATTTTCTGGAATTTATTTGGATTTATTTGGAATTTATTCCATTTTGAAATAATTAAAGAATTAAACTTTGCAAATAAAATTTTGTTGGAAATATTTTATTTGAGCCCAAAATGAACCAAAGTATTTTTCAGAATTTTTCTGGAATTTTTCTGAGTCTTTTGCTATTTTTAATGAATTAAATGAATTACTGGGAATTATTTTAATTATTAAATCGCTGGAAAATGCGAGTGGGTTTGTACTATTCATCCGACCGAGCCCGAGTCAGACTCGAGTTCAAGTCAGGCCGAGCCACGTGACTCGACCGAACCAACTCCAAAACCTAATCGATCCCAACCGTTGGATCAAGATCCAACGGTCGATTTCCGCATCGCTTCGGCCGAATCCGCCCGGATCCGATCCAGCTACAAGATCGTGGCCGTTGATCATGCCACGTGGACGGCTGTCCGCCTTCGTCTCCGCCCGAGTCCGGCCGGACTCGCCGCCGCCCGCCGTGGAGAACTAGGTTTCGCCTCGCACTAACGCCGGTTATTTAAAGCCCGAGTCACGCCCGAGGTTGCCCTCTTCCGCGGCGCACCGTGTCCCGAGCCATCTCGCCGAGCCGCCGCTGCTTGCCGCACGAGCTCGCCGAGTTAGAATCTGTTTCGCCGCGGTTAAAAGCCGATTCCGCCGGCCCGCCGTCCTCCGCCGCCACCGAGCATAGATCTAGGACCCCGTGACGAGACGCACCAAGAGACCTTTCATCTCGCCGGAGCGCCTAACGCCGAGACCGTGGTCATCGTCTTCATCTCCGCCAAGCTAGCGCCGCCGTGAAGCCATCGCCGATCCCGAAGCTCCACCAACCGTCCGATCAAGATCCAAGGGCTCGAGATCGCGCCACGTCACCCTCGGTGAGTTCCGTTGAAAATCCTAGATCTAATCTCAACCGTTGGATCTAGATCCAACGGCTTAGGTCATGCCACGAGCGGAATCGCACCAGGCTGGGTGGATCTCGACCGTTAGATCAAGATCCAACGGCCAGATCAACCCGTGCGTCCCAAGCACTTGAGACCCAAATCCAATCCTAGCCGTCGGTTTTCAAACCAGCGGCTACGATCGTGCCACGTGTCCAGGGAGCCGAACCGCCGCGCCACGCGGCGGCGTGGAGTCAGCGACACGCGGCCCGCGTGTCGGCGATCGCACCGTGGCGTCACCCATGACGTCATCGGAGGGACCCACTGTCGACCGTGAGGGTCGAGCCCGCCGACGCCGATGACGTCACCCGAGTGGTCCCACATGTCGATCTCACGTGAGCCGTGGGCCAGGTCCACGGTAGACCCGAGCCGAGTGTGGACCGAGTCCATGGACCTACCGACGCCACCAACCAATCAGAGGCTGCCACGTGTCCAGCCGACGCAATAATTAATTTCAAAAAGAAAATGATTTATTAATTCGAAATAATGATTTGATTTTGTTTCAAACTTCAAACGCTTATAACTTTTATGCTTCAACTCCGATTTGAGTGATTCAAATTTCTAAATTTGTATAAAATTGAGATCTACCTAAATATGAATTTTATTTAATTTTTGGACTAAAGTTTTTCTCTGCAAAATTATTTAATTGATTATTTAAACTTTAAATAATCATAACTTTTGCGTCTTAACTCCAAATTTGACGATTCCAGTTTCTAAAAACTCATAAAATTATGTTCTCTTTGTTTATGGATTTTATTTGGATGTTTGGACACTTTTTGCCTATTATTTATTCGTGTATTTGCTATTTGCACGCTTTACGAGTAGACGTTGAAGTGCCGGAAGGATTCGAAGGAGAAGTATTAACTCAGGATCCAACTCAAGACCAAGAACAAGTACTTTTTAAAGGCAAGTTGTGCTTTGACCATGTTGATCCTATTTTGAAATCTATTTTGATTTAACCTATTGCATGCTAAGTTCAAATAGAAAATACTTTATTTAAATATGGGGGATTAGATAAACACCAATCTACTGTATGACACCTTGATTATTTAAGTATGTGCCATGACCCCTTTGTCACCCTAGTTGTGGATTACTAGTTGGACATTATTAGATTGCCAACATGGGTTTTAGACCGTTGTAGTAAATCGCTTAGACTCGCCGTGCTCATGACATGATTTTTGGACAATCAATTTCTAATATTTTCTTAATGATATATTTAACCTGTTTTGGAAAAGTATCCTGTGATGTTGATGGCACGTGTTGCATGGTAATCAACTGGTGTTTGATAAACGATTTCGGCCAGGGGCATGTGGCAAGAGTAATCAGGTGGGCGATCGTGGCATTGGGGATGTTGATTTGGTTCTTGGGTAGTCTTGCCTGGTCACCCTAAGGACTTAACCTTGCAAGCCTTTGAACTGGGTCTAACGTGCAACCACATGTCTGTAATGGGACGGACCTAGTTGACTAAGTTGCTAATAACGCACTGTGGGACCTCGGAGGTCAACTACACCCTTTGTGTAAGTTGTGCGGGAGCGTCATCGGCCGAGGCAGTACCCATCTAACGGTTGATTGGCCTAGACTTCGCCTTAGCTAAGGGAAGGGTTAGTGTGCAATAACCGGGGAGGACCACTTGTATGGTTAGAAGTTTCCGAAAGACTTTGTTACGGGAATTCGCCTTTGTGGTGTTTGACTGTATCTTGTGGGTAAAGTGCATAACCTCTGCAGAGTATAGAATCTATTCGAATAGCCGTGTCCGCAGTATTGGACATCGCTCGGGAATTACAGTCAAGGGTTAGATTTTCTCAAAAATAACTTGGTTTGAAAAGTTGGGTTGGATTAATAATGATGTTGATGGAAATGTGGTTTAGGATGGGAAGATGGTTGTTAAACTTCTTGAAAAGTTATTTATGCTTTACTTGTTTCTCGCTTTCGAATCTACTTATATTACTTGTCAAATGTTTCATCGCAAATATACCTTGAGCTATTCCTTTGTACCAAGCCATGCATATAGTATATTAGCTTTGCATTACGTGTGCATGACTTGCTTGAGTACCAAGTACTCACCCTTGCCACCCTACAACACCGGTTGAAGAGGAGAATACACCAGCTTTGGAGGAGGAGCTCCAAGGGATCCGTCTACTTAGGGAAGCGAGCCCGATCGGTTACTGTGGTATCTTGGATGGCGCCACGATGTTACCTTCTTTGATTTTCCGCTGCTACTATTTCTCTCTTAATAAGTTTCGCCCTGTGAGGCGCATATTGTAACTTGACCATAAGGTCGAGTAACCAGTTGGTTATTTAAATAAAGTACTTTGATAGTATCGAATGGTATGATTGTGATATTTACCGATGGTAAGACTGTGTGCACTAGCGCGTTCCTGGACTAGTGCTGAATACACAGAGGGTCCGAATTTGCAAATTCGGGGTCCCGACAGAGGTGGTATCAGAGCCATCTTATTGTGAGGCTCAACCCTAGCTAGAATGGTCGTAGTGAGGATAAAACCTATTTTCTAAAAGCTAAAAATTTGTCAAGATAAGAAATGACATCTCGACTTATCCCCTTCTCTCTTTTCTTGTCTCTTGCTGAAATTTTTCCTTACCTTGTCACAATTTAAAAATTCCGAGTTCTTACGTAAGCACTCTTGTGACAGATGGAGGAAGAGTTCAACTACGTTGATCTGGGAATTGGTCACGCCATGAACTTTGGCATATGCTACAAACTCTCGGAGATTTTGAGAAGCCCCAATACCAAGTAGAAGTGATCAGACAAGCGGGATTGATCAAGGCTTGTGACGTAAAGATTGAGGTACCTGCTAGGAAGAAGGGCCCAGGCAATCGCCCGATACACTGCACTGCCAGGAGGTCTACAATGCAGATGGGTATCCAAGAAGTATCACGACGAGCAATGCGGCACATTACCCGTATCTACGCCAGAGAGTTGGAGAGCACGGTGTTCCGTTATCACCCGCGCAGCAATAACCTTCTTGACCCGAAGGCGATTCAGGATGAGGATGCCATGGTTACACAGTTGGCACGATTTGTTGTCGCCCAGGAGGGTGTACTAGATGATACAAGCAAGGAGCTACAGAAGGCCCGCAAGGAGATCACGACGGAGAAGAACAGATGGCGGGAAGCTCAAGAGTATGTGTCACACCTTCTGCGAAGGATTGACGAGTTGGAGATGACTTTGTATGCGGACGAGCGAGAGCCGCACTGAGCTACACAAGCCGATCCGGAGGAGTCGATCCCGATGAGGACACCGCTTCTTCGACTACCACAGATGACACGATTGCCGGACATGGCAATCGTTTCGCGCCTATGCCGCAAAGACCTGCACTCCAGGCCGTGGAGGTTTTCTCGACGAGTGAGCGTAGGTTCTATAGTGAGACTCCTTCACCGAGTCGCGTCATAGAATAAAGAGTCACCCTTTAGGCGTTAGACTCCAATGTGAGTTCGATTTGGATTTTCTTTGTTTGCTGAGTGTGCAGTATGTGTTGCAAGGCCCTTAGGCATTGTAAGCAACCATACCAAGTTATTAATAATAAAGTTGGACCTTAACGTTACACCTTTCGCCCCGCATAAGTTCCATATTACTTGTCTATTCTTGTTTCCCTCTCATCTCTAAACCTAGAGCAAATCGACAGATGGTGAACACCCGTGGAAACTTTGGAAGCAATGGAAGTGGTTCTCGCCCAGCAGAAAACCCCAATGAGGAGCACCAGCACCGCCACCGGATGTGCAGAATTTGGAGCTTTTCGCTGCCCAGACTCGGTTGATGCATGCTATGATGCAACAAATGCAACACGTCCATCACTTGATCCTTTGCTAATCAAGTTAATCAGGGACCACGCCAGAATACAAGACTGTCAGAGTTCATGAGGACTCACCCACCCACTTTCTCTGGGAATGCCAATCCATTGGAGGCCGATGATTGGTTAAGGTCAATTGAGAGGAAGCTACACATAGCTCAATGCATAGGAAATGAGAAGGTACTCTACGCTTCTCATCAGTTGGAAGGAACATTACCGAATGGTGGGAGAATTTCGTGCCACGCAAGAGAACCCTCAAGATATCACTTGGGAAGAATTCACAGTGCATTCCGACAAGATCACGTGCCTGAAGGAATCATGGACCTTAAGAAGGAGGAGTTCGAGCATCGAAGCAAGGTAATCAGCCAGTGGCCGACTACCTGAACAAGTTCACACAGCTAGCACGCTACGCACCTGAGGATGTAGCGACAGATAAAGCCAGACAGTCTCGTTTTATGAAGGGACTTAACTCAGGATTGCAAGTAGGATTGATCACCCACACCTTTCCAGATTTCCAAGAGTTGGTGAATAAGGCACTTATTCTTGAGGACAAGCGCAAGGAACTGGATGAGAACAGGAAGCGCAGGATGCAACAGCGCCTGAGAGTTGCACCAAATCAATTCTTCAGATTCCAGCCACAAAATGCAACAAGGACACCGTCACCAAAGACCAAGACACATCAATCGAACTACTGCACCCAGCCCCGCGAGTAAACACTACTCGTGCAACAAGAAGGAACAGTGAGACGCTGCTACAACTGCAATGAGCCAGGACACTTTGCCAACAGTTGTCCAAAGAAGACAGCAGGAGTGACCCCAGTTCGCTTCAATCTAGGAACCACCCCAGCTAGGACCCCAGCACCAGGAGCCACACCCCAGACTGTGGTGAGAGGCCGAGTCAACCATGTCACCGCAAATGCACTGCAGAATGCTACGGACGTCGTACTGGGTAAGTTACTTGTTAACTTCGATACACTGCTTGATTTTGTTTGACTCTGGAGCTTCGCATTCGTTTGTTTCGCAAGGCTTTGCTACTAGAAATGATTTGAGGATTGCAAGACTTAGATGCATGCTTTTAGTTCAAACCCCTGGTTCCGAACTCCGAATGAAAGTAGGATGTTCCGGGGTGAGAATACTAATAGATGGAATAGAGTTCCTAGCAAACCTTATAATTTTGGAGACCCAGACCTTAGACGTTATTTTGGGAATGGATTGGTTATCCAAGCACAAGGCCGTATTGGATTGTGGACGAAGGACTATCTCAGTTGAGAGCCCTTGTGGAAAGAAATTGGAATTTCAGGCTACTGCCGTTAGAGATGGGCGATTGATGGTTAACGGTACCAAGACAATCAGCATAGAGGATGTCTCCGTAGTGAATGAGTACCAGATGTTTTTCCTGAAGATCTACGGTATGCCGCATGACGAGGACATAGAGTTTGTGATAGAGCTTGTACTGCACAAAGACCGATAGCAAAGAGACCCTATCGGATGTCCACCGAGGAGTTGGTTGAGATGAAGAAACAACTTGAAGAGTTAATGGAGAAAGGATTTATCAGACCGAGTTCGTCACCGTGGGGAGCACCAGTTTTGTTTGTCAAGAAAAAGGACAGGAGTTTCAGGATGTGCATTGACTACCGTGCACTCAATGAAGTCACCGTGAAGAATAAGTATCCGCTACCCAGGATTGATGATTTGTTTGATCAGCTGAGAGGAGCCGGAGTTTTCTCCAAGATTTATCTGAGATCGGGGTACCATCAGTTGAAGATCCGATCAGAAGATATCCCGAAGACTGCATTCTCGTCAAGATATGGACATTACGAGTTCTGATTATGTCTTTTGGCATGACGAATGCGCCAGCATATTTCATGAATATGATGAATAAGGTGTTCATGGAATACTTGGACAAGTTTGTCGTCGTGTTCATAGATGATATTCTAATCTACTCCAAAACGGAGGATGAACATGCCGGACACTTAAGGCGAGTTTTGGAAAGGCGAGGAACAGCAACTCTTCGTCAAGTTCAAGAAGTGTGATTTTTGGAAGGACAAGGTGGAGTTTCTTGGACATGTAATGACCGCAGAAGGAGTCGCCAGAGACCCAAGCAAAGTAGAAGCCGTGTTACATTGGGAGCACCAAGATCGTGACCCAGATTCGAGTTTCCTTGGAATGGCAGGATACTACCGCCGTTTCATCGAAGGCTTCTCGACAATTGCGAAACCTCCGACGCAATTGCTGAAGAAGGAAAAGAAGTTTGCATGGACGCTTGAGAATGTGAGAAAGGATTTCAGAGCTGAAGAAGCGATTGACATCAGCGCCGGTGTTAATTATACCGGATGTTAATCAAAGCTTTGATATTTATTGTGAAGCATCGCGCCAAGGACTTGGATTTGTGCTGATGCAGAATGTAAAGGTCGTCGCTTATTCATAAAGGCAGTTGAGGCCGAAATAGGAAAATTATCCGACACATGAACTAGAGTTAGCCGCCGTAGTGCATGCCTTGAAGATATGGCGTCACTATCTGATTGGAAACAGATGTGAAGTATATACGGATCATAAGAGCCTTAAGTACATATTCACCCAGTCGGATCTGAATATGAGGCAAAGGAGATGGTTAGAGTTGATCAAGGATTACAATGTTGGAATCCATTACCATCCGGGAAGGCCAACGAGTAGCCGATGCTCTGAGTCGGAAAAGCCATACCGTGAGTACGATGCTAGCCACAAGTCAGGATGAGTTATGTGAGGATTTTCAGAAAATGAAGATTGAGGTGGTACCTAGCGGATTCTTGGCCGCATTAGAAGTAAAGCCTACTCTAGAGGACCAGATCCGAGAAGGGCAGAAGGATGATGACAAGATCCGCAGGATTAAGTCCATCAAGGAGGAAGGCAAGGCAGAGGACTTCAAGTTGGATGGGCAAGGCACGTTGTGGATGAAGGATCGCATTTGTGTGCCTAACAAGAAGGAGTTAAAGCAACTGATTTTGGAAGAAGCCCATGACTCCAAGTACTCAATTCATCCTGGAAGCGCCAAGATGTATCAGGATCTGAAGGAGAGATTCTGGTGGCCGAGTATGAAGCGTGAAGTTGCTGAGCATGTTGCATTGTGCGACATATGCCAGAGAGTCAAGGCAATGCATCAGAGACCAGCAGGATTGCTACAACCGCTGAAAATACCTGAGTGGAAGTGGGAGGAAATCGGAATGGATTTCATTACCGGTTTGCCTAAAACTCAAGGAGGTTATGACTCCATATGGGTTATAGTGGATTGCTTGACTAAAGTAGCCCATTTTATCCCCGTGAAGACCACTTACTCGGGAGATAATGTCGGGACCCGAATTTGCAAATCCGGACCCTCTGTGTATTCAGCACTAGTCCAGGATCACGCTAGTGCACACAGTCTCAACATAGATGAATATCACAATCATACACAGCGGAATATTAAAAGTAACTCAATAATAGAATATAAACTATTGAACGACCTTAAGGTCAACCTTACATTTGTGAAACCTTGACGGCTTCAACTCCAAATAAGCAAAGAATGAACGAAGAACATCGGTGAATCCCATCAATACGCCACAGCAAGCGATGTGGTTCGACTCCTAGATAATCGCCTTCTCACGGAACTTCTTCTTCTTGACGATGTAGACTTTTGCTCACCGGGTGATTGTTTGTTTGCAAGGGGTGAGTACATAAAGCACTCGGCAAGTCATGCATGAATGCAAGTCTAATAGCTATATGCATGGCTTATTCCAAATGACAGGCTGAAGGGGTTATTTTGCAATAAACAGCATTCACAAATATTCATAATAGATTGTAAAGCGGTAAAACAGATAATAATAGTAATACTTTCACAGTTGTTTCAAAAGTAAACCATTCCCCATCCTTAACCAATTATCACTTTTCCACAGGCAAACTGCCTCCAAACCCAAGTTTACTTTTAAGAAAAACTAACCCTTGACTGTAATCCCCGAGCATTGTCCAGTACCGTGGACTCGGCTATTCGAATAGGTTTTACACTCTGCAGAGGTTATACACTTTACCCACAAGATACAATCCACTCACCACGTCGGCCGTGAATCGCCATACAAGAGTATGCGAATGAGCGATCATAACAAAGTCTTTCGGAAGCCTCTAACTACACAAGTGAACCTCTCCGGTTTTTGCCCTACACCATCCCTTCCCTTAGCTAAGGCGAAGTATGGGACCGACATACCGTTGGATGGGTACCATGCCGCAGCCTGCACGCTCCCCTTCAAGCTACACAAACGGTGTAGTTGACACCCCGAGGTACCACAAGTAAGTTATTAGCAACTTAATCAGCTAGGTCCGTCCCATTAGGACATGTGGTTGTACGTTTGACTCAGTTCAAAGGCTTGCAAGGTGAAGTCCTTAGGGTGACCAGGCAAGACTACCCGAAGAACCAAATCAACATCCCCAATGCCACAATGGCCCACCTGATTACTCTTGCCACATGCCCTGGCCGAAATCGTTTATCAAACCCCAGTTGATTACCATGCACCACGTGCCATCAACATCACATGATACCTTTCCAAAACAGGTTCAATATATCATTAAGTCAATATTAACATTTGATTATCCAAAATCATGTTATGAGCACGTAGCAGGTCTAAGCAGTATACTACAACGGTCTATAACCCATGTTGGCAACTTAATAATGTCCAACTAGTAACCCACAACTAGGGTGACAAAGGGTCATGGCACATACTTAAGTAATCAAGGTGTCATACAGCAAATTGGTATTTATCTAACCCCCATGTTTAAACAAAGTATTTTTCTAATTGAACTAGCATGCAATAGTTTAAATCAAAATAGATTTCGAAATAGGATCAACATGGTCAAAGCACAACTTGCCTGGCCCTTGCAAACTTTACTGTCTTTTACTCTTTATCCTTGATCCTTGGTCCTCGATCTTCAACTTCCACTTTCTCGATCCTCAGCTCGTTCGAACGATTTCCGGACGACGCGTCTAACGATTAAAGAAGAAGCAAATACAAACCAATTCAAAAGACAAATCAAGTAAACTCCAAATTAAGATCGAACAGCATTGGGCACAACGGCTTGGGAGAGATTTGGGAACTCGAACGGATTAGATCGAAGAGTTGACAAAAGAGAACGGGCTTTCGGCAAAACTCCGAAAAGGGAAAGACTAATAACTGGAAAAGAAAGAATAATATTTCGAAGAATATTTCTTCCGAAGTTATTATCTTGATTGGACAGATAGCGACATATGGGCTCTCGATCTATAGATCGGGTCCATAAGGATATGTTAGTTCGCAGTGAACTAAACTGATTCTTGAAGTTGACTTTTGTTGACCGAACAGACACAGTCAAACAAAAGAGAGACGGATAGATCGGGCACAGGGGTATGACAGATGGCCAATGGTCTATCGACCAAGTCCACGAAGGAATTCTCGATTAATGGCAGATTAGGTTTTCAGGGATAAGACAAGACAAGTGTCTTACCACGATTGAAACAACGGAAAAGATTGTAAAGATAACAACGCGGCTCACGATAAACTTAGTTCATCGAACCGGTGTTAGGTTAGGGTTTTGATTCGGCTTGAAGATGATATGACGATGAGACTAGGCTCACGTCATGATAATAGAACAGATGAAGGCATCGCACTAAGGTTTGTGCATGAATGCACGCATGCGATGACAACGAAGCGAAGAGAGCCAATCGTTAACGATGAAACGTTAACGATGGAACGTTAACGATGGAGCGTTAACGACAGAGCGTTGACGGTGGAACGTTAACGACGGAGCGTTAACGACGAACGTTAACGGTGGAGGTCAACAATGATAGGATACTCATGAAACAAGGTAGCGACCGTCGGTGCAACGACATGGCCGCGGTAGAACGCTACCAAGGATGGTTAACCGGTGTGCGAACCGGCGGCACGGGCTAGGTTGAAAAACGACGGGTTTAGGCCGGAATCGGCTCCGACGGCAAACGGAGACCAAAAGAACCTTAATGATGGACCAAAACAGTACAACATGATCCTCCGGACGCGACAACACGGCCGGAGCGAACCAAAATAGCCGGCGTCAAAAGGCGACGCGCGGCGACGGCAAACGGTGGCCTAAATATATAAAAAAAAATTCCGGAGGATGGGATGGCAAAGGGAGAATGTCTACTGCGTAGAACGCGGTGAGACGAGCTCAACGGTATAGGCGGATTTTGCGGCGCCCTTCCGGATTAATCACAAACTGGCGATTAACGGGTTTCGGATCAAAACTTTGGACGGCCATAACTTCTAGAATAATGATCGGAACTTAACGAAATTTGACCGAGAGCTAGATGGGACCAAGAGGCACACCGTGACGCAGGTGGCTCGAAGAAATACCTTCTGGAACAGCGGGGAACGCGCGAGGAAGTTTGCCGCTGTCTGGAACGCAGTCTAAACGGAGAATTTATTTTTCTGCGCCAAATCCAGAGGGCAAAACCTTGGGGCAAGATATGCATCCTGTAGAGGACATCCCCAGGAGTCTACACAAAAAATTTCACCGTCAAACTCGAAAAATTGAGGGAGTTATGGCCTCGGCAAGATTCGAGATTGAAACGGCCGTAACTTTTGATCCCGTGGACCAAATTGGCTGAATTTTGGACAGCAAGTAGATGGTACCTTGTGACACACCACGGAGAAGACGGATCTCGAAAAGAGTCGACAAATTGCCCGGGACGCGGCTCCAAAGTTCGGCCGTCGTTGGGCGACGTCCGGAGCTTCTCGCGGCGGCTCGGTCGATTTGGATGATTGATCTGTGGCTAGGACCGCGTGGGAGGGTCTAGGAGCACTTATATATGTTTGGGTAAGAGTCCAGGTCGAGAAAAATCAAGTTTGGATGTGTTTGGAGGTGTTTGGGTCAGTTTGGGCATTTTATCGAGCACTTCCGTGCAGGACTCGGACACGGGGTGACGTGGCAGCTCGAGGGCCGTCGGATGGGCATCGCGCGGCTGTGGGCACGTGGAGGCGGGCGTGGCCCAGCTGGTTCCCAGGCGCGTGGCGCGGCCCACGGTGGCTCGGCCCGGGCGGAGCGTGGCCCAGCGTGCGTCTTGGCCACATGGAGGCGGTAGGCTGGTGGAGGGGGGGGTGGCGTGGGCCAGGTGGTGGGTTGGGCCAGCGTGGAAAGGAAAGAGGAAAATGAGCCCAATCCTATTTTCGGAATTTCCAACCAATTTTCGAATAAAAACAATTCCAATAAATCAAATAAATCACTAGAGGCAATAAAAATACCAGAAAAATTCTAGAAAAATTCCAGAAAATATTTTGAGACATTTCCAACTCAAATAAAATATTTTCAACAAAAATTTATATAAACTTTTCCAAATAATTAATTAATTTCAATAAAAGGGCTTAATACAAATCGATTCCGAATAAATCCAATAAATAGCAAACGAGCTCCGAAAAATCTCAAAAATTACAGGAAAACTTCTTGAAGCACAAGGAATCCAAATAAAATAAAATAAATTTTATTTGGGGTTTAGAATAATCAAATTAAATTGTTTTAACTTTTAGAAAATTCAAATCAAGTTTTATAAACGCGAGAAAATCAACGAAAATTTTCGGGAAGCTAAACAAAACCAAAATTTTTGAAAACCCAAATTTTGGGATGTTACAGATAAGTTGGCAGAATTGTACATGATCAGGATCGTCTGTTTGCACGGTGTGCCAAAGAGGATTGTATCGGACAGAGGTACCCAATTTACCTCAAGGTTTTGGAATAAGTTGCATGAAGCCGTGGGAACCCGTTTGAACTTCAGTACAGCTTATCATCCGCAGACGGATGGACAGACCGAAAGAGTCAACCAGATTCTGGAGGATATGTTAAGAGCTTGTGCATTGGCTTATGCTACCTCTTGGGATAAGAGTTTGCCGTATGACGAGTTCAGTTACAACAATAGTTATCAGGCTAGTTTACAGATGTCACCTTTTGAGGCCTTTGTATGGTCGACCTGCCGGACGCCATTGAATTGGAATGAGACCGTGGCGCCGTGTCTTCGGGCCTGATATTCTTCAAAAGGTGAAGAGCAGATCGCCATGATTAGGGAAAGGTTGAAGATAGCCCAATCACGACAAAAGAGTTATGGCCGACAACCGTCGCCGAGACTTGAGTTTTGAATCGAAGACTTTGTATACCTCAGAGTTACGCCTCTCAGGGGAGTTAAGAGGTTCCATGCCAAAGGGAAACTCGCACCCCGTTATGTTGGACCATTTAAGATTTTGAGCCGCAGAGGCGAAGTTGCTTATCAGCTAGAGTTGCCGCAGTCGTTAGCAGGAGTGCATGACGTATTCCATGTGTCCCAGTTGAAGAAGTGTCTCCGAGTTCCTGAGGAACAGACACCGCTAGAGTTAATTGAGTTGCAAGAGGATTTGACTTATAAGGAGCATCCCGTGAGGATTCTGGACACAATGGATCGAGAAACTAGAAACAAGTCAACCCGTTTCTGTAGAGTTCAGTGGAGCAACCATGCAGAGAGCGAAGCGACTTGGGAGCGCGAAGAGGATTTGAAGAAAGAGTTTCCAAACCTATTCTGTAGTGAGCCCTGAATCTCGGGGACGAGATTCTATTAAGGGGGGAGGTTTGTAACACCCCAAAATTTTGCTTTTCTTAAATTCATGTGTGATTTGGCACTTTGGTGAATTTTTGGAATTTTCTGGAATTTATTTGGATTTATTTGGAATTTATTTGAATTTATTCCATTTTGAAATAATTAAAGAATTAAACTTTGCAAATAAAATTTTGTTGGAAATATTTTATTTGAGCCCAAAATGAACCAAAGTATTTTCCAGAATTTTTCGGAATTTTTACGAGTCTTTTGCTATTTTTAATGAATTAAATGAATTATCGGGAATTATTTTAATTATTAAATCGCTGGAAAATGCGAGTGGGTTTGTACTATTCATCCGACCGAGCCCGAGTCGGACTTCGAAGTTCAAGTCCGACCGAGCCACGTGACTCGACCGAACCAACTCCAAAACCTAATCGATCCCAACCGTTGGATCAGCGGTCGGGATTTCCGCATCGCCGGCCGAATCCGGCCGGATCCGATCTCAGCGCGCATCGTGGCCGTTGATCGTGCCACGTGGACGGCTGTCCGTCGTCGTCTCCGCCCGAGTCCGAGCCGGACTCCGCCGCCGCGCCCGCCGCCGTGGAGAACTAGGTTTCCGTCTCGGGCACGAACGCCGAAGCTATTTAAAGCCCGGGTCACGCCCCGAGGTTGCCCTCTTCCGTGCGCACCCGTGTCCCCGAGCCATCTCGCCCGAGCCGTCGCCGTTTGCCCGTACGAGTTCGCCGGAGTTAGAATCCTGTTTCGCCGCGGTTAAAAGCCTATTTCGCCGCCGTCCGCCGTCCTCCGCCGCCACCGAGCACAGATCTAGGACCCCCAGGACGAGACGCACCCGAAGAGACCTTTCATCTCGCCGGAGCGCGCCCGGAACGCCGAGACCGTGGTCATCGTCTTCATCTCCGGCCAAGCTAGCGCCGCCGTGAAGCCATCGCCGACCCCGAGCTCCACCAACCGTCCGATCAAGATCCAAGGGCTCAGATCGCGCCACGTCACCCTCGGTGAGTTCCCCGTTGAAAATCCTAGATCTAATCTCAACCGTTGGATCTAGATCCAACGGCTTAGGTCATGCCACGTGGCGGAATCGCACCAGGCTAGATTGGATCTCGACCGTTCGATCAAGATCCAACGGCCCAGATCAACCCGTGCGCCCCAAGCACTTGAGGCCCAAATCCAATCCTAGCCGTCGGTTTTCAAACCAACGGCTACGATCGTGCCACGTGTCCAGGGAGCCGAACCGCCGCGCCACGCGGGCGTGCGCAGGTCATCGACACGCGGGCCCGCTGTCGGTCGGCCGATCGCGACCGCGGACGTCACCCATGACGTCATCGGAGGGACCCACTGTCGCCAGTGGTCGAGCCCCGCCGACGCCGCGATGACGCTACCCGAGTGGTCCCACATGTCGGGCCTCACGTGGCCGTGGACCGGTCCACAGTGAGACCCGAGCCGAGTGTGGACCGAGTCCATGGACCTACCGACGCTACCAACCAATCGAAGGCTGCCACGTGTCCAGCCGACGCAATAATTAATTTCCGAAAGAAAATGATTTATTAATTCGAAATAATGATTTCGTGATTTTGTTTCAAACTTCAAACGCTTATAACTTTTGCGTTTCAACTCCGATTTGAGTGATTCAAATTTCTAAATTTGTATAAAATTGAGATCTACCTAAATATGAATTTTATTTAATTTTTGGACTAAAGTTTTTCTCTGCAAAATTATTTAATTGATTATTTAAACTTTAAATAATCATAACTTTTATGCCTTAACTCCAAATTTGACGATTCCAGTTTCTAAAAACTCATAAAATTATGTTCTCTCTGTTTATGGATTTTATTTGGATGTTTGGACACTTTTTGCCTATTGTTTATTCGTGTATTTGCTATTTGCACGCTTTACGAGTAGACGTTGAAGTGCCGGAAGGATTCGAAGGAGAAGTATTAACTCAGGATCCAACTCAAGACCAAGAACAAGTACTTTTTGAAGGCAAGTTGTGCTTTGACCATGTTGATCCTATTTTGAAATCTATTTTGATTTAACCTATTGCATGCTAAGTTCAAATAGAAAATACTTTATTTAAATATGGGGGATTAGATAAACACCAATCTACTGTATGACACCTTGATTATTTATGTATGTGCCATGACCCCTTTGTCACCCTAGTTGTGGATTACTAGTTGGACATTATTAGATTGCCAACATGGGTTTTAGACCGTTGTAGTAAACTGCTTAGACCTGCTTCGTGCTCATGACATGATTTTGGACAATCAATGCTAATATTGACTTAATGATATATTGAACCTGTTTTGGAAAGGTATCATGTGATGTTGATGGCACGTGGTGCATGGTAATCAACTGGGGTTTGATAAATGATTTCGGCCGGGCATGTGGCAAGAGTAATCAGGTGGGCCAGTCGTGGCATTGGGGATGTTGATTTGGTTCTTCGGGTAGTCTTGCCCTGGTCACCCTAAGGACTTAACCTTGCAAGCCTTTGAACTGGGTCTAACGTGCAACCACATGTCTGTAATGGGACGGACCTAGTTGACTAAGTTGCTAATAACGTACCTGTGGGACCTCAGGAGGTCAACTACACCCTTTGTGTAAGTTGTGCGGGGAGCGTCTGGGTGAGGCCAGGTACCCATCTAACGGTTGATTGGCCTAGACTTCGCCTTAGCTAAGGGAAGGGTTAGTGTGCAATAACCGGGGAGGACCACTTGTATGGTTAGAAATTTCCGAAAGACTTTGTTACGGGAACTCGCCTTTGTGGTGTTTGACTGTATCTTGTGGGTAAAGTGCATAACCTCTGCAGAGTATAGAATCTATTCGAATAGCCGTGTCCGCGGTATTGGACATCGCTCGGGAATTACAGTCAAGGGTTAGATTTTCTCAAAAATAACTTGGTTTGAAAAGTTGGGTTGGATTAATAATGATGTTGATGGAAATGTGGTTTTGGATGGGAAGATGGTTGTTAAACTTCTTGAAAAGTTATTTATGCTTTACTTGTTTCTACTGCTTTCGAATCTACTTATATTACTTGTCAAATGCTATTTACTGCAAATATACCTTGAGCTATTCCTTTGTACCAAGCCATGCATATAGTATATTAGCTTTGCATTCTGCATGACTTGCCGAGTACCAAGTACTCACCCTTGCCACCCTACAACACCAGTTGAAGAGGAGAATACACGGCTTTGGAGGAGGAGCTCCAAGGGGATCCGTCTACTTAGGGAGCGAGCCCAGTCAGTTGCCTGTGGTATACTGGATGGCGCCACGATGTTACCTTCTTTGATTTTCCGCTGCTACTATTTCTCTCTTAATAAGTTTCGCCCTGTGAGGCGTATATTGTAACTTGACCATAAGGTCGAGTAACCAGTTGGTTATTTAAATAAAGTACTTTGATAGTATCGAATGGTATGATTGTGATATTTACCGATGTTAAGACTGTGTGCACTAGCGCGTTCCTGGACTAGTGCTGAATACACAGAGGGTCCGGATTTGCAAATTCGAGGTCCCGACAAAGCCCAAGGAAACTACGGATCTCGGTGACCGCCTTGGGTTGCTCCCATTTGAGGACATCCTGTACTTTGCTTGGGTCGACAGCGACACCTTGCTCGGAGAGGACGTGCCCCAAGAAAGACACTTTCTTCAGCCAAAATTCGCACTTGCTGAACTTGGCATAAAGGCGATGCTCCCGAAGTCTTCCGAGAACAATATGAAGGTGCCTGGCATGCTCTTCCTCACTTTTCGAGTAGACCAGGATGTCATCAATGAATATGACCACAAAAGAATCGAGCTCCCCCATGAAAATGGAATTCATGAGGTACATGAAATACGCCGGTGCGTTCGTCAGACCGAACGACATGACGGTATACTCATATAACCCATATTGGGTGGAGAATGCTGTCTTTGGGACATCCTCAGCCCGAATCTTTATCTGATGGTACCCGAGCCTCAAGTCAATCTTAGAGAATATCCGCGCACTAGCAAGCTGATCAAACAGGATATCAATCCGAGGCAGAGGGTACTTGTTCTTGACAGTGACAGCATTCAAGGGACGGTAATCTACGCAGAGGCGAAGTGATCCGTCCTTCTTGGTCACGAATAGAGCCGAGCAGCCCCAAGGTGAGGAGCTCGGGCGAATGAACCCCTTGTCCATCAGTTCCTTCAGCTGAGTCTTCAGTTCAGCCAACTCATTGGGTGGCATTCTATACGACCGCTTGGACACAGGAGCAGTCCCGGGCTGAAGCTCCACTACGAACTCAATGTCCTGATCAGGTGGCATCCTTGGCAGTTCCGCTGGGAACACATCCGGGTATTCCGACACCATGGGAATGGACTCTAACTCCCCAATTTCCACGCCATTCAGGGAATAAAGAGTGGTCCCGCCATCATCGAGAAGCAGAGTCAGCAAGTCTCCCTTCGGTCCCTTGAGCGAGATGGAGCAACGAGAGCAATCTAAGAGAGCCTGCTGCCGTGTCAACCAATTCATGCCCAAGATGACGTCCATCCCACGAAGGTCAAGGAGCAGTAGGTTGGTAAGGAATGGAACCCCTTGGATTAACACAGCGGCTTTTGGGACCGTTTGATTAACAACCATCCTCGAACCTAGCACTTCGATTAGGAAGGAGGTGTGGCTGCAACTCACTTTGATTTGATGCTGCCCCACGAAATCTTTGCTAATGAAGGAATGGGAAGCCCCCGAATCAAACAAAACCCTGGCAGCATGCCCTTCAATGCATAACGTACCAGTCAGCACGGTGGCGCCCTCGGGAATCGCCTCAGCATCGACGTAGTTGACTTGGCCATGGGCAGGCGCAGGAAGTGGAGGTAGAGGTGGTGCAGTCGCGCCTTGAGGCCTTGGGGCGTTAGAGTTGATGCTCCGCCTTGGAAATGGGCAGTCGCGGATGAAGTGCCCCGCACGCCCGCAGTTGTAGCACGGGCCCGGTCCAGAGCCTGTCACCACTCGCACTCCAGGCTGTGGCAGTGGAGGCCGAGGAGCAGCAACAGGAGGACGAACCACTCCAACAGGCAAGGGAGGTGCTGGAACAGGGGCCCTTGGTGGTGGATAAGCAATCCGTGCCCGCTGTGAGCTGCCACCAGTTGAGTACTGAACCACCCTCTTCCGCTTCTTCTCATCTTGTGCTCTACGGTGATTGCCCGACTCACTAAAGCATTGAAGTCGGCGAAGTCACAGACTGAGAGCTTATCCTGCATCTTCGCCGTCAGTCCACTCATAAAGCGAGCCTACTTCTTCTGATCAGTGTTGACTTCCTCCGGCGCATACTGAGCCAAGTAATTGAACTCTCGTGAGTAGTCCATCACCAACTTGCTCAACTGCCTGAGGGCAAGAAACTGCTGCTTCTTGATATCCATGAGTCCTTTCGGGATGTGATAAGCCCGAAAAGCCTCACGGAACTCCGCCCAGGTCACCTGATGACCAGCGGGCTGCATCACCAGAAAGTTGGCCCACCATGCACCAGCTGGGCCCTGAAGCTGCTGCGCCGAAAAAGGAGCCTTCTGGAGGTCCTCACAGTGGATAAGAGCAAACTTCTGCTCTATCGTGCGCAGCCAGTCGTCTGCCTCCAACGGATCACTGGCCTTGGAGAACGTCGGCGGCTGAGTGTGCAGGAAGTCCAGGTAGCCATTGGGTCGGCCTCGCCCTTCACCGCAGCCACCCGGAGTAGCCTGATTCTGGACCAACATCTCCAGGATCCGGTTGGTGGTCTGCTGGTTCTGCTCCGACCGCATCAGAACATCCAACAGGTTGGGAGGAGGAGGCGGATCGCCATGGTCGGGCTGCGATCGCCCAGCGCCATCATCGCCTCCCATACCGTCGCGGGTCCTCATTCTGTCGTCAACCAAAGTCAGACAACAAGAGTCAGGCCCACACAGAAAGGACAGGTCTTAAATTTAACTAAACCCCAAACTACCCCCAGGTCAGACTGTAGCATTCCGCACTGGAGTCCAACAAGTCTAACACACTCAAAACACGGCTTATGATGCAGATGACATGGCACATGCATGATATGACATGAAATGAACGATTCCAACGCAACCCATACTCACGGTACATATACACAGGGCGGGGTATAAGTACTAACTTCTACCTAATGCATTTATGACAATCCTAATCAATTTCTTAAGTGATTGTCAGGTTTTGAGTTCGTATTCATACACCTTGCTCTGATACCAGCCCTGAGAGGAGCCGCCCAGATCGTCCTCGGGCTATTAGAAGGTTTAGTCGCCCTAGTTGGATTTGGAGGCTAACAAAGGATCACTGGAAGCGCTCGCGGTGTTAGCACCCAAGCCCAATTGAGACAGACTTCGGAATCCTTCGAATAACTCGACGACAACCCCGGTATTCCCCCGGTATGCGACCCGAAGCTTGCCCAGGATCCCCACATACCGGTTTACAACCTTGTATCACATCAATTTGCATAAAGGGGGCAACGAACTCGAGGACCCCACAACCAGACATGCGCGGAAGCAAAACCAACCAAACCCAACCCCGGCACGAAGACAAAAACCCCCCACAACCCGACCAACAACAAGGCACCAAAGCCCACGAAAGCAGAAAAAGCACCACAATGGCGAGACGAGCAACAACATAAAGCAAGCATTCATTACCAAAGAACCCAAGTATCCAAAGACAGAAATGACACAGTTTCGAGGTTATCTATACAACAAAAGGGTACACGACTACTAAATCAGACCCAAAAGTGGAACATCTCCGGAAGTGTTCTGCCTCTGAACACTCCCGGGCGTGCACGACGGCAGTGGCCTCTACTCGGTGCCCCGTCCGGTCACCGATAGGCAGTAGGGGCAAAACTCACACCCCACTAGATCCTCACCTGCAAAACCACAAAGCAGAAGCCTGAGTACGGAAGGTACTCGCAAGTCTTACCCGCGGTCCATATATGACCGACACAAACAAAGGGGTATGCATTTAGATGTAGCAAGGAAATAAGATGAAGGTCAAACTTGCGGAAAGCTAAACTTTGTTATAAGATTTGATTCGTTTACTCATGTTATAAATTTAAAGCAGTTGTACCAGCACCTACTTCTAAAGTGAAGTTCAACATTTAATATCAACAAGAGTAAGTGATCCCATGACATTTTCGAGCTCCAGCCCAAAGGCGAACTTCAGTTCAAGTTATTACTACGTTGAATGTGCGATGACCAAGCGTGCTCATATCCGAGAGCGCGGCAATTCGAATCGCATAATTAACCCTGCAGGGAAGCATTGATCACACAACATGTGCCACAAAGGAACCTCATGTCAACCTCCTCCCATCCATACCAATTCGTTGGGGCATCTTCATGCGGTCCGAGCACCTAGCACCCCCTCGAGCGGCCCAAGCCCGGCTTGGCCCTCGAGAGTCGGCCTAAGCCTCGCCCTCAACCACGTCCAAACACATGAGGTCATGGCCCATCGAACGGCATGCGATGAAAGAGCGGCTTATCGTACCATAATCGGGCATGCGACCAACCAAAGTGTGCTCGATCAAAGGGCAAACAACGGATCGGTCCTCAACCGACACAGGCGAGACTACCGCACTTGGGTCTCCATACCCAAATGCCCAACACTCTCGCCCGGTCTCAAATCATCTTTCCACTTATTCCCAACATCATTACCATAGTAACCCGAGTATTGTGACACAGAGCAAACACAAGCGGCGGAACCATCCACCACTTGGCCCGTACCCGACATCTAAGCAAGACTAAGCACGGACACATTATATTACCCTTACGCTAGCTCCAAGGAAGGTGTTCATCAAGTACCAAAGAATGTTTGTGCAACAATTAGGATCTAGCCTATCCCACATTTCAATTCCTAATGCAAAACTTAATCATCCGATAAGCAGTAAATTCACAAAAGTAAATTACACATATGGTTCAAGATGCTTAGGTGCTTGCCTTGTACTTCTGCTTGTGGACTGACGACAAGTTGCTCGTCGGCAATCCCTTCAACCACGGTCACATCAGTCACCGCGGGATCGCTCTCTACACGAATACCATGCATAATGAGATGCATGCAATGCGAAAGAAACAATTATAATGAAACTATAAAGCAAAATCCACCACCAAACAGACCAGGTGAACCCGGACAGTCCGGGTTTAATATCCGGACAGTCCGGCTAACTCGGACACTCTGGACATTTAGGTCCGGACAGTCCGGACTAGGGCAGACACTCCGGACCCTTGTCCGGACACTCCGGATTGCCCAAGGACTTGGAAGATGGCGCGCAATATGGAGGTGCTCCCAAGTCTTACGGCACCGCGGGGGCCCGATCTACTACTTTCCTACACACGGTCGAGCCGGAGAAGCTCCAAGCTAGCTCAAACCACGACGATTGAGGCTCATTCTTAACATTTCCAACCAAAACCGAATCCAAAGCTAGGGACGACATTATCTACCCCCGATCTCTAACCCTAGCATCCAACATTGCCTAAACCAACCCCCAATCCAACCACCCACCAAAACCCTAACCTTCCCCAAGGTTACCCTAACCCCAAATCTACAAACCTAACCTCAATTCTATTCCCACGAGCTCCCAAGAACCCAAGAACCACAAATGGACTCCAAGGAGAGGTCTCACCTTCAAGGGGGATGAAGGAGAGGAAGGGGAAGCCGGGTGGAGTGAAGAGGACGCCGGCTTGGAGAGGATCTCGAGGTCACCGGGGTGGAGAAGCCACCGGGGAGGACCACAGGAGGTCGCCAGAGTAAGGAGCTCACCGGAGACGAGGCTTGGGTGGAGGAGAGCTCACACGGGTAGTGGGGAGCAATGGGTGGAAGGATGAATGAATGGGGAGCCTCGAAATGGAGTTTTATACAAAACCCCTGCACAGTCTGGACTCTCCGAACATTTAACCCGGTGACTCTGGGTTGGGGCCTTCGGTAAAACAAATCCCGAACACCCCGGACACTCCGGACAATTTGGTCCGGATACTCCGGGTTGAAGTGTTCGGTAGCTCTAACTCGGATACTCCGGACAATTTATCCGGACACTCCGGGTTATATCCGGATACTCCGGACATTTTATCCGGATACTCCGGATGTCTCAGAAATTTAAAGTTGAGGGCCTTGACAAGCAGGCCTGATGGTTTTGTGCCAATAGGAAGGGAAATTCTTTTCCCCCAATGTGATGCCTTAGAATTTGGGAGTTACCGTAGAGGGGGGGGTTTCTCCCTTGTTTCGATTTCGGAAGGAATGAAGGAAATGTTGGGAGATGAAATAATTGAGTTTTATGCTGCAATTTAATATTAAAAATTAGAGTTTTGGGCTAGTTTTAGCTGGGCTGAGGCAACCTGGGCCTGGGCCAGGAATTCCCTTCCCACTTCCCCCTCCCCATGCCTTGGTGGGCCGGCCCCTTTAGGTGGCGCCACCCCCTCCCAAAACCCTAGGGCGCCACCCCCTTGGCAGCCGCCCCTCCCGTTCTCCTTCCCGGCGTGGTGGCTCGGGGATCCACCGCGGTTCGCGAAGAAAATTCGAGAGGAGGATCCGAGGAGGCGAGGAGGACGGACAGATTTTCGTTTTTGGGGATCGTCGCGCGTTCTTCGTGGGTCCCTCCAGTTGATGCATGCTATGATGCAACAGATGCAACACGTCACTGCTCAGGCCACCGCTAATCAAGTCAATCAGGGACAACGCCAGAATACAAGACTGTCCGAGTTTATGAGGACTCACCACCCACTTTCTCTGGGAATGCCAATCCATTGGAGGCCGATGATTGGTTAAGGTCAATTGAGAGGAAGTTACACATCGCTCAATGCATAGGAAATGAGAAGGTACTCTACGCTTCTCATCAGTTGGAAGGGACAGCCGCCGAATGCTGGGAGAACTTCTGTGCCACGCAAGAGAACCCTCAGGACATCACTTCGGAAGAGTTCACAGCTGCATTCCGTCAGTATCATGTGCCTAAAGGGATCATGGATCTCAAGAAGGAGGAGTTCAGAGCATTGAAGCAAGGTAACGGCCAAAGGGTCGAATACGAACAAGTTCACACAGCTTGCTCGCTACGCACTTTGAGGATGTAGCGACAGATAAAGCCGCATAGCCTCGTTTCATGAAGGGACTTAACTCAGGATTGCAGGTGGGACTGATCACCCACACCTTTCCAGATTTCCAAGAGTTGGTGAATAAGGCGCTTATTCTTGAGGACAAGCGCAAGGAACTGGATGAGAACAGGAAGCGCAGAATGCAACAGCAGGGATCACGCCAGTGGAACGCAACAAATACCGAGAGTTGCACCAAATCAATTTTTCAGATTCTAGCCACAGAATGCAACAAGGACACCGTCACCAGCACCAAGACCCGTCAATCAGAACTATCAGACCCCAGCCCCAGCTAGAAACACCGCTCCAGGCAGCCAACAAGGAACAGTGAGACGCTGCTACAACTGCAACGAGCCAGGACACTTTGCCAACAGTTGTCCTAAGAAGACAGCAGGAGTGACCTCAGTTCGCTTCAATCTAGGATCCACACCAGCCAGGACGCCAAAGATCAGAGCCACACCCAGGCGTGGTGAGAGGCCGAGTCAACCATGTCACCGCAGATGCACTGCAGAATGCTACGGACGTCGTACTGGGTAAGTTACTTGTTAACTCAGTGCCTGCGATAGTTTTGTTTGATTCTGGAGCTTCGCATTCGTTTGTTTCACAAGGCTTTGCTGCTAAAAATGATTTGGAGATTGCAAGACTTAAATGCATGCTTTTAGTTCAAACCCCTGGTTCCGAACTCCGAACGAAAGTAGGATGTTCTGGGGTGAGAATACTAATAGATGGAATAGAGTTCCTAGCGAACCTTATTATTTTGGAGACCCAGACCTTAGATGTTATTTTGGGAATGGATTGGTTATCCAAGCACAAGGCCGTATTGGATTGTGGAAGGAGGACTATCTCAGTTGAGAGCCCGTGTGGAAAGAAAGTAGAATTTCAAGCTACTGCCGTTAGAGATGGACAGTTGATGGCTAACAGTACCAAGGCAATCAGCATAGAGGACGTCTCAGTAGTGAATGAGTACCCCAGATGTTTTTCCTGAAGATCTACCTGGTATGCCGCCAGACAGGGACATAGAGTTTGTGATAGAGCTTGTACTGCACAAAGACCGATAGCAAAGAGACCCTATCGGATGTCCACCGAGGAATTGGTAGAGATGAAGAAACAACTTGAAGAGTTAATGGAGAAAGGATTTATCAGACCGAGTTCGTCGCCGTGGGGAGCACCAGTTTTGTTCGTCAAGAAGAAGGACGGGAGTTTCAGGATGTGCATTGACTACCGTGCACTCAATGAAGTCACCGTGAAGAATAAGTATCCGCTACCCAGGATTGATGATTTGTTTGACCAACTGAGAGGAGCCGGAGTTTTCTCCAAGATTGATCTGAGATCGGGATACCATCAGTTGAAGATCCGATCAGAAGATATTCCGAAGACTGCATTCTCGTCGAGATATGGACATTACGAGTTTACTGTTATGTCCTTTGGTCTGACGAATGCACCAGCATATTTCATGAATATGATGAATAAGGTGTTCATAGAATATTTGGACAAGTTTGTTGTTGTATTCATAGATGATATCCTAATCTACTCCAAGACAGAGGATGAACATGCAGAGCACTTGAGGCGAGTTTTCGAAAAGCTGAGGGAACAGCAACTCTTCGCCAAGTTCAGTAAGTGTGATTTTTGGAAGGACAAGGTGGAATTCCTCGGACATGTAATGACCGCAGAAGGAGTCGCCGTTGATCCAAGTAAAGTAGAAGCTGTGTTACATTGGGAGCGTAGAAGGCGTGACCCAGATCCGGAGTTTCCTTGGAATGGCAGGTTACTACCGCCGCTTCATTGAAGGCTTTTCAACAATTGCGAGACCTCTTACGCAATTGCTGAAAAAGGAGAAGAGGTTTACATGGACGCCAGAGTGCGAGAAAGGATTCCAAGAACTGAAGACGAGATTGACATCAGCACCAGTGTTGGTTCTGCCGGACGTCAATCAAAGCTTTGATATCTATTGTGATGCATCGCGCCAAGGACTTGGATGTGTGTTGATGCAGAACGGAAAGGTTGTTGCCTATGCATCAAGGCAGTTGAGGCCGCATGAGGAGAATTACCCGACACATGACCTAGAGTTAGCTGCCGTAGTGCATGCCTTGAAGATATGGCGTCACTATCTGATCGGGAATAGATGTGAAGTGTACACGGATCATAAGAGCCTTAAGTACATATTCACCCAGTCGGATCTGAATATGAGGCAAAGGAGATGGTTGGAGTTGATTAAGGATTACAATGTCGGAATCCATTATCATCTCGGAAAGGCTAATGTGGTGGCCGATGCTTTGAGTCGGAAAAGCCATACCGTGAATATGTTGATAGCCACGAATCAGGATGAGCTATGCCAGGAATTTCAGAGAATGAAGATTGAGGTGGTACCTAGTGGATTCTTGGCCGCACTGGAGGTAAAGCCTACCCTAGAAGATCAGATTCGGGAAGGGCAGAAGGATGATGACAAGATCCGTAGGATTAAGTCCAAAATGGAGGAAGACAAGGCAAGGGACTTCAAGCTAGATGAGCAGGGCACGTTATGGATGAGGGATCGCATTTGTGTGCCGAACAGGAAGGAACTGAAGCAGTTGATCCTAGAAGAAGCCCATGACTCCAAGTACTCGATTCATCCTGGAAGTGCCAAGATGTATCAAGACTTGAAGGAGAGATTCTGGTGGCCGAGCATGAAGCGTGAAGTTGCCGAGCATGTTGCATTGTGCGACGTATGCCAAAGAGTCAAGGCAATGCATCAGAGGCCAGCAGGATTGCTACAGCCGTTGAAAATACCTGAGTGGAAGTGGGAGGAAATCGGAATGGATTTCATTACCGGTTTGCCGAAAACTCAAGGAGGTTATGACTCCATATGGGTTATAGTGGATCGCTTGACCAAAGTAGCCCATTTTATTCCTGTGAAGACAACTTACTCGGGGGATAAGTTAGCAGAGTTGTATATGATCAGGATCGTCTGTTTGCACGGAGTGCCAAAAAGGATTGTATCGGACAGAGGTACCCAATTTACCTCAAGGTTCTGGAATAAGTTGCATGAAGCCATGGGAACCCGTTTGAACTTCAAGATCTGACCTATCATCCACAGACGGATGGACAGACCGAAAGAGTCAATCAGATTCTGGAGGATATGCTAAGAGCGTGTGCATTGGCTTATGCTACATCTTGGGATAAGAGTTTGCCGTATGCCGAGTTCAATTGCAACAATAGTTACCAGGCTAGTTTACAGATGTCACCTTTTGAGGCACTGTATGGTCGACCCTGTCGGACGCCATTAAACTGGAATGAGACCGGCGAGCGCCATGTCTTCGGGCCTGATATTCTTCAAGAAGCTGAAGAGCAGATTGCCATGATTAGGGAAAGGTTGAAGATAGCCCAATCCCGACAGAAGAGTTATGCTGACAATCGTCGCCGGGATTTGAGTTTTGAACCAGAAGACTTTGTATACCTCAGAGTTACGCCTCTCAGGGGAGTTAAGAGATTCCATGCCAAAGGGAAACTTGCACCCCGTTATGTTGGACCATTTAAGATTTTGAGCCGCAGAGACGAAGTTGCTTACCAGCTTGAGTTACCACAGCCATTAGCAGGAGTGCATGACGTGTTCCACGTGTCCCAGTTGAAGAAGTGTCTCCGAGTACCTGAGGAACAGACACCGTTAGAGTCAATTGAGTTGCAAGAAGATTTGACTTACAAGGAGCATCCCGTGAAGATTCTTGACACCATGGATCGAGAAACGAGGAACAAGTCAACCCATTTCTGTAGAGTTCAGTGGAGCAACCACGCGGAGAGTGAAGCAACTTGGGAGCGCGAAGAGGATTTGAAGAAAGAGTTTCCAAACCTATTCCTTAGTTAGCCCTGAATCTCGGGGACGAGATTCTATTAAGGGGGGAGGTTTGTAACACCCCAAAATTTTGCTTTTCTTAAATTCATGTGTGATTTGGTACTTTGGTGAATTTTTGGAATTTTCTGGAATTTATTTGGAATTTATTTGAATTTATTCCATTTTAAAATAATTAAAGAATTAAACTTTGCAAATAAAATTTTGTTGGAAATATTTTATTTGAGTCCAAAATGTTGCAAAATATTTTCGGAATTTTTGGAATTTTTCTGAGTCTTTTGCTATTTTTAATGATTTAATTGAATTTCTGAGAATTTAATCGGATTAATTAAATCGAGTTGGTTTTACTGTTCCTCCGACCGGACCCGAGTCCGAGTCAGACTCGAGTCCGACTAGCGCCCGATTGGTCCAAATTAACCCGCCGTAGAACCCAAACTCCGTGTGACCGTTGGATCTTGATCCAACGGCCACGACAGCCACGTCGCCGACTGAGCCCGACCGAGCCAAATACCGTCCCGAGTCCGACCCGAACCCAAACTCACGCACCGTTGGATCTCGATCCAACGGCTGTGCGCGTGACACGTCATCATCTCCGTGTCGCCGTCGGACTCCGCCGCCGCGACGGAGCAGGTCTCGGTTTCCGTGCGTTTCACGGACGCCGAGGGCTCTATTTATTGCGCCGCCACCCGTGCCGTGACGCCGACTTCTGTGCGGCGCAGTAGCCTAGACAACGCCGCTGAAGTCGCCGCCGTTTAGCCGCAATCGCTCGCCGTAGTTGCCGTAGCGCTCCACCGCGGTTAAGTGTTGTTTCCGCCGCCGTCCGCCGTCCTCCGTCCTCCGCCGCCGTTGAGGTCAGATCCGGAACCGGGAGGTCAAGCCGCGTCGGAAGGGACCTCTCACATCGCCGGAGCACGCCCGAAGCGCCGTTGCCGTGGTCGTCGTCCCCAATCCCGGCAAGCCAGCGCCGCCGCAAGCCATCGCCGGACCCCGAGCTCACTCAGCCGTCCGATCCAGATCCAACGTCCCAGATCACGCCACATCATCTCACGGTGAGATCCCGTCCAAAAAAATCCCAGATCCAATCTCGACCGTTGGATCTAGATCCAACGGTCCAGATCAAACGCGTTCACCCCAAACGCGTGAGTCTAGATCCAATCTGGGCCGTTGATTTTCAAATCAACGGCCGAGATCTAGCCACGTGTCGCGGAGGTCGACCGCCGCGTCGGCGCCGCCCACGCTGCAGCGTGCGTGTGACGCTGACACTCGGGGCCCGCATGTCAGCGGCCCAGCCACACTGCACCATGACGTCACGCTGACGTCATGGCGGGCCCGCATGTCAGCGGCTGCCCCAGCCGTGCGGTGACGTCACCCATGACATCACCAGTGGGTCCCACTGCCACCGTGCGGGCCGAGCCTCACGACGCCAAGAATGACGTCACCCGAGGGGACCCACCTGTCAGCGACACATGGAGCCGTGGACCGAGTCCACGGTGGACCGAGCCAAACCATGGGCCACGTCCATGGACCGGCTGACGTCAACCGCCCAATCAGAGGTTGCCACGTGTCTTCGCTGACGCAATAATTAATTTCCGAAAAAGAAAATGATTTATTAATTCGAAATAATGATTTCAGATTTTGTTTCAAACTTCAAACGCTTATAACTTTTGCGTTTCAACTCCGATTTGAGTGATTCAAATTTCTAAATTTGTATAAAATTGAGATCTACCTAATTATGAATTTTATTTAATTTTTGGACTAAAGTTTTTCTCTGTAATATTATTTAATTGATTATTTAAACTTTAAATAATTATAACTTTTGCATTTTAACTCCGATTTGAACGATTCCAGTTCCTAAAAATTCATAAAATTATGTTCTCTCTGTTTGTGGATTTTATTTGGAGTTTTGGGATGCTTTTTCCTATTGTTTATTTGAGTATTGCTATTTGCACGTATTACGAGTAGACGTTGAAATGCCGGAGGGATTTGAAGGAGAAGTATTGACTCAGGATCCAACTCAAGACCAAGAACAAGTACTTTTTGAAGGCAAGTTATGCTTTGACCATGTTGATCCCATTTTGAAACCTATTTTGGTTCAAATTATTGCATGCTAGTTCAATTAGAAAATACTTTACTTAATTTTGGGAAATTAGATAAATGCCAATTTGCTGTATGACACCTTGATTACTTAAATATGTGCCATGACCCCTTGTCACCCTAGTTGTGGATTATTAGTTGGACATTACTAGATTGCCAACATGGGTTTGTAGATCGTTGTAGTATATGGCTTAGACCTGCTACGTGCTCATGACATGATTTTGGACACTCAAACGTTAATATTGACTTAATGACATATTGAACCTGTTTTGGAAAGGTATCATGTGATGTTGATGGCACGTGGTGCATGGTAATCAACTGGGGTTTGATAAATAGTTTTCGACCGGGGCATGTGGCAAGAATGATCAGGTGGGCCAGTTGTGGCATTGGGAATGATGTTTTGGTTCTTCGGGTAGTCTTGCCCTGGTCACCCTAAGGACTTCACCTTGCAAGCCTTTGAACTGAGTCAATCTTGCAACCACATGTCTGTAATGGGACGGACCTAGTCGATTAAGTTGCTAATAACGTACTTGTGGGACCTCAGGAGGTCAACTACACCCTTTGTGTATGTTGTACGGGGGAGCGTACCGGGGCTGAGGCCAGGTACCCATCTAACGGTTGGTTGGCCTAAACTTCGCCTTAGCTAAGGGAAGGGTTAGTGTGCAACAACCGGGGAGGACCACTTGTATTGTTAGAAGTTTCCGAAAGACTTTGTTACGGGAACTCGCCTTTGTGGTGTTTGACTGTATCTTGTGGGTAAAGTGCATAACCTCTGCAGAGTGCAAAAATCTATTCGAATAGCCGTGTCCGCGGTATTGGACATCGCTCGGGAATTACAGTCAAGGGTTAGACTTTCTCAAAAATAACTTGGACTTGAAAGGTTGGGTTGGATTAATAATGATGTTGATAGAAATGTGGATTAGGATGGAAAAGATGTTTACTAAACTCCTTGAAAAGTTAATTATACTTTACTTGTTACTACTGCTTTCGAATCTACTTATGATACTTGTCAAATGTTGTTTACTGCCAAAAATACCTTGAGCCACTCCTTTGTATTAAGCCATGCATGTAGTATATTAGCTGCATTCTGTGCATGACTTGCTGAGTACCAAGTACTCACCCTTGCCACAATACAACACCAGTTGAAGAGGAGACTACACCAGCTTTGGAGGAGGAGCTCCAAGAGGAACCGTCTACTTAGGAAGCGAGCCCAGTCAGTTGCCTGTGGTATACTGGATGGCGCCACGAAGTTATCTTGTTTTTCGCTGCTATTATTTCTCTCTTAATAAGTTTCGCCCTGCGTGGCGTATATTTGTAACTTGACCATAAGGTCGAGTAACCAGTTTGACTATTTAATTAAAGTACTTTATTAGTATCGAGTGGTATGATTGTGATATTCATCGATGTTAAGACTGTGTGCACTAGCGCGTTCCTGTGTGCACAGCTCTTGAAGGGAGAAGCCCAAATCTGGTGGAGGGGTGTGCTGTCCTCGAGGGGCGCGATGGGGGACTCCTCTTGGGAGGGGTTTGTCCGGCAATTTGAGAGGCGGTTCTTTTCCGCCACCTTCCTCGACAAGATGCAAATTGACTTGGGATGGTACGTCCAAGACAAGAAGACTATGGCGGAGTACGAGGTTGGCTTCAACCAGATCGTACGTTTTGTGCCCCATGTGGCACGTGATGAGGTGGAGAAGGCCAGGCGGTTCAGGCAGGGACTCCGTCCTGCCATTCATCATATGCTGGGCGCTTTTCCCATTGTTGATTTTAGGACAATGGTTGAACAAGCTCTTGGTGTAGAGCTGCAGCTGAACTACACCGAAGAGCATCGCAAACCTGCCATGGGAGAGCAGGTTAGGGGCCCTCCAGAAAAGAAGGGCCAATCCTCTGGTACTTGGAGCAAGAAGGGGAAGAACTATCGTCACCAGCCCTATGGTGGCCGTCCTGCTCAAAGAAGACACCTCAGGGGGAGGTGCGCCCCAATACCGTGCCATCGTCACTCCTGGCATGGGAATGGTATGTTTTCGTTGTGGCGATTCCCATCGCCGCAGCGAGTGCTCATGGAAGGGAAGGTGCACCATCTGTGGTCGAGAGGATCACAAGGATGCGGTGTGCAGGAAGAACCCCAACGGCAAGCTGCGTTGGGAGCCGGTGACATCCTCACCAGGTGGACAGCGTCAGGGAGGCGTGATGCATATGTTGCCATCATCTCCTACCCCGCAGTACCTCCCGGCGCCTACCTCGACTCCTTCGTTCTACCATGCACCATCTCTAGGGACTTACTGGATGCCCCAGTTTCCACCGCCGTCTTCTTCCGGGGCTTCGCCGTGGGTCCCTGCGCTGACTTATCCAGAGGCGAGGGCTACTCCATCTCATATTACCTCGGGAGTCCACGCTTTGCCCTCTTCGGGGGAAGTGGATCGTGGCAATGTGGTGACAGGTACTATTTCTGTTAATTCTGTGGTTGCCAATGTGTTGTTTGACTCTGGCGCTAGCTACTCGTTTGTCTCTGTGGATTTTGTTTTTCGGGCTGGTCTGTCAGTGCAGAGCTTGGGTGATGCCGTGGTGGTTAGTGCACCGCAAGGCTTGATTTCTAGTTCGAGGGTCATCGGCTGTCACTTTACGCTAGTCAAGAGGAGTTCGTGGCGAATTTGGTGGTGATTTCTTTGGAGCCGTTCGATGTCATCCTTGGCATGGACTGGCTATCTCAGTACCAAGCGGTGATTGATTGTGCTTGGAGGACAGTTACTTTGCATGCTCCTTCTGGGCAAGAGTTAATTTTCCAGGGGAGCGCTATGCGGTACTCCCTCTCCTTTTTGTGTCAGCTATTCCCAAGCTCCCATATGATGAGATCAGGGGTCCTCTGGTCCTTAGTTGAGGTTCGAGAGGAAGAGAAGAGTTTGGAGGGCATTGCTATAGTTTGCCGATATCCAGATGTGTTTCCCAGTGAGCTTCCGGGATTGCCTCCAGAGCGGGAGACTATTTTCTACATTGATCTTGTTCCTGCTACGAGGCCAATCTATAAAACCCCGTACCGGATGGCTCCAATAGAACAAGTTGAGTTGAAGAGGCAATTGGATGAACTCCTAGCTAAGGGGTTTATTAGAGTGAGCTCGTCTCCTTGGGCGGCCCCGGTCTTGTTCGTGGAGAAGAAAGATGGCACCAAGCGGCTATGTGTGGACTACCGGGCGCTCAATCAAGTTACCATTAAGAACAAGTACCCATTGCCTCGTATTGATGATCTTTTTGATCAATTGAGGGGTGCCAAAGTATTCTCCAAGATTGATCTGCAATCTGGGTATCATCAGTTGCGGATTAAGGAGGAGGATATTGAAAAGACGGCTTTCAACACGAGGTATGGGCATTTTGAGTTTGTAGTCATGTCTTTTGGACTAATGAATGCTCCTGCCGTCTTTATGGAAGCCATGAACAGGATGCTCCATGAATATCTTGATGTCATTATCGTCGTCTTCATTGACGACATTCTTGTCTACTGCAAGTCCGAGGAGGAGCACGCCGTACATCTCGGTCTAGTTTTGGAAGCTCTTCGTAGAAATCAATTCTATGCCAAACTCAAGAAGTGCGCCTTCTGGTTGTCGGAGGTGAGTTTCCTTGGGCATGTCATCAACCAAAGTGGTATCACAGTTGACCCAAAGAATGTTGCTGCTGTGGTTGGATGGCGAAGGCCGTCTAGTGTGACGGAAATCAGGAGTTTCCTTGGGTTGGTAGGCTATTATCGGCGCTTCGTGCACAATTTTTCTATCATTGCTAAACCAATGACAAGGCTCACACAGAAGGGGGTTCCTTTCATCTGGTCAGGGGAGTGTGAGGCTAGTTTCCAGACGCTAAAGAGCAAACTGGTCAATGCACCTATTTTATCCTTACCTGTGAGTGGCAAGCATTATACAGTGTATGCAGATGCCTCCAGGATTGGTTTGGGTTGTGTGCTCATGCAAGAAGGCTGTGTCATTGCTTATGCTTCAAGACAGCTGAAGACTCATGAACAGAATTATCCCACCCATGATCTTGAGTTAGCCGCTGTGGTTTTTGCCTTGAAATTGTGGAGGCACTATCTTTATGGGGAGTCTTGTGATATTTTCACTGATCATAAGAGCCTCAAATATATATTCACCAAATGAGCTGAATCTGCGGCAGCGTAGGTGGTTGGAATTGATAAAGGACTTTGATGTGTCGATCCAGTATCATCCCGGCAAGGCTAATGTCGTGGCAGATGCCTTGAGTAGAACAGGTGTCCCCAAGACTGCTTTGCCCTTGGTTGCAGAGTTGGAAAGAGGATAGGTCACTTACTGTTTTGCTGGGGTTGCGCAAGATGAGACTCAGATGATCATTCAGTCTTGCATACCCAAGCGAGTGCATGAGGCTCAGTTGCAGGATCGTTTGCTTCAGGAGGTTCGGCGGAGGATTTCAGAGGGGAAACCTCGGGAATTCAGTATAGACGAGCATGATTCTATTTGGTTTAGAGGCCGTCTTTGTGGGCCTCAGAAATCGGATGTGAAGATGGACATTCTAAGGGAAGCCCATAGGACTCCGTATTCCGTTCATCCTGGCGAGACCAAGATGTATCGGGATCTGAAACAGAGTTTCTGGTGGAAGAGGATGAAGGTGGATATTGCCAAGTATGTGGCTTCTTGTGGAGTGTGCCAATAGGTAAAAGCTGAGCATAAGAGACCGCTGGCTGCATTACGACCATTGGAAATTCCGGAATGGAAGTGGGAACACATCACTATGGACTTTGTGATTGGGTTACCCCACTCACCGCGAGGTAGAGATGCCATTTGGGTGGTTGTGGATAGATTCACTAAGTCCGCACATTTTATTCCAATGAAGACGACCAATTCGGCACCAGATCTAGTTCCCTTGTACATGAAGGAAGTGCTTAGGCTCCATGGTGTGTCTAAATCGATTGTCTCCGATCAAGACACTAGATCTGTGTCCCTGTTTTGGCAGAGCTTGCATAGTGCTTTGGGAACAAAACTCTCTCTCAGCACATCTTTTCATCCTCAGACAGATGGCCAGTCTGAGCGGACCATCCAGACTCTAGAGGACATGTTTCGAGCGTGTGTTCTTTCTTGGAAGGGGTGTTGGGAGGATCACTTGGCCTTGGTAGAGTTTGCCTACAATAACAGTTACCAGGCTAGTATTCGAATGGCTCCATTCGAGGCGCTTTATGGTCGAAAATGTGTTTCTCCACTTTGCTGGGATACAGTCGGTGAAAAATTATTGCAGGGTCCGGATTGGGTTCAACAGACCTTTGAGAAGGTGCAAGAGATACGGCGGAACCTCCTGGCCGCCCAGAGCCGTCAGAAGAGTTATGCCGATAACAGAAGGCGAGATTTGGAATTTTCAGTGGGTGATCAAGTTCTCCTCAAGGTATCTCCATCAAAGGGTGTTGTTCGTTTTGATACCACTGGCAAGCTTAGCCCGAGGTACATTGGTCCATTCCCAGTGGTGGCTCGAGTGGGCAGTTTGGCATACCGTCTGGAGTTGCCAGACTCTTTGAGAGGAGTGCATGATGTCTTCCATGTCTCTATGCTACGGAAGTATCTCCACGACCTGGAGCATAAGATTGATCTGGAGCCAATTACGGTTGAGCAAGATTTAACTTTGGAGTGCCATCCACTTCGAATTTTGGACTCTTCAGAACGAGTCATGAGGAGGAGAACCATCAGATATGTAAAAGTTCTGTGGACCAATCAATCTGAGCGGGAGGCAACTTGGGAACTTGAGGACCGGATGCGGAAGAAGTATCCTATACTCTTTGAGGATGCTGGGGGTAAGACGTATTTATCTTTTGTCTTCCTTTCACCTGTTTAAAATCAGTAGTTAAAGGAGGAAGATTCGGGGATGAATCCTTTTAAGGAGGGGAGAGTGTGATGCCTTAGAATTTGGGAGTTACCGTAGGGGGGGTTTCTCCCTTGTTTCGATTTCGGAAGGAATGAAGGAAATGTTGGGAGATGAAATAATTGAGTTTTATGCTGCAATTTAATATTAAAAATTAGAGTTTTGGGCTAGTTTTAGCTGGGCTGAGGCAACCTGGGCCTGGGCCGGGAATTCCCTTCCCACTTCCCCCTCCCCATGCCTTGGTGGGCCGGCCCCTTTAGGTGGCGCCACCCCCTCCCAAAACCCTAGGGCGCCACCCCCTTGGCAGCCGCCCGCTCCCCTTCTCCTTCCCGGCGTGGTGGCTCGGGGATCCACCGCGGTTCGCGAAGAAAATTCGAGAGGAGGATCCGAGGAGACGAGGAGGACGGACAGATTTTCGTTTTTGGGGATCGTCGCGCGTTCTTCGTGGGTTCTCAAGAGAGAACTCAAGGTAAAATTTCCGATCTTTTACCCCCTGTTCTACCTAGGATTAGGAGTGTATTAGATCTGGTGGTGTTTGGTTTGGATGGATTTTGATGAGGTAGAAGGGTAGTTGTTCACGTGGTGCTGTTTCTGAAAGGGGAGATTGTGCAGCGCGGATTGTTTCGCGTTTTACGTGACATAGATGATTTTTCCTGCAAAAACCTATAACTATAAAGTTGTAGATAACATCGATATCTAGCTTCTGTAATTTTTTTCAGAATTTTTGGGGCGTCGGTCTGAGAGTTATCGCTGTTGGAAGATGACGAGCAGAATCTGGAAACAGATTTCGTCCACTGTGTTGGACGGTTGTTTAGGCATATTTAACAGCGGAATTGAAATTTTTGACCTTGATGAAAGTTGTAGATCTCGTCAATGTCTAGCTACTGTATTTTTTTTTGTATTTTTATGAATAGTAGAAAAAAAGATACGAAATTGGGAAGAGAGGGTGCTGCTGTTCGATCCGGACAGATCGGGGTTTTTGGGCGCTTAAAATGGGAACGGGGAGTAGGAAGCGTGTGTTTGAATTGTGTGATCAATTGTGATATCGCTATGTACTGAAATAATATTTGTTCAGGTGGTGCCACTGCTGGGCGCGACTAGGTTCATCGTCCACGTCGGTAAAGGCAAGTGGGAGTAGTTGTATTGTTAAGCTATACATCGTTGGTTTGCTTCGCCTTCATTATAAACTCCAATTACAGCAATCATACAAGGTTTAATTGCTTGCTTATAGGATTGCTATACTCTGACTAGCATTGTGATATTGTGGTTTGGCTATGAATCATGAGTAAGGTGAAGAATGATGTTGTTTACCTGATGAATTATCTAATTACTTCATCTCAATGTTATTTGCTTTCTATCCATGCTATAAGATGATAGGCAAACATGTGAACTCAGTGTAGGAGATTTTGAATGAATTCATGCATGAAGCATTAACTGCATTATCATGCATTGGAAGTTTTGTCAACGCCAGCGTGCGCGACCGTACCGGTACAACACCGTGTGTTCCTGAGAAAGGGCACGGTGAGGAGGATCATGGCATAAGCATGTGCACAATCATATGCATTTTACTGAAGTTGTGTGAACTCTATGATGTGGTATTGGATATGAGGAATGTGGTATGCTAGATTTATGGTGGATGTGTTATTTGTATTAGTTGTTCCCCTTGTCGAGAATACCCAATCTCACTACTTGTCGCTTTTGATGTTTCCAGGTAGCGCACGTGAGTCGTAAGCATGAAGGGTGGGCTAGCAACACAATAAATCTTCTGGTGTCATCACGACTCACATGAACTAGTGCATTAAATAATTCATTAGTTGGCTGAAATTTTATTACACATAGACCCATTGTTGTTCCCTTTAAACTTGTTCTCGTTTATGGTTGTCCCATTAGAGATGTGTTATGTTTATGGTTGATACCTGGTTGAATTAGACTTGTTGTCTCTAGTTTTGATGTCGTGATATTATTCCTATTTGAATTGCTTATCATGGACCTTGATTTTATGAATTGCTTCCGTATTGTCCTATTTTAGGGGGAATGCTGTTGAATTTTTTTTTGTACAACAGTTTAGATTTATGGGGTGTTACATCCAAAGCCTAGCCCCACCCCTAGACCTACCTAGCCCCACCCCTTTCCTAGCCAGCCCCCTCCCCTTCCTGCCACTCGGAGCACCCCATGGCCAGGAGCATCCCATTTAGCCTCTTCCCCAATCGAGCTCTCCATGGCAACCAGGCAGCTCCTGCTCTTCCTTGGCACACCAATCTGCCCTTCTCCCTCCTCTCGAGCTCCTTCTCCTCCATGGCGCCTCCATGCTGCTGTCCCCCTCCCTCTTGGCTTTTCCCCCCAACCGAATAGAGGTGAGTTCTTGAGGTTGTTTCTATTTTGGTGGGGTGTAGGTCTTGCATGTGGGTAGTAGATTGTTCTTGCTAGGGTTCTTCAAGTTGGAGTTGAGTTTAGTTGAGGATTTGGGGGATTAGGGCGGATTATGTCTGTTTCTGTTTTTGGGTAGAATTTACCCCCGTGTTCGGTCTGGTATTAGAGGATCTTAGAGGCATTTCCTGGGATTTGTCTATAGAGAGAGTTGTAGATCGTTGCCTCCCCTTTAATCTGAGAGCAATAACACTCATTTTTGTTTAGCCGTTTAAAAGTTATGCTTGTTTTACTACCTGTTTCCCTGAATCTATTTGATTTAGTAGCTGCTGCGGTAAGCTGCTATTTAAGGCTAGATGGAGGTTGAATTAGAATTTCTAAATACCTAGAAAAAGTTGAAAAAATCCCTTTAAATTATGAAAATGTCCTCATTTTCTTAATTTGGATTTGTATATGAATAGTTATACTCTTTTGAAGTGCACTGTCCTGAACTTAGATCCCCGTTGGAAGCTCAGAACTGAGACTGATGTTCAGGTTGCGATTTGGGGTTATTTTGGTTAGTTCAAAAGAGGTTGGTTGTTGTAAAAGTTGTAGAGATTAGTATTAAGTTTATTTATAGATCAAGAACTCGAATTTTGGTTCATCCGTTTAGGAGTTATGCTTATTTTAGTGATTGTTGTCCGGAACTAGTTGTTGTTGTAGATAGTCTCTGTTTTCTGCTTTTCTGGGCAACCTAGAAGCATTTCCTGAAGGGTAGTTTAGGATCGATATATATATGAATATAGCAATCAGAGGGGGATGAATAATTGTGCGGAAGCTAAAACCAAATCTTTGATCTATTAAAATTTCACCCCAAACCAAAACCAAACAATTGCCTCGTATTCGACAAAAACAGATTGACAGATGTTCGGTAAAACACGAATTCCTGGAGATCCAAACGTCGGATCTATCTAAAATTTGGACAAAAGAAACTAGATTCCAATATGAATCGAACCCAAAAAGAATCAGCTCAATCGGACTTACGGATCAAAATTTATGAACCTCACAAGCTTGCTATGGTAGAATATGACGAGAATTGATCTAACCAAAACTTCAAAATTAAACAAGATTTTTAAAAGATTAATCAACTAAACTTTGACGAACTCTATATAAATACCCTAGAGAGGTTTTGGATGGATCAAATCAAGATAAAACTTAAAGGACAAAAACCAATCTAGAACAAGAACAAGCATGCAAACAAGAACCAAAAAAGGAAACAATGTAGCAACGCACTGTAGCACGCAAGCATCTGGAAGAATTGATCTTTATTTCTTTTTGTCTAAAGTACTCCAAACAAAAGAGTACAACCGTAAAACCTGCCCAAGACTTTGATTGCATAAACAGGAGGCGCCTCCCCCTATTTATACAGAGCAAACACATAGAGTCCTGAATACAATTCCTACTCCTAATCCTAGAAGGAGTCTGTATTCAACACAACTCCACTTGGCCCAACCTGGCCAAATACAGCTCTTGCACACGTATGGCAACCCAGCCATACTCACGTGACTAGTAACTCTTGCACGCGTATGGCCACCATGCCATACTCACGTGACTAACCATTCTTCATGTGCACCGTCCTCTAGCCCGAACGTCCCGCATGACACCTTGACCACCAGGACCTCGATTCCTCCCTGAATCTAGTCTCGAACCTCAGTTCCTCCATGAACCTAGTTCCGGTCTTGTCATTGACCACGTTCGCCCTCGAGCAACACCTGCACATGAACAAACCACAAAACGATTCTGAGCACAAGTTCGCGACTTGACTCAACATTAGTCCATGCAAATACTCACACGAGCATTGCATAAGTTCAAAACATGCATTATGAAATTCAAAAAAATTTCATAACCACATATCAATCACCAAACAATTTTCAAAATCACAAAAATCAACCTCGAGCAAAAAACCATTCACGCCGGACCAAACATCGGTCTGGCGCAGCCCACGATGGACCAAATATTTGGTCCGGCGTACATGCGAAAGTCTCAATTCAAATCAGAGAAAACATGTTCAAAAACACGTTTACGACGGACCAAATTTTTGGTCCGGCGTACATGCAAAAACAACGCTCAAAAATGCGTTCACGACGGACCAAGAATTTGGTCCGGCGTGCATGGTCCGGCGTAACATAGAAGCTTACTGTTTTTCAACAAATTTGGTCCGGCACAATTATTCAAAAAAGTTTGTTCACGACGGACCAAAACTTTGGTCCGGCGTAGATGCGAAATCAGTCGTCAAAAGGTCATTCACGGCGGACCAAAAGTTTGGTTTGGCGTAGCCTCGAGAAACGGTCTGGCGTGTAAGTAAAACTTAATGATTTTCTGAAATTCAGTCCGGCGCAAAGTAAAATGAGTTGTATTTTTTAGTCCGTCGCAAATGCAAATATAACAAGAACTCAATTTTGGTCCGGCGTCAACTGAGAGTGTTGCAAATTCAATTCTAAAGCCAATTTTTCAGCACATGATTTCACAAGTAGGCTGTAGAAGAATTTGTAGATCGTGATCTTAATTTTAATTAGAGTTCAAGAACTCGATTTTTGGTTTAGCCGTTTATGTGTTATGCTTGTTTTAGTGATTGCTGTCCAGAACTAGCTGTTGTTGTAGTAGTCTCTATTTTCTGCTGTTCTGGGCAATCTAGTGGCATTTCCTTAAGAGTTGGCTGTAGAAGAACTTGTAGATTGTGATCTTAAGTTTAATTAGAGTTCAAGAACTCAATTTTTGGTTCAGCAGTTTAAGAGTTATGCTTGTTTTAGTGATTGCAGTCCAGAATTTCAGTAGTTTGGAATTTAGGGCTATTCTTGGGATAGGACATAGGTACGATATGAGATGTTGTGATTTAATTGGTTTTGAAATATCTATATGCAATTTCTATTTTCTAGAGTGACTTCGAGAGTGGCCTCATCCTCGCACCACTCCACTTCTCGTGGTTAGAGGCAAGTGTATAATGTAGATTATTACAAGGAGGATTTTATGGTTTGCTTTGCTAGTGATCTTAATTATGTTGATAGTTATAAATATGATTATGCTTATGTTTATGAGGTTGTTTGTGATGTTGCAAATGCTAAGTGTATGAATCTAAAGTTTAGGTCAATGCTTACGAATATGTTACGGTGATGATAATGCAATTTGCATTGTAATTCATCTCAGTTGCATATGTGCATACATAACAAAAGAAATGTCCCGAGTGGGCCTCTATGTGTCGCACGTAGTGAGACATGAAAGTCCTACTTCGGTAGGCCCCTCCACAAGCTAGATGGGAATGAGATGGTGCACACCGACGGGTGGGCACCTAGTCATACCGGTATTAGCTATGAAATGGGTATTATGAGCATGCACGTTGCATTGCATCGCTAATGATGATTATTGTGTTAATGGTAATGTGTAGATTCAGGATAGAGTTGTGGACTCATCCAAAGAGGTTTAATGAGGTACGGGTAATAAATGAGCCATGAAGTGAAGGTGGTAACTGGAGATGATACTATTGATTTATGAGCTTGCTGATTTGATATAAGAAATGTGATTATGCTATTGTTTTAAGTGTGTTCATTGGTGTTGATCTTGTTTTGTTGATATACCTTGTTGAGTTTTGGACTCATGCTTGTTTGATGCGTTGTTTTAGGTACTATGAAGCCAACATTCATGGAAGGGAGTAGTAGCACAATCACATCATTTATCCCCTTGCCAATCTACAACTTTGATCTTAATTAGTTCTTGGAATACTAAGGCAGTTTCTGTTTTGGGAGAATTTTAGGGAGACTAATCTTGAGAGAAGTTAGTTGGTTATGTTATTATTAATTACCCTCATGGCCTTTGGTTCTATCATGTTAATTATGCTGGTGGTTTATGTTTTTGTCTTATGGCGACCCATTTAGTTTTGTTATTATTACTCCCACTTTCTTTACCTGGGAGTATCCTTTAGTTGATAGTCATTATTCAATAGTAGAGTTTTAATGTTGTTGAAATTTTGGTGGAAGTTATAAGTTGATGCTGGAGTTAATGTTGAAAATGTATAGTTAATTGTTAGAATGGCATGACTTAGTGCCATTCCGGGCGTATGGAGTGCCGGGGTGTTACAACGTACTTGTAAATGTGGCTCCAAGTTTCTTTTTAATTGTTTGGTTGTTCTTATTGATTGTTCTCTCATTCGTCTGCTGAGTGGATGTCCGATTAGTAGGGGAGGTCTTGCCGAATTTTTTTAAGGAATTAGGAAAGCTTGGGCGACAATCTGGGCACGTTTGGTGCTAGGGTGTTACAGTTGGTATCAGAGCGGGCTTTAGGTCTGTGGTGTATAAAATTAGCAATTTACTCTAGAGTAAACTAAAATGTTGACTTGGGAAAGTAGAAACATGGCATAGGTATCTACCCTTTAAAATTTGGCCTTGGAGCAATAACCTTAAATCTGAAATAGACTGGTTAATTAACTTAAAACTTGACACGCTATGATGCACAGTAGAAAGGGTGTGGGTATTATTGCATTGTGTTTAAATATTGTATTTAAGCTTTGATGTTGAATGCTAACTTTGATGATGCATATTGCTTTGATTATGAAAGAACGTTATGTGCTGGGGTGTTACAAATCTGCTCTTCGCCATGACTGGTCCAACATGTATATCCCCTTTTGAAATCCCGTAGAATCAAGTGTGCTTCAATCTGGGCTGAGTTACCATACATTCTCAGATTATCGGAGTCAATGCATGGACAAGACATAAATTGAACCCCCTTATTAAGCATATCCTCATCTACAGCTCTTCTAAAAGCATAGGTGCCATTAATGTACTTGGCACTCACATGGTTCGCAGCGTACATCCAGCTTTGGTCCATCTACATGCACTACATATATAACAATATATAAGTGTTAAGTAATAAAGTACACTAGAGTGCATGCATATTCACACATTCTTAATTAAATTGGAGCACAAATTAACTAGCTAGCTAAACGCTACATCTAAAATATATATCTTCAAATTCTCTCTCTTTATCAAGCTAGCTAGCTAGCTTCTTACATAAAAAAGAACAAAATGGATCTTCAATTTTTCTCTTTATCTAGCTAGCTACATCTTCAGAATAATACCATTAGAACCAATTACTACTTTAGAACATAAAGAACAAATGGATCTACACCAAGTGAGATCCAAACTAATATTCTCTCTTTATACCAAGCTAGATCTTCAATATAATGCAATAAGAACAGATTACTAACCTTAGATCACCAAGAACAAAAAAAATATATAATCACTCTTCCAAATCCATGGTCTTCTCGTACCAGATCGCCCCACAATCACACCCACATCAAAAGTAGCTCGAAAAACTCTAATTGGGTCGGGGGCTCATGGATCTCTTTACTTATCTCCAGAAATGCTCATCACATATGGTTCTTGGATAGAATCGTCTGTGATAACACCTCTTCACAGACGGTTTTAGCCAAAAACCATTAGTGAGATATCACTGGCGATTTTTGGCTAGAAGGGTCAATGATATGTAGTATTATCCAGATGATTCTAACCAAGAATAGTCATTGGTGATAATGGTATACATCACTGACGGTTTTTGGCTAGAAGGGCTAGTGATAGGTGTTCTTATCACAGATGATTCTATCAAAAAACTGTCAATGATGAGTATCATAGTCATCACTGACGGTTTTTTGTTAGAACCACTTGTGATGTGGTTCTCATCACTAACTCTTTTGGCCAAAAACTGTCGGTGATGAGTACCATTATCATCACTGACGGTTTATAGCTAAAAGGGTCAGTGATGAGGGGTCTAATATAAGCCTTTGTATAGTAGTGTTAATGGGATCAACATGGTCGAAGGGGATGCTTGCCTTGCTCGGAGTGTTCTGGAACAGAGTCGAGGTCAGTAGGTGTGGTCTCTACGATGTCATATCTACACGAATTGCAAAGCAACAATAAGAAGCAAATGAAACAACAACAACAACAACAATCTCAACTTATCAAGATCCAGAAGTTCATCTCGCAAATTTTTAGGTCATGTTTGAATAAGTTACTTTAGTTCAAGTTATTGAATTTGAAAAGGAGGGTAACTCCTTTTGGGTTCAAGTAGTTATTACGTCCGAAATTAAAAATAGTCCTTCACTCATGTGAATAAACGTTCAAAATAAAAACAGTCCTTTAGTCAACAGAGGGTTTAGTTCTCTAAGGTAGCTCAAAGTTTGAGTACAAACTTAAGAGAGGGTCCTGACCTCTGGAGAAACTCAAAGTCTAAGTAGAAGGTTATCATTTTATGTGAGGAGGGTTAACTTTTCATTACATTCAAATCAAATTAAGTCAAACCTTTAAATCTTTTTATAGATACAGAAGTTTTAAGATGTTAGAAGTACTTTAAAACTTGCTAAATAAAATTTTGGTACAATTGTAGCAAAATTTAAATTGGGACATAACCTAAACTTTACTTAAATTTGATTTTAAAAGATGCACAGTAATCATCTTTGAAATATTTTTACATAATCCGAAAGCTTGTGATTTTAGAAGAATTAGGAACTTGGTTCACTCAAATTGGTTTTAAATTGCAAAAGTCATGAATGTTTGAAGTGACTCGGTACTAAAAAATCAAAAGAAAAGGAAAATACGCTTCCCAAAAGGGAAAGCGCATTCGGCCGGCTGAAGACTCCCTACCAAAAGAGGCGGCTGACAGGCTGGGGCCACTCGGCGTGGCCGAAACAGAGGAGGGGCGCGTTGGCGCTCACCGGTGACGAGAGAGGTGACATAGAAGGTGTATGTGGGGAGGTTGGAGTATTGGGCAAGAAGAGGATGTGGAAGAGGAGACTAGATGGGAGCGTGGAGGGCTCAAGGCGTGAGGCATGATGTGTGGAGTCTGTGAGCAATATGTCCGATGGGATGATTAGTATCGTATATATATGCATTATAGCAATACCATAGGATTTATGTGACAAAAATACATTGGGCCTACCAATACGACCCTATACTACCGTTCAACTTGAAGAAATTTGGCCCATTTTGCCTGGTATCTAATTCTAGGAACTTGGGCTTGGCCCAATGTCATTTAGGCCCAAAAGAAGTGTATGCCAACTGCTCCCTCCATTCCACAATATAAGTCTTTATTCTTGAAAAGCGTGTCTCACAATATAAGTTCATTGCAGAGATCAAAGGTGTAGTTATTATAATATTTTCAACATATACCCCTCCATTGATGTTGAAAAAGTGAATGTGCAGTTATAGTATAACATATAATAAGGGCATGCATTGTCCAATAACATTAACTTTTTCTTAGATTTAAGGTCTCTTTAGTCTATGCATATGGTGAGCTATGAACTTATATTACAGGATAGAGGGAGAAATGAAATGTTGAGGGTAAAATTGCAGCTCAAAGCAAATTTTTTAATGGGGTAGCTAATTAGATTCATCTGGAGTTTGATTCACAATTCATGCACTACACCCCATGCAACTGGGACTGGGAAGGAGGCAACTAGGGGCTGTCTGGTTAACCATGGCATGGCGAGCTATGATGGTACATATATAGAATGATAACATGGATGATATGAGAAAAGTAGAGGCATATGGTATGCACAATAGTAAGGAAATCATTATCTCTAAGTCATGCCACATCATCTTTGAAGACAACATCTCCAATAGACTATCTCATGCACACTTCACAATTACAATTTTTTTTATAATTTTTCTTTAAAGTGGGGTCTACATGCAATTTTTTATTAGCCACCAGCTTACCTTTCTCTCTTCCCTGTCCCATCGCCCCACTCCATTCCCTACCTGCCTCCACCCTCTCCCCTCCAAGCATCGTCAACTGTAACCCTCTCCCCCCACTTCGCCGATGGCCTCCACCCTATCCACACCCCTAGTGTCGCCGACCGTTACCATCATCCTCCCTCACTGCCACCATCCTTTGCCTTTGTGCCACCAGTTGCTGGTCTCCACCTCCCTCCCATTCCATTGTTGTCATCCAAATTACGTGCCCTCCTCCATATCAGCCCTCACCAACGCTCTCCATGACACTAGCCTCCACCCCCTCGCTATTGCCATGGCCAGATCAATCGACATCTCGTGCCTCCTATCCCTCCGTCACCCTCCTCCTACCCCTTCCCCACCTTTATCGAGCTCCACCTCCCCTTTGTCACCATCACAGACTCCGAGCTTGACATTGTTGACCCAGCTAGATCTGACCCGCTGGTGTTTGGATCCTGTCGGGGATTGGATAATATCCATGAGTACTATAATACCCCGGCAGCTGGGTTTCAGCCGACCATGTGTACCCTCAGGTGATGTTCCCGAGGAAGACCCTTGCACGATCTAGCTGGCTGGTCCGCCCGATAAGACTAGGCTCAGTACTCAGCCACAAGCACCCATGCTTGTGGAACGAGCATCTACGCTCGGCTATGACCAACTACGCTTGGCCCAAGCTCGCCCGCTATCGGCGTTTTCGGCCGGCAGGATATCTCACGAGTGGAGATTTTGTTTCGTTGGGGTGCTTTTGCCGCCGGGTACCCAATGGGTGTTCTCCGAGTAACCCCGGTGGCCTACAGGATGGCTCACGAGCAAGTGGACACGGTGATTTACCCAGGTTCGGGCCCCCGGTATGGGTAATAGCCCTACGTCCTGCCGGTTGTTCGTTTAAATGAGTTGGAGTATTTTGTGGTTACAAGACTTCTTCTTCTCGAGAGAGCTGAGTACCCGGAGGAAGAAGAGATTGGGGTCCCCCCTCGCCCATGCACCTGAACCCCCTTATATACTCGGGATAGGTTCGGGCCGGCGAGGAGCTTACATCATGCTGAGCCATGGTTCATTTATTAGGCCCGTCACTTCTGCCCTGTTTTAAGTCTCATTCTTTGTGTGGCCGCCTGCTCCCATCTGGTCCGCCTGCGGTAGGTGCGGGGTGTCAGAGAAATGGGCCGTCCTTGCAATTAATGGCCCTGACACAGCGTGTCAGGGGGAGGAGGCTTCAGGGCGAATCCTCCGTCTCCGCCTTTTGCTCGCCCGGCCGCCACGTGGGCCGACGCCTGACGAGTGGGGCTTGCTCGCCCGACCGCCAAGTGGACTGGCGCCCGGTGAGTGGGGCTTAGTCGCCCACCTGCTCGCCGGGCCATCTGTCTTAACTATGGCGGAGAGGGTACCCCGGGCGTAAAGTAAGCTGACAGTAGCCCCCGGGTCTGTCTCGGAACGCGCACCAGTTGCTTTTCAGACTATTAAATGCTGCCACGTTCCGGGACAGAGCCAGATTCTTAGGGTACCCCAACCGCCTCGGTCTTCCCAACTTCCGCCGTTTCTTCTTGGACCTGAAACGTCGTGTCTCTTCGCCGCCCTCGCGAACTGTTAGCGCGAAGGGTATATATACGTGCATATCCTCACGCCCAGTGATTTCACGCCTTCTCAAACTCCCGCGCACATCACCTCTTGCCCTTCTTGCCTTTCGTCTTGGGGTCTCTCTTCTGCTTCAATGGCGCAACTTCTACTGTCTTCCACCGTCGACCAGGACAAAGCGTTGGCGCTTTCTCAGCTCGCGCCCGAGGGCACCTGGCACTTTCGCCGCGGGACCCTCGTATTGCGGTGCGACCCCGGGGAGATCATCGTCTTCTCTTGGGGAGTACTCGCGGGCCTGGTGCTGCCCTTCTATGAGTTTTTCCTCACTGTCCTCCACTTCTACGAGATCCACCACCTTCATCTCACCCCCAACTCCATCGTCACCCTCGCCATCTTCGCGCACCTCTGCGAGATGTTTGTGGGGGTGATACCCAACCTTCCTCTCTTCCGGTATTTCTATACCCTCCGTGGCCTTGTCGACAACGAGGCCGTGGGGAGTTGCCACTTCCGCCTCCGCGACGGGCTGGCCACCCGCTACATCCCCTTCCAGGCAAAGTCCAACTGGAAGAACTGGCGGAGCGATTGGCTCTACACCAATGATGACAGCGGGGCCAACGCCCTGGCACTGCCGTCCATGCCAGTGAGAGGCGGCGAGAATTGGGGCTCGCTTGTCGAAGAGACGGCGGGGCTTCAAGCAATGGCGATCCGCATCCAACACCTGTGGGACGCCGGGCTGACTGGGGCGATGATAGTTCGGGACTTTATTGTCCGGAGGATCAACCCCCTCCGTATCCATGCTTGCCCAGCGCGACAGTATACGGGGGACGACGACATCACCCGCACGTACCCGAGCAGTAAGTCTTCATTCCTTGTTCGATCATGTTCTCTTGCGTGGTCGCTGCCATTTTAACAACTTTGGCCTCTCCTTTTTCTTCTAGGGCAGGGAACCTGGATGATTTCACCATCTCTAGGTGGCTGGCCACCCTGCTCCCACCGGTGCAGGGCAGTCTGGATTTCCTCGACGGGGCTAGACCGCTTTGTGTGTTGGAGTTCGCGGAGCCCCTCTGGATTGTGAGGCTCTTCCCCACCATGGACTCCATCGGCCCGTCGTCCCCTGACTATTAGGGACCTGGTGCCGGCGGATGACCGGAGCGCAGGCAAGTGCCTGTGTCTCCGGACGCCCCACGTGCAGACCCCAAGAGGCCTCGCACCGGGGGCCAGACTTCTACTGCCGCCAACCCCGCCGCAACCACCAGCGCATCCAGGGCGGCGGGTCCTTCACCCAGGGCGGCAACGGCGGCCCTGCCGACACCTACTCTTTTGGCGTCGTCTTCATTGGCGCCAACCTCGTCGGTGCCCTCCCCGATGGCGCTGACCCCCTCGGCACTGAGGGTCACCGCCATCGTTCCTCAGGGCGGGCTCGCTCTCCCGGCGGCCTCCTTCGCCTTCCGATCGCCCCCAAGGGCGACCGCTCAAGGCGTTCCGGCCGGGCAGGCTCCCGCAGCATCAGCGGATGCGGCGGGAACTTCCCCTAAGCATCTGCAAGGCGCCGTTGCCACGGTCACCCAGCCTGTTGCAGCTGCTCTCGCCCCTCCATCCTCTAGCCTGGCTGCGCTACTTGCTGAACTCAGCGGGGCGCAAGCATCTTCGGGCATCCTCCTCACGGCGACCATCCAGCGCGAAGCGTAGGTATCACAACAGATGGTGGCGCTGCGCGAGGAGCTGTCCCAGGAGAGGGAGTGAGGGGCAGAGCTACTGGCCCAGGAGAGGGCGGCTGGGGCAGCCCTACTATCCCGGGTGCAGGAGGCCGAGGCGGCGCAGGAGCAGGCGCGGGCCGAGCTGCGCCACACACTGCACAATCTTACGGTCATGCTCCGCCCAGCCTTCAAGCACATGGAGAGGAGTCTAGAGCCGCTGGGGGTGGCCCTCTGTGACCCCAACGAATCCACAGCCCTGCAGTATGCCCACGACGCTACCCGGGTTGCCGAGACCCTCGGCGGCTTGTCGGGTGCCTTGGCCGCTCGCTCCGCCCGAGAAGCACAGGAAGTGGCGGTTGCTACCGCCACGTTCGTGCTAGTGTGCTGCGCCAGCCGCGATGCCTCCTTCGACCCAATGGCTATCATGGTCAGCATTAAAGGGAACGAAGTCCAGGTGCGGGCGTGCGGGTGCGAGGCGACGGAGCATGTGGTCGGACTGAGCATGTGGCCCAGGTGCAGGAGGCCGAGGCGGCGCAGGAGCAGGCGCGGGCCGAGCTACGCCACACACTGCACAATCTTACGGTCATGCTCCTCCCAGCCTTCAAGCACATGGAGAGGAGTCTAGAGCCGCTGGGGGTGGCCCTCTGTGACCCCAGCGAATTCACGGCCCTGCAGTATGCCCACGACGCTACCCGGGTTACCGAGGCCCTCGGCGGCTTGTCGGGTGCCTTGGCCGCTCGCTCCGCCCGAGAAGCATGGGAAGTGGCGGTTGCTATCGCCACGTTCGTGCTGGTGTGCTGCGCCAGCCGCGATGCCTCCTTTGACCCAATGGCTATCATGGCCAGCATTAAAGGGGACGAAGTCCAGGTGCGGGCGTGCGGGTGCGAGGCGACGGAGCATGCGGCTGGGCTGATGGAGGTGGAGGACCCTGGGCTTGACACCACGCTGGAGGCGGAGGGGGCCCAGGAGCCGGTCGAGCACATCGAAGTTGCTGGCGACGAGTGACTGCCCGGGCCGCCTCTTTTTCCTTGTTTACTTCTTTTCACTTGTTTTCTCTTCTGCATATAAAAGACTATCGCGGTAAGCCCAACGAAGTTAGTACTTTTGGTCTCTACCTGGATGCTTGCTCGACCGCTTTCACTTGTGCTAGCTTGATCCGACCGTCGGGCGACCAGCCCCAGGCTTGTCGTGACGTGGTCCGGGATGAAGAGTTTGGCCAGAGCTTCGGCATTCCTTTGACGCCTGCATGTAGGCGCTGCAAACGCAAGTAGTTGTTTACGTGCGGGATAAAAGGCCGAAAGAAAATAAGCTCCCGCGGGGGATGGCCGCGGTTCCCTTTCTTTTTGGGACTTAGGCCCGTGTGATTTCGGGATCAACCGGTGGTGTTGCGTGTCAAGGTAGCAGGCTCCCAGGAGGGGTATTGGGTCAACGGTGTTTGTGGGGATGACTCGTAGCGTGCTCACCGCATTTGAACCTCCGTGCCGCACTCGCGCCCCTGGTCGACCGTTCCTGCTCGACGCGAATGCCGGGTGTTACTGCATATCAACAATAAGCAAGCCTCTGTGAGGGTTTTGTCATGGTCCTTTTCTTTTTGGGACTTAGGCTCTTGCGATTTTGGGATCAACCGGCGGCGTTGCGTGTCAAGGTAGCGGGCTCCCAGGAGGGGTATTGGGTCAGCGGTGTTCGCGGGGACAACTCGTAGTGTGCTCGTCGCTTTTGAACCACCGTGCCGCACTCATGCCCCTGGTCGGTCGTCCTTGCCCGAAGCGAACTCCGGGTGTTACCACATATCGACAAGAAGTTACCACACTGGTGGTACCAATGACATCCATCTCAGAACGCTGCCCATCAGGGCGCAAGAAAGGGACACCAAGAAAGGACAAGCAGAAAAGGCTTATAAAATGAACAGCTTCCCTGATCGCCAGGAGAGCATGGAACCCATCAAACCCCAAGGAGACCTAGGGGTAGAACCTTCGCAGCAGCTCCAGGTTCTGGGAGTTTGGCACCTCTTGGCCGTCTTCGGTGACCAGCCGGACTGCTCCGGGTCACGAGACCGAAGCCACCTTAAAGGGGCCCTCCCACCGGGGGGACAGTTTGTTGAGGCCGGCATGTGTTTAGATTCTGCGCAGGACCAGGTCGCCCATTGCTAGCGCTCTCGGCTGGACCCGGGCGGTGTGGTACCGCCTGAGACTCTGTTGGTACCGAGCAGCGCACAAGGCTACCCAGTCACATACTTCTTCCAGTAGGTTGACGTCATCTCTGCGATGGTCCTCCTGGCCTTCCTCCGCGAACGCCGAAATGCGCGGGGAGCCGAGCGACAGCTCTGACGGGAGAACAACTTCCGCCCCGTAGACCAGGAAGAAAGGCGTTTCTCCAGTAGCCCGGTTGGGTGTGGTTTGAAGTGACCACAACACCGCCGGGAGTTCTTCAATCCATCGCGCTCCTCGCTTATGGAGCCGGTCGAAGGCTTTGGTCTTGAGGCCCCTCAGTACCAACGCATTGGGCATGCTCTGCTTGGCTGTTGCTCCTTGGATGGGCCACCGAAGCGAAGCACACCTTGGATCCCATTTCGTCGCAAAACTCGAGGAAAGCCGTGCTGGTGAATTGAGTGCCGTTGTTGGTGATGATGCAGTTGGCAACTGCAAAGCAGGTGAAGATCTCATGCATGAAATTGACGGCGGCGGACGCTGTGATGGCGCGCACCGCGTCGGCTTCAACCCATTTAGTAAATTTGTCAATGGCGACGAATAAATGGGTGAACCCCCTGTGGCCCGCGGGAATGGGCCCAGGATATCCAGCCCCTAGACCGTGAATGGGCGGGTCGGTGGATCTGCTTGGCGTGGAATTGGCACGCCTCGCATCGCTTCACCAGTTCGCAGGCATCCTGGAGGGCAGTAGGCCAATAAAATCCTTGGTGGAAGGCTTTGCCGACGAGTGTCCGGCCTGACATATAGCTCCCGCACATGCCTCCATGGATATCAGAGAGCAGGCTGCTCCCCTCTTCCCGAGTGATGCACTTCAGGAGGATTCCATTTCTACTCTAGCGATATAGGTCCCCACCTACCAAAGTATAGCACTTGGCCTTTAATGCGACCGTCTCGACTGAGGCATCATCGTCGGGGATGACTTGGTCTCGCAGGAAGGCGCAGATGGGGTCTATCCACTGACCTTCCCGGCCAAGGGTGGCGATCACGTGGTGATGGCCCGGGTACTTCGCTTGGCCAAGCATTTCCCCTGGCGCGGCCTTAGCGGCGCCGGCGTCTACCTTCTCAGAGCAGGGGGCCGAGGCTGACACGCTGTCCTTCATCCCAGGGTCGGGAGTGGGACAGGCACGCTGCCCCCACCGCCTAAACCAGTGGCCTCGACGCCCACACCGTCGCACTCTCCCTCTTCGGGGGCTACGACGGACGGTCAGGATAGTCTTTCCTCAAAAACTCCGACCGGCACGGAAGATCTTGATGAAGCGAGCTGCGAAAGTTCATCCACCATATGGTTGTCGCATCGACGGATATGGTTGTATCCCAATCCCTCGAAACGACACTCCATTTTTTGACCTCCGCTAGGTAGGCAAACCATGGAGGGGTCAGGGCACTGGAACTCCTTTCGCGCTTGGTTGATGACCAGCAGGGAGTCGCCTTTGACTTGGAGGCGCCGAACGCCTAACACCGAGGTGGCGCGCAACCCTGCTAGTGATCCTTCATATTCGGCGATGTTGTTGGTGGCCTTGAAGTCCAAGGCGACCACGTACTGGAGGAGGTCGCCGGTTGGAGAGACTAGGACAACTCCAGCCCCCGCGCCTTCAAGCCTAAAGGAGCCATCGAAGAATAGAGTCCAGGGAGAAGGCGCGGGCACTTCTTCAGCTTCTGGAGCGTCGGGAGTCCATTCAGCAATGAACTCCACCAGCTTTTGACTCTTGATGGTGGTGCGGGGTACGAACTTGAGGCAGAACTCCCTCAGCTACACCGACCACTTGGCGACATGGCCTTCAACATCCCGGTTGTGGAGGATCTCTCGCAGAGGGTAGACAGTTACCACCATGATTTCCCGCCCTTGGAAGTAGTGCCGTAGCTTCCTGGATGCCACCAGGACAGCGTACAGCATCTTCTGCACTTGCGGGTATCTAATTTTCGCCTCGCGTAACACCTTGCTTACATAGTAGACCGACTTCTAGATGCCTTCCCTCTCCGCCACCAGTACTACGCTCACCACTGCAGGGGTAGCGGCGATGTACAGGAGCAATGGTCCATCCTACTTGGGGGCAACTAGTACTAGTGGGGAGGAGAGGTACTGCTTCAAGTCTTCGAATGTTGTTGGGCTTCTTCGGTCCACTCGAAGTGGTTGGTCTTCTTCAGCACCTTGAATAGGGGCGGGCTCCTTTCTTCCAACCGGGTGATGAATTGCCCGAGGGATGCTAGGCGACCTGTAAGGTACTGCACCTGCTTGAGTCTGATCGGCGGCTTCATGCGCTCGATGGCCATTATCTTGTCAGGATTAGCCTCAATGCCCCGGCGGGACACGAGGAACCCTAATAGCTTTCCAGAGGGCACACCAAACATGCATTTCTCGGTGTTGAGCTTCAAGCAGATCTTTCGGATGTTGGCGAAGGTTTCCTCCAAGTCTTCGGTCATCCCTTCACTCTTCTTGACTTTCACGACCAAATCATCAACGTACACTTCAAGGTTTCTCCCTATCTGCGAGCGAAAAGAAATGTGCATGGCACGTTGGTAAGTAGAACCGACATTTTTTAAACTGAAGGCCATCTTAACATAGCAGTAGATGCCCATGGGGGTCACAAACGCGGTCTTTTCTTCGTCTTCCACCGCCATGCTAATCTGATGGTACCCGAAGTACGCATCCAGAAAGCACAGCAGCTTGCATCCTGCCGTCGAGTCGACGATTGGATCGAAGCGCAACAGGGGGTAAGGATCCTTCAGGCAGGCCTTGTTAAGGTAGCTGAAGTTGACACACATCCGCCACTTCCCGCTGGACTTCTTGACAAGCACAGGGTTGGCAAGCCACTCGGGGTGAGAGACTTTCCGGATGATCCCTACACGCAGCAGCTTCTCTACCTCCTGCCAAATGGCATCTTGCCACTCAGGTGCCTGTCTCCGGACCTTTTGTCAGACCGAGCGCACGTCTGAGAGCGTTGCCAATCAGTGCTTGATCACCTCCCTGGGGACCCCAGTCATGTCGGACGGTTGCCAGGCAAACACGTCGGAGTTAGACCAGAGGAAGGTGACGAGCGTGTCTTCCTATTTGGCGCTGAGGCTGGCGCCAATGGAGATAGTCTTCCTGGGCTTGGCCTTGCTTAGGGAGACCACCTTGACCTCGCTGGACGAGCCGGGCGAGTCACGGGTCTGGCCCTAAGAGGCTCACGGACAGGCGGCGTCAGCCTGCCTGCTGCAGGTGGCGCCGGCTAGGTCCTGTGTGTGCTTGTGGCAACGCACGGCCTCCGGCCGGTCCACCCGGATCACTATGGGGCCAGTGGGCCCTAGCATCTTCACCACTATGTAGGCATAGTGGGTTGCCGCCATGAACTTGGCCAACGCCGGTCGGCCAAGCAGGGCATTGAACGGGAGGTCGAAGTCGGCGACCTCGAAATCCACCATCTCCGTTCGGTAGTTGCTTTCTTCCTCAAAGGTAACGGGGAGGCGTATCTGGCCCAGGGGCAGTAAGCCAGCCCCCAGGGCAATCCCGTAGAAGGGCAACGCCGGGCGCAACTCCTGCCGAGATATCTAAAGCGCGCAGAATGCCTCGGAGGACAGGAGGTTGATGGTGCTCCCTCCGTCCACTAGCACCCGGCCGAGCTTCACATTCTGAATCATGGGTGAAACCACGATCGAAAGGTGGCCTAGGCCGGCAGTGTTCTCAGGGTGGTCGGCCTGGCTGAAGGTGATCGGCTCCTCCGACCATTTCAGCATCCAACTCGCCGCTGCGCTGGGCATCGTGGCGCAGACCTCCCTCCTCAGACGTTTGTACATCGTGTTGGAGGGGTAGGTGGCCGAGCCACCATGGATGCATGTCATGGTGTGATCTTCCCGCTAGAAGGCCAGCGGGGCAGGGTGTTCGTCTTGGTTGTCGTCGCGAGGGCAGTGCTCCTTGAGCCGTCGCTCCACCATGTCGCTCACAACCTGGCAGTTTGTCAAGTCATGGTCGTTAGTCCGGTGGAGCGGGCAGAAGGGCTTGCCCTCCTTTTCCTCGCGGTCGTCGTCTTTTCGTCCACACCGACCACCTCGCTGGTCACGGCGGTCACGCCCTCGTGGCCAGGTGTCCCTTCACTCGCGCTCAACGGCCAAGACCCGCCTGGTCTTGCCCGCCTCGCGCCCCATTGTCCTCTTGGTTGCGGAGCTGAGACCCCTTGAGGTTCCGACCTCGTCTCCACCGCGGCCACCCGTAGAACCAGACACCGGCCCCCGAGCTTCCGCGTCTTCTGTGAATCTTGAAAGCTTACTTCTGTGAACTTCTTTTGTCTATCTTTGTGTAATGGGAACTTGTGGATCTTGTTGTGTCTTTTGCTTATGTTCTTTTCTATTGCATGTTGGATATTTGAATGTTTATACATGTTTGCTTCTCACTCAAATATCTGCACTTCATATTGTTGATTATATTCTTGATTGATATATGCTTACATTCCTCGTCTGCATAGTTTTAGGGGGGAGCTATTGCAAATTTCTTTTCAAATTGTGCATCTATGATCAACTCCTATCTCCAATGCACATATCCAAGGGGAGCTCACCCTATGCTAATACATCATTATATCATATTAAGTGTAAGCTTTAATCGAGTTGTCATCAATCACCAAAAAGGGGGAGATTGAAAGTGCATCTAGGCCCCTAAATAAGTTTTGGTCGATTAATGACAAACGATTAAAGGGACTAATGTATTCAATAAGCTTGTGAACAGGTAAAAGTCCCAAAATGAGATCTTCTACATACGAAGGATACCCTCAAACAGTATTACGCAAGTAAAACAACTTGGTGTATTTTCTTTCTATGTTTTTGAGTCATAGGAATGCCGTACTATTAAGAGAGATGCATCGTAATCGATCTAGAAGAGTCTCTATGCTAAGACAAATGTCATTGTGATTCTTTTAGAGACACTAGGTCACCGCAAATGCACCGGAATTTAGTTTCCTTAAGGTTCAAGTCGGACATTCCGATCTCACATTCCGATCTCACATCGGAAGTTCCGATATTGCCAGAAATTCCAATGTGCATATGTGCTTAAGTCCGATGCGTGGAAACTGGGTCGAACATTCCGATATATTTGGATCGAAAGTTCCGATACATGTTTGACACCTTCCAGGATGCTCTCTGTAAAGATTGGAAGTTCCGATGTTTATGATCGGAAGTTCCGATATGTTCAATCCTGAAAAAGGGAGCTCTCTGGAAATATCGGACACTCCGGTATCTCAGATCGGACATTCCGATGATAAAATCGGAAGTTCCGATAAAGACATCAGACAATCTGATATGGACTTAGAAGCTTTTTGGTTAAGGTGTTTTTCTGAGAACATCGGAAGTTCCGATGTCAACATCGGAAGTTCCGATGCATCTTGTTTCGACCGTTGGAGTGCGCTTGAGTTCTGAAAGTTTGCACATATCGGACATTCCGATGTTAATATCGGAAGTTCCGATATGTGGCTGAGTGGGGGCATAACGGCTAGTTTTTGCAAGAATCTATAAATACCCCACTCCTCTCTCTTTAGAGGGTTACACACTCCTGTTGGCAGAACTCTAGAGCACTTTGAGCACTTTCTAGTATTCTCTTGAGCCCTCCTCTTTGATCTTAGGGATCATCTAAAGAGTGAGGACAAGAATTGAGTTCTAGACCTTGAGTAAAAAGGAAGTGTGGTTCGTCTTGAGCATTAGAGTGTTCCTCCTAAATTGATCAACGGTGCATTTGTTACTCTTGGAGGTTGAAGGACTCCTAGACGGCTAGGTGTTGCTCACGAGCTCCCAAAGATTGTGGGACGTCGTGAGAAGTTTGTGAAGGCCGTTTTCGCCTCCGAAAGGAAAGGAACCAATAGTGAAACCAAACCTCAAGTGCGATCGAGGTTTGGGAGGAAAGGGTTGGAAGAGACCCGGCTCTTTGGAGCCTCCTCAATGGAGACGTAGGATTTTCTCAAGAATCCGAACTCCGGAACTATATCTTCGTCTCTCTACTTGATTCACTTTTGCTTATCTCCTTGTGGCCATTCATATTCCTGTTTATATCTTTGTCTTACTGCTACTAAGGTTTTTAGATTACTCTTGTCGCTTGTTGCTCTTAGTAGGAGGTCTTCCTTTTAAAGGTCTATCGGACATTCCGAATAAATATCGGAAGTTCCGATTTAGTCGGAAGTTCCGATATTATACCGGAAAGTCTGATACTCTTTCCGCTGCGACGAATTTAGTTTTAATTTTAAAATTGCCTATTCACCCCCCCCCTAGGCAACGTTAACCTCTTTTCAATTGGTATCAGAGCCAAACCTTCTCAAAGGCTTAACCACTTGAAGGAAAAGTGATGGCCAACACCGGGTTGAAGGTTGTCGTGTCGGGTAAAGAGGGGAGTCCAAAGGCCGGACATGGAACTCCCGGGAAGACCATGGAAGGTGACACCTCAACGTCATCGCAGGGAGTGCAAATTCCTTTTAATTATGAAAAGTTGAATACCACTTCATCTCATTCCTATATTACTGTGCCCTCCGGGCGTGCACCATTTTTCGATGGCACGCATTATTCCGCTTGGAGGCACAAGATGAAAATGCATCTAATGTCTCTCCATCCTAGTGTTTGGAAGATTGTGTGTACAGGTTTAGATATGCCGGAAGACGACATGGAGCTCACACCGGAACAAGAACAAAATATCCACCGCAATGCACAAGCCACGAGCGTGTTGCTTGGAGCCTTGAGTCCAGAGAAGTTCAACAAAGTGGATGGTTTAGAAGAAGCCAAAGAAATATGGGATACACTCCAAGTAGCTCATGAAGGAACATCGAGTGTGAGGGAATCAAGAATTGAATTGCTTGAAGGCAAGTTGGGGAGATTTGTTATGAATGATGATGAAACTCCGCAACAAATGTACGATCGCTTGATGATCCTTGTCAATAAAATTCGAGGGCTTGGAAGCAAAGAAATGACGGATCATGTTGTGGTGAAGAGGATGTTAAGAGCCTTTGCTCCAAGGAATTCGACTCTCGTAACACTTATACGAGAGCGAAAGGACTTCAAGAGGCTCACCCCAAATGATGTTCTTGGTAGAATTCTCTCACACGAGCTCATGGAAGAGGAAGCAAAGGAAGTGAAAAACCTTGCCAAGCAAAGTTCGAGCTCAAGATCAAAGGAGATAGCCTTGAAGGCAAGTAAAAAGGAAGAATCAACCTCAAGCGATGAAGAGGAAGATGAGAGCGATGATGGGGAAGATTTGGCACTATTTGTGAGAAAATTCAAGAAGTTCCTCAAGTATGATGGATCAAGCAAATACAAAAAGAACTACAACGAGAAATTAAGAAGAAGAAGAAACACAAAAAGAGCTTGTTATGAGTGCGGTGAAGTTGGACACTTCATCGCCGATTGTCTGAAAAAGAAGAACAATTCCAACGAGCCCAAGAAGAGTGAGTCGCATAAGAAAAATAAGACTTATAAGAAAAAAGTACTCTGGGTGAGCTCATATTGGTGAAGAGTGGGATTCAAATGACTCCGACACTGACACCGACACTGATGATGAAGGAGTCGCCACCCTCGCCATAGAAGCCGCTCCACCAACCAAGTCACTCTTCGGGGAATTGAGCGACAACGACTCCGACCACTACGCGCCTATTTGTCTTATGGCAAAAGGGCGAAAGGTAATGACTAAGTCAAAACCCCCAAGTAGTGATAGTGAATTAGATAGTGACGATAATGATGATGATGATGCTCTATTTTGTGATTTGAGCAAATCGGCTATTGCCAAAATCCATAAGCTCTTGAAAAGAATAGATAGCCAAGAGGAGACTCTTGAGAAGCAAGAAGAGTTGCTAATTTGTGAAAAGAAGAAAACTCTTGCTCTCGAGAAGATCCTCACAAAAGAAAAGGAGACTATTGAATTGTTAACCAAAAAGCTTGATTTGGCTAATAATTCAATTGCAATGCTTAAGGGTTCAAATGAGTCACTTCAAGAGAATATTATAAGTCTAGAAAACAATCTTCAAGCTCTTGAAGTGCAAATTGAATCTCTTAATGATCTTAATTCTCAAATTGTTGATTCATCATTGGCATCTATTCCTTCCACTAGCAATGGTTGCTCTCGTTGCTACAATATTGATATTAATGTTTATACTACTAACTCTCAATTTGTGCAAGTATTAAAAGGCGAAAACGAGAGACTTAGTGCCTTGGTAAGGTACGGTTGCATAAAGACTTATCAATCCAAGGATGCCCTATACAAGACCATTAATGGTCGAGGCAATAAAAACAAAGAAGGGCTAGGATATGATAAGTACGAATGCAAAAGAAATGACCGTGTGGTGGTGAAAGGTAAGGAGTGCATTAAGTTTGTCAAAGGAAATGACAAACAACCATTGACCACCACACAAGTCATCAAGACCGGGCAAGAATCAAAGAAGCATCTTCAATATCATACATCTCATTCTATTCACTACGCATCCTATATATTGAAGAGAAATCACCGTGGTAAAGTGATTGCTCATTTTGTCGGTGCCCACAATTCTAGTGAAATGAGCAAGAAGAAGGTGCGGGTACCGAAAGTTTTAATCACTAACATGCAAGGACCCAAAAAGATTTGGGTACCTAAAAATAAGATCTAATGTGCTCTTGTAGGATTACACCTCCGGTGGATCAAGTTGGGTGCTTGATAGTGGTTGCACAAACCACATGACCGGAGAAAAGAAAATGTTTTCATCTTTTGATGAGAAAGGGTCACAATATGAAAATATTGTGTTTGGCGATAATGGTAAAGGTGAGGTAATGGGATTATGTAAAATTGTCATTTCTAATGATCATTCCATTTCCAATGTTCTTCTAGTTAAATCTTTAAATTACAACTTGTTGTCCGTATCACAACTTTGTGAAATGGGCTACAATTGTTTATTTACTAATATAGATGTGACCGTCTTTAGAAGAGATGATTCCTCAATTGCCTTTAAAGGATATTTGAAGGGTAAGCTCTATTTGGTTGACTTCAATGCAAATAGCGCTAAACTTCAAACGTGCCTCATGGCAAAGTCTAGCATGGGTTGGTTGTGGCATCGCCGGCTAGCCCATGTTGGCATGAGAAATCTCGACAAACTTCTCAAAGGGGATCACATCATTGGACTAACTAATGTTGAGTTTGAGAAAAATAGGATTTGTAGCGCTTGTCAAGCCGGAAAACAAGTTGGAGCGCGTCATCCCACAAAGAACATCATGACAACGACAAGACCATTGGAGCTTCTACATATGGACCTCTTCGGACCCGTTGCTTATATAAGCATCGGAGGTAACAAATACGGTTTAGTCATTGTTGATGATTTTTCACGCTTCACGTGGATATTCTTTTTGCAAGAGAAAAGTGAAACACAAGGAATAATCAAGAAATTTGCAAGAAGAGCCCAAAACGAGTTTGAACTGAAGATCAAGAAGATTCGAAGCGATAATGGAAGTGAATTCAAGAACACTCAAATAGAAGAGTTCCTCGATGATGAAGGGATAAAACACGAGTTCTCCGCTCCATACTCTCCTCAACAAAATGGAGTGGTGGAAAGGAAGAATCGGACACTGATAGAGATGGCAAGAACGATGCTTGATGAGTACAAGATTTCCGATCATTTTTGGGCGGAAGCCGTCAACACCGCATGTCATGCCATCAACCGATTATATCTCCACAAGATATTGAAAAAGACGGCATACGAACTCCTCACCGGTAACAAACCAAACATTTCATATTTTAGAGTTTTTGGTAGCAAGTGTTTTACCCTAAACAAGAAGCCTAAGAACTCTAAATTTGCTCCAAAGATCGATGAAGGCTTCTTGCTAGGATATGGATCAAATGCTTACGCCTATCGTGTTTTCAACAAAACCACGAGTTGTGTTGAAATAGCGAGAGACGTGACATTTGATGAATCTAACAGCTCTCAGGTAGAGCAAGTTGACTTGAATGTGCTAGAAAATGAGGAAGAGCCAAGTATTGCAATCAAAAAGATGGCTATAGGTGAAGTGAGGCCGCAAGAAAAGGAGCACCAAGACAATTCATCTACACAAGTAGAGCCTCCTACTTCAAATCAAAGCCAAGACATTCCTCAAGATAGTCCAAGCAAACTATTGGAGGATGATCAAATTGAAGATAATGAGCCAATTCAACAAACATCTCAAATGTCGCATCCAAGAGTGCATCAAAGCATCCAAAGAGATCACCCCATCGACAACATCCTTGGTGATATTCAAAAGGGGGTAACTACACGCTCTAGAGTATCTAATTTTTGCGAATTTTACTCTTTTGTGTCTACTTTAGAACCTTTGAAGGTAGAAGATGCACTAAAAGATCCGGATTGGGTGATGGCAATGCATGAAGAGCTAAACAACTTCGTTAGAAACAAAGTATGGTCACTAGTGGAAAGACCTAATCAAAACGTGATAGGAACCAAATGGGTCTTCCGCAACAAAGAAGACGAAAACGGAGTTGTCACAAGAAATAAAGCTCGGTTGGTAGCTCAAGGATTCACTCAAATTGAAGGTTTGGATTTTGGTGAGACTTATGCTCCCGTTGCTAGATTAGAATCAATTCGTATATTGGTTGCATTTGCTACTCACCATGATTTCAAGCTTTTTCAAATGGACGTCAAGAGTGCCTTCCTAAATGGTCCAATTGCCGAATTAGTCTATGTTGAGCAACCGCCGGGAATGGAAGATCACAAGAACCCTACACACGTTTACAAACTTCATAAGGCGCTCTACGGGCTTAAGCAAGCACCTAGAGCATGGTATGAATGCCTTAAGGATTTCCTTATTAAAAAGGGTTTCGCAATTGGTAAAGCCGACCCTACTCTCTTCACTAAGAATGTTGATAATGACCTATTTGTGTGCCAAATATATGTTGATGACATAATTTTTGGTTCTACTAATAAAAGTTTCTGTGAAGAGTTTAGTAGGTTGATGACGAAGAGATTTGAGATGTCAATGATGGGCGAGTTGAAATTCTTTCTAGGATTTCAAATCAAGCAACTCAAGGAAGGAACGTTTTTATGCCAAACGAAGTACATCAAAGATATGCTCAAAAAGTTTGACATGGAGAACGCCAAGCCAATACATACACCTATGACGACAAACGGACATCTCAGCCTAAATGAAGAAGGTAATGTGGTAGATCAAAAGGTATATCGGTCCATGATAGGTTCTTTACTCTATCTCTGTGCATCTAGGCCCGATATTATGCTTAGTGTTTGCATGTGTGCAAGATTTCAAGCCGCTCCGAGAGAGTGCCACCTAGTAGCCGTGAAAAGAATTCTTAGATATTTAGTTCACACACCTAGTTTAGGGCTTTGGTATCCTAAAGGATCAAAATTCGATTTGATTGGTTATTCGGATGCTGATTATGCGGGTTGCAAAGTGGATAGAAAAAGCACCTCGGGGACATGTCAATTTCTAGGTAGATCACTAGTGTCTTGGTCCTCAAAGAAACAAAATTCAGTGGCTCTATCCACCGCCGAAGCCGAATATATTGCCGCGGAAAGTTGTTGTGCACAATTATTATGGATGAGGCAAACCTTGAAGGATTTTGGTTTTATTATGGAAAAGGTACCACTCTTATGTGACAATGAGAGTGCAATTAAAATAGCCAACAATCCCGTCCAACACTCCCGGACCAAGCACATAGACATTCGACATCACTTCCTTAGAGATCACTCGCTTAAGGGAGACATAGATATTACCTATGTGAGAACCGAAAAACAATTGGCTGATATCTTCACCAAACCTCTAGATGAGAAATGCTTTTGCGAGCTTAGGAGTGAGCTAAATGTCCTAGACTATCGGAATGTGTCTTGAAGGATTGCACTCATTGATTGTTGTTTATTAGTTCAATTTCGAAATAAAACAATTGCAAAATCTATTGAGTGAATGACAAAATGCTTTTGGTGGATCTTAATCTCGGATCAATTCACTTGTAATCATAGCTTTGATTGTTTGGGTGCTTGCTGATGACAAGTGGAATGATCCTCCTTAGTTCTCATGACTCAAAGTTTCAGACTTCAGTCAATTCTTTTTCCTTTCTTCCCTCTCAGCTGGAAAAATCAATACATCGGAACATCCGATCCAGTGATCGGAATATCCGATATCTGGTGATTTCATCTCATCGGAACTTCCGATGTTACCATCGGAACTTCCGATGTCTGCTTAGCACTTAAGAAAGTGACCGGTCCCTTCCATTTCTTTTGTCCTCTTGTCCTTGTCTCTCTAGTCTTCCTTTCCACTTTTCATCTCTTGCCGTTATCGAAGATTCCGACCTTTCGGAACCTCCGATCTTCGCTTGGGGACTCCTTCTAGAAGAGGACCATCTTCTCCGTTCGATTTCTCCGTGTTCTTCGTGAGGTAACCCTAGGGCTCAATCTATTCTTTTTTAATCTAGTGCATCCTTTTGAGAAATCGTCTCGGTGAACTTGTTCATCTCCTCCTCTGGTTCATTACTTTCAATTTCTATCTATTTCCATCGGTTGGTTTGGGAGAAATGTTGTGTTGGTTGAAATCCGTAGACATCGGACATTCCGATCGAAAACATCGGAATTTCCGACCATATGTCGGAACTTCTGATGTCAACTGAATGAAAACCAAACCAAGATTGATTCTCTCATGAGCTTAATCGACTCTATCCTTATCCTTAGATCAATGGATCCCGATCAAGGTGGCACGCAGCCCCCAATGGACCCAACGGTCTTAGGCGGAAAAAGGCCAAGACAGACTCCTACAGGAGCGAGAACCAAAAAAGTTGCGGGCAGAGGAAGAGGCAGAGGAAGTGCAGGTATCTCAATCAATGTGCCACCACCTGATCAGCCCGCACAGACAGTAAACGTGCCTCGAGGAGCACCCTTGCCTTCTAGGAAGAGTAAAGCAGTGGCAGGAGCTTCTCAGTCTCAACCGGTCCCAGACAGAGGAGTGCCAAAGCTTAGACAGGCGGAAAGGAATCCTCGTCTAAGGAGGAAACCCGTCAGCTACAAAGGGAAAGCCGCCCAAGTGCGCAAAGCCAGAGAGCAGAACCCCAGGGCCGAAAGTCAATTCTCGACAGATTATCGCTTTTGGACTTTCTTCCAGCAGGACTTTTATGAGTCAGTCATTTTGCCAAGGAAGAATCCAGTTATTCTGATGCAGTGGGTTGACTGGGATTACATGGCTGCCGCTGAGGACCCCACTTTCACTGAGGTCATTGCAACATGTGAGAGGACTGGAACCAAAAGAATAATGAGTTTTCAGCACGACTGGAACTTGGAGATCATCATCCAATTCTATGCTACCTTGTACATCTCTAGGGACAGAGTCTCCACTCTGCATTGGATAACAGAAGGAGCTTGGTATGAGATTTCTTATCCTCAGTTTGCTCGCTGTCTTGGATTTACTGAAGCTGATAGCCGTGACAAGGACCAGATTCATAATGAAGCATCCTTTGGTGCCTCCAACTTGAACTTTCTTTATGAAGAAGATGCAGATTATGAGGAAGGGAGTACAAAGGGCATGAAGCCTTTCTTTACCTGTCTTAACATGTTGTTCAGAAAAAAGCTGGCTCCCAAAGAGGGTGATGCATCCCATGTGCTTTCTTATACCAGGAATCTTCTGAGTAGGATGCGAGAGGGACAGCGTCCATTTGATGTTTTTGATTTCATTTGGAATGGGATTCGCTTGACTGCACAGGAGCCCAAGAGGAGCTGTGGTTATGCTCCATTCATAATGCATATGATAGAGCACATAACTCATCAGCAGTTTGAGTATGATGGAAAGCATACTGGAGTGCAGATCAGGGCAGTAAAGGCCCCAGCTCAGCCTGCTAGACGAGCTTCTACCAGAGGTGCTTCCTCATCCACCACTGCTCCCACTACTACAGCTTCCAGTGGATCATCCTCTCCAATTCTCCAAGCCTTGAAGTCCATCTTTTGCATGTGCAAGAAGAATGCAGTAAGGGTCAGGAAGAACTCTAACAGACTCAAAGCCATCCAAAGACATCTAGCTCTTGAGTGCTCAGAAAATAAAGCAACGGATGAAGATATTGTTGATCCTTTTGAAGCAGAAGCAGAAGAAGAATCTAGTTCTGGAGAGGATTATGGTGATGATGAACCCAGTTCTGAAGAATCTAACTAGCTTCCCACTCCTCCCCGTCCTTTCTGGTGCTTGATGCCAAAGGGGGAGAGAGAGAGCAAGATCTTGAAAGCTTACTTCTGTGAATCTTGAAAGCTTACTTCTGTGAACTTCTTTTGTCTATCTTTGTGTAATGGGAACTTGTGGATCTTGTTGTGTCTTTTGCTTATGTTCTTTTCTATTGCATGTTGGATATTTGAATGTTTATACATGTTTGCTTCTCACTCAAATATCTGCACTTCATATTGTTGATTATATTCTTGATTGATATATGCTTACATTCCTCGTCTGCATAGTTTTAGGGGGAGCTATTGCAAATTTCTTTTCAAATTGTGCATCTATGATCAACTCCTATCTCCAATGCACATATCCAAGGGGAGCTCACCCTATGCTAACACATCATTATATCATATTAAGTGTAAGCTTTAATCGAGTTGTCATCAATCACCAAAAAGGGGGAGATTGAAAGTGCATCTAGGCCCCTAAATAAGTTTTGGTCGATTAATGACAAACGATTAAAGGGACTAATGTATTCAATAAGCTTGTTGTTTGCACCAAAATTCGTTATGTATTGGAATCGGTCTAAGACGGAGGAGATATGGAAAAGAAATCGGGAAACGAATTGGAGAAAGAGACCGTTTCTAAAAGAGAAGAAAATCGGATAAGAGGCCGATACGGATAAAGTACCGTATCCATGCACAACTCGGATCGATCAGGCGTGTTATAAAAGGAGGAGGGCGTCAAGTAAAGAATCAATTCCAACAACACACCTTTTTACAGCCTTTTCTTTTACATTGCTTTAGCTTCATAGATCTCTCTGCAAGTCGACGGAATCAACATAGTTGCGCATCGCCGATTGTTGATTTTGGCCGATTTCACCCAGGTTTGATCTGCTTCGTTTTGTTGCGCATCGCCTTCTCGAAGCCGATTTTACCTTGTATCCAGATCAATTGTAACCGATTGATCTAGTTATCCCCTAATCGGTTCTTGCCGACTAGCGAAAAGCCGATAGATCCTTCTTTATCGGCTTTGATCAAATTACAAACTCTACCTTGTCAATTTCAGGTCAAATTGACTGGCACGCTCTGCAAACCCGGTGTTTGTCTTGTGTGTTCGAGGCCTAAAACCCTGCCTCACGTTTTGGGCGCGAACATATTTTGGCGCGCCCGGTGGGACCAAAAAGAATGTCGTCAACCGACAAACCCGCAGTCACCGCCGATATCAACACTGATGCCATAATCGCGCCCCAGATGGCCGATTTAACCCCTGAGCAACGGAAAGAACTCGAAGATCGAAAGGCAGCTCTGGAGGAAATGATGCTACGATGCTTCCAGAAAACACGCCGTGGCGTTACTCAAAAGATTGCACTCCCAAGCATCAATCCTATCGGAGATTCAACATCTGAATCGGTAAGCCGATACGCACCCGCTCAAGCTGATTTATCAAGTATGATCGAGCAATCTGTCCATCACGCATTGATTAACCAATCATCGGCTCTAGTATCTACTTTAAAGCCGATGATAGAAAATAGTGTGAAAACAATTGCTCAAGAATTAGCTGCGTCTGGAAGCCTGCTAGATCCACCACAAACCATCCCTACGCACTGCCGGTATATTCCATAGCACCCAACACCAACACAAGAACGTGTCGGCTCAAGCACCTATCATGATGCCTACCAACCTACTGTTTTGAAACCAAGCATACAGAAAGATGGGTTCACACACTACCATGGGCACACGGATGGAGCCAAGATAGGCGCATCAAATCAATCAAGTGCGCCCTCCAATAACATCGGGTTATCGGCTTATCAGCCGATTGAAATTGGACAGGTTCCACAGTCACGAGGGGCCACAACCATGAAACAAGCACCATATAGGGTGGTGCCATACGTCGAACCTTTCGCGCCCATACCCGATGCATTAGGTTTTAATCACAATTATGACGCAGCACCAAGACCTCCTGAGGTGCGAGTTGGACAAAGACCCGAGTTTGCACTCGGGGGGCAGGGCGCAAACAATGAGAATTGGCCATGTCCGGCTGCACCACAAGCCGACAATGTTAATTGGGCAGAACAAATTGCCAATGTTTTGAGAGAACAGTTCGGTTTACAACCCAGAGGGAGAGTGATCGGCTACAGGAAGCCGTACCCCGATTACATAGACCGAATGCCGTACCCCCACAACTTTAGGATACCAGACTTTGCTAAATTCTCAGGGGATGATTCTATTACCACAATTGAGCATATCGGACGGTTCATGGCTCAATGTGGGGAGGCGGCACAGTCTGATGGGTTAAAAATTAGGTTGTTTCCTTTATCATTATCTGGCACTGCATTCACTTGGTTCACAAATCTACCACCTAATTCAGTTCATATATGGAATGATTTAGAAAGCCGATTCCATGAGTACTTCTTTTCGGGAACGATGGAGCTTAGGATTTCTGATCTTAGTTCAGTCCGACAGAAGTACGGCGAATCGGTCTCTGATTATATCAAGAGATTTCGGGGCGTACGGAATAGGTGCTACAGTGTAACATTACCCGACGATCAATTGGCCGACCTAGCGTTCCAAGGGTTAATCCCTCCATTAAAAGAAAAGTTGTCAGCCAGGAGTTCCCGACTTAGGCCACCTACTCCATCGCCAGACAAGACATGAAAGCCGATATGCAGAGAGCAAAGGGTTTAAAGATAGGTTTAGGACAAACGGCAATGAAAAGGCCAAAGTAAACATGGTAGATTACGATTCGGCGACACCTCCGACGACGGCGTAGTGAACATAGCCGAGTGGGCCAAAGGTTCCAAAAAACCACTCGTATGCTCTCTGCTTAGGCCGACAAAGAATAAAGCAGAAGTCAAGTACTCGTATGATGTGTCAAAGTGTGACAAAATATTTGATTTATTACTACAAGAAAAACTCATAAGGTTACCAGAAGGGCACGTCATACCATCGGCCGAAGAAATTAAAAAGCGAAGGTATTGCAAATGGCATCATTCGTTCTCTCATAACACTAACGATTGCAATATTTTTCGACAACAGATCCAATCGGCCATCGCCGATGGCAGGTTAAAATTTGCAGAAGAATCGGCTATGCAGATAGATATGGGCCCTTTTCAGGTCAACATGGTTCAATGTTCACGAAAAGAAAAGAGGCCTGCGGAAGAGGATAAGCCGACTAAGGGAATTGTATCACGAGGCGAGACAGTGCAGATCACTGTCGGTTCTATACAAATAGAAGCCGATAAAAATGGACAAAACTCAAGAACGGTGAAACCAAGAGGGGACTTAGAGGTCGGTAAATGGTATCGAGCTGAGAGGGCTCCAAGAAGAGCCGATTTCAAACCAAAGCCGACCTTCTCACAACTCCTGGGGAAATATGAAAGGATAAGTCGAAGGTATAACCCTCAACAACACCAGGGTTTTCATCGATCAGGGCAAAGGAGGGACGAACGTCGGCGCCGATATGCCACATCGGCCGATTGTGAAGAAGAGAAACATCGGCAATGTCCTTTTGGCAGTTTCTTTGGGAGAGGGATGACCTTACCAACAGTTGTATCTTGTCCTATGCAACACTCATCTACATGTCGGCCAAACCAATCTGTAAAAGACAGGTTGTCCAGACCGATACACGATCGTCCAGAAATAAGGAGCAGAAGGCCGATCTATAAAAGGTTGTCAACATCAGAACAAGCGAATCCTCCCAAAATCAGGAATTATCGGCTAACGCAAGAAGGATGGAATCTGACAGCGAAATGGGCAATTTAGCTGGAAAGATAAGAAAGCCGATAGAACCCAAACCTAGATGGTGCCCTTCAGGTCTCAGCAAGTCGCAACGCAGGAGGCTTCAGCGATTAAAAACACAAGAAGAAAGGGAAGCCGAAAAGGAGAGTGAGAGGGATCGGACGTTTAATAAGTTAAGACCGGTACCGATTTTGAAAAAGGAGTGGAGAAAGAAGGAACAGATCGATAGTGATTCAGATCAATCGGTTCAATCCAGTTCTCCGATGATCCGAGATGATACGCCACCAATAGATATAAATATGGTATTCACTTTACCTGCCGAGTTCAGAACCGAAGAATCGGCTGAAGAAGTGTTCGCCCAATTATGCCTCGGAGCACCGTGACTGTGTTTGAAAAACCTCAAGACATGCATCGGCATTTGAAACCATTGTATCTAAAAGGATACATTAATGGCCGACCAATATCCCGTATGTTGGCCGATGGCGGGGCGACGGTCAATCTGATGCCATTAAGTACTTTCAGAAAATTAGGAAAAGCCGATGGAGACTTAATCAAGACCAACATGGTGCTAAATGACTTCACCGGAGACCCAACTGAGGCTAAAGGCGTAATGGTGTCAGAACTGACAGTCGGTAATAAAACTTTGCCGACTGCGTTTTTTGTGATTGAAGCTAAAGGCAATTACAGCGTACTCCTTGGGCGGGACTGGATCCATGCTAACTGTTGTATACCATCAACTATGCACCAGAAACTGGTGCAGTGGAACGATGATACAGTAGAAGTCGTACCAGCCGACACATCGGCTCATATCGCCATGGCTAGCCCTGACACCAATTGGCCACACGAAGAGGCTGAATGCATATCAGGAAAAGCCTTGGACAATTGCGATTTTATCTGTATTGAGAAATCAGGATTCAGGCCGATCAGCGTTAAACCCAATACGTTTGATCGGACAGACGAAGTGATAAGAAGATGGAGCGCGAGATACTAGCAAAACTGCAGGAAAAGGCAAGGAGCTATCGGCAGGAAGAATCTGAAGAAGTTTGAAGATTTTGAAGAAGAAAGAAAGGGGTTAGGATTCATCACGATTTCCTTGAAGAAATCGATATTGGGGAAGGGGATAGCAAAAGACCAACGTTTGTAAGTGCTAAATTAGAACCCAATTACAAAACAAAGTTGGTCGAAATACTCAAGGAATATAAGGATTGCTTTGCGTGGGAGTATTATGAAATGCCAGGTTTAAGCCGATGACTAGTTGAACATCGGCTACCTATAAAACCTGGATATCGGCCGTTCAAACAGTACCCTAGGCGGTTTAACCCTACGTTGTATGACGCTATAAAGGAAGAAGTAGGACGATTGCTAGAGGCGAAATTTATCCGGCCTTGCCGATACGCTGAGTGGGTCTCAAACATCGTCCCTGTGAAGAAGAAGAACGGCAAACTTAGGGTATGTGTCGATTTTAGAGATTTGAACAAAGCTACGCCAAAAGACGAGTACCCGATGCCCATAGCCGATATGCTTATCGATGCTGCATCTGGGAATAAAATCATAAGCTTTTTGGACGGGAACGCCGGATACAATCAGATATTCATGGCCGAAGCCGATATACCCAAAACGGCTTTCAGATGTCCGGGGGCTTTAGGGCTATATGAATGGAAAGTTATGACCTTCGGTTTAAAGAATGCCGGTGCTACTTATCAACGCGCTATGAACCATATTTTCCATGATTTGATCGGCAATACTGTGGAAATATACATCGACGACGTAGTGGTGAAATCCAAAGAAGACTGGCAACATTTAGCCGATCTGAGAAAAATGTTTGAAAGCACAAGGTTACATGGGTTAAAAATGAACCCTCTCAAATGTGCTTTCGGAGTATCGGCTGGACAATTTCTTGGGTTTACGGTGCATGAAGGAGGGATTGAAGTAAACCCAACCAAAGTGAAAGCCATAGCCGATACTAAACCACCGACAAGTAAAAAGGAGTTGCAGGTGTTGATTGGGAAAATCAATTACTTGCGACGTTTTATCTCAAACTTGTCAGGACGTATTCGGGCCTTCACACCGCTGCTGAAAATTAAAGATAACCAAGAGTTTAAGTGGAAGCCGATCAAGAAAAGGCTTTCGGCGACATAAAAGGTTATCGATGAGTCCACCAAGATTGACCGCACCAAAACACGGTATACCTTTTAGACTATATATATCGGCTGAAGGTGATTCGATTGGAGCAGTTTTAACACAAGAAGCCGATAGGAAGGAACGAGCAATATATTACTTAAGCCGACGTCTTCTAGATGCAGAAACCAGGTATCCCTTAGTAGAAAAATTATGCTTGTCATTGTACTTTGCTTGCACCAAGTTAAGACATTATATGCTGGCGTCCAAATGCGTTATAATATGCAAAACCGATGTAGTTAAATACATATTATCGGCGCCCATCCTGCGTGGTCGGCTTGGTAAATGGGCATACGCCCTAACAGAGTTTGAGTTATCCTATGAATCGGCTAAATCTGTGAAAGGACAAGTGTGGCCGATTTTATCACAGGGAGTGAAACATTAGTAGGAACGACTAGTGTAACTCCTTGGCAAATCAGATTTTTGATGGGTCTGTTTGCCAAGATGGGTAAGGCATCTGTGTGATATTAGTTTCACCTAGAAAGGTGAGTATGACTTCATGTATCGGCTAAATAGCCGATGTTCAAATAATCAAGCGAGAATCTGAAGCATTACTAAGGGTCTACAAGCTGTTAGATAGCATCGGAGTGAGAGACGTTGAAGCTTTTGGAGATTCGATGTTAATTGTACAGCAAGTCAGAGGAGAATACCGATGCAATGATGATGCACTAACCCAGTACTTGCATCAATGCCTCCAGATCATCGAGATGTTCACTACATTTTCCATAGAACATATCCCCAGAGAAGCTAATGATAAAGCAAACCGATTGGCACAATGTGCATCAGGGTACAAGATTGAAAGCCGACAGGGACCAATCGAGCTAAACGTTTGGCCGGTTTTATGTGTTCACCCTGTCGACTGGAGAACAGAGATAAGGGATTATTTGTCGGATCCAACCAAGCCGACCGAGCAAAAGGTCAGGCGCAAAGCGCTCAAATATGTTATACTAGAAGGCGTATTGTACTTTAGGACTATGGAGGGTTTGTTATTAAGATGTCTGGGAACCGAGGAAGCCAAGGTGGCGATGGGTGAAGTTCATGAAGGCATTTGTGGGTCACATCAATCGGCTCATAAGATGAAATGGATACTGAGACGAACAGGATATTTTTGGCCGACGATGTTAGAAGACTGCTTCAAATATTATAAAGGATGCCAAACGTGTCAAAAGTTTGGTAACATACAGTCAGCACCAGCATCGGCTTTACATCCGATCATCAAGCCATGGCCATTTAGAGGATGGGGTATAGACATAATCGGCCAGATATTTCCGTCATCCAAAGAAAGGACATAAATTCATCCTTGCGACCACGGATTATTTCTCAAAATGGGTTGAGGCTGTGCCACTCAAGAAGGTTACTAGTAAAGAATCGATCGACTTTGTAAATGAACACATCGTCCATCGGTTTGGGATTCCACAAACAATCACTACCGATCGTGGTCTTGTGTTCATGTCCAACGATTTCAAAGGTTTGCGGAAAGTCTTGGGATAAAATTACTCAACTCGTCCCCTTACTACGCCAGGCCAATGGTCGGGCCGAGTCGTCAAACAAGACATTGATAAAGGCGATAAAAGAAAAATTGAGGAGGAACCAAGGAGATGGCATTCAACGCTATCGGAGGCTTTATGGGCTTATCGGCTATCTCATCACGGATCAACTAAATTGTCACCCTTTCAGTTGGTATACGGACAAGAAGCTGTTTTGCCCGTTGAAATCAACATCGGCTCAATAAGGCTACACGAGCAAGATAAGGTATCAGCCGATGAATACAAACAGGCGATGCTGGACAATCTAGATGATTTGGCTGAACTAAGGCTGATCACGCTAGATCGGCTTAAAAGGAACAAAGAGATGGTTGCCAAGTCGTACAATAAAAAGTGATTTTTAAATCATTCAATCAAGCCGATTTAGTATGGAAAACCGTGTTGCCGATTGGGTCTAAGGATAACCGATTCGGCAAATGGTCTCCAACATGGGAAGGGCCTTATAAGATCAATCGGCCGGTTGACGGGAATTCATATATACTGGAATCTTTAGAAGGGTTCGTCCTACCTAAAGCGATCAATGGAAAGTATCTGAAGGCATATCACCCAAGCATATGGGTCGGGTCCTAACTACAGAGATGAAGGCATCAGGATCAATGACAAGCACATGCATATAAAATCGGTCATACAGTCGACCGAGTCAGTTTAAAACATCCATCCACATTAAAAGTTTACAAAATCGGATGCACAGCCGATCAAGCAAGAGTTCAAAAGACGTCATCTCAAGTTTAAAGCAATATTACAGAGATTGGCCACAACTGATCAGTAAATCAAAGACTAGTGTAGTCCCGACCCGGGCAAGTGGGCTCCCAAAGCCGATAGTGCTGCTGCTGCCCTACCGATGGTGGCTTGAACGCCGTCTATCAATTGTTGATCGGCTACTGCATCACCCGGGACTGGGACTATCTTGGCCGATTGGTTCTTGACTTGGGCGAAACCGCCAATTTGCCGCCTCGACGGCCGGTGAAGACGTTGAGTCGTTGATGCCGGTGACATTCCGCAAGTTCTTTTGTAACAAGGGCCAGCTGTTCTTCAAGTTTGGCCTTGGTCGATTCCAGCTCATGGGCTCTGCTCTTAGTCGTTTTAAGTATAGCTGCACCTTGGTCAAATGTGCTCTTTCGAGATTTGGCATCAGCTATAAGTTTATCCAAAATCTCTTGATCAGCTTGTTGGGCCTTCCTCTGTTCGGCTCTTAGCTTGGCTGATTCCACATCCAGCCGACGAGCGTCCAAGTGGCAGACCTCTAGCTTGATGCATCCATGGCGGCAGAAGGGAGATCGGCTTGCATGGCCGCCATAGCATCCCTCGATGGTTGCGTATTAGCGAGAAGGCTGCCTCGGTTGCATCACTTCATCCAGGAAGACGGTTAAGTCGTTCTTGCATACCCTACCGGGCAAGAACGACGGCCGATGCCGCGCGAAGCAGCTATGATGCGTTGGATATCGGCCGGATAATCGTCATTAGCCATGACCTCCGGTCGCCCAAATTGCCCAAAGTAAAGCCGAGCAGATCGGCTAGATCAGTTGGCGCTTTGAGGTCAGGATCGGAAACCTCGATCGTCTGTTGTGGTACGGCTGGAGGTGGGGAAAGCGATGGAAGAATAGCTGATGTAGCACCTTGGGGATCGGCTATAACCCCCGCTATCTGTACTGATGGAGATTGCTAGAAAACAAAAAGCAAGTCAGCTACATGAGACAAATGTAAAACAATATAACTACACAAGACTCACATCAGTAGCAGAATGCTCCGGAGAACCACCGGGTGGATGCCTTGCATGCCTTGGTGAACGCCTGGCAGATTTCTTCCTCCTCTCTGAAGTCGACTCAAGTTAAAACCTTGACAACGTCAATAACATAATAGTCGACACAAAAGAAACTTACTGGGGGCACGCTGGCGAGCTAAGTCCGTTAAAGATGGAGCCTGAATGTCTAAATTCCCTGAAGTATACCCCGTAGTGCCGACAGATTGACCTGGACGTCGCTGTCGGCCACTGCTCGCAGAAGCATGGGGATCGGTTGTTTGCTCACCAGCGCCCGTACCAACCTGAAGAGGCCAGAGGCATTTTAGTAAAAGTCGATAACTAATGTAAAAACAGACGAATACAAGACAGTGGTACCTCTACGGCTACTGAAGAATCGCTATAACCCGAACTCGTGCTGGAACCAGATACTACCGTCGGCTCATGAAAGTCGGGAAGAAATAAGTGGATTATAGCCGACGGAGTCCTGTCCATGAGTACAGCTTCTGATATTCTGGTCCACCACTGCGAGAAAGCAGCTGACCGACGGGAATTGAGAACAAAATGTGGTGTTGATAGGATTTGCAATCCATCGGCTACTTCGAGAATAACCTCAGCGGCAACGCTGTTGGTTACCCGAGCTCGGGGCTCAACGCAAGATAGCAAAGGGAAAGATGGAATGGTTTGCCCAAAGCCTAATTGACGAGCGTAAACCGAAGGGTGGTAGAACTCGTAAGATGGCTGAAATGTCCGGTTGCGGGTATTCAAGCCGACATGAAAGATGCAAGGGGTAAGGATGATTTTGTACAAATCTAAAGTAGATGGGGGCATCGAGGAACTATCAGAATCAAGGTGAAGGAATGTTGGGTATGGACAATCGGCTACATCGGTATATCGAAAAAAGTCTTGTTGGCCGAAGGAAGTCCTATCTAGGGAAAGGAAGAAACTGAGGTATTTGTGCAAGCCGATCGAGTCCATTTTTAACTCTCCAGCCGAAGACATGATAAACCTCTCGCCATAGGATCGGCTAGCTCTATACTGTGGAACAACATGCTCTGGGTAGTCCTCCCGAGGGAAAGTTGAGCTCCCAGAGGGTTCGGACAAAATAGATCGGCTGAACATGCAATGGAGCCATGTTTGAACAAACCACAGAGGACCTCCTATATTGCCAACGACGTGTTTGGCAAAACCGGAAAAGAGTCGGCTACGAATCACATACATCATTTGAAATACCGCCCCTAGGAACATCTTGCCAAGGGAAAGCCGATGACCCTCCAGCAGACGTTCCGCCACTAGCTGAAAGGTTTGGGTAGGGCCGAGGGAAGCACCACAGAAAAGATATCGGTCTAACCAAAGATTGAGAAAAGCGACATGCTCTTCAAATTGACATCGACCAGTAACCCTATTGTTATTTTGGATGTATTTATGCCACCCTTCGCCTTTTTTGCGGATTAATTTGAAGGAAGGTTTTCCGCTGAAAGCCGATAACTGGTCCCCGTCTGGCCTAAGGCAGCACAGTTGGGCTACATCTAGCAGAGTAGGGCCGATTGGGCCGGACGGGAATAAAAAAGCGTTGAAAGAATCCGACCAAAAATAACATGCCGCAGCCTACCAAGGGTTCATTGGCTTCAGGTCGGATAGACTCAAAGATAGAGACTTCGGCTATACCCATCCTCTCCCATTCTACCCTCTTTTGAGCCGATACCTAATGAACCAAGATCTCCATCCTTTCAGGCTAGTGGGCCATGCCCTAAAACTTTTTCCCCATTCAGAAATATTATATCCAGCGGCCGATAAGGGGAGTCTAGGGATCTCGGTATTGATAACTGTGTCTGCCGACATACTACCTATCGGTCCCAAGTAGAATTGATTTGAGCTTTGAGGAATCGGAATGAATACCTGTGAGGGGTCCATATCAGCCGATTTTGAAAGAACAAAGAGAGAGGATGACAAGAGCCGATGGTGCCTGATCCGAGAGCTTGAAAGCGTGAAAATGACCGTGGGGACCCCATATTTATACCGCGATGAAAGAAGGCGAGAAGGCGGGAGCAGCTTGTTGCATTAAAAACGCACCGAGGGCATTGCGCGCCATTAATGGGGAAGTTACCGAGGTAAATCCTAAACAACAAGCCGACCACTTTAAAAGATTTAAGGGATTTTTGACAGATAACAAGTTACCTTTCAAAAATGGGGGGCATATGTTTGCACCAAAATTCGTTATGTATTGGAATCGGTCTAAGACGGAGGAGATATGGAAAAGAAATCGGGAAACGAATTGGAGAAAGAGACCGTTTCTAAAAGAGAAGAAAATCGGATAAGAGGCCGATACGGATAAAGTACCGTATCCATGCACAACTCGGATCGATCAGGCGTGTTATAAAAGGAGGAGGGCGTCAAGTAAAGAATCAATTCCAATAACACACCTTTTTACAGCCTTTTCTTTTACATTGCTTTAGCTTCATAGATCTCTCTGCAAGTCGACGGAATCAACATAGTTGCGCATCGCCGATTGTTGATTTTGGCCGATTTCACCCAGGTTTGATCTCGCTGCTTTGTTGCATCGCCTTCTCGGCCGATTTTACCTTGTATCCAGATCAATTGTAACCGATTGATCTAGTTATCCCCTAATCGGTTCTTGCCGACTAGCGAAAAGCCGATAGATCCTTCTTTATCGGCTTTGATCAAATTACAAACTCTACCTTGTCAATTTCAGGTCAAATTGACTGGCACGCTCTGCAAACCCGGTGTTTGTCTTGTGTGTTCGAGGCCTAAAACCCTGCCTCACGTTTTGGGCGCGAACACTTGTGAACAGGTAAAAGTCCCAAAATGAGATCTTCTACATACGAAGGATACCCTCAAACAGTATTACGCAAGTAAAACGACTTGGTGTATTTTCTTTCTATGTTTTTGAGTCATAGGAATGCCGTACTATTAAGAGGGATGCATCGTAATCGATCTAGAAGAGTCTCTATGCTCAGACAAATGTCATTGTGATTCTTTTAGAGACACTGGGTCACCGCAAATGCACCGGAATTTAGTTTCCTTAAGGTTCAAGTCGGACATTCCGATCTCACATCGGAAGTTCCGATATTGCCAGAAATTCCAATGTGCATATGTGCTTAAGTCCGATGTGTGGAAACTGGGTCGGACATTCCGATATATTTGGATCGGAAGTTCCGATACATGTTTGACACCTTCCAGGATGCTCTCTGTAAAGATCGAAAGTTCCGATGTTTATGATCGGAAGTTCCGATGTGTTCAATCCTGAAAAAGGGAGCTCTCTGGAAATATCTGTAGGATCAAAGTATACGAATATAGCAATCAGAGGGGGGTGAATGATTGTGCGGAAGCTAAAACAAAATTCTTGATCTATTAAAAGTTCACCCCAAAACAGAACCAAATAATTGCCTCGGTTTCGACAAAAACAGAATGATAGAGGTTTGGTAAAACGCGAATTCCCAGAGATCCAACCGTAGGATCGATCTGAAATTTGGACACAAGAAACTAGATTCCAGTACGAATCGAACCCAAAAAGAATCAGCTCGATCGGACTTACGGATCAAAAGTTATAAGCTTCGCAAGCTTGCTGATCCAGAACTTGACGAGAATTGATCTAACGTAAACTTGAAAGTTGATCAAGAACAACAAAAGATTTATCAATAAAACTTTGAGGAACACTAGATCAATACCCTAGAGAGGTTTTTGATGGATCAAATCAAGATGAAACTCAAAGATCAAAAACCAATCTATAATTAGAACAAGCATGCAAACAAGAACCAAAACAGAAAACACTGTAGCAACGTGGTTACTGTAGCACGCAAAAATCTTGGAAGAATTGATCTTTATTTCTTTTGTCTAAAGTACTCTCATCAAAAGAGTACAAACCCTAAAACCAAGCTCAAAGCTTGATGCGCTCAGCTCTCCTTGGTGCCTTTCAACAGGAGACCCCCCACCTATTTAAAGCACCAACCCACAAGGAGTTCTGAATACGATTCCTATTCCCTAGAAGGAATCTGTATCCAACACAACTCTACTTGGCCCAACCTGGCCGAGTACAACTCTTGCACGCGTATGGAAACCCTACCATACTCACGTGACTAACACTTTGCACGCGTATGGCCACCTGCCATACTCACGTGACTAACACTTTGCACGCGAATGACCTCCTGCCATTCTCACGTGACTAACCATTCTTCATGTGCACCATTCTCTTAGCCCGAACGTCCCGCATGACATCCTTGACCACCAAGACCTCAGTTCCTCCTGAACCTAGTCCCGAACCTCAGTTCCTCCATGAACCTAGTTCCGGTCCCGTCATCGACCACATTCGTCTTCGAGCAATACATGCACATGAACAAATCACAAAACGATTCCGAGCACAAGTCCGCGACTTGACTCAACATTAGTCCATGCAAATACTCACACGAGCATTGCATAAAGTCCACTTCAAAAGAAGCATCTTGAAATCATCACAAATTTCATAATCTCAAATTCAAATTATTTCAATTCTGCTCAAAACCCTAATTCAGCAAAAACGCATTCACGACGGACAAGGAAATATGGTCCGGCGTACACATGAAAAATCACTCAAAAAACCATTCACAACTATAGGACCGAATATAGCAATCAGAGGGGGGGTGAATGATTGTGCGGAAGCTAAAACCAAATTCTTGATCTATTAAAAGTTTACCCCGAAATAGAACCAAATAATTGTCTCGTTTTCGAAAAAACAGAATGATAGAGGTTTGGTAAAACGCGAATTCCCGGAGATCCAACTGTCCAATTGATCTGAAATTTTGACACAAGAAACTAGATTCCAATACGAATCAAACCCAAAAAGAACCAGCTCAATTGGACTTACGGATCAAAAGTTATGACCTTCGCAAGCTTACTGTTCCAGAAGATGGCGAGAATAAATCTAACTAGAATTGTAGCTCGCCAAAAGATTTGATGAACTTGATCTTTATTTCTCCTTTCTTTTGTCTAAAATACTCCAAACAAAAGAGTACAACCCTAAAGCTTGCTCAAAGCTTGATTGCCTTCAACAGGAGGCAACCCCTCTATTTAAAGAAGGCAAACACACCTAATCCTAGAAAGAGTCCTAATCCTAGAAGGATTCCTAATCCTAAAAGGATTCCCACTCCTAATCCTAGAAAGAGCATGTATTCAACACAACTCCACTTGGCCCAACCTGGCCGAGTACAACTCTTGCACGCGTATGGCAACCCTACCATACTCACGTGACTAACACTTTGCACGCGAATGACCTCATGCCATTCTCACGTGACTAACCATTCTTCATGTGCACCATTCTCTTAGCCCGAACGTCCCGCATGACATCCTTGACCACCAAGACCTCGGTTCCCCTCGAACCTAGTCACGAACCTCGGTTCCTCCATGAACCTAGTTCCATCCGTCATCGACCACATTCGCCCTCGAGCAATACACGCACATGAACAAACCACAAAAGCGATTCCGAGCACAAGTCCGCGACTTGACTCACATTAAACCATGCAACCACTCACAGGAGTGCATTGCATTAAATATTCTAAGAACACGATTTCAAAACACGAACAAAAACCTTTGCAAAAATCAAAAGCTTTTCAAATAATCAAACTGATTTCAGATCTTTTCAAATAAAGAAACCAAAAATAAATCTTGTCGAAATATCAAACTGGTTTCAAATCTTTTTCAAATACTCATCATCAAAATCAACTGGATCAAAAATAACGATCCTTCAATCTCCCCTTGATGAGTAATTTGACAAAACACAATATAAGATTTGACAAGAGATTGAGCAAGAACCAAAAGACCAAATAATCCCAATTCAAAAACCTCCTTGACTTGTTCTCCCCTTTTTGACAAAATAGTCATCAAGATCTCAAAACTCCCCTTAATGAATGCAAGATCTCAAGCTTTGAAGTATATTCAAGGTATATAATCAAAGTAAAGCATTTGAAGAGTTTTTAGGAGAACTTTCTCATTTTGTATCAAATTATCCAATGAGAAAGCAAATTGTGAGAATATGGAGGCTCTAACACATAGAATAGTTATTGCATAAGCAAATTAGAGCAAACAAGTAAAATGTCATAAACAGATTTTGCTAAAGCGAAAAAGAAATCTATCATGAGCATAGAGAGACTTTCAAATTCACTAATATTTGTCTCAAGCCTTTTTCAACCATTTGAATTTCCTTTTTCTCTTTTAGCAAGTTTGACAATTTTGCTTTGTGATCAACAGGGATGACAAGTAATGGCGCACACTAGCCCATACTTGTGTATGAGTAGGTAGTTCTTTCTTGTATCTTTCTCAGTTTAAATTGGCAAGTGGCTTCACATTGTTCTGAACTTTTGTTTAGACAAGTAGCCTTTTCTTGCATCTTTTGCATTTAAATCCCTGGCAAGGAAGCTGCACATTGTACTAAACTTGTGTTTAGCCAAGTAGCTTTTGCTTGTATATTTTTCAACTTGCTTTTAACATTAAAACACTGATTTTGCTTGAGACTCATAATGATCATTTGAAGTCCAACAAAAAACTCACACATAGTTTCTAATCAGCTCTAGCCTTTCAACGGATGACAAGAAACTTTTAAGCCTATTTCACAAATGCAATACCATAATGAGCAAGAGCCAAAATATTCTCGAAAAGCATCTCAAATTGAATTATTTTAGCCTTTTAGTGATAAGTAAAGCATTGAGCATTAACTTGGCTATATACACAAGAATAATCACCAAAGCTTTGTACTACATGATGCAATGTAAACAGGGGTTTTTACTTAAGGTGTAAAGTCAAAATACCACTAATAAAAAAATCACTTCTAGGAACCAAAGTCAAGTAACCCAAAAAGAGATAAACTCAAGACTCCCCCTCAAATCAACCCATGGGGATGAATGATCCCAAGTTCACCGCGTAAGAAAGCAAAACGAGAAAAATCAAGCGGTTTAGTGAAAATATCGACAAAGTGAGCACCCGAATCAACAAATTTCAGTTCAATAGCTCTTTTTCAACATGATCTCTAAGAAAATGAAATCTGATGTCAATGTGTCCAAGAAAGAGAATTACTCAAGAAGTGGCATGAACCAGATGTATTTTTCTATCAATTCCACATCCTCCAAATTTAGCATCGAGAAAGGTCTTAAACTAATGCGTGAAGAAGCGTAAAGCCAAATGCCAAAATCTTGAGTACCACGGAGATACCTTAAAATCCTCTTGATAGCTTGTCGATGTGAAGCACGCGGGAAGCTTGAAAACGAGCACACAAGCACACAAAGAAACTCCAATTATCTCATCCTCAACGACATCATCATCATCTTCATCAACAAAGATACTCTCCCCTGAACATATGCACTGCACTGCACTATTTGGACTAGTGCCTTTAAGTAAAACAGAGGTGGAGGAAGCATCTTGAAAAATAACACTTTTAGCACGAGATGCACAAGTGAAGGAGGAGAACCAATTCTTATCATCGGACATGTGGCGTGAGCATCCGGAATCCACTAGCCATATGTTCTCCTTCCTCGCGTGAGAAGCCTACATAGAAGCAAGAAAGTGTCGATGTCTCGGTACTGGGGTTAGAAATAAGATGTTTAGGAATCGATCTTGAGACACACGACGACAACGATTGGCACAACACGAGCATTCTTATGCATAAAAGAAGATTTGTCTTTTCTCGTGTTCTTAGCAACAAGAGGTATTTGCATCACCCTAAGCACATAATGAGAAATGAAACGTGCACATGTCTGAAATTAGACCTAGCATTAAACCTTTCTCTCTTTTGTTGTTTAGCTAGTCTAAAGCAAAAGTCTACTAGATGTCCATCTCTACCACAATGAGTGCAAGTGTACTTAACATGATGTTTTGCTTTAACAAGAGAAGCACATTTTGCATTCATCATAGTAGAAGATAAAAGACCACCAGATTTAAAGACATTTTTCTTAGGCTCATTGACAATTTCAAATTTTCCACTTCCAAGTGTTTTGACAACAGTGGGAGCATGTGATTTATGATGAGCATAAGAATCAAAACCTAAACCTTTGTTACGAGTCTTGACTTTTGATTGATCCAAAATCATGTTTAGGTTTTTCTTGCCATCGGTGAAACGTTCCAAAGAATTTTGCAAGTAATCAACTTTCTTAGCAAGAGTTAAACAATTATCACAAGGAGTGTCAATTTTAGCTTTACATTTACGGCAATTTGAACACGAGTTAATTTCATGAGTGAACATGTCATTTGTTAATTGTGTAACTCTACAATTTGCATCTTTTAATTTCAACTCAAGAATTGAACATTTAGAGCAAGCAATTTGATCATGTAAACTATCGATTAGAGCAACCAATATTTTTCACAAGTTTTTCATTTTTCAATTGTTCGGCATAAACTTGTTCTAGTTTAATGACATGCTCCTCTTTTAGAGACTTAATTTCAAATTTGAGATCTAAGCAAGTATCACAAATATTTTCAGAATTTGAATTTCTAAGATCAAAGTTTTCAGATTTTAGCATGGATAGATCTTTTTCTAAGTTTTTATTTTTGAGTGAAGATTTTCTTAAAGATTTTCTCAATATGACTAAAACTTCACAAAGCTCATCATCTGAAGGCATTACCTCATCACCGTCATTTGGAGGTCTGTCGTTGTCACTAGAATCACTAGTGTTCCCTTTTGCCATGAAGCACGATCAGGTGAAATCCTTCTCTTTCAGCCGTTTGCTTCGCTTCCTTCTCATCTTCGATTGAGTCATCAATGTCGCTTAAGTCTAAGCGACCAATTGCCTCGAAGACTTTGTTGAGCATCTTCTTCGTCCGTTGCTTATTTTTATCCTTGCTCTCTCTTGGCGGAAGGACTTGGAGGAGTTGCTTTGCTCCTTCTCCTCTCTATCTTTGTTCTTGAAACATTTAGCACGGATGTGCCCCGCCTTGCCGCAGCTTGTAGCGATGGATGGAGGCTCCTTTTCTTTCCCTTGATCTCATGTAAGCTGCATTGACACGCTTGGAAAGAAGAGCAAGTGTATCTTCTGGTATTTGATCTAGCTGTTCATCACTAAGAGCACTCAAAGCAGTAATGGAATATGATGATGAAGAACTAGTAGCATTATCATATGAAGAGGAATTAGCATTAAGAGCCATAGAGTTATCATTGGATGTTCTTGAAACAATGTCTATCTCAAAAGTCTTGAGACTAGAATATAGTTTATCCAAAGTCATTTCACTCATCTTGTGAGCTTCCCTAAAAGCAGTCACTTCCATTTGCCAGATTTTAAGATCAAGAGATGATAGGAAATGTCTAGCATTTTCAGAGTCAGTGTACTTTACATCTACAGCTCTAAGATTGTTTAAGATTACATTAAAGCGAGCAAAACAATCATCTAGAGATTCTCCAGAGTTCATTTCAAATCTAGTGTATTCCTTTTTAAATTGATCTTGCCTAGCTTCTTTTATAGAGTCAGTGCCCTCATGATAATCTTGAAGAGATTTCCAAATTTCATTAGCAGTGAGTAAATGACAGACTCTATCGAATTCTTTTCTAGCAAGTCCTTGAAGCAATATGTTTCTAGCTCTATTATTGTTTTCAACATCTTTTTCAAACTCGATTTTATCAATATCATCATTTGAAGGAAGCTCGTATGGAATCTTTACCTTGCACCAAATAGCGTTACCTTGAGCTTGAAGGTATGCAGTCATCCAAATCCGCCAGTGGGGAAAGTCTGTGCCATTGAAGATTGGCGGCTTGTTCGAGTATATCTCTGTTGCCATAACTTACCGTTTACTAATCACCCGTTAAGATGGATTAGTAGAGCCAAGCTCTGATACCACTTGTAGGACCGAATATAGCAATCAGAGGGGGGGTGAATGATTGTGCGGAAGCTAAAACCAAATTCTTGATCTATTAAAAGTTTACCCCGAAATAGAACCAAATAATTGTCTCGTTTTCGAAAAAAACAGAATGATAGAGGTTTGGTAAAACGCGAATTCCCGGAGATCCAACTGTCCAATTGATCTGAAATTTTGACACAAGAAACTAGATTCCAATACGAATCAAACCCAAAAAGAACCAGCTCAATCGGACTTACGGATCAAAAGTTATGACCTTCGCAAGCTTACTGTTCCAGAAGATGGCGAGAATAAATCTAACTAGAATTGTAGCTCGCCAAAAGATTTGATGAACTTGATCTTTATTTCTCCTTTCTTTTGTCTAAAATACTCCAAACAAAAGAGTACAACCCTAAAGCTTGCTCAAAGCTTGATTGCCTTCAACAGGAGGCAACCCCTCTATTTAAAGAAGGCAAACACACCTAATCCTAGAAAGAGTCCTAATCCTAGAAGGATTCCTAATCCTAAAAGGATTCCCACTCCTAATCCTAGAAAGAGCATGTATTCAACACAACTCCACTTGGCCCAACCTGGCCGAGTACAACTCTTGCACGCGTATGGCAACCCTACCATACTCACGTGACTAACACTTTGCACGCGAATGACCTCATGCCATTCTCACGTGACTAACCATTCTTCATGTGCACCATTCTCTTAGCCCGAACGTCCCCGCATGACATCCTTGACCACCAAGACCTCAGTTCCCCTGAACCTAGTCGAACCTCGGTTCCTCCATGAACCTAGTTCCATCCGTCATCGACCACATTCGCCCTCGAGCAATACCTGCACATGAACAAACCACAAAACGATTCCGAGCACAAGTCCGCGACTTGACTCACATTAAACCATGCAACCACTCACAGGAGTGCATTGCATTAAATATTCTAAGAACACGATTTCAAAACACGAACAAAAACCTTTGCAAAAATCAAAAAGCTTTTCAAATAATCAAACTGATTTCAGATCTTTTCAAATAAAGAAACCAAAAAATAAATCTTGTCGAAATATCAAACTGGTTTCAAATCTTTTTCAAATACTCATCATCAAAATCAACTGGATCAAAAATAACGATCCTTCAACAACGGACAGATAAAATCGGTCCGTTGTACAAGTGAAAGTTTCGGTTCCAAGAAGAAATCATTCTGGCGAAAACACGTTCACGACGGACAAACAAAATCGGTCCGTCGTACATGCGAAATCAAACCTCAAAAAGCCATTCACGACTGACCAAAGAAGTTTGTCCGCCGTACATGCAAAACTTACTGGTTTCTTGGAAGATTGAGTTCGACTCATGGGCTCAAAAACACGTTCACGACAGACCCAAAAACTTTGTCCGTCGTACATGCACAACTTACTGGTTTTTGAGGAAAATTGAGTTTGGCTCAATGAGTTCAAAAGCATGTCCACGACAGACCAACAAAGTTTGTCCGTCGTAGATGGGAAACTTACTGTTTCTTGAGATCTTGGTCCGGCGCAAAAGCGAAACTTACTGCTTCTTGTCAAATTGACAAAACACATGAACAAACATATTTGCAAATTCAATTCTAAGCCAATTTTTCAGCACATGATTTCACAATCCCCCTTGATGAGAACATTGGCAACACCACTTAGAATTGAACATTTGGCATTCACTTTACAAAAGATTTTGAAATCCAAAGGATCAAGGACCAAAAAGAAAACACAGAATTCCCCCTGAGAAGGAAAATGTGTGTGAATGTGCAATGTGCCCAAAAATTCCAAAAATCTCCAAACTTCTCCCAAAATACTCAAATTTCCAAAAACAACTCCCCCTTTTTCTTCTCCCCCTTTTTCTTAAACTTTTCAATGATTCCCAAATTTCTCCCCCTTTGACAATGGATTCATCAAGAGTACAAAAGAGAGAACAGGTTCAAAATTTTTCCTGTAGCAAAGATTTCACAAGGAGAAACAAGGGAGTGCCAAGATAGGAAAAGATGAGCTCATTCGATCATATAACCTTATATATCACATAATATGCAAAATACATGATCTTGAAGTGATTTTAACAAGTTAGGGAATGACATGCATCTCAACCTCAATTTAGTCAACTATAGCCAAGTACTAAGCAATATCTTAGCAGAAAAAGCAAGGCTTTAAAAAATTGAAGCAACTAACAACTTAGGGCGAGCAAGTAGTTTCAACTCCAATCTAGTAGACCAATTTAATCTTTAAACAATAAATCGCATGTGGCATGCTTGAAGCATACTTCTTTTATTTTCTAGGAGTGGCATGCTTGAAGCATACATCTTATCTTTGAGGGAATGGCATGCTTGAAGCATACATCTTATTTTTTAAGGAAAGCATGCCTGAAGCATACAACTTGAAGCTTTTGCTTTTAACACCCCTTTTTTATTCCCTTTTCTTTTTTCTTTTTCTTTGATTATAAACATGCAAAAATGATTAAATGGTCTTATGAAAGAGTAAAGTTGAAACCACACTTGCTTCATAGCCCAAATTTGTCAAGAGGATTCAATATCAAGCCTAGAAGAGTAAGATATCACAGAGTATTTAGCTATAGGCAATCGGATCGAGGAATTCCGCAATGTCATTCTTAGTTCAAGTGAGACGATTTAGATTATCATATATTAGCTCAATTATATAGTATATAAAGAAATATGATAAAGTGAGCTCATCAAGTGAAAGAACTTGGCAAAGAAACTCCCTCAAAACAATCCCATTGGATGAACAATTCCAAGTTCTCCCAGAATAAAAGCAAAGCGAGAAGAAGACAAAGGTTTTGTGAAAATGTCGCCAATTGATGTTCAGTATCCACATGATGAAGCACAATGTTGCCTTTTTCAACATGATCTCTAAGAAAGTGAAATCGATGTCAATATGTTTTGTTCTTGAATGTTGCACAGGGTTCTTAGCAATGCAAATTGCACTAGTGTTATCACACAGAAGAGGAACACTATCCAAAATAACCCCATAATCTTTAAGTGTAGCTACTATCCAAAGAATTTGAGAACAACAACTAGCAGCTGACCACATATTCAGATTCAACAGTTGATTGTGCAACAGAAGATTGCTTTCTAGATGACCATGCAATGAGAGAATTTCCCAAGAAGTGACATGAACCAGAAGTGCTTTTCCTATCAATTCTACATCCTCCAAAATCAGCATCGAAAAAGATCTCAAACTAATGCATGAGGAAGCAGAAGCCAAATGCCAAAATCTTGAGTTCCATGAAGATACCTGAAAATCCTTTTGACAGCTTGTCGATGTGAAGCACGTGGGGACGCTTGACAACGAGCGCACACGCATACGGACAAATTGTATATCCGGCCTTGATGCGTTGAGGTACAAAAGTGAACCTATCATGCTTCTATATTCCTTTTGATCAACCTGCTCACCATCTTCATCAGGGTCAAGTGCGCAAGTGCTCTCCATGGGTGTCATGATCGGCTTGCTGTTTTCCATTCCAAAGCGATGTAGCAAGTCTTTCGTGTATTTGCTTTGATGTACAAAAGTACCATCCTTCGTTTGCTTGATTTGAAATCCCAAAAAGTATGTCAACTCACCCATCATACTCATCTCAAACTCCTTCCTCATTGTTTCTGAAAACTCAGACACTAAAACATGAGAGGAACCACCAAAGATAATATCATCAACATAAATCTGAATGAATAGTTGATCATTGCCTTGCTTGAGTAAAAAGAGAGTTTTGTCAACTTTTCCCATTGAAAACCCCCTTTCAAGTAAAAATGTTTTTAGCCTATCATACCATGCTCTAGGGGCTTGTTTCAAACCATACAAAGCTTTTGATAATTTGAACACATGATTTGGAAACTTTGGATTTTCAAAACCAGGTAGTTGCTTGACATAAACCTCCTTATTTATGTAGCCATTAAGAAAAGCACTTTTCACATCCATTTGATACAATTTGAAACCTTTGGATGCAGCAAAAGCTAAAAGGATTCTAATGGCTTCAATTCTAGCAACAGGAGCAAAGGTTTCATCAAAATCTAAGCCTTCAATTTGAGTGTAACCTTGAGCAACCAATCTAGCCTTGTTTCTAACAACAACACCATCCTCACTTTGTTTATTTTTGAAAACCCATCTAGTTCCAATAACATTAAAATCTGGAGGTGGTGAGACAAGTTTCCAAACTTTATTTCGTTCAAAATTCTCTAATTCTTCATGCATGGCATTGATCCAAGATTCATCAGATAATGCATGAGATATATCTTTGGGTTCAAAAGAAGCAACTAAAGCAGAATGAGTATGAGTGTCAGAATGAATAAACCTGGATCGAGTGACTCTCTCATTTAGGTCTCCAATCATTTGTTCAGATGGATGCATTTTGTGAATGTGCAAGGGAGCATTGACTTTTGAGACTTCTCCTTCTCCTTCTTCATTTTCAGCATGTACAGATGATGTTGTAGCTTGAGGATGGTTAGCTGTAGGTGATGTAGTAGTAGGTGCCAAAGGTGCTACAGCTTGTTGTGCATTAGGAAGAGTCAAGACCTCATCTTCATCATCATCATTATCTTCAAAAATTTTCTCCCCCTGAACATATGTGTCTGTACCTACATCACTTGGACTAGTGCCTGGACTAGCCTCATCAAAAGTAACTTCACAAGTTTCCACAATTTTGTTAGTCTCCAAAACAAGCACACGATAGCCACGAGTATGAGCAGGATATCCAAGAAAAATGCCATCAGTTGATCTAGCTTCAAATTTATCAAGATTTCCATATTTCAAGACAAAACATTTGCATCCAAAAACTCGAAAGTGAGAAACAGAAGGTCTATGTCCAAACCGAAGCTCATATGGAGTTTTACCCAATTTTGATCTCAGAAACACACGGTTTGAAACATAACAAGCAGTTGAAATCGCTTCAGCCAAAAAATTTCGAGGAGAGTGATGCTCATCTAGCATAGTTCTAGCCATTTCAACTAACGTTCTATTTTTCCTTTCAACTACACCATTTTGTTGAGGCACTCTAGGAGATGAAAATTGATGATCAATTCCTTTTTCAGCACAAAAGAGATCAAAGGAAGCATTTTTGAATTCAGTTCCATTATCACTTCTAATAGCTTTGAGAGCTCATGGATGGTCAACAGAAAGCCTAAGAACAAGACTTCTAAAATGACTAAAAGCCTCATCCTTAGATGCCATAAAATACACCCAAGAGTATCTAGAAAAATCATCAACAATCACAAGCACATACCGTTTGCCTCCAAAGGATTGAACTCGAGATGGTCCAACTGTATCAAGATGTAGAAGCTGTCTGAGGCGTTTGTCATCACCATGGTAAGAGGTGGATGTGAACCTTTATTGTACCTTTTGCCACAACAGAAGAGGAAGAAGCATCTCCAAAAGTAACACTTTCAAAGACGAGATGCACGAGTGAGGAGGAGAACCAATTCTTATCACCGGACATGTGGCGTGAGCATCCGAATCCACTAGCCATATGTTCTCCTTCCTTGCGCGAGAAGCCTACATAGCAAAACATGTCGAGGCCTCGATCTTGGGGTTAGGAATGAGATTTTTGGGAATCGATCTTGAGACACACGACGCACAACAAGAGGGTACAACACGATAATTTTTATGCACAAAATCAGATTTGCCTTTTCCCATGTTTGTAGGAACAGAAGGTGTTTTCATCACTCTAGGCGCATAAAAATGTGCTTTGCTGAAATTTGACCTAGCCTTAGTCATTTCTTTCCTTTGCTGTCTGGCTAGTCTAAAGCAAAAATCTACTAAGTGTCCATCTCTACCACAATGAGTGCAAGTGTACTTGACATGATGTTTAGCTTTAACAGTAAAAGCACATTTTGCATTCATCATAGTAGAAGATAAAACCAAAGATTGAAAAGCAATTTTCTTAGGCTCATTAGATAACTCAATTTTGCAAGGAGCCTGAACAACAGTGCGAGGTTTAGTTTCATATGTGGCATAAGGATCAAAACCTAAACCTCTCTTGTTTGTGCTAACCTTAGATTGATCCAAAATCATGTTCAACTTCTTCTTGCCATTAGTGAAACGTTCCAAAGAATTTTGCAAGTAATCAACTTTCTTAGCAAGAGTTAAACAATTATTGCAGGAACATCTACTTTTCCTTTTGCTTGCGACAAGTTGAGCATGAGAGAATTTCATGTGAAAGCAAATTATCGATTAATTGAGAAACCCTAGCATTTGCATCTTTCAATTTTAATTCAAGAGTTGAGCATTTAGAACAAGAAGTTGAACTATGCAAATCATCAGTGGAACAGCTAGCATGTACAACATGTTTCTTATTTTTCTCATTTAGATGCAACAAAAGAGCATGTTCTTTCCTAAGCAAGGTAAGCTCATTGTAAATTAAGTCACATGATTTGCAAGTATCATCACTAGGAATCAAAGTCTTAAGTCTAGCAATTTCAGCATTCAATGATTCAATAATGAAATCATGTTTCTTAATTTTCTTATCACGTTTGTCAAGCAATTTTCCAAGACGAGCAACAACAATAGCTAATTCATCATAAGAGGGATCTACCTCATTGAAGTCATTTGTCGTGGTCGTCCTCAGTGAAGCTATCCTTGCTGCTTGCCATGAGACATAATCCTATCAAATCATGCTTGCTTGGAGTTGCATCATCTTCGCTGCTCTCCGAGTCCACATCGCTCAAATTGACTTGTTCAAGAGCGGAAAGAACTCGGTGAACCACCTTGCGGTTGATGAAGCTCTTCTTCTTCCTATCATTTGACGAGAACCTTTTCTTCTCATTCCTTCTGTCGTTGTCCTTCTCCTCCTTTGATGTTTTTCCTGCAAGCTTAGGACAATTTGTGCGAATATGGTTGAGGTCACCACACTCATAGCATCTTGGAGGACCACCTCTCTTTCTCATTCTCACATTCGGCAAAGCTTTGTTAAAGCGAGAAGAGAGTAGTGCCAGATCTTCTTCAGGAAACTCTTCAAGTTGCTCATCTGTTAAAGAAGACATGGAAGACAAGGCAAGGCTAGAAGAAGAATTTGCATTTGACATGTTAGGGTTAGAGATCAAAGCAATTGATTTAATGTTACCCTTCCTGGCAAGAACATCCAACTCATGAGTTTTCAACTTAGAGTAAAGAACATCTAATGTGAGTGTGCTCATGGTAGTAGATTCTTGTATAGATGTTACTTTCATCTCCCACATTGACATGTCCAAAGCACTAAGCAATTATCGAGCATTTTCAGCATCAGTGTAGCTAACTCCAACAGCACGTAGATTGCTAAGAATTTTATTGAAACGTGCAAAGAAGTCATCTACAGATTCACTAGGTTTCATCTCAAAACGCATGTATTCTTTTTTGTAAATATCTTGGCGAACCTCTTTGACAGTGTTAGAACCCTCATGGTAATCACAAAGAGATTTCCATACCTCATATGATGATCGAAGATGAACCACACGATCAAAGTCGCTGCGTCCCAAGCCTTGGATGATCAAGTTGCGCGCCTTGCTATTTGCTTCAACATGTGTGCGATTGGTGTCGTTGACGTTGTCGTTTGCAGGGACTTCATATGGCTTGTAGACCTTCTCCCAAATTGTGAAGCCCTGTGCTTGGATGAACGCCTCCATCTTGGCCTTCCAAAACTGAAAATCAACACCATCGAACACACATGGTTTTGTCGAATAACGATCCATTGATCTAATCACCGGTTAAGATAGATTAGAAAAACCTCGCTCTGATACCACTTGTAGGATCGAAGTATACGAATATAGCAATCAGAGGGGGGGTGAATGATTGTGCGGAAGCTAAAACAAAATTCTTGATCTATTAAAAGTTCACCCCAAAACAGAACCAAATAATTGCCTCGGTTTCGACAAAAACAGAATGATAGAGGTTTGGTAAAACGCGAATTCCCGGAGATACAACCGTAGGATCGATCTAAAATTTGGACACAAGAAACTAGATTCCAGTACGAATCGAACCCAAAAAGAATCAGCTCGATCGGACTTACGGATCAAAAGTTATAAGCTTCGCAAGCTTGCTGATCCAGAACTTGACGAGAATTGATCTAACGTAAACTTGAAAGTTGATCAAGAACAACAAAAGATTTATCAATAATACTTTGAGGAACACTAGATCAATACCCTAGAGCGGTTTTTGATGGATCAAATCAAGATGAAACTCAAAGATCAAAAACCAATCTATAATTAGAACAAGCATGCAAACAAGAACCAAAACAGAAAACACTGTAGCAACGTGGTTACTGTAGCACGCAAAAATCTTGGAAGAATTGATCTTTATTTCTTTTGTCTAAAGTACTCTCATCAAAAGAGTACAAACCCTAAAACCAAGCTCAAAGCTTGATGCGCTCAGCTCTCCTTGGTGCCTTTCAACAGGAGACCCCCCACCTATTTAAAGCACCAACCCACAAGGAGTTCTGAATACGATTCCTATTCCCTAGAAGGAATCCGTATCCAACACAACTCTACTTGGCCCAACCTGGCCGAGTACAACTCTTGCACGCGTATGGCAACCCTACCATACTCACGTGACTAACACTTTGCACGCGTATGGCCACCTGCCATACTCACGTGACTAACACTTTGCACGCGAATGACCTCCTGCCATTCTCACGTGACTAACCATTCTTCATGTGCACCATTCTCTTAGCCCGAACGTCCCGCATGACATCCTTGACCACCAAGACCTCGGTTCCTCCTGAACCTAGTCCCGAACCTCAGTTCCTCCATGAACCTAGTTCCGGTCCCGTCATCGACCACATTCGTCTTCGAGCAATACCTGCACATGAACAAATCACAAAACGATTCCGAGCACAAGTCCGCGACTTGACTCAACATTAGTCCATGCAAATACTCACACGAGCATTGCATAAAGTCCACTTCAAAAGAAGCATCATGAAATCATCACAAATTTCATAATCTCAAATTCAAATTATTTCAATTCTGCTCAAAACCCTAATTCAGCAAAAACGCATTCACGACGGACAAGGAAATATGGTCCGGCGTACACATGAAAAATCACTCAAAAAACCATTCACAACGGACAGACAAAATCGGTCCGTTGTACAAGTGAAAGTTTCGGTTCCAAGAAGAAATCATTCAGCGAAAACACGTTCACGACGGACAAACAAAATCGATGCTGTCATTGCATGCGAAATCAAACCTCAAAGCCATTCACGATCGACCAAAGAAGTTTGTTCGCCGTACATGCAAAACTTATTGGTTTCTTGGAAGATTGAGTTCGACTCATGAGCTCAAAAACACGTTCACGACAGACCCAAAAACTTTGTCCGTCGTACATGCACAACTTACTGGTTTTTGAGGAAAATTGAGTTTGGCTCAATGAGTTCAAAAGCATGTCCACGACAGACCAACAAAGTTTGTCCGTCGTAGATGGGAAACTTACTGTTTCTTGAGATCTTGGTCCGGCGCAAAAGCGAAACTTACTGCTTCTTGTCAAATCGACAAAACACATGAACAAACATATTTGCAAATTCAATTCTAAGCCAATTTTTCAGCACATGATTTCACAATATCGGACACTCCGATATCTCAGATCGAACATTCCGATGATAAAATCGGAAGTTCCGATAAAGACATCGGACAATCCGATATGGACTTAGAAGCTTTTTGGTTAAGGTGTTTTTCTGAGAACATCGGAAGTTCCGATGTCAACATCGGAAGTTTCGATGCATCTTGTTTCGACCGTTGGAGTGCACTTGAGTTCTGAAAGTTTGCACATATCGGACATTCCGATGTTAATATCGGAAGTTCCGATATGTGGTTGAGTGGGGGCATAACGGCTAGTTTTTGCAAGAATCTATAAATACCCCACTCCTCTCTCTTTAGAGGGTTACACACTCCTGTTGGCAGAACTCTAGAGCACTTTGAGCACTTTCTAGTATTCTCTTGAGCCCTCCTCTTTGATCTTAGGGATCATCTAAAGAGTGAGGACAAGAATTGAGTTCTAGACCTTGAGTAAAAAGGAAGTGTGGTTCGTCTTGAGCATTAGATTGTTCCTCCTAGATTGATCAACGGTGCATTTGTTACTCTTGGAGGTTGAAGGACTTCTAGATGGCTAGGTGTCGCTCACGAGCTCCCAAAGATTGTGGGACGCCGTGAGAAGTTTGTGAAGGCCGTTTCCGCCTCCGAAAGGAAAGGAACCAATAGTGAAACCAAGCCTCAAGTGCGACCGAGGTTTGGGAGGAAAGGGTTGGAAGAGACCCGACTCTTTGGAGCCTCCTCGACGGAGACGTAGGATTCCCTCAAGAATCCGAACTTCGGAATTAAATCTTCGTCTCTCTACTTGATTCACTTTTGCTTATCTCCTTGTGGCCATTCATATTCCTGTTTATATCTTTGTCTTACTACTACTAAGGTTTTTAGATTACTCTTGTCGCTTGTTGCTCTTAGTAGGAGGTCTTCCTTTTAAAGGTCTATCGGACATTCCGAATAAATATCGGAAGTTCCGATATTATACCGGAAAGTCCGATACTCTTTCCGCTGCGACGAATTTAGTTTTAATTATAAAATTGCCTATTCACCCCCCCTAGGCAATGTTAACCTCTTTTCAGTCGATCGAGAGGTACCGACGGTACTCGACCGGGCAGGCGTACCTATACAGAGTTGGGCCGGGTCCACAAGCCTAGCGAGGTCTCGAAGCCACGGCGCTGCCAGGGCATCTCCCGCGAGTCCCACCGGGGGGTGGTCCAGGAGGAGACGAACTGCGTGCAGATTCTGGGCCGGGGTGGCCGCCTCTAGGTTCAACCGCCGCCGAACAGGATGCCTCACCGGAGCCAGGGGAGCCCCCGCCTCCCTATGGGGGCGGCGTGAGACGATCTCCCGTCCGACGAGAGTGCCAGGAAATGCCTTGAACGCTGCCAGCCTTCGCCATCTCCTGACGCTGATAGTACGAACCCGCCATCACTAGACGAGCGGTCCTCTCCGATGGGAGGCCAAGATCAACCAGAGAGGTGTCCGGGTGAACCAACAGCGAGCCCCCTACCTGGCACGCCCCTGTCGGCGTTTTTGGCCAGCAGAATATCTCACGAGTGGAGATTTTGGTTCGTAGGGGATGCTTTTGCGGCCGGGTACCCGATGGGTGTTCTCTGAGTAACCCTGGTGGCCTACAGGACGGCTCACGAGCAAATGGACACGGCGATTTATCCAGGTTATCGGCCCCCGGTATGGGTAATAGCCCTACGTTCTACCGGTTGTTCATTTAAATGAGTTGGAGTATTTTGTGGTTACAAGACCTCTTCTTCCCGAGAGAGCTGAGTACCCGGAGGATGAAGAGATTGGGGTCCCCCCCTTGCCCATGCACCTGAACCCCCTTATATATTTGGGACGGGTTCGGGCCGGCGAGGAGCTTACATCATGCTGAGCCACGGTTCATTTATTAGGCCCGTCACTTCTGCCCTGTCTTAAGCCTCATTCTTTGTGTAGCCGCCTGCTCCCGTCTGGTTCGCCTGCGGTAGGTGCGGGGTGTCAGAGAAATGGGCCGTCCTTGCAATTAATGGCCCTGACACAGCATGTCAGGGGGAGGAGGCTTCGGGGGAAGCCTCCATCTCCACCTTTTGCTCGCCCGGCCGCCACGTAGGCCAGCGCCCAGCGAGTGGGGCTTGCTCGCCCGCCTGTTCGCCCAACCGCCGTGGGCCGGCGCCCGGCGAGTGGGGCCTGGTCGCCCACTTGCTCGCCGGGCCATCTGTCTTTACTATGGCGGAGAGGGTACCCCGGGCATAAAGTACGCCGACACCCGCGAATGGCATGGTCGGAAGGTCGTGTTTAGCCTGTAACGTCCAAATAGCGCTAATTACGCCATGATCTGGTGCTGTTACGCCCACGACGGGAACGTGGCGAAAATCAAGGCTTTGGTTACAGTCACGGTTAATACAGTCAAGTGCCCGTTATTCAGCTGCAGTTATGTTAGATATTTTGTAAGCTATAAATACCTCCTAGACATATGGAAAAGGGGGTCACGCGAACAAGCAAAAAAGTATACGATACTGTCTTGTGAGATCTTCATCTGAGAACAGTCACGCTTGGACGCGTTTGAACACTCAGCAATACCAAAACCACTGAAGTAGGGTTATTATCTCCACAGTGAGAGGTCTGAACCAGTATAAACCCCTTTGTCCACTTTCTGAGTATCCTATTCCCCTACGAGCATTCTCCAGACGTAAACCCTTCATCGAAAAAAGGGCCTGTATTGATCCCTCATTCAACAAGTAAGCTCGGCGGGGACCCGTTTCCCAATCGTCGATAGATCCGATTGGGCCTAGTTGTATCCAGATGTCAATGGGCTAGATCCAGCCGGATCGAGAAATTCTTTGGTCTCCTCATGTTCACCACTGTTGTGTTAATTGCTGAGCCGGTCGTCGCAGTTATTCACCCCATTCGGGTCGCGCCACCACACGACCCCACAAACAGCGTGGGCCATTGTCTCTTCTTGTGTTAGTTTGTGTGAAGTGATCGTCATTTCAGGACGTGATGACTTTTCTTCTTTCTCACCATTCTCTCTCCTCCAACTCAGTTTTGGGATGATGTGACAAGCTAATCGATAGCTAACATGTGACTATTGGAGATGCCCTTAAATGCCAACCCTGTGTCGGTGCTAAATTAATCGTGAGCTATTAAATGAACTTGAAAATGCACGTGTACATGGACTCTTGTTTTAGGAACGAGTGGTTGGAACAAGGATACGATGCAGTCCTGTGGGATTGCAACTTAAGCAGTCCCCGTGGGACCGTCCGATTGAAAATGAACGATTTGGATCGGATAAAAGTGTTGTACTGATTGTTTTACTGTGCAAAAATACTGTTCATCCAATTTTTAGCCGATTCAGATCGTCCGATGCTTGATTGGACGGTTAACGCCTGTGAGAACTGCTTAAGTTGCAGTCCCCACAAGTATCCCTGTCCGAGTGGTTGTGGCTGCGTGCTTCTCTACGGAATCGATGCTCGCACTAGCAACTTATTCCTAAAATCAACAATCATGGTGCATTCTTGTATTGATAGGACGGATCACGACAAAATTAACCAGATGAACTATCGTGCATGTATAATATATCACCTCAAGATCGATGTACAAGTGGATGCATTAATTCACCATTGGTTCATCATATATTACAAATCACCAAGACCCAGCAGCTCTCCTAAGTCATCATCAGACCTCCATTAACAAAGAAAGGATCGATCTTTCATACCCTCCCTCGCGCATCACAAAACTAAACCACGCACGCACGCACACCGACTCATGCATTCGTCATCCATATATGCAGACATTGATCGATCGATCGATGTGTGAGCTAGCCTCCTTAATTAAGAGGAGGCCGAGAAGGTGTCGAAGATGGTGGTGTGGAGCGGGTCGCTGAGGTGAGTGGCCCAGTTGTTGAGGGGGCCCTTGCCGGTGGCGGCTGCCTGCACGGCGAAGCCGAGGAAGCCGACCATGGCGAGTCGGGCGTGCTTGATCTCCGCCAGCTGCAGCCGCTCCTTCTTCTCCGGGTCCGACGCGAGGCCTAGCGGGTCGAAGTAGGAGCCGCCGGGGTAGAGCCTCTTCTCCGGGTCGAGCTCCGCGTTGCGCTGGAACTCGATGTACCCGATCAGCAGCACCTCGATCCAGATCAGCGTCGTCATCGAGAACGGCAGCGGCTGCCCCAGGTACGACGACCCGTCCACCAGCTCAACCTGCATGCGCGCACGCCGCCATGCATCGTCACAGTCATACGCAGATCGTTCCTCAATGGAGGCCGAAATTAAGCTCATGTATGTCTTGAGAGACAGCGTAAGTACCTTGCCGGCGTCCTGCCAGGTGACCCCGGTGAGCCACTCGACGGAGAGGGCGCCGAGGGTGGCGAGCATGGCCCAGCGGCCGTGGATGAGCTCGCACTCGCGGAACCTCTGCAGGCCGAACACCTCGGTGTAGGGCTGGAACGGGGTGGACTTCACCTCGCCGGGCTCGAACCGGGTGCCGATGATGTCGCCGGCGTCGTTCTTGGCCAGGTTCTGGTCCAGCGAGTCCAGCTCGAACTGCAGGTACTCCGCGGGCTTTCCGAGCCCAAACGGGTCGAACCCGTAGTCGCCCACCAGCGACCCGTCCAGGTAGTCCGGTGCCACCGCTCCGGGGTACCACAGCGGCCGGTCCGAGGTCGAGGTCTTCGTCGCCTTCTTCCGCGCCACCTTCTTGCCGCCGAACCCGAACCGAGCCACGATACGCCCGTTCTGCGGCGCCGGATCAGCCAGCCGTGTCCCGAGGAACGTGCTCGCAGCGGCGGCCACTGACGAGGCCATGGCTTCTCCTTCTCCTCCTCGGTGTCTCCTTGTGCTGCGGTGGTGCCGTGGTGGTGCGTGGTGAGGGCTCGTCATGGACTGCAGATACGATGCTTATAAGAAATTCCCGGTGTTATCTCCGCGTGGCAGATCGGACGGTAGCGGACCGCCTGTGATCTATCTGACGGACACGATCGGCTTTGCCTTATCCGGGTCTTATCTGTATATGTTCTATGGATGGGAGCTTGCATTGGCCGTTGGTGACACGTGGAGGGCTGGGATTGGAACATCGGGCTTTGTGATTTGGGCCTTCGCATGGGGCCGGAAAATATCGGGTAAAATAATCTTGTCAAATTTTCGTTTTTAGCACCCGACATATATGCGGGGTTGCATTTCAGTCCTTCGTGAAAAAACATATCTCAAGTTTAGCGGCGCATGCTTTCTATCTATATATCTATTTATCTACTAATTGGAGGCTCCTCATCTCTAATATTCCGAGGCACCTCAGAAGCTCCCACTGTCCCACATCAATCATCAATCCTAGGAGATAAACAGCTAGAAATTTTCATATTAATCGGAGAAAAATAAAATAGCTATAAATTCTCACATTAATGGTAGAAAAAGAAAAAAAAAATTAAGCATCCAAGGTTTTTTAGGTCATTGTAATATAGCGTATGGATTTCCTATAGGCATAGCAATCTATCTTTCTATCTATCTACTAATTTGAGTCTCGTCGGTAGCTCCCATATCAATCATCAATCCTAGGAGATAAAAAATTAAAAGTTCCCACATTATTCAAAGAAAAAGTGAAATAGCTAGCAATTCTCACATTAATCGGAAAAAAGAAAAAAAAATCTTAAGCATCCAAGGTTTTTTAGGTCATTGTAATCTACAGCATGGATTCAATATAGACATAGCAATCTATCTATCAAAAAGTCTTAAGCATCCAAGGTATTTTAAATCATTGTAATCCACAGCGCCATGGATTCGATATATACATAGCAATCTACTCTCTATCTACTAATTGGAGACTCCTCAGAAGCTCCCACATCTGTAAATTTCTACTAATTGGAGGCTCAAGCTCCGGCCACATCAATCGAAGGGGATAAAAAAGCTTGAAATTCTCGCATTAATCGCATGAAAGGAAAAATCTTAAGAATGTAAGGTTTTTTAGGTCATTGTAATCTACGACATGGATTCAATATACACATAGCAATCTATCTATCAAGCAATATATATATATATATATATATATATATATATATATATATATATATATATATATATATATATATATATATATATATATATATATATACAGAATGCACGGTTTGGAACAATAGTTTCGTCTTCGAATTTTGAATATATATATCCAGTGAAAACCCTCCTTACCGTGAAAACTTCGTGAAACCCACGTATAAAAGTTTTGAAAAATTCTCAAAAAATTACCATACGTAGAGGAGGTGAGGTTCTACAACCCTGTGAAATTTGAAGATCAAACTCAATTGCATTTGAAAGATATGAAAAAGACAAATTGCAAAATGAATAGTGCTAAATAGTGAAAAGTCACTATTCATAATGAATTTGTCTTTTTTATATCTTTCAAATGCAATTGAGTTTGGTCTTCAAATTTATATATATATATATATATATATATATATATATATATATATATATATATATATATATAGTGCAAACCCTCTTTACCGTGAAAACTCCGTGAAACCCACGTGTAAAAGTTTTGAAAAATTCTCCAAAAATTATCATACGTAGGGGAGATGAGGTTCTACAACCCTGTAAAATTTGAAGACCAAACTTAATTGCATTTGAAAGATATAAAAAAGACAAATTCAGTATGAAGTGACTTTTCACTATTTAGCACTATTCATTTTGCAATTTGTCTTTTTCATATCTTTCAAATGCAATTGAGTTTGATCTTCAAATTTCACAGGGTTGTAGAACCTCACCTCCTCTACGTATGGTAATTTTTTGAGAATTTTTCAAAACTTTTATACGTGGGTTTCACGAAGTTTTCACGGTAAGGAGGGTTTTCACTGGATATGTTGCCATATATACACACACACACACACACACTAATTGGAGGCTCATTAGGAGCTCCCACATTAATCTTAGAAGATAAAAGCCAGAAATTCCTACATCAATCGAGAAAAGGTGAAATAGCTATAAATTCTCACATTAATAAAAGAAAAAGAAAAAATCTTAAGCATCCAAGGTTTTTTAGGTCATTGTAACCTTCGGCATGGATTTAATATAGACATAACAATCTACATCTTTTAAAATCCTATCAAAGGAGGAAGAGTTATAATAGACTACTAAACATAGTTTTTTAGATAATAGAAGAATATATTAATCTTTCGTACCACTAAATATAGTTATAGTACGTAAAAAACAATAATGCAATCAACCAGCAGGATACGCGTACATGCATGCAAAGGATTCATAGCCCACCGGGTTGGGAGCTTGTGTACAAAATAATTCATCGTATGCTGGCCGGAGCTAGCTGGCGTGCACGAATGCATGTAGTGGATGTATAGCTAAACATTACATGCTGTAACATCATCTATTTCGGTCTTCAGTTAAAATTTAATTTAAAGTAATTAAATTCAAAATTTAGAGTTTCCTTGGTGTTTAAGTTAACCTGGCATTCCTATCCGTCCAAAATCGGGATTCAATTCTCCTTCGTTCGAAAAATCAAATTTCCAAATTCCAGTTTGTACCCGAAATTCCATCCGAGTTCGAAATATTCCAAAAATCCCGGAACCTATTGCATTAGGTCCCGAATATTCCAAAAACTTTTTGGAAATTTTTTCAAGATTTTTGGAAGCTCTCTGGTATTTTATCTCGCGCGGCTTTTGTTTAATGCCCACTATTCGTCCCAGATTATTCTAAATTTCAAATTTCATCCAAATTCCACGAAACCAATTTTATTGGGTTCCAAATATTCCCTAATAGTTCTAGGAATTTTTCCAGAATTTTTAGACCATTTTTGCTAATTTTTCTCTAGGGCATTGCTTTTACGTATTTCTCGACCAATCGTGGAGCGACACGTGGCAGGCTGTTCATTGTCTCCATGGGATCATGCTGTTCTTTCTAGTGAAGGCTCCAAGGTAGGGTTCACAAAACCGTACCGCGAAAACCGGTTCGGTTTTCGCGGTACGGTTTTCGCAAAAACCGAGCGAAAAACCGCTAAAAAACCGTCAAAAACCGAAGAGTTGGAAAATCCAAAAAAAATGAAAAAATTTGAAATCCGTTCGGTTTTTCACGGTAAACCGCTCGGTTTTTACGAAAAACCGTTAGGGTTTCACGAAAAACTAACCCGACCTCTTCAAAAACGATTTTCAGCGGTTTTACGCGAAAAACCGAGGTTTTTCACGAAAAACCGAACATACAAATTTTTTCAAATTTTTTAATTTTTTTTAATTTTTTTTTTAATTAGACCGGTTTACCGAGCGGTTTTGCATCTCGAACCGGAGCGGTACGCTCGAAAACCGCGGTTTTCGCCGGTTTTGTGAACCCTGCTCCAAGCTTTCCATACTTGGCTTCTCCCAATCAATCCCTCGTAACTTTTCATTCAATGCTCCAAATCGCGAACGGCCGGATCCGTTGGATTCGTAGCGACGAAACCTTTCAATTCCCCATGATCTTCAGCCCCAACTCTCGCCGGAATTTGAATAGTGAACCAAAAACCGAAAATCACCTTAATGACCATTACTCGGCCGTTTCTTCTCCAAACGGCGTGCTTCCACCTCTCAAATCTCCGTATTAGACTCCCCTTCCCGGTGGTAGCACTCTCCTCTTGCCTCTCTAAGTTGTTCGTCCGCTAGATTGAGAAAACCGGAGCCGAACCACGTTTTTCGTGTTCTTCGCGTTCTTCATCATATCTTCTTCTCCGGTGAGCCAAATTCAATTCCGGTTGTTTCCTCGTGTTCGTGTGGATGTCTAGAGCTTAACCCTTCAATCAATTTTAGGTTTCATCAAGTGGGGACGATGAATTTCGTGTTGGAATCATTTCGACCGAACCCGTGTTCTTCGCCAAATTCATCTTCTTCGGTGAGTTTTGGTTCGATTCCTTTCAATCTTGAGTCCCTCTAGATGTCCTCTAGCTAGTCCATCATCTAATTTGCTACTTTATTTTGCATTCTCATGAAAATTTCGAATTTTTAGAACTTTTTGGGCATGCTCTGTTCTTGCCCATGCCCGTGCGGGTGCCGCCGGCCGCCATCGCCACCCCTCCGGCCGGACGGCCCCCTCGCCTTTTTCGTCAACTTACACCAATTCAGCTTTGCTTTTCTCCTATCTTGTTGTGTATCGCCTTTTTCGAAGAAAAAAACAACTTTTGCCTTCATCTAATCAACTTGATCGGGTTGATTAGATCTATCAGTTACTTTTTATTTAATTGGCCTAAACAGTCGATTAGATTGGATCATTATTGAAATAACAGATTGGCTTAACAGTAGATTGAATTATATATTATTCTTTTGCCGATTGCAGGATCAAATCGACTGGCTCGTCCGCACCCCATATTAAACCATGTGTTTGCATATGCTAACTGCTGATCAACCCTTCGTCACATTTTTTAGCGTCAACACAAGTTCTAAAGTTAAAACCTTTCATGCATGCATCTGAAATCATGTTAAACTCCCTGATTTTAATTTACATTCTACTTCTGCTAAGTTGCATGTCAAATTGCTACTTTAATCATTTAGGTTAAAGAAAAATAGAACAATTTTTCTCTCACTTGGATCCAGCACAGAATGATCTAGTTCTTGATCCTTTGCACCTTAGATATTTTCCAGTTCATTGAGCCATTGAGCTAGGTACATACAGATTCAGATAAATGATTCGTCAACTAATTTGATTTTCACCGCATCATATAAGTGAACACCATCTCAACTTTTCGCCAATAAAATACAGATGAACTACATTTCTCAGCTTGTAAGTAAATTGGTCCCCACATACCTCTTCATATTGTCAAACAAGTGAAGAAAACGGTACATTTGAAGACAGAAAAGGAGAAATTACGAAATATTGAGCTCGATAGTAAAAATAATTTGGGATCCTTTTACGGCATAATACTACACCACACGAAGAGTAGCCAAAGATGTCCGTGTAGAGAAAGGGAAACCTTGATAGTTTCTCAACGCAGTCTAAATGTAACTGTTAATATCTGTTATCCGGCAGAGCTCTCATTTGCAAAAGGCTGAGTAAATGCTTCGTAGAATAAAGGTTTCCATCAAATTTTGTAACAGCTTCATTCGACTTCGGGGTCTCTGATCTTTCTTCTCTCTTTTTCTTTTCCCTGGTACCAAGTTCAAATTAGGTCAGTTAAATTCATTAGTATAAACAGTTTAACACAGTAAAAATTGTGTAAGAAGGAAATAGAAACAAAGCACTTGTCAGTCCTTGCCAAAAGAGGTAAAAATATGAACTTCTCATATGCCTTAGCAGAACATCATCGTATGAACACATTCAGACTTGAACAGTAAGAAAAGTGAAAGGAATCTACTGCTGGAATAGGAGATTACCTATCCACGTATTCCTTTAGAAGTTCCTTGGCTTGAACCAATTTCGAGAGTATGTTGCGGTAAACATCAAGGTCCCTATCCACACTTCTTTTATTGATGTTTAGAGCAGCGCAAAGCTATTAAGCACAAAGTAAAGTTAGTACTGTAGGTAATTTTAACAAGCTAAAGATGAAGAGTGCATTCCATTTTGAGGTCATCAGCAAACACTGCCTGAACGGCTCAAATGATCTGCTGAAATGTTTATTGTACATTGCACAAATGGCTTGATATAAATATGCTAGAATGCCTCATGGATGCTTTTCAAGTATACCCTGTATATTAGAATCTCTCTATTGAGCAGTATGGGCACAGTAAAGGCATAGACAACCCCAATGCCAAATTATTAAGCTAGTAGCATCTGTTCTTTCCTCTGATTATCCAAACATAGATAAACAAAAAAGACAATAAATAAATAGAGTGGTAAGCCGCACAAAAATGACAAAGCAAAATGATAACCTAAGGTCATGTATAAATGGCTATATATCATGCCCACACACCAACCAACAATATTTACAAGCACAAAATAGTGAAGTAAACAGTTACAAGGCTACCCTACTATACTAGTTGGGTGCACCACACTGACAGTATATAAAGGTCAAGCAAACCTCATAACAGGAAGCTTAACTTCAATGTTTCCACCCGCACAAAAATCTGGATATACCCCAAGAGACACGGTACCCTACTATACTAGGTGGGTGCACCACACTGACAGTATATAAAGGTCAAGCAAACCTCGTAACAGGAAGCCTAACTTCAATGTTTCCACCCGCACAAAAATCTGGATATACCCCAAGAGACACGGTACAAAGCAAACTTACCTTGAACCCCCTAAGTGTTTTTTCCATTTCAGCTCAAGAAACATTAGAAATTACATAAATCATTACAAACTTGAATGATCACATGCTATAACAATTAGCATATTTGCAACCTTAACCACTGAAGAACAACACTTGGGATTGGGGAAAGCCAGTACAGCAGTGCGCGCAATGCAAATACAATAAGACCACCTTGAAATAAATAAAAAATACAAAAAGATCAGTTTATTTATGCTTTCTCGAAAAGAAAATTTCACAAATCCTAAAGAAATTGTGGTTACTAGAGATTACATGCAAATCAGCCCCTCTTTTGGCAAAACCCCGTGATCTCGGGCAACAATAAAATACTAAAAAACAAGTTTATTTCAAACAAAAAACTTGCAAAAGAAATATAAATGGGAATAGAAAGCATATAATTTGGGAGAAGCAACAATTAATAGAAAATGTGCAAAGAAAATTAATAATGTCAAGAACAACCTTGTCTAGTACTGTTGGCTCTGTTGCATTTGCGAGCTCAAGCAAACGGAACAAGCCAACCGCAAAGAACCGACTGTAGCTGAAGTTTCCCTTACCCTTGGCCCTTTCTGATATATCTTTCAAAATGGCCTCTATTTCTCCATCTCTGGAAGAAAAATCAACTAAGGAATTACCATTCTGGGAACTTGCCCACTCTTCCATCTTTTGTGCATCAGCTCTGGACAGAGAATACAAAATGCTTAACATGATTGTTTGAAACATAAATGTTACTTTCTAAGGAAACAACTTTTATTGATGCCAACAAAGCAAATGGACCAGTAACCAAATAAAACATGAGCTTTTATTGATGCCAAGAAAGCAGAGCAGCTAATGATCCAAAAATACAAAGCATGTAAGCAATAACTAGTTTGAACAGGGAAAATTTTAACAGACGTAAGGAGCATAAGTTGATAAAATCACTCTCTAAGAAAAATTCAGGGTTGATAAAAAAACTAAACAGTTGAGGGGTAATATATATACTTATGCAGAAACATTGACAGCTGAGAATTATAACAATTCAACTTGAACCAATGAATTTATGAACTTATTTTTGAAGATTCAAAAGTGTGTATATGAAAAACAGTAGCGTCATATAAAATACTAAGATATCAACATGACTCTGGCTCAAAGCATATATGAACTATGATATACACCTGTATTGCTCAGGGTCCTCATTTAACGCTGTTATATATGACTTGAAGATGGCATCCCTGTCCTCCTTGCTGGGGTACCCCTCCATGAGCTGGTCGTATACGGTGACAAAGCCAAGAGCAAACACAGGATCATACTGATAGGTTCTTTTGTATCTCATTAGATGTTGCTGCACCAAAAGTTCTTGTAGGACTGTACTGTAAATGCTTGGGATAGGGCGCTTGTATGACTTCAGGAAGTTCATCTTTGTTTCCACTACAGTAGGTGGAATATCTGTACAAGATTCAGAACAAATGAAAAGGCTGTAGCAATAGCTTGTTCTACTGTGCTATATACACAAAGCAAGATGTGTTGGTTCCAACCTGTTTGATCATAGTATACTGAACAATATTTAGATATACCATGATTCAATAGCAATTGCTTGACAAGTGATTGGCAAATCATTTGAAAGTAGAAGAAACAAGTATTAGAACAAAGGACAGAAGCCGCAGAACAAATGACAAACTTATGGAATGAAATGAAGAAAATATGAAGAATATATTGAACTTTTGCGCAAAGAAGCATTTGCCAGCTTTATGTCATTCACACCAAGTAGCCGTTAATTTCAATGAGAAAAACCAATTTTTGTGCACCAGTTCATCTCATAAACGACAACAAAATCTACTTTCCATTGGTAATCCCATACTATGTAGAAATGGTGAGTCAAGAAACATCTTATCATTAATCAGGTCTGTTCTTACATACAATTCCATTCTACAATGGATGGCACAAGTCTACTTATAAATTAACAGCTCGTACTTATATTCTACAAGATTAAGCTTTTTTGGAGGATGTAATTGGCTAATCGTGCCAGTTCTGTTGACGTGCATTTCGACAATCTAAACACAGCAAACTGCATAGTTGCATTACCAAAGCACTAGCAACAGGAAGTAGGACTAGGAACCTGACTTAATTCGATTCAAAAAAAATCTCCAGCATTCCAAAAGTGAACTTCAGAAACTTATTGCACCAGAAACAGGAAGCTTCTGTTTTTAGCACAGGCAAAGACTATGGCTGAAAATCAGGCATTTGTAGTATAAACGGCACCCTATTAGCACGGACTATAGCCGTAAATCAGAACATCATTGCACAAACCAATAAAAAACGCAGGTATTGTTAAGCCCGAACATCTTAATTGGACGAGCTCCCCATCCTCACATCCCCAAGTAGAAGAGTCACGAATTAAAAACAAATATTCAAATCTTGCTATAAGTTTCGCAAAAAGAAGCAGCTTTTTTTGCAATCTTTGGGCTCGGATTAACCTAAAGATGAACAAATCAAAGCGTTACGTGTCTCGCACCGAGGCCACATGAAGCAACAAGGGTGAGAGTGTGCGAGCAAGCTCACCGCCTGTAGTGGCGACGCAGCGCACAACCGAGCGCGAGCTCAGCCGAGCCCTCGCGCTGAGCACGACAACGCCGGAGATGGCCGCCGCCGCAGTCGCCGTCGATGGGTCCGCCAGCCGGGTCCCCAGGAACGTGCGCGCGGCGGCCACCGACGAGGCCATGGCTTCTCCCTCTCCTTCTCGGTGTGTCCTTGTGCTGCGGTGGAGGTGGATCTCGGCGGTGGTGGTGTGTGACTGTGTGGTAAGGGTTCGTCTTGGGGAACAGATAATGAGATAAGGTGCTTATAAGAAATCCCCGGCGTTATATCCACGTGGAAGATCGGACGGCGGTAGAGCGCCTGTGATCTATCTGACGTACACGATCGGCTCTGCCTTATCCGGGTATGGACGGGGGAGCTTGCATTGGCCGTTTGTGACACGTGGAGGACTGGGATTGGATCAGCGGGCTTAGGAGTGCTTGTGATTTGTGGCCTTGCATGGGTCCGGGAAATATCGGGTAAAATAATCTTGGCAATTTTACGGTTATAGCACCTGAAATATATGTAGGATTCCATTTCAGTCCTTCGTGAAAAAACAAAGCTCAGATTTAGCAACCCATGCATGTAGTATATCTATCTATCTATTAATTGGAGGTTGGAGGCTCCTTCAGAAGCTTTCATATTAATCCTAGGAGATAAAAGGCTAGTAATTCCTATATTAATCGGAGAAAAAAGAGAAATAACAAAAAATTCTCACATTAATCGAAAAAATACTAAGCATCCAAGGTTTTTTTAGTCATTGTAATTGTTGTAAAATGAGTAGTTCACCCACGTCGATCACCGGCAATCAACATGAACACAAAGAACACACGAACGAAGAACACAAGATATGGGTGGAATTCTCTCTTCTTTATTGATCAATGTGTGTAGATACAATGGGAGGCACCCGGTATTTATAGAAGAGGTATTAGGGATTTGCCCACATATTAGAGATAGACTCCTAACCGTATACGGTTAGAGTCATATCTCATAACACTTCCCCTTGGGCAAATACCGCGTAATGCATATGTCTCGTTAAAAACTCCACTCAAAAACCCAATGGGAAAAAAGAGATGGAGAAAAGAGTACATCGCATTCGCTCCTTATGTTGCATTTGTTGCCTCATTAAAAACCTTTATGTGAGAAACATCAGGAAAACTCACAAAGGAAAAAGAGTACAACTTATGATCTTCAGGATCATGCAAAGGGATTATGGTTCAGGAGTTTACTTCCCCTGAACTATGCAAATCTCTAAGCCGCCTCATTCCGATGCCATTAACATACCTTTGGAAGATGGATTTGGCAAAGATTTTGTGAATTAATCTGCTAGATTTTCACATGACTTAGTTTGCATTATTTTTATCTCACCATTCTTCTGGAGTTCGTGAGGATAAAAGAACTTATGAGCAATATGCTTTGTGATATTGCTCTTTACATAACCCAATTGCATTTGTGCAATACAAGTATCATTATCTTCATAGATAATAGTAGGGGTATTGACGGTATTCATACCATATGACTTCTGGACATGGTTGATTACCCGTCTTAGCCAAACATGTTCCCGTGAGGCTTCCTTTATAATCTCTGAGTGGCTGTACCACCACAGAGGAAAATAAAAATCAATTCTGGGATTTCTTCATGAACGCAGATGAACATTATTCCTTCAGGGACCATATTCCTTTTTCAGGAGGAATCTACTTAGTCGATTGTACCACATCCTTATCGACTGTTTTAATCCGTATTTAGTGACCCAAATACATATGCGGTCACTACAATCATCAACTGTACTGAAAAGTTTAAGCTTGCTGCCATCAATATTAAATTTCGGAACGTCATTTCACTCATTTCAGGAGAACAGATTTCATCGTAATCGATGATGGGTCTCTGCTAAAACCCTTGTGCTACAAGCCTCGCTTTATATCTCACCACCTGGATATTTTCATATCTCTTCAAGATGAAAAATCCATTTGATCCTACAAGGAATATTTCAGGAAATGTTCTGTCAACAGGACCAAGAACTTTCCTCTCATTAAGCGAGCGCTACCTCAATTGCTTTTTCAGGTGAACCTAGATGAGCGCTTCTGGCACTCTGCCATGGACTTTGGTTCTGGATCCAGATTTTAGCAATTTTTAGAGGCAAAATATGTCGACAATTGTAGTCTTTCTTCATATATAATTCTCCTGCATCACTCCAGGGATGTCGCTTTATCAATTTCTTCCAGCTTCTCGTGATTTCCCACAATGATGAAGTCTGGGTGTTCCGACTTCCCAGCATTGGATTGTGCGCACAAATATACGCTGGGGTTCATCTTCAGGATGGATCTCTTCAGGGATATTACCATCTTCTAGATGGCTCACTTCAGGGATTTTCTCAACATCAGGTTAAGCTTCTTCCACTGTCATCTGTAGTGTTCTCAATTGTTTGGTTCTCTATTTCTGCGAACGTCTCCGCGAAATTGAGTCCCATGCACCTGGAGGCCTCCCCCTCATTTTATCATGAGGGTCAAGAGTGGGTTTAATATCCTTCTAGGATATTTCCACTCTTTCAGGTGCATATACTGCAGGTATATGAGATCTTTCCACTACCCTATGATCAGTGAAGGTATTTGGCAGATTCTTAGCTTACTTGTTGCAGATTTATTACTTTCCGAACTTCAAGTTCGGTCTCTTTAGTGCGTGGATCTAAGAACTCGGTATTCTTTAATGTGGTACTTATCTTCCCCTAATGCCGAAATATGTCCTTAGTACAATCAGCGTACCGAACCATGTACAGACCCTCAACTTCTGGTGAGGTCCCATGGTGGTATGCTGTGGTGGAGAGATTGCAATGTATACAACATAACCGAATTTTCGCAGATGGGAAATACTTAATTCTCTTCCATGCACTATCTGCAACGGGAAAAATTCCATTATATACAGTTGATTTGAGATGAATTAATATCGCAGTGTGCAGCACTGCGTGGCCCCAACAACTAGTGGGTAGCCTACTATTATGCAAAGTGGTCAAGCAATAAATTTTATTCCCTTAATAATGACTCTGCAGGGCCATTATATTATGTGGACATGAGGTATTAAAAGCTCTACATTAATTCCCAAAGCCATATAATGCTTTTGAGTAAAACTCGTTAGCATTGTCTATTTAAATGGACTTGATTTTTTTCTTCTGGAAAGGAGGCTCACAAAAATTAGGCAATTTATTTAGGTAGAAGCATGGTTCCAACAGGGGCCGAAAAGGTCCACAGATATCACTTCGAATTTACTTCAAGAAATTCAGTGATTCTTCTACAAGTTAGATGATAAGAAATCTTCAGGTCTAAGGAAGTCTTTATGCTATAGCCAGCAGAATTAGTAATTATTTTATCATAATATTCAACTCAAGGTTATTGCAATGCCAACTTCAGGTTGCATAGTATAACAATCAAACAAGCATAACACAAAATATTCTGGAAAACACTTTATTTAAATATCACTGATAATTGCTCAACAGGAGCATAGACCAAATGTTCATGCAGGAACATAATTATTCAGACTGATGAGACTCTTAAGGAGGCTCAACTAATGGAAATGCGACATATAGCAAAAATGGTATATGGAGACTATTCCAGATCTCCATATAAGTCAAGTTCCATCTCCTGGGAAACATTGCTATCATTCTCTCCACCTTCTTGCTCAACATCTGGTAGAGCGGTGTAGTGTGTCTCAACCTTCCTTTCTTGATTCTTCTGGAATCTCGGTGGATTTCATGTAAAGTTCGCCAAATGCTTTGGAGTGCGACAATTGCGTGACTGGGCCAACGCAACCACACGTAAAGCATGTTTGAGAGTCGGGTGCTTTATTGGCTGGACCTTGCTTCTGGAAGGTTCCTGTACCCTTCCCTTTACCGTTCCATTGGGATTTGCCTTTTCCCTTTTGATTTCTGTTATTCTTCCATTTATTCCCCTTGTACATTTGGCCCTTTCTGCGGCCATGGCTACTACTAGCCTGCTGAGCGGTAGCATGTGCTTCAAACACTACTTGACTTCCATTAGTATTTGCATGATGATTCTTCATCAGGAGTTCATCATGTTTTTCTGCTTCTAGCAGAACACTAATAAGCTCAGAGTACTTCTTGTACTTTGCATGATGGTACTGTTGTTGTAGTATCATCATGTTGGGGTGGAAAGTGCACAAGGTTTTGTCGATCTTCTCAGCTTCAGTAACTTTCTGGTTACAAAAAAAGTCAATTTAGCGACCAGTTTGTGCATTGCAGAATTATAAGTTGCCACATATTTGAAATCCTGGAAGCGTAGGAGGGTCCATTCGCGTTGTGCTTCCGGCAACAACACAGATCTTTGCTGGTTATAGCGTTCCTTCAGGGAATTCCACAATACCAGCGGGTCCTCCTCCATCAAGTATTCAACCTTCAGGTCCGAATGAAGATGGTGCCTCAGGAAATGTAAAGCAGCGCATTTTGCGGGTTCAGGCACTTCGATTGCACCAGCTTCAGGCCAAGCAATAGCAGCTCTAAGTCCTCTAGCTGTTAGGTTGATTTTGGCATCAATTGCCCACGTGAGGTAATTGCTGCCATCCAGGGCAAGCACAGCAAATTCCCTTTTTTGCAATATCAGACATATCCTGTATGCAAGCAATACGATATTTTACTACAGGTAAAATATTGTATTGCATGCATCTTCATTTAATCAATAAAGTTTTGGTCTATATCTATTCAGTAGATAATTTTCACACTTTTTCCAGAATTTTTTCTAGTATTTAGCAATTTTCAGCATTACTAAATAACAGAACATAAGTTCCAACATCAATTAAACTTGGCATAAGTCTAATTTCAACTCATGTAATTCTTATTGGTTGGGAGTGAAAACGAGTAATGAATATCTCCGTCAATTTGACTCATGGCCAGGTCAACATGCCCCTAGGGCTCACATGAGGGAGGGAGCACTTCCTGTTTATGGGCGCCAATTAAATAACCAAGCCTTATGTGTGTTTTCCTAGACACCAATTGTCTCATATCTGTTTATTCATTACAAGAAATCAAATCCCATCCACTCAAGTTCCCATAAAGGATGTATGAGAAATTCTGGAATTTTCCTAGCATTTTTCATAATTTCTGCTAATTTCAAAACAATTTTTAAAATTACTTTTCAATAGAAAAATTGAATTCCAGCAAATATCAACATGACATAATGCTAAGGGAGAATAAAACCAGATTTACGGCATGAACAAATACACATGAAGTAATAATAGAAAAAAAAACATGAAATATTCATAAATGCGAAAAATCAGGCTACGTACAAATTAAAACAGAGCCATTAATTTTTCTGGAATTTTTTAGCCATTTTCAGAATTTTCTAGCAATTTTCTTGATTTTCTGGATTTTTTTTCTTGCATTTTCTGAATTTATAATCATTTTTCAGAAAACCAAAAAAATCGGGGGCAAGGAGGTAATTTCCTCTTCCCCCGTGCGCAACACCGGATCCAATCTGGTTTTGGAACGGCTCAGGCCCGATCGGGATATGTCCATCCATTGCCTTCTGATGGACTTCACTTCATGTCCTATCAAGATTCAAGCCTTCTTCTGGACTTCACCGATTGCATCCAAAAGCTTTTGGACTTCAAGTCCAGAGAGAGCTTGGCTCTTTGGAGCTAATCGGGACTTCATGTCCAAGTGCAAAGTACTTCATGCGTATGGAAAATTCTAGAGTCTGGACTTCATGTCCAAGTGCAAACCGAATAGATTTCGCATGCATTCGGCCGGATGCAGAGGCTCTTCCGCAGCTGGGCCAAGCGCGTGGAGTGGCGGGCGCGCGCTTTGCTCGCGAGGCTACCGCTGGCAAGCGCTGTCGCGGACCGCTAGCGCGGTTGTCGCCTCGTCTGCCCGTCAAGAGTCCGGCTGATAAAGATCGGTGGCGCGGCAGCGTCAGCGCTGGTAGCGCAGCGCTGGCGTAGCGCCGGTTGACCCGTGAGTCTGCCTCGACGGCGCCAGAGCTCGCTTCAACCCGGCAAAGCGCAAGCGAAGTTGCGAGCCGCCAGCAGATGCGACCAACGCGCGGGGCGGCGAGCCCGACGAGGCACGGCGGGGAACTTAAGCGGCTTCGCCGGCAAGCCCAAGGCAGCCAGGCAGGCGCGCGTGGAGTCGTGGCCGAGCGGCGGCACGGCTGGGTCGTCGGAGATGGCTACGAGCCATTACGGCGCAGGCCGATTTTTTTTTCATTTTTGTGATCACTTTCAAACAATCATATCAAACATCTAACAGATCAATCTGGTAGACAGTTTAGAACATCAATCTAGTAGACAGATCAAGCATCTAACAGTAGATAGATCAAGCATCTAACAGTATATTAGAATGTTAATCTAGCGAACATCTAGTGAGAATCAATCTGCAGGATTTCAATCATCGTTCATGCGAGATTACTCACGTTCTTGATGCTTGAACCGTTGGCTATCGCGTAGGATAGAGTCGCGTAGGACTTTTTCGACAATCCGAGTGGATGCCGGCGTGGTGACGAGTTGATTGCAGATCGGATCGGGCGATCAATCGCCGGTAGTAGTCGTTCGCCGTAGTCGACGATCCTTCGCTTCTTGCGGTAGAGACTTGAAAGGACCAACGATGTCGCCTAGAGGGTGGGTGAATAGGCGGATTAAAAAAAATCGCAGCGGAATTAAATCTGGCCGAACTGGTCAATCCGGAGTCTCCGGGTATTTTATCCGGAGTCTCCGGCTTGTCCGGAGTGTCCGGTATTTTATCCGGATACTCCGGGTTAGCTGGCTCGGGAACGCGACTAAGATTACTCTAACAAGCACAATAAATTACAATAAATAGAGAGCTAGAGCAACCTAGATCAAAAGCTAGTATGGATTTGAATTAAAGCTAAACCAAGAGTTAGATCCGAGCTTTACAGAAACAAATCCACACAAGCTAGACTAGGAAGTAAAAGAGAAAGAGAGAGACGCGATTTTTCACCGAAGTTCGGATTCTTGAAGGGAATCCTACGTCTCCGTTGAGGTGGCTCGGTCACACTTGAGCTGGGGTCTTTTTTCAACCCGCTTTCCTCCCGGTGTTGCACAAATGCACTCGCCGGCTTCACTTCTTGTCCCTTTCCTTTCGGAGGTGAGACTCGCCTTCACAAACGACCGGGGCACGCCACAAGCGTCGGGTGCTCCCGGTGACTCCTAGCCGTTTAGGAGACCTTCAACCTCCAAGAGCAATAACACCACGAAGAATCGTTTGGAGGATGAACTAGTGCTCAAGAACTTGAAATGAATGCACTTAGCACTTTGCTTCCTCCTCTCCTCACCAAAGAGATCAACAACCAAATCTAGAGGTGGGAGGAAGAGATGGCTCTATTGAATGCTTGGAAGGTGTTAGAGATGGCTTGAATGCTTCTATGAATGAGCTCAATAGAGATTCTAGCCATTGGGGTGGAGTGGAGGCTTTAAATACACTTTTTGAAAACTAGCCGTTTGTCCACGTTTTGAACTGTTCGGAGACTTCGGACAATTAACCCGGATACTCCGGATGGTCCGGACTCTCCGGACAAAATGTCCGGACGGACTGGCTGGAAATCGAGTTTTGGCTGAGAGGGTTAACCCGGAGACTCCGGACAAAATGTCCGGACTCTCCGAGTTGACTTGCTCGGTTGGAAATCCTGTTTTTGGAAAATGCAAGTATTTGAGTGCTATAAATGAATGCAAGTTTTGACCTTGAGCACATGCACATCCTAAAAACGATTTTCCGTCGCATCCTCTTAATAGTACGGCTATCCTTAAGACTCAAAACAAAATGAAAAACACAAGTCTTCGTCTTGATGCCGTTTTCTTGAAATTTGAAGTACGTAGGAGCGTCCAATGTCATTCCGAGCTTGATATGATTTCGAGATCTACATTATTCTTAGTTGAAACATTAGATCTCATTAATTGTGTCATCATTAATCACCAAAATAAAATGAGGGGCCTAGTAAACTTTCAAGACTCATGCTCATAACGTGTTGTAAAATGAGTAGTTCACCCACGTCAATCACCGGCAATCAACATGAACACAAAGAACACACGAACGAAGAACACAAGATATGGGTGGAACTCTCTCTTCTTTATTGATCAATGTGTGTAGATACAATGGGAGGCACCCGGTATTTATAGAAGAGGTATTAGGGATTTGCCCACATATTAGAGATAGACTCCTAACCATATACGGTTAGAGTCATATCTCATAACAGTAATCACAGCATGGATTCAATATAGACATTAGTTCTTAACTGGCCGAGGCAAGACTTTCAATTATTCCGAGAAATCATATCAAGTGACTCACACAGAAACTCCAACCGAATGTCACACAGACACACTCTAGCACACAGCCTCTTACCACTTGCTTCAATATAAATCATTTACCACCCCAGTTGATTACCGTGCAACACATACCATCAACAACATCAACATTATTGTGTGACAACACATGGCACACCTTTTTTTTCAAAAGATATCAGTTATTTAAAGCATGGCTAAACATACTAAACACAATATAATCAACCCACATTGGTATTATAATAGCAACCAACTATTATCTATTCTAGGTTAACAATTAAACATAGCATAGGAAATGACAAGGTAAGTATAATTCAAATGGGTTGAATAGCTAACTTTTAAATTATTTAAAAACATCTATAATTTGAAATACCATGCAATAGATTAAATCAAAATAGCATTTATAAAATTGTGATCAATGTGATAAAAGCACAATTTGCCTTGGAATAACTTTTGATCTTGATCTTAGATCAACTCCTCACCTTCGAATGCTCCCGACACTCCAACGTATACGCGAAACAAATAGCGAAAACCAAACTAAATACAAAATAAATACCAAAGAAACTCCAAAAATCAAATGGCATACCCCAAAATAAAGAACTTGAATTTATATGAATTTAGAAAGTTGAATGGGCTCAATCAGAGTTCGTACGAAAGAGAACGGACTCTAGAAAGATACGCTGAAGAATTAAATCTGGAAAAATAAAAAGAAGATAGAATATTACTAGATTATTCCCTCTCAAGAGACTAACAAGCAGGCCCTAGCTATTTTCTTTTTCTAAAAGATTTTTCTAAAATTTCTAAAAACCTTAGAGATTGATATGTGCGCCACTGGTCCATATACCATCTACATGGCTACTAGGCTTCAATCCATGATGGACCCAGCTCACAACATATCTCGCTGACACATGGGCCCCACACGTTAGAGACTCAGCTAATGGTGGACCAAGTCCACGCACAAATCTAATGGCTTACGTGGCACGCGGCATCCATATCAGCAGCACTGTAGCGCAAGGATCGATGGTCACCAATGACTCCGGGTCATCCCATTGGCAAGATCTCAACACAGCAGACCTTTTATCCTAAGTGACGCCGGGTCATCCCATTAGCAAGATCTCAACACAGCAAACCTTTTATCCTAAGCGTCGTAGGCAACAACGACTGGAGGTGATGGCGATGCACAAAAGAGCAGCAGCGGCGTGGCTTCAACTATGACATCAGCCTCCGAGTATGCTTCTGCAAGAGCACACGTGCACAAGGTAGAACACAATACGGAACGGAGATGCTAACAGTGCAGACCAAGACACAAACCACGCACCAACAGTAAAGAAATCCGGTGAAGACCTCCATGGCAGCACGCTCGAGAAAACTTCAAATCCAATGAAATGGCTGCTCCTTACGGGTGGGTCCCACCTGTTAGTGGTCCACATGGCTCAACAAGCTGGCAGATCGGGCTAGGCTAGCAAGCAGCAGCGCTAGATAAACCTTGAGAACTCAAATTGGGAAAGTTAGTAAAATAGGAGTTAGTTGAATTTGGCGTCGATAATTTGATGATATATCGATATTTTCCATCTAATGATCTATAGACATAAGGATCGATTTGATGATTCATTGAAGATTAGGTGATAAAATGACCAGATAGGATGCTCACACTTGCTTAGCTTGATGGAGATAGACAAAGATTAAGGATCATAGTTAAGTTGATATGGAAGAAATGAGGGGTAATATCCATGCTGCAAGGATGATATTCACCTTGTAATAAGATTAGGGGTGGGCATTCAGTTATTTTGGTTTGGTTTTTTTGTTTTTAAATTATTCGATTTCTAAAAATTACATGCCGAATTTCTCTAGCCAAAATGAAAAATCAAACCGAATTAACCAAAATATTTCAGTTTGGTTAATTCAATTTTTAATCGAGATAAGGCACAAGACAAGAGCGAGAAGAGGCACGAGAGGGCGTGGAGCAGGAACTAGAAGGTCGACACTATCGGACACTGCCTCGTCGCCACTATCAGACGCTGCCCCGTTGTCACACGGCCAAGGCTACCGCAACGACTTCATCATCGCGACGATCAAATCTAGTGAACGAACACCTTTGGGCCACCTCCACGTATTAGATCTAGCCACCGTTGAGTGCTTCTACCCGAGGACTGCGTGGTCGAGGTGGGGTCGAGGGCAAGGAGGAGCGTGTGGAGCGCGGCATCGGCAGTAGGGGTGTGGAGCCCGAGGATAGGTGAAGCAGATGACTTGGACGTGAAGGCAGAGGCGGAGGCAGAGGTGGAGGAGAGGAGGTCGAGGGCAAGGAGGAGCGTGTGGAGCGCGGCATCGGCAGTAGGGGTGTGGAGCCCGAGGATAGGTGAAGCAGATGACTTGGACGTGAAGGCAGAGGCGGAGGCAGAGGTGGAGGAGAGAAGGTCGAGGGCGGATTTGGAGGCAGAGTGCTCATGGAGAGATCTGGAGGGGAGAATTGAGTCGCGCGACTGGTGTCTCCATGTGAGGAGAGAAGTCACGCATTCGCTCCCTGCATGGGGAGGGGAATAGCCAATTCTATTTGGTGTTTTGGTTATTTCGGTTTTCGAAAGTCAAAAACCGAACCGAACACCGAATTGCTTCAAAATAAAAACTGAACTAGAAACCGAAAACCAAAAAAATTGGTTAATTCGGTTCAGTAATTTAGTTTTGGTTAAAAAAAAATGCCCCCTAAATAAGATGCATGTGATTTTCATGGCACAGAAGTGAGATCCATATACTTTTAAGGGAGTAGATGTAATTGGGGACGTAGTACATACACATAATGATTCATGTGATGGGGATGATTCGGCTTGGAGAAAGATGTCTGATATGTGAGAGTGCTTTAGATGGAAAGAAGGATGCATAATTACTAGAGTGATCTGGAAAAAATAGAAACTTGACATCAAGGAGGGTATACAAGTACAATGGTACATTTGGATAGCTCATCGATTGTTGATGAGATTACAATTGAGATGTAATATAGATGCAACATTGGAAACAAAGGTGTTTGAATCAACAAGGTCATTCGAATCAAGAGCAATATACTGAAAAGGTTGCATAATTTGGGAGCATAGGTGAGAAGAAAATAAAGATAACGGATCAAAATACAAGTGAAGGGTTTTAAATTGAAATGAAACTAGGGAAGAATTAATGTGCACTATACATTTTCTTTTTAAGCATTTTATCAAAAACAACAAGTATTTTTATTAACATACACTGGCACAAGTTGCATGCATAGCACCCTAGTGGGATAGCTCTTGCTATAACTTGGGTCATCGCAATAACAAAATCAAAATGAGTATTCGTTTATGTAAGGGACTACCCATCGCACCAATAAAGTCAATGGGCACTATTGACTAATGTCGGAACCCTCCTTCTGGCTTGGAATACCGAGAAGGTTCCATGTGCATACAGTACTAGTCCCATGATCAGTGCCTAGTACGCACATTTACAATATTTTCATCACATCCATACAATATTTTATACATATGATAACTAAAGAAAATTATACAACAGGGTTTAAGAAAGCTGATCAAAATGCAGCGAAAAATATAGCTATCCAGTATGTGCCCCTATCCAATCCTCATGCAACTGACAAGGATAGACCCTAGAAAAGATCATTAGCAAAGTCAATCTGCGTCGTAAAGTGTTTCATAGGGGTAATCTGAATCTTCACCTAAAAACAACAACAACAAGGTTGAGTACATTACGTACTAAGCAAGACTTGTGGCGTATGCAAATATATAATAAATTCAGGCTTGTATCAAAGGAAATGTTTCTACAGTTATTTTGCATAAAGCCAATTTGAATTGTAAATACTGAATAATAGATTGCAAACGGAATTTTGTAAAAGAGATAGGTGTATGAAATAACAAGTCTGTAAGCATAAATATAATAACTCACAGTTCCTCCATGAACATGAGAACCAATCCATTCCTTGCCAACACATGGCATAACGTCTGAAATAAGAACTTTCCAACAAATATTTCCATTTCCACTTGTTTTATGAAAATGTCAAAACATCTAACTATGTAATGACTTTACCAAGTGCCCTTGACCGTAGACGCAGTTTTTCGAAAAGATTTACACTCTACAAAGGTGTACTGCTTTACCCGTAAGAAATAATCAACTCTTTATGCAACATTATTAGCACAATTCCTTTAGTGTGCCATAGAGAGATTATAACATAACCGTTACATTACATAGTCCTGACTTTGCACCAACTCGGTGATGGCAAACCCTTACTATGGCGGCAGAAGATATTCATACACTATGTACTTCTCACATAGTTCACTCCTGTGGAGCCTCACTTGTCCCCATAGTAAGGCGTACATCATTGCATTGGTATGTGTTTCACCCACACCTCTGTGTGGAAACCCCTACGAGTAACCTCTGTCCGGAAGCCCATGTTACTACAGCTTTCTAATGTACAAAGCTAGTTATAAGCAACTTAATAGGTTAAGATTGTCCCATACAAGCACTTGTGGTTGTACGGTTATCTTGGCCTGATAACAACACAATAGTTCGGTCCTTAATCCAACCCGTGCAAGAAATCTCCCCTACACTACGTGCAAGTCCATCCCTCGGACATCTGGCTATTGCCAACACTCGCCCACATAAAATTATAGTTTTTTATTTTTATCAAAAATACTAATACCACAATTCCCAATATGTCCAACATTTTTCAATCTTGAACAAATAGCATAACCATCCATTTGTTCTCCCAATTTCTATAGCATGACTAAGCAGATACATGCATATATTCAAGTATACCCATTTGACATTATTAAATATCTAACCCTGACTTATGGCTATAAAGGATGTCATGTCAATATTTATTAAGGAAGTTCCATCAATGAAGGTTATATCTACCAATACCATAATATAGCGAATTTACTGAAAATATACGCATGCATAAAAGTTTTGAAAAAATAATTTAAAATGCTAGGATCAACATGATCAAAGGGGGTGCTTGCCTACTTTAGAGCAAGGTCGAAGCCGATAACTACGATCTCTACAATATCGGTATCTACACATAAATTAAAGCAAAGCAGCAATAAGAAGCAAGTGAAAAAATTAAAACAAAATCCAAATAAAACTTAAACACATAAGGTTCTGGTGATAAAAAAGGATTTACATACTAGTTCCTACTAGTTCCTACCTTTGGGGGTTTTACTTGAGAAGTTTGTACATTGTTTGAATTTTTAATACATTAAGAATCTTCCTGTTACAAGTTTTATCACAACTTAGGTAAATACTCCACTTCTCTTGAAGGGTGGAAAACTCTTGATTTACAAGGGTTTAAAAATTGGCTTCACAATTTTCAAAGTTCCTTTACTCAAGTTATAAACATTTGTATTATTGATTTTAAGAAAAAAAAATCATCTCTAATGAAGCTAAGAGTGAACATAGATTAGGTTCATTTGTTCTTACAGAGATAGAGGCACATAATTTTATAAATTCTTGGGAGCTGATTTCATGATTTTTAGAGATCAATTGCATTAGTTATGGATTTTTAAGCTTCAAGTGTGCTACTAGTCATTTTTGAATAGAGGTTTAATTCATAAGAGGCTTAATATCAACTACTGTCACAAAATATATTGCACATGATTTTGTAAAGGTTTAGGCTCTCGTTTCACAAATTTTGGTGATTAATTACAAAAGCCGTGGTTATTTGAATTTTTAAATGGGAAGGATTCATCTCATAATGAACCAATATATAAACAGATGCTAAACTTAATTATTTTTACATAAATAGAGAGTACATAATTTTTTGGAGATTTTAGAAACTTGTTTTACAATTTGTGGAATTTATTTGCAATAGATACAAATATTTCAATTTTGAATACATTGGAATTTAACCTATTTATGAATTTAATTTGATCTAATTCAAAATCTAAATATTTTTACATAAATAGAATTCTTATGGTCTCAAGAGCATAACTAAATTTATTTCATCAAATTTGGAGTTAGTTTGCAAAACTTCTATATGGAGCATATTCTAGGTCTTTACTTGAATTTGAATTTAAATTTTGTACAAGATCAAATTTGAAATATTTTTGTATATTCTGAAACTACATTGTTTTATATGAATTTAGAAACTTGTTCACAGAATTGGAGTTTAAATGCAAAAGTTATAAGCATTTGAACCAGCTCGGTTTCTGAAAATCCTAAAAATTCAAAAATACGCTTTCCTTAAGCGAAGGCGCATTTCCTAATTTTTGGATTTTCTTTTATTTTTGCTCGGTCACCGACTATTGGGACATAGTGTTAGTGAGTTAGATATCATTAACTCCTTCAGTTAAATTTTAATTTGCTTTGGGCCCACATGTCATATGGTTATTTTTTAAACCCGAGTTGATCATGTTTTTTAATGGCGAAACTGACTGGTGGGGTCCGAAGTGCAGTGACTTGAGTGAGGGGGAAGTCACTAATGATTTGGGCCCACCTATTGGCGAGACAAAGTAGAGTCGGTGGAGGAGATTCTCACCGGTGGCAGAGCAAGGGCGGCATGGTTCGACCGGTGGTGTAGGGAGTGAGAGGAAAGCACGAGGAAGCTTAGGAATGGCTCGGACATGGAAGAGTGAGCTTGGGGTGAGCTAATGACATGCACGGGCGGTGGTGTGTAGGGCGACCAAGGAGAGGGCGCGACGGCAGCGGGGAGCTTCAAAAGAGCATGGCAACGACACTATATAGGGAAGCACACCATAGCTCTAGGTAGCTTTAAACAAAGAATCAACCAAGCTTTGCCTTCGATTGATCAGAATTGGGTGCGGAGGGGCTTCAGCAATTGGCACCAGGGGAGTGAAGAAATTAGGGGGGCAGTGGAGGAGGTGTGTGGGTTTGGGGGGCTCAGATGGCCTTTATAGGTGAGTGAAGGGTGATAGACGATGGGTTCGTATATAAGGCTTGGGCACATCGCCACAAAATTGTGCACACGCACACAGAGCATCAGCCATGTCATGGCGTGGTGGTGGTGGTCCCGTGCGTGAGGGGCTGCTGGTCAGGGCACACGTCGCACATGGAGCGGAGGGCGCATGAAACCAAGCACTGGGAGGATAATGTGTGCTTACAGCGCCGCGAACGCATGCACAGCGAGGAGCGAGGATAGACATGAGTTGCGTTGGGCAATTGCCATGGTGGGGCCATGTGAATTGTGTATGTGGGCAGGGCCAAGCGCACGCAAGCAGCACATACAGTGCTATCATGGCACTGACGCAGTGGAGCGACGAGGCCCGCGAGGTCGACTAGAGCGAGGGCGCGTTCGTGGCATGCACGGCGTGTGGCGTGGGTCTCTCAGGCGGCTATCTATGCTCACAAGGATAGTGGTGATTCTTTCAAGGGCAGAGTGGCACCGGTCGAGGCACGCGTCACATGAGATGTGGGACAAAGAGCTGTCTTGAAATATGAAAGATATACTTTGTGTATGTGGTAATGAATAAATGCATATGGTTGAGAGAATAAATAGGGGTATAGAAGGAAATGCCTCATTAAATCTACATGTAAGTCTTATATTTATGAATAAGATCATTCAAAAAATAAGCCTTATAAAAATGAATGGAGGGAATATTTGTGAACAAGACAATTCAAAAAATAATCCTTATAAAAGTGAATGGAGGGAATAACTTTGAGGTTTGCCTCATCTGTTACTTTCAACGTGTAATAGACACAATCTTAAGATAGGTAAAATTAATATCATTGCTAGAAGAAAACCGAATTTGTAAACTTCTTATTGGAAACACACTATCCCTAACAGCTACGCTCGTAATTATGTTAGCATTAAGTATTAATGTGTCACACGATCAACCTACCAACAGACTTTTAATTATCATTTGACTATCCATGAAAATACTATAGATATAAAAAAAAAAATTGTTTTTAACTTTGAGGTTTGCCACATCTTTTGCTTTCGACAAGTAATTCATTACGTACATAATATTAAGACAGGTATCATTGGCAATCATTAAGGGCATGTTTGTTTTTGCTTTAGATTCTCTAAAAGCTTATTCTGAATTGTGGTTTTTGAGAAGCTGATTCTCCAAAAGCTGAAATTCAAAAGCACTTATGAAGTGGATTGTGGATTCTAGTGTATTTGGATGGGCTGGATTGTGAGAATCAGATTCTAGAATGAAGCTGTTTGTTATTTATTCAGCTTTTAGGGTCAGAATTCAGAATCAAAAGCAAAAACAAATAGGCCCTAAGGGCACTCCCAACAGTCCAACTAACTTGATACAACCACTATTTTGGTGGGGGTGAAAGAGAGGGAGGGGGCATGGTACTCATGCATGTATCAGCGTTTTTTAGGAAATTATTAAGAATTTAATCCGAGTGGATGGTTTATTGGTGAACTTGATACTCCTTTTCTTAATTTTTATATGGTGTATTTTGATTTTGCATAAGGATTAAGGTTGCGTTGAAATTGGGAAAATGACTTAGATGCCCCACTTAATTGTTTTGTAAGATGAAAGATATATTTTGTGGGTGATAATGAATAAATGCATATGGTTGATAGAGAATAAATAAGGGTATAGAAGGAAATGCCTTATAAATCTAAATGCAAGTCTTATATTTGTGAATAAAATCATTAAAAAAAATAAGCTTTATAAAAGTGGACCGATGGAGTACTAAATATGTGGGGTGGTAATTAGTATCAAAAGTATCAACACACGTGTAAGCATCAAGCTTTAGTATCAAATAATTGATCTAAACACACTCTCCTCCGGTATCATAAAGGCATTTCTAATGTATAGTTTCTTAGATGTTTTTTTAGAGAAGAGAATGTATATTAAATGGAGGTTTAGAAACAATGACCTCAATGTATGGTTTCTATCTACTGTTTCTAACATTAATTAACATTTCAAGTTGGTTTAACTTGTATTGGAGGTTTAGAGACGATAAGGGTAGCACAATGCAATTTTCTTGCATTACTAACGTTTCAAAAAAAGAAACGATATCCTTCTCTCTCCGCATTAATTTTCTTCCACGTCACTTTTCTATCTGAGTTGACATGCTAAGAAACAACTTTAGAAACGCCATTGCAAATGCCCTTACGCTAGCTTTTAATATTAATATGCCACACGCTGAAACTCAACCTATTAATAGACCCTTACTTATCGTGTAGCTATAATACCAGATAAACTATGACTAGAGAAAGTAGAATTAAAGTAAATTAATTGCGAAAAAACGTGCTCACTTACTCTGTTACACACGAAGTGTAACTATAAAATTGGAGGTCCAATCCATCACGGACAGGGTTTACGTTTTCAACAAAATTCGTTTAAATTTTGAGAAATTCATGCTTACTGCCCGTGGAAAAAAATTCCATTCGTTTTACCGCTTAAATTCAAATTAAAATTCAAAAAAATAAAAAAATTATCCAAAAAATCCCCAAAATTAGTATTAATAGTTTTATGACCTCTGGCGTGAATTTTTTTTTTAAATGAAGTTTGGAGATGTTTTTGAGCCATTCAAAATGTAGAAATTAGAAAATCCAAAAAAAGAAATTAGAAATATTTTAGTAGCAATATTTGTTCAAGTATGTCAAGTAGCAATATTTATTTCAATATATTTTAGTAACAATATTTGTTCAATTATATTTAGTAGCAATATTTGTTCAAGTATGTCAAGTAAGGTTCCAAATTCCGGCAAAATTTCGAAAATTTCGGCTGAGATTTCGGATTTCGGACCCTCCCGAGATCCTAAATCTCAGTCGAATAAAAAAATTTGAACAAATTCAAATCTCAGTGAGATCTCGGTGATTTCGGCCGAGATCTCGGCCGAACTCTCAGGTAATTAGTCCGGATTTCATTTTTTGTTGATGGGATTTGATTGGATTTGAGGTCAAGACTATCCACAAAAAATTTCAAAAATTTTGGACGTGTTTTGGATCATTTTTAAAAAGTTCAAAAATTGATCTTCGGATACTCAATCTGCCGCGCATGGTATATATAATTCGACATGCATGCTTCTTGTTGAGTTGTAGTTTGGAGGACATCATAGCATGTCATATTTTCTCTTTCTATAGGTTAATTACTGTGAAAATGATGTGAACTGCAAACGCCTACTATAACTGATCCACTTTGGAGAGATGTTTGATCCTTCACATTGTGCAAAAACATGTGATAATTGCTTGAAAGAATTGATATGGATTGAGAAAGATGTGACCATGATTGCTAGGCAGCTGGTAAGTGGACAGTTGTGCCCCTCCTCCAAAACACACACACACACACACACATCTCTATAATCTAAATTCTTATCTTGTTGCTCTTTAGGTCGACTTGGTCATGATGACTAGGCAGACATGTTCAACTTCTCATATTCTTGAAGTTTACAGAGTTTCAGTCAGCCAAAATATATGCATTCTGCTAAGATTATTATGTTCTAAAGTTTATTATGCGATTACCTTACCCACAGTGGCTACTGCATGTGCAGCAAACCGATATGCCCATGGTTCAGATTGTTCATCTTGGCTTACTGCTGGAGAAGTCATGGTTTAGTGTAATATGTAATATGTAATATTGGTTTTATCTCATCCACTTGCACTAATTCTTTAGGACCAAAATAAAATCATGTTTAGTGTAATATGTAATATGTAAACCTCATGTCCTAATAACATTACCACATGTCCTGTTACATTAGAAAAATCAAAAATAGATTTTACACAAGGCTTTTATCATGACATTACCACTGTTAGATTTTTTAAAAATTCCTCATACTTGATCATCTTCTGAAATTTTTATGGGAACATTAGTAATGTGTCAGGACCATCCAAAAAACAATTCAAACTTTTTTTGATGTGTTTTGAACCATTTTTCGGTCGGTTCAATGTGGGGCGAGAACTCAGTGATTTCGGCCGATATCTCGGATTTTCCGGTTGAAAAAAAAAACGGATTTGAAATTTGGTTTTTGTATTTCGTCCGAAATTTCCAAATTTCGTCGAGATTTGGATTTCGGCCACCTCCGAGATTTATATCAAAACGAAATTTGAAACGTTAATGTCAAGTAACAATATTTGTTGAAGTAGGTCAAGTAACAATATTTGTTCAATTATATCAAGTAGCAATATTTGTTGAAATATGTCAAGTAGCAATATTTATTCAATTATGTCAGGTAGCAATATTTATTGAAAGTAGCAATATTTGTTTAATTATAGTTAGTAACAGTATTTGTTGAAGTATATTTATTAGCAATGTACGACACAAGAAAATTATACTATTTGTTCAAGTAGCGACATTTGTATATACAAAAATTACTTGCTATGGTATATTTTAATATGTTAATATTATCCAATATTGAAAAACTTACTTCTAGTTATATGCATGCATAAACTACCAAATTTTTTTGTTTTATTGCTATTTTCTTACATTTTAAATTTACGTTGAATTATATGTGATGATGTGAATACTTACTTTTGCACTTGTATTGATACGTGACAACTTTTAATTTTATGTGAATGCCTTTTATAAATTTTATAGTACTTTTTTGCAATTTTTCTCCATCTTTTTACATTTTTTTCTTAATTTTTTTCTCCATCTTTTCAAGAGAAATTCTACCTTTCTACGAATTTTGCTCTATTATTTGACTACTTTCGATAACTTTTGATTTTTCTCAAATTTTTTTTTCATTTCGCTACCACCAGTTTATTAAAAAAATGAGGTCGAAAGGTAACCTGATCACGGATCCATGGCTACATGATTAGTTTCACTGTACCAGCAGCGGCATAAAGCCGTCGTCCACGACCTAGCAAATAAAAGTCAACCAGAGGAGACAAAAGAGGCGAGATCGAGGATACAGAATGTACTCTAGGCTGTACCTAATGCTGAGGTGCAAGAGATAACTTTAGAAGAGGGGGAGAGAGCAACGCAGAGCAACGAAACCACCCAAAGATTCCGTACCCATGGCGATCTCCGGCGAGGACAGGTACGCGCCCACCGGCGACTCCGGCGGCGGGAAGCTCTGGAACCTCTGCCGCATGCCCTTCTGGCAGGCCGGCGGCGCGCCGGCGCCGTCGTCGTCTTCCGGGATCCACCACTCGGACGGCCGGTACGGCCATGAGGCGGCCGTCGCCGGAGACGGTGCGGCGCAGGGGGCGCCGGCCGGGTCGATCTCATCGGTGGCCAAGTCGCTGCTGCCGGCGCGCCGCCGCCTCCGGCTCGATCCGGCCAACAAGCTCTACTTCCCATGTGAGTGCGAGAGGAATTCAAGTTCTCTTTTAGTCTTTCTTGTCTAATTCTGGGTTGAGGTCGTGAAGAGCGTGGAAAGCTGTGATCTTGGCCTTGGTTGCTGATGTCGCCCGACCAGTATCCTTCGATTGCCTTAAGTTTAGGGGTTAAGCTTGGTTCGGTTTGCTCGATCTCCGCTGTTTTGAAGTGGAAATTAATGGGTGGCTGAGGAAGTCGCGATCTTGAGGGGCCATTCGGCGGATGAGTTGCTTAATTTTGGGGAACCTGAGCGGGAAAAGTTGCCATCCGTGTTTCTTGATCTTGTTGCATGAATTAGAATATCCTCGATCTAGGCGTTGGATCTAGATCGTTGTGAAAATTCCTCGTGTGAAATTTCTTTCAGGAAGTGCCAACGTTGAGATCTCGAGCTGAGCTTCCAAAGATTCATGAGCTAGATTTCTGGTAGGCTAGTTAAAGCATGTGTGTAATTCACTATTAGTCTATGATAGTATTATTAGGGTGTTAGCAAGTATCTGTTGGTACTTGGTAAGTGGTTACAGTTGTTTGTTATCTGGTGCTTAGCAGCTTAGGTGATAGAACTACTATGCTGCAAGAGGGAAGCCTGAGATTAGGATCAAACTTAATGCATCATTTTGTTTTGGTTGATTGTTCATGCTTCAATTCTCAAGTTTGTTGTGATCAAACAGAGAAACAAAACATCCTTGCTTTCTTAAAAAAGAAACAATACAAACGTACTTACCGCACCGCTTCCCTACTACTTCGTGATAACCTTACAATATGCTAGGTTTTCTTTGGTACTGTGGTGCTGTCGTTTCGTGATGTACTGCCACGTGGGGTAAGGCCGTTATGGAAGATTGCCGTGTCTTTAATTTGTTGTTCCGTGTCCGATAAAGCGGTTGACAAATTGGCAAACATCCAAAGATGGTTTGTTTAGACAAGTTTTGTGGGATGCATGTTAATGCCCAATGGATTTTTGTAAATTTGTAAGCGTTAGATGTAAAGCATTTGCCTTATTGGTTACTATATTGAAGTTGAAATGTTGTCAAGTACTAGCTAGAATCCTCTACAGAATTAGATAGTTATTCAATAGACAAGCAAAGGCTTGATTGCTTAAATCACTTTGCTGTTCTAGTTTGATTTACTTGCAGAATCATTTGTGGTCTCTTGTCATAATTGTCATGAATAACAGCAGGCAAAAACAAGAAAGGTTTTGCTGCAAGAGGGAAGCCTGAGATTAGGATCAAACTTAATGCATCATTTTGTTTTGGTTGATTGTTCATGCTTCAATTCTCAAGTTTGTTGTGATCAAACAGAGAAACAAAACATCCTTGCTTTCTTAAAAAAGAAGCAATACAAAGCATACTTACCTCACCGCTTCCCTACTACTTCGTGATAACCTTGCAATATGCGTAGGTTTTGTTTGGTACTGTGGTGCTGTCGTTTCGTGATGTGCTGCCACGTGGGGTAAGGCAGTTATGGAAGATTCCCGGGTCTTTAATTTGTTGTTCCGTTTCAGATAAAGCGGTTGACAAATTGGCAAACATCCAAAGATGGTTTGTTTAGACAAGTTTTGTGGGATGCATGTTAATGCCCAATGGATTTTTGTAAATTTGTAAGCGTTAGATGTAAAGTATTTGCCTTATTGGTTACTATATTGAAGTTGAAATGTTGTCAGGTACTAGCTAGAATCCTCTACAGAATTAGATAGTTATTCAATAGACAAGCAAAGGCTTGATTGCTTAAATCACTTTGCTGTTCTAGTTTGATTTACTTGCAGAATCATTGTGGTCTCTTGTCTAATTTGCGATGAATAACAGCAGGCAAAAACAAGAAAGGTTTTGCTTTTTAAAATTGCTTAATATAGTTTCTTCAGTAAAGAGAAGCTAATAAAAAATAGGTATTGCTTTGTGTAGATGAACCAGGAAAGCAGGTGAGGAGCGCAATCAGGATAAAGAACACAAGCAAATCTCATGTAGCATTTAAGGTTCGTATCCATATTTCTTTGCACAGCTCTACTCCTGCAGCATATGGGTTGAATCTGCAGCTAATTTTCAGCAGTGTTTAATGCTAGTTTTTTCGGTAATGAAAATTGTTTTGACTGCTAACTGATATCTGATCTTCAGTTTCAAACAACTGCACCCAAGAGCTGCTTCATGCGTCCTCCTGGAGCTATACTTGCCCCTGGGGAGACTATCATAGCGACTGGTAATACACTAATAAACCTTGGAGCTTTACTTACAACAATAAGGCTTTCCAATTTGCTCGGTGCTTATATTTGTTTCCTTCTGAGTTGTCAGTTTTCAAGTTTGTTGAGCACCCAGAGAACAATGAGAATGTTCTACAGAAGTGCAAGGTCAAATTCAAGATTTTGAGCTTGAAGGTCAAAGGAGCCATGGAATATGTACCAGAACTGGTTAGAGACTGTTTTCTTTTTATACTTTTACCTTGCTCAATTCTTCTTTAATTTCTAGTAAGTTATGGAGAAAAAATTTTCTGGTTGACAAGAAATAATTTGATCCATGGACGGCAATGTTGTGGTAAGGTTGTAATTTGAGAGGAATCATTACTGCCATAGATCCAAAAGTATTATCCTTATGAGAGTGAAATTAGACTAATTAGAAATTAAAATCTGATAAAATGGTGCATGCTTCATCTAACTTTAATGAGATGAACTTCCCATATATTTCCCTTGATCAATTTATCAGTAGTGAAAACAGAGGAATGGAGGAGGAGAACGACTTGGAGGTGAGGGCTGTAGGCACAAGTGATGGCTGGGGGGGGAGGGCACTTGGTGAATCTTAAGTTCTCAACAGTGGCCAGGTAGGGGGAAATACCCAGAGTTGGAGGCCTTAACTGGCTGCTCGCATGGAGAGATCATGTGGTGGCAAGAGCACAGGTGGCTCAATGAGATAAATGTGCTGCTGACTCACCAGATGAATTTTGCTAAGACACAGCATACATATCATGTACAATCAACTGGGTAGGAAGTACATTTCAAGCTTATGACCAAGCTAAGCCGCCAGGCCCATCTAACTGGGTTGTGAATTTAGTGATTGGGGACTGTTAAGATCGTCTAAGGATTGTTAAGGTGGATCAATCGTTAGACACAAATGACTACCCAAAGCCAAAAGAAGATGATTTTGTTGGTTGGATCCCTCTGCATGGAGATGATAGAGAGCTCAAAACAACCCAATAGCGACAGTCGATCACCCTTGAGATGAATGTTGGAGATGCCTCTTTTTGAGTGGAAATGGGCGAAAACCGTATAACTTTTCTACAGCAGCAGTGTGAGAAGTAGCAACCACATACTCAACAGTCAACACAAACTAAGAGAAACAAGAGAGAAGGATAAGAAGCTATGTTCCAGTTCAGGTGATTTTGCATGATCTTAATCGAGGAGACAACCAGAGGGTCAAATATTGTCGGATTCACCCTCTATTTGGCTGGTGTGTTCTTAACTCCCGGTGAACTGAGGATTGGTTTTGAGGAGCATCAGACTTTAGAGGGATTTTGTCGGTTCAGGTAGTAGCAGTTTCAGAGCTGTGCAGATTTAATAGAAGATCAGTTTGGGTGGTCAAACATTGTCTGTTATGTGGTTTGGTAGGTATGATCTCAAATCTGATGGATACAAAAGTATGTCCTTTCTGTTATTGATCCTCAGCAAGTTAAACAAACTTAACGAGTTACGAGTCAAGAACACACTGACTAAATTGGAGGTGAATCCCAGCACATTCGACCCCTGATTCTCTTGGATAAGGATTGCGCAAGAGCTCCCGAACTGAACCATATACTCTTCTCCTCCTATTGTGCTTCCCTTAGATCCTGCTATGTGTGTCACTGCTACTTCTTGCACTACTGCTGCAACAAAAGGCTAGGCTTTTGTTCATCTCCCTCACAAAAGGAGGCATCTACACCCTTCATCACTAGACCGATCAAGTGATCAACTGTCACAAGCTCTTGGCTTTGTGGGCTGTTTTTGGCTGTCTGTCATCTCCATTTGGTGGTATTCAGCCCAATGGATTTGTCTGAATGTATACATGTACCATATAGTCGCCAAGTCATTAGTGCATTTAAGATTAGTGCAAGGTCTAAGTGTCTGTAGTGTACACATAGTGCGAGTTGGGGACCTTGGGGTAATCCCAGGCTCCCAGCTGCAAAAATTTAGCATCCAAGTTTGTTTTAAGGAGTGATTTGATCATTTGAACCTTCATCACTAGAGCGATCAAGTGATCAACTGTCACAAGCTCTTGGCTTTGTGGGCTGTTTTGGCTGTCTGTCATCTCCATTTGGTGGTATTCAGCCCAATGGATTTGTCTGAATGTATACATGTACCATATAGTCGCCAAGTCATTAGTGCATTTAAGATTAGTGCAAGGTCTAAGTGTCTGTAGTGTACACATAGTGCGAGTTGGGGACCTTGGGGTAATCCCAGCTGCAAAAATTTAGCATCCAAGTTTGTTTTAAGGAGTGATTTGATCATTTGAACTAGACGGGTAATGCAAGGGTCTAATTATGCAAAGAAAAAAACCTTCCAAGGGAGCTTTGTATATCTTAACTATTATAAGAATGAGTTGGTGGTGTTGGTGAGTCTGCCAGGCCGTTCTTGGACCAGAACAGTAGGGGCTCAAGGCCCAGTAGGTGATAAGGCTATTCTTGTTCAGAGATTCTTTAGTAATAGATCTCAAATAAGTGATAGCTCAAGTTTTAAATTCTCGTTTTTTTTTTTTTTAACAGTTTAGAATTTATGGTGTCATCATCTATTTGAGATCCGTTGCAACGCACGGGCACTTTACTATTACAACAAAAATACAAGATGGTGTTAATAAATTCACCTATATTAAATTTGATGAATGAGCCCACCCCTTGAAAACAGCTATAGTTACGCAAACAACCAATAACCCTTAAAAAACAACAATGAGCCATAAAAGATTCATGTCAAAAGCAGAACTTTGATGCCTTTTCATGTGAAGCCCATTTTACAGACATGTTTGCACATGAACATGCAGACTTGAACCTACCAACCCTAGGAGTCCCACACATAGAAGAATGCTAAGTTATTAAACTCATTCCTTCCATATAGCTCTGTTTTCCAATTCTAACAAGTTAGATTCTTTCCTCTCTATTGTTCCCTGCAATGTTTCACATCATATATTGGTAATATGAAGAATATGGCTGGGGGGATTCAACTAGAATGGTGCACTGTTATTTTCTAAAAGCAATGAGTTGATAGAGTGATCTTAGTGCAATTTTGCAAGGAGTTGTGTACTATTTTGAATTTTAGTGCATTTGTCTCGTTCTGCATTTGGTGGATTTGGGTTGGATCATGGATGGACACAATTTTCATGTTGCCGGTCCTTGCTCCAAGGTATTATTTGAATGAGATTCATATGCTGTAGGGTTGTGGAAACTCACTGAACTACATTTTTTACTGCTCGTTTTGTTCTTAGCATGTGGGTATCACTAGGTTTCATAGCTTACTTGCTGTATGGAAGCATGACTTCTTTTGTTGGTTGTAGTTTGATGAGCAGAAAGATCAAGCTGTGGTTGAGAAGATCCTGAGGGTTATTTTCTTGGATGTTGAGAATTCAGGCCCTGTAAGCAAATAGAAACATTGTTTTTGTATATGCAATTTCTTCGATGGGCAGAAAATTTAATAATATCTAACTTCTGTCCATGTGTTTTCCAAAGCAACTGGAAAAACTAAATAATCAGTTAGCTGAGGCCGAGGCTGCACTTGAGGCACGGAAAAAACCTCCAGAAGAAAATGGTCCAAAAATTGTTGGTGAAGGGCTTGTCATCGATGAATGGGTAAACGTGGAATGCTCTCGCACTATGTTTTTTTCATGTATTTTGTTCTTAATGCTGAAATCCATCTTTCATGTGTTGATCACAGAAAGAGCGGAGAGAAAGATACCTCGCACAACAGCAGGTTGAAGTGGCCGACTCGGTGTAAATTGTACTTTCTTCTCCTACTTTATGCTCATGAACTATTTATGTGGCTTCAGCAATGTATTGTGATATTCTTGTAAACTGCTAGGTTTTGTGGCCTTGCAGGATCAGTCGCCAAAGAACAAGCTAACTCCGGTATTTCAGTTCTTGCTGTGTAACTGTAATAACAGATATGTGCTGTTTTGTCCTAGTGCTAAATCGGCTTGTCAGAACAATAAAGTCCATGAGCATAGCTTCTGTTTATCACTTGCCAGAACAGTTTAAATTGCGTGCTACTGTAGGAACTATGAAGGCAGAATTTGACATCAGCTTCTACCTGTTTATAATGATTTGTTGGCGATGTGTTCATCATTTTCTGCTTTCCAAGTTCCCATGTAAGTTCTCCTATTCTGCATACTCTTAGGTAGATTACAGTGTTGTCTTCATGTGTCTACATGTCAACGCTTGCAAATTGAAATACGGTTCGGACGATTGCTGATCTATCCATGGTAAATCAGTTCGTTGTATTATAAGCAGAAGACGCAAAATGTATCCATTTCTTTTGGTAAAATTTATTTTCTATAAAAATATACCATAAAGCAGGTGTTACTTCAATACTCCAATTAGAATGTTTGTTACTCTGATAAAGCAATTAACTTATTTGATTGCCATAGCAAGATGCTTTTATCAAATGAAAATGTGTAGTTATATAAAAAAAAAATGGATGAAAAAGCAAGTGAAGCTCAGGTGAGAATTATCCGATAAATACAATTCGCTGTCAAAGACAATGATATAATAAACGATGATCTCACGTCCTTATCAACACAAACGATTCCTTCAACCACTCTGCTGCTAGTTTAATCATTTAATCATACCGTGACACGACCTACAATATACAACTTCTACCATTAATCTCTATCGCATTTTGTTGCCAAAAGCTTTTAAAAGGGTATTTTGAAAGTATTTTTTACGATAAATCTACTCTGTCAGCTTCCATTCAATCAATATTGATACATACTCATATTAGTTTCCAAAATTTAATAAGTTAGACTACACGTTCTGCAAAATGTCATACATAAGTAAACATTTGTGGTATAATAAAACCACTTGATGGTGATCTCCACTTGTGGGCAAAATGTAGGACATGATCTGAAAACTACAGTGATGATGCTCCAAGATGAGATTCGGAAGATCTTTTAAGCCATATAATATCTGCAATGGATCTGATAAACTTTGCACTTATCTGCAACCTGTCACTCAAATCATTGTTCCTTACTGGTGATCTAACAACTAATCTTCATTTAGTTAGCTAACAACGTTTACAGGACGTCTGAAATTATATCTGAGATGGAAGCTGTCGATTTTTTTTTTTAAAAAAAGGTTATTAATGTGGCATGTGGTGCTAACGTACGAGTTTGGCATATGCATATCCGTTGGCGATCGACGCTTATCTCACTCGTTTCTTAATTCAGATACTGTTTCACAGTACGGTGGCACAGCGATAACTATTAGACGGTAGTAGAATGATACAAAGCTATATCCTAATGGTTGCTTTGACAATGTCAGAAACAAAACAAAAAAAATACAGGAAGGGCACATGCAGCAACAAGGTCAGATTCTCGCGACAATGGGCTGAAGTTCCAGGTCAGCGCATTCAGAAGTTATCCAGATCAACAACTGCATCTGCATTTGGATTTCATGAATCAAAACGAGTTGTAATCACCAAGTTCCTCTTAAATTTTGCATCCAATGTGAAGCAATAATATGGACAGGAGGAGCTGGAATTTGCTGAACGTCACAGCTTAAACAGTGATGTAAGAGACAGGCACAGGCAAGATCAAATGAATCTTGCAGAGAAGACAAGCCCCCATAACTGCATTCCATATCCAAACCTGAAAGCCCCATGGCCCCAATGAGCCATACCATGGACTCGCTCCCCACTGACCAGGCTGAGCTCCCGGTTTGAAAGAACCAATGGTCTACTCAGCCACCTGTTTTCCCAGGCTGCCAGCAAAACCATTGGCCATCGACATAGCCCATGTCATGGCAACAAGCGTATATAAATATGGCTCACTTGCCATTTCTCCATCTACACATCAACACTTCAGAAACATTGTTGGGACTCAACTTTAAGTTGGAAGTGCTTAGCTTCTTGTGTTGGAACTTTCAGTTGCGGGTAGTAGTACTAGTGGTACGGTAGCATCTTCAGAACAAGAAAGACGCGTGAGGTTTGCAATGGCAAACAAAGCATTCATGGCGGTGACACTGGGGGTTGCTATTGAGCTGAAGGAGCAAGTGGTCAAACCATGCTCGTCGGCGGCGAAGCGGACCTTGTCGGTGGTCACACCCCGGTCGTCGGCCGGCAAGGTCCTCGGCAGCGCCGGTGCTGCCGAGGAGTCGCTGAGGATGATCATGTACCTCAGCTGCTGGGGGCCAAGCTAGATTAAGTTGATAAGTGTATATAGAAGGATTGATAAAAAATATATCGTGGGCGAGCTAGCTACTAGTGACCAGCAATATTGCAGCTTTCTCCGACTCAAATCCTCAAATTCTTGGCCATATGCTCAACGAATAGCTCAAGCAAGAGAAGCTAGCTACATCAAGTTAACATGATAGGAACGTATGTACATTAGCTAAAAGATGAATGCGTAAATTATATTTAGGAGTAGTTGCCATGAAATCTGAGAGGGTTGTTCAGTAAATTTCGTGTTTCTTTTGTGTTGAAGAGAAAGAACAAGCTGTCAATTTATGTGGAATTGAACTATTTCTTATGAAATTTTTGCATTCCTAATGCATAGACCTGAAATCAATATCCTAGCAGAATAAATCCACGTGGAACAGAATCAGATATACTATTAGTACTGAACAGGCCTGTATCAGATGGTTGTGCCGAGTGAGCGGCTATACAGGACCCCACCAAATCAGGGTCCATTTTTTTTAATAAATATGTAGATTAGTTAGTTAATTACAATAAAATAGTCTTACTGTTAAGGTTTATCAAAAGATCATTATGAAAAAATATATTATTGTGGTAAATCTGTAATAAATCAGTACAAACAGTATTTATAAGCTTCATATCTCTTCAACTCCATTAAGCTTCATATCTCTTTGAATCGTCACTATTTCTATCCATCGTATTGTTCACCGGATCTAAAAAGCTGCTATTAATTGAGATATTCTCTTCTACCATTTTAACATTTCTTATAGATTGAGAAAAGCGAGGTGTAAGCACCGTTTTTATCAAAAAAATTACTTTTCTTCTTTTATTTTTGGGGTTTGTTCCTACCAACTAGCTAATACTTACTTTACATACTTTAAAGTTAATCACTACAATGTTACAAGGGCCTAATCTTTGTTTTGAAACAGGCCCCAAAAATCTTAATTACGGCCCTGGTACTGAGCTAGTCTTGTCAAGCCGAGCTTTTTTTCGAGAACACGATAGGCAAGCGGAGGTCTCATTTTTCCTCTGTGAATTGACATGTGGAGTGGGAAAAGGAGAGAACCGATAAGGTGTGATGCTGGCAACTGGTTGAAGATTGAAACACACGGCGTCGAACATTACCTAAGCTTCTATTGTTCCTTCCTCGCTGTTCTTGCCACCGTATAGTACTTGAGCTGGATCGGAACCTCGCAGGATAAGGGTCTGTTTAGCGGCTAATAATTAGCTAGCTAACTATTAGTTGGAGGGTGTTTGAATCCATTAGCTAATATGTGGCTAATAGATGTTATTGTTCAGAATACCAATGTTATTAAATGCTATTGATGGTAGACGCAAAGGGTATTTTGATTAAATACCACCTATTAGCTGCTATTAGCTGAGTTTGGCTAGCTAATGAGAACCATTAGCTGGGTGCCCAGTTAATAGTTAGCTGATTTATTAGCTGGGGGTGTTTGGATCCACTCCAGCTAATTTTTAGCAGCTAACTATTAGCTGCATGGATCCAAACGGGCCCTAATCACATCTAACCATGACACGAGTGGCAAAAAAAAAATTCTATGAAGGGGAGTGGCAAATAATTGAGGGCGCCAAAAGCCCTAAAGACTCAATAATGAAGCCGTAATATAGTGTTTTATCGACGAATGGATTTGCGGACGATTATTTTCGTTGTGAAGGCAGCTGGTGCCAGTGTGCGGCGAGCAGTAATGAGCTTGGCCGCGTGGTGATGCAGCGCATCCAGGGGCAGCAAGCGGCGGTTCTCTCAGCGGGACAAAGGTCTCGACGATGAGAAGACGGTGGAGGATGGTAGCGAAAAAAAAGAGGATGAAGAGTGCGTCAGGACGACGATAGCCAAGCACGTGCAGCGTGGATGCGGGTGCAGCCGGTGATGCCAACAGGAGCCGGGATGTGGCGAGTGGGGCGCACTCCTAGGCGTCGGCGACGAGCTTCCACCACATGGCGGTGAGGTTCACCATATGGTGGTGTGATGAAGTCTAGCAGGCAACGGGCAATTGCGCGGGGACAACGAGGGGAAAAAAGGAGGATGGCAAGCGCGTAAGGGCGACCGGTTGCTGAGCTCCATCACCTTCACCATCTCAAGGAGGCGGTTTAGGACAACGAAGGGAAGGTGGACGGCGAGGACGACGAGCTCATGCCGGCGCTTTTGCAGTTTAGCGGCTGGGGTGCATTGCGAGCTTAGTGGTGGTGTGTCATTGTTGGTATCGTGCGTCCTCGGTTGGCTCGGCGTCGAATCCCTCAGCTTCGGGTCAGGATGGTATTTGTGACAGTGGTCTGCTCGTTATCATCTTGGTGGTGTGTTGGTTTGGGTCACCTCAGTAGAAGGCCGTATATGTAAATGGTCATCGCGCCTAAGTTTGGTGGTCTTTGTGGTGTTCTCGATGTGTGTGCTAAGGGAGTTTTTAGGTTTGGAACTCTCTCTCTCTGTTGCTGGTGTTCTCCTTGTTAAGGATGGTAGTCGGTCTTTTCTTTGTAATTTCTCTCCAAAATTTTTATTGATTTTCTCTTCTATTGAAATGAATGGTAGAATTTTTGCTCTTAGTTTTAAAAAAATCAGAAAAAAAACAAAGAGTGAGGGAGGAAGCAGAGGATAGGAAAATAGAACATGAATTGAGACACCAATTACAAGTTCTGAACAAAAAACAAAATTGCGATGTCAACTATCCCCATAGTTGTAGACTTGTAGCTGAAGACCGTGAACCATGAGCTGGAGAAGTGGACAAAGAGCGCTGGATGTAAAGAATCCAAAGGGCAAAGGCGACAAAGTAGGAGGTGCCCACTGCCATTATGGAAAAGATGACTCACGTCGCCCATCCAGTGTCCCTCGGGATAAGCATCGACACATGTCCCCATGGTTTAGAATAGTGTTTTTCTTATATTTTAAAAGCTAGTTTTTTTCTTAAACAATTTAAAATTAATCTGTTGTTACACGTGGTAGTGGTGAATAATTTTAGAGAGGTGCTTCTATGTTTTTCCTCTTAATACAAGTTATACAAATCTTGAAGCAAACGAAGGGGTAAGTAATCCTCATCTACCATTCATTCATGTTTTAATATTTGTGCAACTTTAAAAAGAAAGAGTATAGAAGCACATTTCATAATTTTAACATAAACCATTAGCCTAAAACTAATGACTAATAAGCCAAAAAATAGCTCTCCAATAGTTTTTAGCTTTTAGTTATATGAAGACTTATGTCTTTTAAAAAAATCTAGATAAAAAACTACCTATTTATTTTGGCTTTCACTTTTTTTTTATCTTTTAACCGATAAAAAAAGCCTAAACAAACATGGTCGTAGTTGTTTAGCACAAGCCCTATCAACTGTTACTAGAGATGGCCAAACGGGCGGCACGGCCCGTTTAGGCCCGTCTAATAAACGGGCCGTGCCGTGTCGGCCCACGTGTCGGGATGTCGGCCCAAGCACGGCCCGGTGGCCAAACAGGCCGTGCGTCTACCATTACTACGCTGGCCAACGGAATGAAGCGGTCGGCCTACTGCTAGTACCTAAAATTGAAATTTTGGAAAAAAAATCAGAAAAAATAGGAAAAAATCCAAAAAAAAATTAAAAAAATCAAGAATGAAAAAATTGAAAACAAATTCAGAATAAATGAAAAAAGTTAGAATAATTAGAAAAACTCAAGAATGTAGGAAAACTTTTAAAAATATATATAAATTGAGAAAAGCTAAAAATATAAAATATTCTAAAATGAGCTAAATAATTAGAATTAAATAATGAGCTTTATTAATGTTTGGTTGCCTCGTTAAAAACTTTACCAAGTAAAAACTCAACACGAGAAAACCATGGTAAAGAAAAAAGAGTACAACATAGCTCAGTGGTACAGGAAAAAAGTGAAGAGTACAACCGTGCCATGCCTAATCGTGCCGGGCCAGACCGGGCAGTGCCTAAACGGGCCGGCCCGCCGTGCCGTAGTGCCGACCCAAGCATGGCCCGAGCTATCGTGCTATTAATGGGCCGTGCCTACAGTAGCGTGCCTCGGGCTGGCCCATTTGACACGGCCCATTTGGCCATCTCTAACTGATACTTTCGGTTACAAATAGTTGTTATTCAAAAACACAAATTTTACCACTAATTCCTATTATAAATTATTTTATAAAATTTAACAAAATTATAATATTATAAAAATATTTTTAAGACAAATCTACGTATATAATTTTCATATAATCAATCTAAATATTCTAAAAAGTATTAACACCTAAACTTTCAAAAATTTAACCATACATATCAAAAACAGCAACTATATATGGACTAGAGACCCGTAATCATCTCCTGCCACGCCACCGATTTATCCTCTCCGTCTCCGACGACGATATCACGTATCGGATCCCACACACACTCTCTCTCTAAAAAGAATTGTCTTGCTCTCGCGCGAATTTGCGAGAGTACAGTTGTCTATGTCCTTGTTTCGTTCGTGGCTTCACCTCTCTCCGTGACGAAAAATTTTGTTTCTGGATCGCGAAGCTATTTTGGCTTCAGCTCTCAATACCATTTCCCGCGTCATCTCACCACAAGAACGGGAAATCCGGCAAGAAACTTAACAGAGCCGCGCCCATGTCCTTCCTTATCCCCCGCCTCACAAGCAACCAGGACAGGAGATGATGAGACCGGGGCCCATCACGAAACCATCGAGCGCAATTACCAAAACCACCCTCGCTCCGGCTACAAATACCGCCCTCCCTTCTCCTTCCTCCCACCTCCAGAACCCAGTAGCATCACACAGCAGCAGCAGCAGCAGCAGCAGCAGGAGAGGAAGAAGAAGCGCGAGCTAAGAAAGGTGCAGAACTTGATCGAATGGATCAGCTGAACCGGGTGTGGGTGGCGGCCACGGTGGCCGTCGTGCGGGCGCAGCGGGGGAGGGCACCGGCGGCGGGGGCGGGAGCGCGGGCGCGGGACCGGCTGGCCGGGCTCGCTCCCCAGGCTGCCGCCGACGACGGCCGGAGACAGGCCGGCGCCGACGAGTCGCTCCGCAAGGTCATGTTCCTCAGCTGCTGGGGCCCGAGCTAGTAGTCGCGTAGCAACCGGGCCGTGAGGGCCAGATGGAACGGGCGGTGGGTCTCGCGCCGCTTTGTGCCTTAACCAAGCCGGGCCTGAGGAAGCTAGCACGTCGCATGATATGCTTTGAGATCTCGGGGTTTGTTTCGTGGTTGCAGGAGCTCGGCAAACATGCAATTGAAGCCTGAAAATTTGGGGGAATGGAAGGTGTAATGGACATGTGGTTATGGTGCTTTCTGTACATATTTCATGGAATTAATCGAGACAAAAAAAGCAAACCATTTCAGCTACATCGATCGCAGTATGGCGCCCCACGGGGCTGCTGACTCTTGAGCGACGATAAAATTTGTGCGCGTGCTTTCGTGCGAGTTGGCGCTTTTGTCGTAGGCGGGTAATTTGCAGGGCGAGCTTTGGGCATCCAAGCATGGATTTAAATCTTAGTGAGAAATATTGATCGAAATTTTAGATTTCGGATCATTTGAGATTCTAAATTTCAGTTGGGTAAAATATTAAAAAATTTCAATTTGCTAGGAACTTTCAAAATCTCGACGAGATCTCGGTGATTCCGGTAGAAGTCTTGGGAATTTTTACCGGATTTTTATTTTTGTGGACCGGATTTAATTGGATTTACGATCAAGATCAGCCACAAAAAAATCAAAAAAATTTAACATGTTTTTAATTATTATTTTTTTGTCGTTTTAATTTGACAGAAACCTCGATAATTTCGATCGAAATCTCGAAAATCCTAGTTGAAAAATAACCGATTTGAAATTTGGTTTTTGGATTTCATCTGAATTTTTGTTTGAAATTTCGGATTTCAACCGTATTCAAGATATATACCGAAAACGAAATTTAAAATCTTGCATGCAAGCATTTCGCGGGTGCTCTTTGGCATTGTGATCGTTGCATAAACTTGGCCACAACAATCTGTCCAGCTTCGCACGTAGAAACTCAGGGATGCAGGATGAAGCCCCTGTTTTTCCAACTTGAGCTCGAAACTCTGCACGGTACCAAACCACTTCAAGCTGTGCCGGATAATTCGAAGCAAACGACAACCAACACGAACCGGGAAGGTTTGTGTGTTCGGATTAGCTTCAGAAAAGTCAGCCGCACCGAGCGGTCGCACCAATCGCTTGCCAAGATCCCACGGTACAGTGAAAGCTCACGATACGCCTGCGGCTGCCCAGGCAGTCGAGTAGCAAAGCCCCTACTACTACAAGTCTACCGGTCTTGCTTTCCATCATTCATCTGTGTGTGGAAGCTAGTCACTTCACCGGAGTACGACACGAGGAGAGACACCCACCACGGTACCACCACGGGACGGATCGACTCATCGACCGAAGGAAAATTATGCGCGCAAGCAGACAAGGCCGTGGACCTCTGACTGGCCCTGCTTCACGTGGCTTCACGTGGCGCAGGCCCATCGCGGTCGCTCCGTGGGACGGGTGTCACAGCTCTGGCATTGGCTAGCTAGCTATCTTTATGGGGGGTGGGGCCACCATTCCAATCTTCTTGGTAGAGATTGAAAGCTAGAGGGGGTTATAGAGCTGGGCGTTGCGTCGGGCCGGTTCGAACATGATGGGCTTTGGGCCATGGTGTTCTGGGTTGGGCCGGTACGGAAAGACGAGCGGGCTGGCTGGCTCGGGAGAGATTTTACCGGGCTCCACCCTGTCCGAAAGCACGACGGGCCAGAGTCGAGTTGGGCCGGTCTTGACCCGGCCCCACAACTAGCTACAAGTTTCAGACCTGGTGTTAGTAGTATGAGCAGTACAAATCAGTAGAATAGATCAATGGACAGTAAAAATGACAATGGATATTTGGGTAGAATGAATAACTTTATTGATATTTACATATACAAAATTACCACTTCGTTAAAAACCTTACGTCTGAAAAAGAACGACCATGCGCCCCATGGCCTCCGGCCACCCTGGTCTGCCAGGGCGAACCAGCCCATGTCTTGGTCGGCCGTCCGACGAGCCCCATTACTAGGCCCAGCTCGACCCGGCATCTTAGGCCGGCCCGACCCAAATCCTCTCGGGCCGTGCCCGTGCTTGGGCTGTGCCGTGCCGACGGGGCCTTGGGCCGCCCGTGAAAAGCTCGGCTCGTCGCCCAGGCCTAGGGTTAAATGGGCGTGCCTAATGGACCGATCTAAAGCATTGTATGGCTCATAGTTGTGGTTAAATAGGTCGTGCTAAACGGTTGGTCTAAGGCTTGGTACTATAGACACAGCTCAAGTATGGCATAGTCTGATCATAAATAGGTCATGCCAGTACGGCCCAACAAGCTAAGTTGTGCTTGGGCTAGCACCCAGCACAGCACGGCCGTACGACCCGTTTAGTTTTGGGCGGCCTGGCATGATTAGGAACGTTTAGCCCGTTTAGCCCTAGGCCAACCCGGCACGATTAAGCCCGTTTAGTTAAAAAAAAATATAGCTATTTAGTTGTTAGAGGCTTAAAAAATCTGAAACAATTTTGAAAAATCCTAAATATTTTTCTATAAATAGGGTAGCATCCCCCTCATTTCTCCACTAGCACACTTGCAATTTCTTCCCTTCATTCTCTTGTAAAAATTCTCGTGCTCCTAGTGGTAATTTGGCAAAATTCGTACTCTTAGTGGTAATTTGGCAAAATTCAAAACAATTTTGCCAAAAATAAAAAAAATCTGAAATTCGGATTTCGACTTCCGTCAAGAAATCAAGGTGCGAATATTGATTTAATTTTACAATTTTCTTTATTTTCAATGATATGAAATTAATAATATCACAATTATTTCTTGCAGTTTTCTTAAAACTATGATTTTCCATCCTTCATAACTTCTGATTTCGAGATTTCACCCGAAGAGCTTCTTGCATCCTATCAAACTGAAATAGTGAAGTAGCTGCAGCATCAGTACCATCCTCAGGCTCTACAAAGTGCTACTACGTCAGCAAACACCTGGGCAAAAATATCAAGATGCAGTACATCGGGAGTCTAAGAAGAATTCAACCAGATTTTCGAGATATCAGACGACGTTCAGAACAAGTATGCTGTTTCTAAATATTGTAAAGCACAAATTACCCGCAAAACCTTCAGGTGGAATAAGGCACTTGAAGAGACATGCTAAGAGTCTGGGTACAAGTTATTGTAAATTTTTTTGTTTTGAACCCTGGGTACAAGTTATCCAAGACACCATCTAAACTCATATTGTCCCAATGTATGGTGGCTTGACTGCGTCCTTAATACAATTTGCGATTCAGTTTTTTCCCTTTTAACCTGTAACACCCTAGTTTTCGCTTTCTGGAGAAAAATCTAATTTAAATAAATTAAATTCAAAACTTGGAGTTTCTTTGGTGTTTATATTAACCTGGCATCTTTTCCCACCCAAAATCGGGAATCAATTCCCTCCCGGTCGAAAAATCGAATTTTCCAGTTTCCGCCGGTACCCGAAATTTCACCCGAGTCCAAAAATGCTCCGAAAATCCCTGAACCACTTTTAAAACATTCCAAATATTCCAAAATGATTTTAGGAATCGTTCCCCGGATTTTTGGACTTCCGTTCCTATTTTATCTCGCGCGGCTTTTGTTTAATGCCTGCGATCCGCGCTCGAATATTCAATTCCACAAAAATCATCCAAATTCAGTGGAACCAATTTTATTGGGTCCCAAATATTCTAAAATGGTTCTAGGAATTTTTCCGGAATTTTTAGACCATTTTTCCTAATTTTTCTCTAGGGCGAATCATTTACGTAAAGGAGGACCAATGTGAGGGCGCCACATGTCACATGAACAGTGTTCGTCTCCTACCTCCAGCCAACCCAAAACAACGGAGAAGAGCTTCAACTTGCTCCAATGGCTAGGGTTGATTCAAGTGCCCATAACTTCCTCAAATCAACTCCAAAATGCGAACGGTCGGTTCCGTTGGATCCGTAAAGTCGATCTCTTGCCATTCCCCGCCATCTTTAATCCCAAAGCTCGCCGGAATTTGAACAACCGAGCAAAAACCGAAATGTGTTTAATTGCCATTATCTCGGCCGTTACTACTCCAAACGCCGCACCACCACCTCCATTCTCTTCGTATAAGAGTCCCCGTTCCGGGAGTGTGCTCCTCTTTCCATCTACTCCACCCTTGTGCCCGGGAGATCAAGAAAACCGAAGTTGGGTCGCTCTTTTTTGGTGTTCTTCGCGTTCGTGCTTGTAGATCTCTCTCCGGTGAGTCATTCTTCTTGTTCCTTGGTTCCTTGAGACCGTGAGGTAGTCTAGAAGCTCACTCAACAATCAATTTTAGGTTCTCTCGCGAATTGGAGGCGAATTTCAAGCTTTTCTCGGTTCGGCCGAAACTCTGTTCGTCGCGAAATTCATCGTCTCCGGTGAGAATCAACTCAATTCCTTTCTCCTAGGTGTCCTTAAGGATGTAATCTAGTGATTCTAGGCTTTTATTTGACTCAAATCCGTGCAAAAATGGACGCAAAATCGAATTTTTGGAGAAAAAAATGGACTCGGTCATTTTTTTTGGCCTTCTCTGTTTTTGGGAGCCATCGCTTGCTCGTGCTTATGCTGCCAGAGGGCCCGCCGCCAGTGCTCGCCGGGCGCCGCCACGCCCACGCCGGCCGCCGCTGAAGCCGGAACTGGCGCGCCTCGCCGTGCGCCGCGCTTCGCTGCGCCTCTGGCGCCGCCTCGCCGCTGGCCGGCATCGCCGCCAGATCGGCCGCCGCCTGTCGCCTCCTCGCCGGCGCACAGCCTCACACCTCTCCCCAAGCTCCCTCTCCCATCCATGGTGGCCATGGAGATGGCTTAAGCAAGAAGACAACCCATTACAATGACGTGTGGGGCCCAATTGCCATAGACACAAACCCAGTCAAAGCCAAGTCAGCAGTTGACCAGTCAATGAAGGAATATTCCGGGAATATTCTCGATTTTCCAATTTTTTGAAATTCAAACTTCGGAAGCTCATAACTTCTCCGTCCGAACTCCGTTTGACTCCATTCAAATTTCTAAATTGATCTAAAATCAAGATCTTCTTGCCAGTACTAATTTTGTAATTTTTGGATTTATTTTATTTTCTTTTATTTATTTATTGCCTCGATTTGCGCGTAGCCGAGGACCCCGACGCGACCGCCGACCCCGCCGTCGGACTTCCCATGTACGACGGCCTTCCCGCGACCGAGGCAAGTCTCCTTGACGCATGCTTGAACCCATGATTTATAAATGTTTTACAATGTTTTACAAATTGCATTGCTATTTATATTAAATGGATGATGTTAACGTTAGATTATTAGTTATACCTGTTGTTCCTACCTCCTTGACATTGTTATCCCTGACCCTTTGTCGCCCTAGTATAAGTACTCCACCAATATAAATGTTTTTGGAAACATGTTCTTTAATTAAGGGAAAAGACTATTTGACAGACATTTTAGATAAATCAAATGGGATGGAATGCAAATTGGAGTTAAATGATTATTAGTGATGATGTGGTAATAGTCATTATGAAAGTGACCTGGGAGTGGTGGTAGTTTAATTATTGCGGAGTTGGAGTGTGGTAGCGAATCGCAGTATGATTAGTATGAACTGGGGAAGTGTTGGAAGATGTATGATATAAAGAATAATGGCCGGTGAAGTAAATAAATAATATTGAGGGTCATACTTGGGGATCAAATAGAATAAGTGGGAAATTATATTTCGGTGGATTAACCCGCATACTATGAGATTTAGAGATGACAATGTGAAGGGTTACAACCAGTGGTATTGAGAATGATACTCGATGATTTAGACAGCTATATTATTAAATGTACTCGGTGGAGTAAATGGATAATATTGAAGATCATACTCGGTGGTGTAGTGGGTGACTTTGGGAATATGGTCTCGCGATAACCCATTATGTGGAATCATGAATAATATGAATTATGTGTGATTTGTTTGGTCAACTTAATATCATTGTCTATGGAAATAGCTGTAGTCAATGAATTAATGAAATCTTGGAGTTATGGAATAATATTTGGTGGTTTAGTAAATAATAATATTGTGTATTCTTGATGGATTAAAGTAGATGATTTAGAGGTAATAATGTGAAGGATTAAATATATGGTATTGTGAAGTATTATCGGTGGATTGTATTCTAGATTATTAGAGATAATATTGTGAAGTATTCTCGGTGGTTTAATATGATTTTGGAGTTATGATAGTACCATGACATACTTCTTACTTGTTGGATACCATATTGGATTGGATTATTCTTATGATTATCAAATTATGGCAATAGAAGGATTATTGGAGATAATAAAATTGATTATAGGGATTGTAATCAAACCCTGAACTTTGTATTTTTTTTATAAAATAAACTATTGGTGGAATAGAATAGTACGGTAAAAATGCTTAGCCTCGCTATCGGTCAATATTCACCTATGGGTGGGAATTTCAATTATCTCTTGAAAATTTGTATTGGATGTTATAGACAAGGAGTACTGCCAATGGTTTACAAAATAAAACTAAAATGAAAAACGGTTTTGGACTGGGGCGGAATGGTTTGTCTGGTGGGCGCGGATGGAGTGCTAGCTTTCATTGCGCAAGTACCGCCCCAAGTCAATTAAGGACCGACGCTTATGACTGTCTCCATTCTAAGCATAACCGTACAACCACATGTCAAAGTGGGCACGACCTGGCTAACTAATTTGTAGAAACCTGACTTAGACTCACCACTCGGTGGAATGTGGGAGCCGGAAAGAGGCACTGTTGTTTTTCTCACACGGCGCAAGAGGGGTCTTCTGTACTAGGTGGATATAACCCTAACAGCGGTGAAACCTCAGCGGGTGGGTCAGGTTAGGCGTATACATTGTAAAGGCCTTATCATGATATCCCTGTCGGCACACCTAAGGAAGTGTGTTAATTGTACTTTGCATCAAGGGAATATCATGTCTTGTAGGTAAAGCTGTACAACCTCTGCAGAGTTAAATCTATTCGAATAGCCGTGCCTACGGTCAAAGGCAAAGCTTGCTGAATGCTTTCATACTGGTAGACTTTGGTTTTTAGTTTCAAACTAAATGATGGTTTGTTTTGGGATTCGAGAGCGGTTAGAACTCTCGGGTGTGCTTCTGGCGGCTAAAGCCAGGTAGGTGGAAGGAACCTGATTTTGTGAATCATTGCAGACAGAGCCATGTGATTGGATTGAACCCTGATTTTGTTGAGATGTGGCGGATAGAGCCTGTGTATTAGTGAGTGGTGGTTAGAACCTTCACTGTAATATTACTTAATTCAATTATTAAAAAGAATTGCTCAAATATGCTTTGTGAAAATTATTAACAAGTATGATTTGATGAAACTTGGCTTTATGCAAAAGAATCATATTGAGCCATCTTTGGATAGCCTACATTGTGCATAATCTCCCAGACTTGCTGAGTACTTTATGTACTCACGTGCTACATTCTAATCTTATCTCAGAAGTGGAAGAAGATGTCAAGGAATTCCAACGACTAGGGCGCGCTCCCCACTCGATTGCCTGTGGGCATTTGGATGGGTCGCTTTGGTGTTTTCGTCTTCCGCTGCGGTTGTTGAAGTTGTTCTACCTGTTCAAGCCGTAATGGTAAACCTTGACCATAAGGTCTTTGCTTTTATTTGCTTTTATTCTTATTTAGTTATATGTGTTCGTGATATGGTTGTTGATTCATCACCTTTGACTGTGTGTACTAGCTACTGATCTGGGACTAGTACATAAATACACAGAGGACTCCGGATAGCCGATCCAGGGGCCCACATAACCCATAAACTATTCTAATATATACCATTATTAAAAAAATATTGTACAAACCCTCTAAACATAAAATAATTTACAAATCAGTGGTCCACGTGTCATTCATCCGCCCCCACCTATCTTCACTTTTCCTCCCCCACCTCTCACTTTCTTCATTTCCCATCCTCCTTTCTCTTTCCCCACCTAGCCCGAAGAAGTCAAGATCCATCCCCCCCCCAAACGTCTTCAATTGTCGCTGACGTCGCATGCAATCCCATCACCTTTCTCTAACCGAAGGTTATCAGCATTCGGAGTCGATCACCTGTGCTCTCCGTCATCCTTCGCCTCCGCCTGAGGTCATCGTTGTTGTCCTCTGCTGCGGTCTACTTCGTCCTCAGCACAACTCTTCGACCAGAGGTCCACTGCATCTAGATCCTGGGCTTGTCGCTAGCGCCCATATCCGGTCGGATCTGGTCCACCACCGTCTTTGTCTTCCAAGGCAATGGTAGGCCATCATCTTTGTCTTCCAAGTTAGTGGTGGTTGTCGTCTTCTCGAGCAACGTAGTGGCCGTCATCGATCTAACCTCGAAGGATGGCATGTTGCTGGGATCTCTAGCGACCGTGACATGTACTGTCCTTCCCCTCTCTTTCTAGCAAGACCACACCCTCCCTCCCCTGAATCCACCGCCTCCTTTGTAGGTTGTTCTAATAACTATGAGGCACCCACTTCACCTCCACAGTAGCATCTGAGCCTACCTACAGGGCACCCGCCTAGATGACACGTTGTACATGCCCTCATAGAGAAGCTATTAAACTACTTGAAATTCCGTGCGTTGCTACGGGCAGACGTGCTGGTAATTTTAACAAAAATAAAATCTTTTTAAACAACTAAAAATAAAAAAAAACTAGTTCTCTTTAAAAAAATGTGGAAATCTTTTTTTTTTTTTGAAAAAATTGCTCTCGTTGAGATTTGACCTCAAAATCTCTTGCTTAAAAGTGAATTTTTTTTAGAAATCGCAAAAGTTTGATAATGATCCAAATTTTTTATAGTATCTTAGACATGCTACTAGTACCCTTCTCATAAATTTTCAAAAATTTACAAATTTAGTAGCTTAATTAAACCAGTGAAATTGCTTGAAATGTATTAGTAGTATTCTTAGAATTTTAAAATCACAAAATTTTGATCATGATTTGAAAATTTTAAAGTAGTGTAGACATGCTCTCAGGACCCTTCTAAATTTTTTTCAAGAATTTGTAAATTTAGTAGCTCAATTAAATCAGTGGAGTTGTTTTAACTGCATTAGTAGCATTGTCAGAATTTTTAAAAATCGCACAAGTTTGTTTATAATCTGATTTTTTTACGGTAGGTTAGCCATGCTCTAAGTACCCTTCTCAAAAAGTTTTAAAAATTTACAACATTATTTATTAGCCTAATTAAATAAGCTAAGTTGATGAAAAAATTAGTTTTGAGGATATTTGAACCCAAGACTCACCCTAAACACTGCAAGTGTTTGCTATATGGGCTAAGCACCATGTGTGACATGAGATGGACAATAAATATATGAACCTAAATAACTCAACACTGTAGAAACTCCAAGGAAAAACGCCGCGTGGCGAGGAGAAGGGTGGGGTGCCGTACACACACACACACATATGGTGCTCAGGCACCATGATTTTAAATGCACGAATAAGTCAAATTCGGCTATATTTTTTGAAACTTTTAGTTTTACGGTATATACCCATCTATAATAATTCAAATGAACACATACATTTGAAAAAATATACTTGAATTCAAAGATTTGAACGAATTTAGATTACATGCTTTGCTGATTTATATGTATACAGACACTTCGCACATACCTACAATCAAACTATCATCAAAAAAAGAAACTCTAGCTTGAATTTCAATTCAAACTTGTTTGAACTAGTTAGTAAACTGGTTAAAATCAACATCCTAAAATTTATAAACATTTTCGAATGCAAATAAATAAATAAAATGTCCGTTTTAGATCATGGTGCCCAGGCACCATAGTGTCCCAGGTAACTGTAATATAAATAGTATGCATGTCCTCCCCCCTCTCTCTCTTATATATATGTATATGTATATGTATATATATGTATATATATGTATATGTATGTATATATATGTATATGTATGTATATATATATATATATATGTATATATATGTATATATATGTATATGTATGTATATATATATATATATCTACTATATAAAGTGAGAGTTTCTTCCCACGTCACATTAATTGCCCTGCTTAATTGCCCTACTTAATTGCCCTGCTTAATTGCCCTACGCAAGAAACGAAGCGTTGCTTTAATTAGCCAGCTTTTGCAAGAAACAAAGCGTTAAAGATAGATGTTTGATCTTATGAAATAGTATTTTTTTATTTTTTAATCTTTATTTTTCGTTATCAATTTTGTTTTTCGTAGCAACGCACGGGCATATAACTAGTATATATATATATATATATATATATATATATATATATATATATATATGACTTTTCTGTACTTCTAGGAGTACGTACTCCCACCTTCAATATACTACTTAAACAAATATGTTATACTTTTTTTTTATCACTTTCAGTATACTTCAATAATAATTTTAAGATACTACGATGCGATATTGTTGAAAAAAAAATCATCGAAGCCCTTCATTTTTGGCAATATACCATTTTCCATATGTAAAAAGAGAGTATAAACAATTTTTTTTTTGTGAAACTCACTTTGAAGTATCTTATAATCTCAAAATGATAAAAGATACAACAATATCATTTAAGAGGTATATTGAGCTAGAAAACGGTTATGGTACCTAAATAAATTCGTTCCTTAATTTCTTCTGTCAAGAAGGAACCTCCCATCTACGACTGACGACGAGTGACGACTCCAGTTAGAAATGACAAGGAAACTTTTGAAAGTGCCGTCTCCATGGACCAGTTCAAGCCCAACAAGCTTATAACGCTGTCCACCAACTTCTACTTGTACTGCACACCAATCAATCGTCCAAAATGTTTTCTCCAAGAACCACAAGTCCCCCGCATATATACGTTACGTCTACTGGGCCACCGAAATGCGCAACGGATCGGGGAGCCGACGGTCCAAGACTCATTCCAGCAAGGCAGCCCCACAGGCACACACTTGCAACGACTGTCGTGGATGCATAACACTAGAGAGTACACAGGCTCACGAACAGAACAGTCTCAACTCTCGAGAAGTACACATACAGAAGTCATAGAACGTCCATCTCATCGCGCAGAAGAGAGAGAAGGAATGAAGGATTACAATTTTAACGCCCCTAGCTCCTCATGCAAGCTCCCGTCCAGAGTTCACCTTATCTTTTTAACTAAGATTTTTCCCTCTTATTCGGTACCGATTTTCGCCTAAAATCGCCAAAAAATCGCCTAAAATCGTATGATGTCAGAATCCAATTTTTTTTAAAAATAAAATAAAAAAATCATGATTTTCTCTCGATTTTCACCGATTATCACAATATTTTGATAGGCCAATTCAATATTTCTCAAGAAACGATTTTCTCTAGGGTTTCACTGATCTTCTTTCGATAGGCCAATTTTTTTTTTTAATTTTTGATTTTTTTTGAATTTAACTGGTTTTTCGAGCGATTTCAAATGTCTTACTCCACTAATATATCCGATAATCACAATTTTCTATCGATTTTCTGCGATTTTTGAATCCCTGCTCCCGTCTCCCCAGCCCAAATGGTCTCTTACTCCAACAATTCAACACGCCAACCAAACTCTACAGAGAATATCACACGTGCAACGCGCCCCGCACATCCCGCGCGCAGAGCGACAAAGCTAGAAAAATTTTAAGGGGACATACACTTCACACTTACAGCTCCATGTATTGTAAAATGGTTTCGTAGCATTACAAATTCAATACATATATTCGAAATATACTAAAATTACAGTACAAATAGTTCTAAGGCCTTACAAATCACAAACTACCAAAATGGAAATCAAGTCAACCAATAAATTGATCTTATAATATTTTTCAAATTTTAAAGGTGCCGTGCATACCACACACATCCTAGATCGATCCGATCCGCTTGTGCGCGCGCCCGTGAAATACGCTCGGGGCAGTGCTCACACGTTGTCGGGCAGGTCGAAGTGCTGGACGCCGAGCACCTGCAGCGCGGCGTTCTGTACGAAGAGGACGAGGCCGCACTTGGTCGCGCGGAACCCGTCCCAGAGCGGGAACTGCACGGACCCGGACACGGTCTTCCTAGCGCCGGCGCCGTCCCGCACGGCGGCCACCTTCTCCAGCCGTCGCACCACGTGGTCGTTGAGCAGCGACTTGCCCTTGTTCTCGCCGCGGCCGCAGTCGGTGACCAGCCCGCTCTCGTACAGAGCCACCAGCACGCTGGCGCCGCCGTCCACGCGGGCGCGCAGCGTGCCAGAGAAGGACGCCTGCAGTGTGCTCGGGTTCGGGCGCTGGAACGTCACCTGCACGTGTCGGTCGCGGAAAAATTACGGAAAATGAGTCTGCGTGCACGGATGCCTCACGGATACGTTACTCTGAGCGTGACACTCCATCTAAAGTTCTAAACAATGCTAGTATCGTCTTAGTAGGTCCTGGCACCCTGCGGTAGATCTGAAGTGTTGACGAAGTATACATATACATTGGTAGGTTGATTGCCGACATGTTCTGCGACCCGTAAATAGTAACTGGATCCAAACCTACGCACCTACCTAAATTGAGTTGCCAGTGCAAGGCACAGATCACCTGAACGATCTCATATTCTCATGCATCATGTCATGCCTCGATGATGGATCGTGCATGCCCCGTGCATGCATGCATGCGCGCGCAGGTTGCAACATCTAAAATTTCTTCGGGAAACAACGAGGAGACGGGACAAAACACTGTGCAAATAAAGCGACGAGCGTACGCACCTTCATGGCGGGCGACGGGTATCGGGGCACGTCGCGGACGGCCTGCGCGAGCGCGTCCTGCTCGGTGCCGACGCAGTGCGCGCGGCCCTGCACGACGACCTGCGGCGTGAAGAGCGTGTCGAGCCGGAGCGCTTCCACGTAGGCCTTCTGCCGCACGGTCCACGCGCTGGACGCGAACGGGTCCTTCCACCCGCGGTAGTCCCAGTAGTCCACGTGGAACCCCAGCACCAGCACCGCGCGCTCGCCGCCGGACGACTCCTGCGCCATCCGCGCCGCCACCGCGTCCGCCTCCGGCGACGCCGCGCACCCCTGCGAGGAGAAGAGCTCCACCAGCACCGGCCCCGGGGCCAGCTCCTCCGCCGGGTCCGTCGCGCTGCCCCTGCCGAAGCACGCCAGCAGCCGCGGCGCCATTGCTAGCTCCTTGGGCCGAGGAGTAGTAAGGGACTTGTGTGGTATGGTGTCGCGCGCGCGGTGGTGGAGGAGCGTACTCAACGTAGGGTGAAGGGAAGGGACGAAGTGATCGAGGTGCGTGTTTGTCAGTGGCAGCCTGCAGTCCGGTAAGGTAAGCAGGGCGCGCGGTGGGGCAGTCGTTGGGTGGGTGAAAGGGAGGTAGAGGAGGGGACGAACGTGGCGGTGGCGACGGCAACAGGATACCAGCCTGGGACAGCACGCAACTTCTCATGGCTAGCTCTACGTTGCGATCTGTCGTTCGTCTGCCTCTGCCCATGCCATGTGTGTGCCTGCCTGTTGGTTGATCTCGCGCCCTGATCGGGGGCGCAACCAACCTGGTTACGCTTGTGGACACGCGCTTATAAATAGAGTGGTAGACCGCCCAACGAATCGACGCCCCGGAGCACATACCCCCAACAAACCAATCCGACTTACTCTCGTGTGGAGCAACGGAAAGGCCACGACGCCTCATCGTCGTGCCTCATCGCCGCCCCTACCGAGAGTAGAGACCGCCGCAGGAGACGACGGCCATCTCTCACGGTGTTGTTCTCTCAACACCACCGCCGATCCATCTTCCCCATCATCGGCAATGGCGCCCTCAAGCAACAACAATCCCGGTTGTAAACCAAAAGAACCGCATCATCTAGGTGTTTAATCTAGGCATCAAGATCCTTAGATTTTAACAATGGTATCGAGCACGGTTTGTAGTGCCTAGTTCAACCCTAGATGTAGATACACCTTCGGTATACACGCATAGCAATTAGAAGAAGATCGCCGGGTTGATGTGCTTAGAAATTAGAAGGAGAGGAATCCCAAATCCCTAAGAACCCTAACCCAAAATTCGTAGAACCTGATCAAGAAAGAAGGAAAGAAATCCTTACCGTGGGACTCGATCCACAGGTAGAATAGTCGGGCTGCCGCTGCCTGCCGCTGCCCCGCGCTGGCCGCCGGCCAGCACGCCGCCGCCGTCGAAGTCTGGCCATACGACGACAGGCCTCCGCCATCATCGCTTGCTCCCAAGCGGAACGCCGCCAACCACCGGCCAAACGATTCTTGTAAGGCTACGGCCCCACGCTGGCCGCGCGAAGCGCCTTGCCATTTTGTGCAAGGCCCTCGTTTTTCACCATGCCGCTTCCATGCAGCAGTGCAGATCCATTTTTTTCGGGATTTTGTTAGGGTTTTTGGGGGAGCCGATTTTTTCGGTTCTTATGGCATCTCGAAGCAATCTCGGCTGACCGATTCAATCAGACGGCACGACTTAAATTTATCGCGCCAATTTCCCAAATGGGTCAATGGCAAACCAAAGGCCCACGCTGGAAGTTTAAAGCCCAGTATGCATGAAGTCTTTTGGGCGATTTCAGTCCAAACCTAGTAGGACCTTTTGCTGTTATATATATATATATATATATATATATATATATATATTAAGTGTTCATTTTTGCTATGCATGATGAGCTTAAGTACTAAATTAAGTCTGTATTTCCGCTGCAAGTTTAAGTTTTCTTTTCTCTGATTAAATTGAAACCAACGTGGATATTTAATTAGAGAAAATAGTAAATGAAAAATAGTTTTATAATATTTCACATAGTTATGGTAATTTTATTTTCTGACCAACGTTGAAAATAATTTTTGCCATGACCATGTTAAGAATGAGAGAAAGTTTTTTTGAATAAAGTTTGCTCTATTCTAATACTGCCCAACGGTGTTTTAGAAATAGATCAGCCTTTATTAAAGTTGAGAGCATGTTTAATTGACCAACGTTAATTTATTCATGCCAAAGTTTATAATCTTTTAGTTTACTGATTAAATTCTTGTTTTATTTAATGAAGCTTTTCCAACCAAGATTGCCAATTCCTTGAGTGTTTTTCAAGGGCTTGAAAGGTTGAGCAGCAATTACTCCTCATGGAGAGAGAATTTGAGCTTGGCCATGGCTATGGCTGAGATAGATTATGCTTTGCTTCATCCAAGGCTGTGGCACCCTGCCTGCAGCAAATTGGGAGTCCTGGTTGCCAAATAATCTGGCGGCGAATTGTCGTATAGTATTGAGAAGGCAAAGTGGGACAACTCAAATAGAAAGTGCCTCATGGTGATCAAAGGCACCATCATTGAGTCCATAAGGAGCAATCCCAGGAATGTACAGATGCCAATGAGTATCTCAAGAAAATAGAAGAGCAAGCTATCCGGATCCACAAAGGCCTATGCACATTAATCAAGAAACTTGTCAATGACAAGTATGATGGATCCGGGTCGGGCGTAATGGACCAGTGCATTAGAGAGCATATTCTTAAGATGTCTAACATGGCTCACTTTCACGCCTTTTGATATGCCTTTAAAGAATGATTTCATAGTCCACCTTATACGGTTTCATTACCAAAAGAATTTGAGACTTTTGTTGTAAATTACAACATTAGTGAAGAAAAGTGGTCTATTGAAAAGTGCATTGCTATGTGTGTCCAAGAAGAAGAAAGATTAAAGGCACAAAAAGGAGAAGAGCTGAATGCGGTTAAGCATTCTCAAAAGAAAAGAATTATTTCGATTCGTATCAAGCCAAATTTCAAGAAAGGCAACTACCAAAAGGGCAATTGCTCGGTAGAAAGATTCACCAATTTTGAGAAGGGTGAACACTCAAATGGAGGATGAGAACTCAAATGGAGGACATGGTTCCAAAGTGAGTGACCTCCTAGGCCTCACGCCAGCACATAGATCCGCACACCGCAGCGTTGTGTCATCGTAAAGGGCACCGCATGAAGGATTGTGTTCTTTTCCTCAAGTGGTGAACAAAAGAGGTAAAGATCAAGTTACATTCATAGATGAATCCTTAGATATAGATTCACCAACTAGCACTTGGTGGATAGATTCTCGTGCAACTGCTCATGTTGCTAATTCTATACTGAGGATTCCATACGAGGAGGATCCTACAAAGAGGAGAAAGAGGAATTAGAGTGGCGAATGGAGTTAGTGATGTGGAAGCCATTGGAGATCTTCCATTAGAGTTGGATGGCGCTTCATACTCCATTTGCGTGATGTTTTATTAGTGCCTTCTTTAAGAAGGAATTTGATTTTGTTGTCTTGCTTAGATGATGAGAACATTCAGTGTCATTTTGGGAATGGAAAGTGTGTAATAAAGTTTAATAATAAAGATGTTGGTCTTGCCATCCGACAAGACAAGCTTTATTTGCTATCCCATTATGATATTGTGAATGACATAAGTACTTCCCGAATGCGAAAAGTATGCAATGTTAATACAAAGCGAAAGAGAATAGAAAGTGAATCGTCATCGAAATTATGGCATTGTCGTTTAGGCCATATTTCGAGGGAGAATTGAACGATTAATTAAAGAAGAAATTGTTCCTCCCTAGACTTTTGGATACGTATCATTGCATAGATTGTATTAAAGGCAAGTATGTTAAACAAATAAAGAAAGGCGCCAAGCGTAGCACGGAATCTTGGAAATAATCCACAGGACATTTGTGGTCCTTTTCCTCAGAAGACAGTGGATGGTTTGATTCATTCATTACATTCTGATCGATGACTATTCTCGCTATGGCTACATTTATCCTATCAAAGAAAAATCAGAAGCATTAGAAAAGTTTAAAATATTTAAAGGTGAAATAGAGAATCAACATGATCTAAAGATTAAAGTAGTAAGATCAGCACCGCGGAGGTGAATACTACGGTAAACACACCCTTATGGCCAAGTCTCCGTGACCTTTTTGCAAGGTACTGCAGGAAAATGGCATAGTAGCTCAAGATTCTATGCCTAAGGCGAACCTCAAGAAATGGAGTAAAGGCGAATCGCATCTTAATGGATATGGTGAGAAGTATGATAAGTTACTCCACTTTACCAGGTTAGTCTATGGATGGAGGCTTTAAAAAACCGCCGCCCATATTCTTAATCGCGTACACGAGAAGCTTCCGGCTCAAAACGCCGTATGAGTTATGGATCGAGGAAGCCTTCACCAAACTATCTACATGTGTGGGCTGTCCGGCTGAGGCAAAAGTATTCAACCCAAACATAGGAAAGTTAGATCCAAAGACAGTGAGTTGCCATTTCATTGGCTATCCTGAAAGATCAAAGGGTTATCGTTTCTACTGTCCAGACATATATACCAAGTTTGTAGAAACTAGACACGCCGTGTTTATAGAGGATGATATGATCGTGGGAGCATGGTACCCCGAGAAATTAGCCTTGATGAGAAGCGGGTTTGTGCCCCAACTCCTATGATTCAAGAGCCTTACTTCGACTCGTTGTGCATCACTGGTTCTGACAAAGACTCAGAGTTTCTCGAGTTCAACACGGTGTGCCGTAGGCACTGTTGTGGAGCCCGAGGCCCCCACTGCTTAGCGAGGAACCCGAGCAGCCTCGTAGAGAGCAAAGTGAACCCGCTCAAGAACCACTTAGAAGATCACAGAGAACAGAGATCGGCTATTCCAATGATTATGAAGTTTATGTCAAGGTGAAGACATAGAGATAGAGGGTGATCCCACCTCTTATGAGGAAGCGATAAGTCCCAATTCATCGAAGTGGCTTGCTCGCCATGCAAGATGAAATGAGATCCATGAGTACAAACAAAGTCCGCAGGATTTAGAAGAAATTCCCAAAGGAGCCAAAACAGAGGGTTGTAAATGGGTCTACAAAACCAAACGTGACTCCAAAGGGAATGTTGAAAGATTTAAAGCTAGACTTGTCGCAAAAAGGCTTCACTCAGAGATATGAATAGATTATACCAAACCTTCTCACTGCTTTAATAAAGGATTCTTTTAGAATCATTATGGCACTCGGCTCATTATGATTTAGAATTACATCGAGATGGATGTTAAGACTAAGATTCCTAAATGGGGATTTATATGAAAATGTATACATGGCGCAACCCAAAGGTTTTGTCATGGAAGGAAAAGAAAATATGGGATGTCGATTAAAGAAGTCCATTTATGGATTAAAACAAGCGCCTAGATAAAGTGGTACATTAAGTTTGATGAAACCATAAGAAATTTTGGGTTCAAAGAGAATGAGGAGGACAAGCTGCATTTATGCAAAGTTTAGTAGAGGGAAGTATATTTTCCTAGTTTTATATGTGGATGATATCCTATTAGCAAGCAAAGGATCGATCTCACTGCTAGAGACAAAGAAGTTCTTGTCCTCAAAGTTTGATATGAAAGATCTTGGTGAAGCATCCTATGTATTAGGAATTGAGATACACCGAGATAGAAAAAGAGGGTGCTAGGGCTATCAGCTGCAAGGCATACATAGAAAGTGTTTTGAAAAGATATAGTATGCATATGTGTAATGCCACGCCGCCTCCAATAGTCAAGGGCGATAAGTTTGGAAATTTTCAAAGGTCCAAAGAACAAGTATGAGATCGATCAAATGAAATCAGACCATATGCTTGGTCGGAAGCATAATGTATGCTCAAATATGTACTCGCTCGACTTAGCATTTACAACCTGGATGCTTGGAAGATATCAGATTAATCCAGAGTTGATCAACCGGAAAGTCAGAAGAAAGCCTTGCGTGTATTTGCAAGGACAAAGAGCCTCATGCTAACATATAGAAAGTCAAGTGCCCTAGAAATTATGGGCTATGCAGATGCTGAGATTGGGCAGGTGTAAAGACAACGGAAAGTCCACATCAGATATGTGTTCACCCTGCCCTTAGGAGGAGCTATATCATGGAAAAGTATAAAACAATCGTCAGGTAACGTCAACAATGCACTGAAGTTTGTGGCATGCTATGAGGCAGCGGAGGCAGCAATGTGGTTTAAAAAGTTTGTACCCTGCAGGTGAGTGGTGGACTGCATAGAAAAACCACTCAAATTATAATCATGCGACAATGAGCCGCGAAGATTTTACTCCCACAACAACAAGTCAAGTGGTGCCTAAACACATAGAGATCAAGTTTTATGTTGTGAAGGAGAAAATCCAGATCAAACAATAGAGCTTGAGCATATAAGCACAAAAGACATGTTAGCGGATCCCAAGCCACCAAAGGTCTTCCTCCCAACGTGTTTGAGAAGCACGAGCGGCATGGGTTTAAAGGAAAGACTATGATTACGGATAATAGGGGTCATTGAAAGCAACCGCTAGTCTCCCACAAAGACAAAGTTATTCTCGCTTTGAAGTAGAGAGGTGTGCTATAGTCATTGAGTTCAAGTAATTTAATTGACTGCTAGACGCTTGGTCTTGAGCACACTAATCTATGGAGGAGTGGAATGTTAAGTTAAAAGTGTGAGATATAAAAGGTTAATAGATCAAGATATAAAGTTTCAAAGTTGAATTCGAGATCAAGGGGAGAATGTTGGTTGATCTGGCGCTTGCGATCAGGGGCGCAAACCAACCTTATGGTTGTGGCCCCCTGCCCACGCGCTTATAAATAGAGGCAGACTGCCCATGAACTGACGTCCTTGGAGCACATACCCCTAACAAACTAATCCGATCTACTCCTCGTGTGGAGCAACGGAAAGGCCACGACGCCTCATCGTCGTACCTCTTACCGCCGTCCTCACCGAGCCCAGGAGAGACTTGCCGCAGAGACGACGGCCATCTCTCACGGTGTTGTTCTCTCCAACACCACTGCCGATCCATCTTCCCCATCATCGGCAATGGCGTCCTCAAGCAACAACAATCCCGAAGGTAAACCAAAAGAACCGCATCATCTAGGTGTTTAATCTAGGCATCAAGATCCTTAGTGTTTAATCTAGGCATCAAGATCCTTAGATTTTAACACTGCCTACCTACCTACCTAAAGCCTCTCCTCTGTTTTTCTTTTACTTTTCTAGTGCCTTCTCATTTCCTCCCTTTGATTAGTTTTATTTTAGGTGTCACAGTGCGATCTGAATGACGGCCGTTGTTCCAATGCATTTAGCAGCGCCTTGCCGTACCTCAATTCTTCTTTGGCGAAAGAAGATGCCATGTGTAAAAACCTGTCACCTGTGCGTGCCTGCATGTTGTAAACTGGGATCCTTTCCTTCGTCCAGTGTATTTTTGTTGGCGCGAAGTGGAGATGGGTGAGCTTTTGGTTCGCTGAAAACGGTGTCGGCGAGTGGTTGGATCCGCGTCCGCGCGCAGCGGCCGGGCTGCATTTGTTTATGACAAAGAGAGTCGGAACACGTTGCATTGTTTAGCTGTTAGCCATGTTAGGGAAATGCTCAAATGAGCATATAGGCAACTATACTAAAAAAAGATATATCACTTATATATATAATTTCTTATGTCTACAATATGCTACTGATGAGTGACGTTTTGTAGATTATGTAGTTATTCAGTGGTATATTATAGATTTTCTCGAAGAAATCTTTTTTATCAACTATGTTACATTTTACAGAGTTTGCGTGTTAAATTCTTAGTGATCGGCTCACCGCACTGTAATTGGAGTTCTGAGATGATGATGATCCAAGTATTCATATCATTCTCGGCTTTCGCCCAACCTCGCAATGGGCTGGTGAGTTGTGAGCGTACGAGTACTCCACCCACCCGGATTTAGATCCTCTGCCTTTGTTAGTGTAAATGCACGGTGCATTTTCACCTGGTAGACTAAAGAAATCTGAGGAAAAATGCAAATTGCTACAGTATTTTTTTGAAAAAATTTGCGAGATTTAATCAAATCTAGTTTTAAAATATGAATTTCAATCAAAGTATCCAAAATTTCAATAAAATTTACTAAAATCTTGAATACTGTAGCAATTTGAGTTGTTTTTTCTCATATTTCTTTAGCCTACCAGGTCAAAATGCACCGTACATTTACACTAACAAAGTTAGAGGATCTGAATCCCACCCATACATCAGTGCATAATTACACGTGTTCTAATAAAAACATTACGAGGTCGTGAATTTATCCTAGCCTCCGACGTTCTAGGTGGGTCCTAGACACGCTCCGCTGGGGCGCTTGGAGGCGGGGATCAAATTCGCGAGCGGCTGAGTGCGGCCGTGCACCCTACGGTACACGGACGTCCTACCTGATATCTGTCGGTCTACCTGACACATAATGTGAGCCTGACTCATGGGCCGGCAGGCCGTAGGGAGGTCTAAGGGCTGACTTGCCATGGGATAGTGGGCTGTACTAGGCCGACAAAAATAGGAGAAAGCTCACATTGGCATTTGGCAACCCGAGGTGTCGCTGCTTAATGTAAGCCTATTTGTGTCCAAACCGAGAGCGTCTTGGGCAGTTGGGCTTCCGCAACGGTAATGAAGCGACAGATGAGCCAGCACTTCCGAGACAATTTTTCGAACGGCACTTCGGAGAATGTCACCGAGTGAAGATTCCGGGTGGGTGCTTATATAATCGAACTCTAAGATTTGCTGACTGAATTTTAAAAATATTCGTGAGGAATTTTGGTTATAAACATAGCACCCTATTGTATAAGAGGAAAAAATCTACAATTAATAAAAAGATAAAAGAGTTGATATCCCTTATATCCGGTGTTTATATATTGTAATTATTCTTCGGGTATTCTCAATTGTTCTTGGGATTGATCTACATGCATCTTGCACAGCCACAACAACCGTCGCACGCACTGCACGACCCCGATGGCCGGGTCGTCCAAGTCTCATAACCACGGCACAACATCGATCAGCCGCCGAACCTCCTCGGTTTGTGTTGTAGCACCTGCACCGCGGCCGGCACTGATCGTTGTTGCGCCGAATGCATCGCCAACGCTCCCGATGAGTGTCGTACACCCGAACTTCTTTGCCCGCGTGTGCCCCACACCTAGTACTGTCGCTGCTCGGATCTACTGCGTGGGCCGAGTGACGAGCCAACCGCCGGATCTGCCACAACCGCACTACTGCTAAAGCACCGCTTTCGTTCACTCCCGTAGAGTGGCACTGCTACTCCCGACGAGTGTCGAGTTGTTGCTGGATCCAACACGATAACTGTGCTCCCGCTGAAGCGCCACCATCACCCACTCCTGCAGAGTGGTGTCGCTGCTACCGACGAGCTTGCCACCCAGAATTCAATGTACGGAGCCCATCGTTCATACCTTGCTGGCCGTCGCCTCGATCTTCTCCCGGATCAACTACCGTGTGACTCACGCCGCCACCACTATGTTTGTCGTCCATGCCTGCCACTGCGTTTCCCAGTGAGGATATGGATGGCTAGGGTTAAACCCATTGCCAGTCTGGGTCGGGACGGCACATGGGTCGGCTTCACGCAAATCCCGTGCGGACATTATTTGCATTAAACTTGCGGTTGAGGCATTTTTACAATCTAAACCCTGGAGTTTTCTGTAATTCCAATAAATAATTAGTAAATTCTCAAAGTTTAAATTAAATCCTGAAAACTAAATTTTTACGTATATGGGCATCCGTAAATTGTTGAACCTTAAACCTAGCACACATTGAAAGCTTTATATCACTGGGTTTATTTTTCTAGCATAACTCCATGGTTATGTATGCTGAATTTATTTTCTGTTATTTTGGTAATTTCGAAAATTGCTAGATGATTAGCAAAAAATTATGAAACATTATAGAAAAATTCTAGATAATTATCTCCTGATTAGATATAGACCAATCTTTATTGATTCAAGAGTGATCGATCATGTAATATATTGATTTTTCCAGCAGTATAATTGTTTTTTTTGCATGAATATAACATAGGATATGTTGGGCATCGCAGAAAGGGAATTTGTCGAGCTCGCACTGAATGGTAATAATTATCTAACTTAGGCAATGGATGCCAAGATTAACCTGACAGCTTGATATCTTGGAGCTGTTATTCCATCATGAAGCTATTATTACCCATCCTGAGGCTGACATCTTTGCTCTTCCTAAAGCCGCCTAGTGTGCAGCTCTGTACTTCTTAAGGCACCATCTCCATCAGAACCTGAAGATCAAATATTTGATGGAGGATGACCCGCAGCACTATAGAACTCCTTGAAGAAATGCTACAACTAGCAAAGATCCACCCTACTGCTAGAAGTAGAGCTCGAATGGACCCTCTTTGCTTGCAAGATATAAAATCGTGGCAACATACAACTCCGTCATTCACAAGCTTGTCTCCAAACCGCGTTTATGTAACCATAAAGTTACATATGCTGAAAGGATACAAGACATTGTGTACCTTTCATCCCAAAATGAGGATAATATAACAACAGTATGATCATGTTAGTACGAAAAGTACGAAAGCTTATCTACACTTTGCTAGAAGCATAGAAGCATGATGGATTTTCAATGAAGAATCATCATATTTTTTTCAATAGGACACAAGCAATGTCCAAAGCCCATGCAAATGCTCAACAGGCTAGAAATAGCCATGGCTGCGGACAAGGCCAAAGACATAAAGAGGGAAAAACAAAAGAATGATGAAATACAAAAGGGAAGAGACATGCCCCTAATGAAGAGGTAATGGTAAAGGGCTATGGAGGTTCCAAAAGAAAGACTCAGCCAACAAGGCTTCTCATCCTCCGCAATCCTGCTTTAGGTGCGGCTACACCGATCATTGGTGGACTTTTATATGCAATTTACTGGTAAAGTCAAGAAGACCAAGGGAAACGAAGTTGGGATACACTTCACCACTCAACCTATTTTTGACAAGGACATCGAGAAGTGTGATAACATTGTTCTCGATGTCATGGATGAGGCGTGAATACCTTATGGATACAGATGATCTTCTTGAGGTTGAGCTTAATGATTTCTAGAAGTACACCCATGATTTATATGGAGACATGCAGTAATCTCCCAAATAATCCTTCATTTTGCTAAGTCGATACCACATTTCCTTATGAGTATCGTTAAGCGTCTCTTTATCAGTTTAGTTTTAGTTTCTAATGAACATTGGTCTATGCACTTGAAGAACAATTATCATTTAGGCTGAATAATAATAATAATTATTTCTATAATATTAAATTCACTCATTGTGTTATGTTTGCTATAAATTTTACAATATGTTTCCCGAAGTAACATTTTTCTTAATGCTAAAAAGTATACTTTTAATATATAGAACAACCTATAATCCAATGGCGGAGGAGGAAATTTATCTTATAGACAGTTGCACGATCAATTTAATTCTTGGGGAAACTAAGCGCCTATTTGGTTCATAGCGAACTTTTCCATAACTAAACTTAGACTATGTGTGGCATGCCACAAAAGTGTGACCAACAAATTGCTAGGCACAAGTTTGGCAAAGTTAGACAAGAATTTGAGTCTATAACATGTGGTCCATGGGGCTAACAAATCATGGTAAGCCACAATTATGGCAATGAACCAAACAACTACCTAAGAAACCGCGGCATGATTAAGGTTAGGTGTGGCAACCTTAGGCATCAAACCAAATAGACCCTAAATATTTTCAGACTAATCATGGCTGGAAGTGATGCCCATCATTGTTCGCACTCGAAGTACCACACTACAAATGCCTGTGACATTCCAATATATTTTCCAGCATTTTTTAGTGTGGTACTTTTCTCTCGCTAATTACATGAAATAGTCCTTATTAAAGATACAATTAGTGTGTCGAGCCACATAAGGATCCTATGTTATAGGCTGTAGGTATTTAATAATTAATAGAGATTCATAACTATCGATGTTTAAGACCCGGGGTACCTAGATCGAGCTTATGAATGTAATTTGGGGTTACCTTTGTATAAGAAATCAGATATTAAAAAAGTAGGAAATTGGAATGCTTTTTATTCGGTCACGTGTGTTTTACAGAGTACAGGCTTCTGAATGGAGAACTAAAATCACTAATAATAATCTTGCTCTTCTCCTATGTTTTATTGTGTTGCTTCTTGCTCTCGACTCTCTTTTTATCCTTGCGTAGACTCCTTATTTATAATGAGCAAAGGGATGGTATTTGTCATCTTCCAAGAGGTGCCTTCCTGCCAAAAAGTGTCTCCTCGCAAAGAGGTGTCTTTTCACTGGAGATGCCTCTTCATAGGGAATAACTTCCAATCAGTTGTCTGTACTTGTTAGAGAGAGTGTGTTTCCTCTGCACACTAGTCTTATGCGGGGATAATTGCCTTTCCAACCTGTCATCTGGTTGGGGCGAAGGTTATTCAATGTCCGACCTGTATGCCGGTTGGAGCAACTGAATGAGTTATCTTTGACAAGTATAAGTTATAGCTGGTCAGGGTAATTATATGAACTATCCCAACCAGTGCACATATAGCTGGTCGGGGTAAATAAGATATACCTTACCTTCTGTGAGAACCCCCTCTTCCTATACCGCATCAGACGCCAAGGCTTCATCAGAAGCGTGATAGCACCAGTGATAGCAACAGGAAGCCTCGATCAAGATCTGAACCTAAAAATTGACGACGAGGATCGAACTCCTTGGGCTTCTCGGACTGCCTGGTGACGCGACTGACATCGATCCTGGATCAGAGTCCAAGATCGCTGCACTCCACAACCCGGTATCAAGGCACGGAAGGATAAACTACTTATAATTTACATAAGGGTGTAAAACCTTGAACAAGAGTATTAAAACCAAAAGAAGTAAAGCGACAGGAAACAAAAGAAAGACAACCGGCACTGGCCACTCACCCCACAAAGCATCGATCGGAGGGAGGGACTCTGGCCGCAACACTCGCAGAAAAGGGGCTCGCCATCATCCGGACATCATCATTACCTTCCTCCGTGGGAAAAAGGGTTATAAAGAATTCGGTGAGTACACGATGTACTCGCAAGACTTTAGTGTATGGAAATATAAATAAATGCAGCTGATTCAACAGATAAAGCTTCTACATCAAGTTAATTGCGTAGTCTGGATTTAAAATAGTTCATCGAAAAGTAATACTTAATTTGAAAGACAGCAGCTTTGAATAAAACATATTTACAAAGATACGAATAATCGAAGCTCCACAAAATGCTGCCACCATCCATGGTCGCGAATCCGGGATACGAATCGACATCCATACATAATCCCATCGAGAATCATATACACATATCCACAATCCCATCAAGTACCATTCCACCCCATACTTTATACCGAATTCTAAAATAGATTTTTCGTTTTCAAAACCAAACCAAATCTCTATACTTGATATGATTAGGAGAAGATTGCTCATAACCGTGAGCACGGCTTAATCGATTAGAATTATTTGATACTCTGCAGAGTTTCGCAAGACTTTACCCAAACACAACTCGGACTTGCATCCTCGTCATCCAGGTACACGCGATACACGAGGTATCCGATATACAAGAATGATCTATTCTTTCCCATCGTTGAGGTTATAGCCACACCTCAAAGACCGGCGATTTTACAAATCCACTACTATGGCGATAAGAGGCCAACCACCACTCAAAGGCGCCACGGAATACTCATCGATTTCGACGGCCGAATTGTTGGCCGCGGCATTACTATAGCAAGGCGTACACCGTTGTATCAACAAACATGAACTGGGCGATTCCTCGTTTGCAAAAGTACAAGCGCACACCTAAGGCGCATACGGGCTGGTCGAGGACACACACCGCGCTTGATCAAGCCAACACAGGGAAAAGGTCCACTCTTCTCGCCTACCAACGTGCATGGCTATCCCCTCACACTTCAAGTACTAGAATAGGCCGCCCCATCCCAAAGATTATGCTTGCAGGTGTTCAATTCAAAAACCGTCACAAGTTCGGTCCTTATATTTTTGCCTAGTGACTCAAGCCGGGAACTCCACTTAACTCGCCAACCAATCACCACCATGTTTAACTAGCACATATTATACCTCCGCCAAGTCTAATTACCAACTAGACACTTCACATTTTTACCAATATACCTTCGATTCACATTTCCAAAATTTTTCCAAAACCAATTACATTTATCATAATTTTGAGCATTTGGTAAGGACTCGACTTTGCTCACCTCTATTGCAGTTGTCTAAGCCGCATGCAATTACTAAATCGCTTATACCCAAGTGACATTTTATTAAATTGTCTAACCCTACTAAGGTTATCAATGATCTCAGGAATTAAATTGAGGGAAACCACCAAATCAGTATATCTACCATTCCCACAAACTAGCAATTTCATTGAATATAAACAATGCATATGGTTTGAGAAATCAAAGTAGACATCGTGAAATATAGGTTTCAAGATGGTCAAAGGAGGTGCTTTGCCTTGTTGTTGCACTTCGGTGATGTCCTAGATGATGCTCGTTGTTCTGAGGCTTAAGCCCGACTCGCTAGCCTCTAATCGGTCAAAGCAACAAAAACGACAGAAAGAAATACAACTTAGCAAAGAAAGTTCTAAATGCACCATGAAGTGCATGCAATACACAAGAATGAAGTACAACCAAGAAACCCCAAGAAACGACGACCTTTTTCTGACAACACAACACGACCGGACAGAATAGCGGCTAACCCGGATAGTCCGGGTTTTGATCCGGACAGATCCCGGATAGGTCCGGACACTCGATCGCTTCGTCCGGATCTGACAATCCGGACACTCCGACCATATGCCCTGATACTCGGTCCTAGGGCATTTGGTCCAACTCGACGAGGAGACGGAGACGCTTACTACTCCCTACAACTTCACCGCGACCGATCTACTTTACTTTCAGACACCTAGCGAACCTAAGGAGTTCGAACTAGCCGATTCTACGAGAAAACGCCGCTAACCCGCCAAACCTCTAACTCACACCAACAACTTCTTAAATCGACATTACTAATACCCGATCTACCACCTAGCATACCACATTCACTAATCCCAATCCCATTTTCAACCCTAGAACCACTACACCCAAAACCCTAGAATCCAAGTTCAACCCTAGCCTCCCAAATCCAAACCTAAGTCCTAATCCCACCATGAACGACTTAGAACCCAAGAATCTCAGCGAATCAAACCCTAAGAGAAAGCTTACTCCAAGGAAGATGGAGGAGGAGCAACGCCGGTGGAGGATGGGAATGACGCAGGGAGGAGCACACGAGATGGAGGAGTCAGGGGAGGGTCACCGGCGGTGGCTCGGGAGAGGAGCTCTGGGCGTGGTGGAGAACACCGAGGGCAGGTGGGAAATCAAGGTAGAAGAAGAAAGAATGGAAGGGAGCCACGAAATGGGACTTTATACAAAACCCCACGCCACAGGACTCTCGACTCAACCCGGAGACTCGGGTCAGGGGTCTTCAGAATAACACTAACCCGACACTCGGACATTGGTCCCGGACACTGGCAGATTGGACCGCTGCCAAATTTAATCCTGACACTCGGACTTTGTCCGGACATTCGGTTGATCCGATACTCGAGTGTGGATCAGGATACTCCTGACATTCTAACTCCTTTGAACTTGGGCCTTGACGGCTAAAGCTTCTGTGGTTGATTACTAATTGTCCCAAAGTATTTTGAAGTTAATAGGGTCGTGCACTTGCCCAACCTAATTCAATTTACTTATGAGCGAAATTACTTGTTGAAGGGTTCTTTCGATCCCAAGCAAGTATGTTCACTCAAGACACTAAAAATACACAAGCAGTGTATTATTGAACAAATGGCGTTTGAGTACAAATCAAAGTGGCTTGAGTATAGAAATACTGATATTACGCCTACCTCTTACAAAATCTCGCCTCGAGATTGCTAATTCTCTCAAGAAATTCGGTATTTCGCTCGAATATGGTCTCTTCACGCTCCCACGTGGCTTCATCTTCTCGAATGGTTGCTCCATTGACCTTGAGCATCTTGATAACCTGATCGCGAGCGTGACGCCAATTGTCTCGAGAATCTGACCGGATACTCGATACGAAAGATCGCCGCAAATCAAGATGGTCTAATTGGGTAACTCTCCGATGGAACCTGAAGACTCTTCTTCAATTGGGACACGTGGAACACATCGTGAATGTCCGAAAGATGTGGCGAGCTCGCCGATAAGCCACAACACCAACCTTCTCAAAAATCCGAACGCCGATGTATCGCGGGGCTAGCTTCCCGCTGACTTGAAATCTGCGAGTACCGCGGAGTGGTGAGACCTTGAGATAAACAAAGTCACCCACCTCAAAACTCAACTCGCATGACAGCGATCAAGATAGCTTTTCTCGACGAGACCGAGCTTCTCTCGTGGGTCTCGAATCAAGCTAACTTGCCTTTCAAAATTTCTTCAATCATGGTTGGCCCAAGAATTGCCTCACCAACCTCACCAAAATAAAGTGGTGTTCTGACTTCTGCCATAAAAGAGCCTCGAAAGGCGACATCCAAGACCGACTTGATGATCATTGTTGTAGGAGAATCAAAGAAATGGCAAGCATTTCTCCACGACTTGCCGTAGCCTGACAAAGACACAAGCCCTTAGCATGTCTTCAAGGATTTGGTTTGCCCTTTCCGTCTGGCCGTCAGCTTGGGGATGGTAAGTCAGCATCAAGGATAGCTTAGTGCCAAGAATGGACTCGCAAACTCTCCCAAAATCTGAGGTGAACCGCGAACCAGTCGAGATTATGACTTTTGAACTCCATGGAGCCAACAATATTCCTCGCAAATAGAGTTCCGCTAGCTTGGCTCAGAATAGGTGGTATGAATCGGAATGAAATGAGCTACCTTGGTCGACTGGTCAATGATCACCCAAATAGAGTCGTGACCGGTGGAGGACCTTGGTAGACCGCAATGAAATCCATCCCAATCTCTTCCCACTTCCACTCAGTGGATCTCAGTAATGGTCAAGTAAATCCTGGCCTTTTTGATGTTCAGTCTTGACACGCCGGGCACACATCACAATGCGCCACATGAGCGCGATCTCCTTCTTCATACTGCCACTAATTGTCTGCGAAGATCTTGATACATCTTGGTGCCGCCAGATGGATGAGAGAGGAGTATCATGAGCTTCTCGACAGATCAACCCCCTTGATCTCAACATTATCGTGGACATACACTGCTGCCCATGCAAGATCAGCCCATTGGACTTCACAGAAAACCTCGAGATGCGCCTATTTTCATCAATCATGCCTAATCTCAATCAAAGATCATCTTGTAGTTGAGTCGCGACCTGGAGACTCTAGAGTGGGTTGTACTGCGGCTTAAAGTGACGTAACCATACTCAACCACTTCTAGATTGAGCTTAAACTCTTCAACCACCGAGATCGGGCTAATGACACTCAAGGCATTCAATGCTTGCATCGAGGGCATCTGCAACCACATTTGCTCTTGCCAGGATGGTAATGAATACCCATCATAGTCTTTGATCGGCTCTAGCCATCGACTGCCTCAAATTCAGATCTCGCGAAAAAGAAGTACTTTAAGCTTTTGTGGCTGTAGATCTCACATCTGCTTTCCTATGAGATAATGTCGCCACAGCCTTGAGAGCATGAACAACAATTGCAAGCTCCAAATCATCGCTAGTAATTGGCTTCATGAGGCTTTTAAGGCGAGAAGCATAAGCAAACCACTTTGCTCCTCCTGCATCAACACACATCCAAGTCCAAGACGGATGCATCACAATAGACATCAAAGTTCTTGTGAATGCCTGGAAGGACCAAAATCGGTGCGTGGTGAGTCTATCCTTCACTCTTGAACTCGGACTCACAATCGGCGACCACTCATATCTCTCTCCTTCTTGAGTAGCTGTCATTGGTTTAGCAATTTTGGAGAAATTCTCGATAAACCGGCGATAGTATCCGCAAGACCAGAAAACTCCGAATCTCGTGGGACATTGCGGGTCGCTCCCAATTGAGTACGTGCTCTGTATCTTACGTGGATCAACTGCTACCCCACCTTCCTCGACAGACATGCCCTTAAACTCCACTTGCTTGAGCGAACTCGCACTCATCGAACTTGGCATACAAGCGATGCTCGCGGGCTTGCTAAGCACCATATGCAAGTGAAGTGCGTGCTCATCATCATCCTTAGAGTATATGAGGATGTCATCACGAACACCACCACAAATCTATGAACTCCATGAAGACTTTGTTCATCGATTCATGAAGGTGGTCGGTGCATTGGTGAGGCCAAACGAAACAACGCGTGTACTCGCATGCACCAGTGAGCGAGTGGTGAATGCGGCTTCACGATATCCTCGACGGATCTTGAGTTGAAAAATAGCCGGATCTCAAGTCTATTTTGGAGAAAACTCGAGCTCCGGGCCTAATTGGTCAAACAAGTCATCGATCCGAGGAGAGGATACTTGTTCTTGATAAAGCGATGACCTCATTCAACGACTAGGTAATCAACGCACATGAAGAGTGCAGTCTTTTCTTCTTCACAAACAGAATCGCTGCTCGCCTGTGGAGAAGAAGCCCAGGGACTAATGAACCCTTCTCTAATCGCTTCCTTGAGCTAATCTTCAACTCGACACTCATCGCCAGGCATCTGTCAGACGACGCTTTAGAAATTGAGAAGTGCTGTGTAAGAGATCGATGATGAACTCCAAATCACGATCGTGGCAAACCTGGCGGCTCATCAGGGAACACATCGAGTACTCACACACCACTTGCAGACTGATCGTCCTCGAATAAAGAGCATCGAGCAAAGGCCGCCTTCAGACCGCCGAATGTAAGAAAGGTAACAATGAATGCCATCGTGGTTGACTAATGAAACGGATCTCCTGGCACAATCAATATGCTCCTCGATGCTTGGACAACTACCCATACCTAATCACATCAAGACTGACGCCTCAATGTTGATAAGATCACCCCAAATTCTACCCCATTGATCTCAATTCTAACCCCTGGACTCACAAGCCTCTGGCATCAAAACGGATCCAGGCGAATCGGATCAACAAGTACTTCTCGAGGTACAAAGAACATACGCCGAGCAACAACCGTGAAGAAATAAAGGAATGCGACGCCCGTAGTCAAATAATACTAAGGCGTGGTACGGAATGAACAGATAACGCATCTAACACCACATCTGGAGCCGCTGCTGCCTCCTCTGCGGTGGCTACATTTAGCGGCCATGGCCCGGAAAGCCGTTGCACGGAACCGGGGCGTCTGACCGCCACTCCCACGCCCACCGTGACCGACTTCGGGACGGTCAGTGCACTCGAAGCTGTCACGCGGCTGCTCGCCGACAGACCTTGGCCAAGTGGCCCTTCTCGCCGCAGGAGAAGCAAGTGATATGGCCAAATGGATTCTCGGGACCCCAACCGCCGATCGGGCGGCTAGGTGATCAGACCAACTCCTGGGCGGCGGAGGTAAGCCTGAGACCTCTCGAATCAGCAAGGCCAAGGCCGGAAGCCGATCGAGTGAAGGTGCGGTCTGGAAGGTCCGCACGACCGCCGAGCTGCCCACTCTGCGCTTGCGTTTCCATAAGCGCTTTGGCGCCATCTCAATGCTAATGGCCTTGCCACCAAGACCTGCAGGCTAGGAATGCCGCGCCGCGAAAGCTGAAACGGATCTTCTGAGGTGCTCCTTGAACAATGTCACTCTCCTAGCCTCGATGGTCACCTCATCAAAGAACATAGCGTGACAAATGGTTGAAGGCGGTGGAGATAGTCCATCATCGCCATAGACTTCGGCGAAGGTCGTGAGAACTCCCGCTTTGATCTCAATCAAGCTCACTGAACATGGAAGGAATGAAGGCGCCTCTTGAACTCTGCCATGTGGTGACTTTGATTCAGTGGGCGACAGCCAAGCCTCCACCACGGCTGCGGCCACTGGAGGTAGTAGGCGGTGTAATCGAACCTTCTCGCGACGGGCAACCGACTAACTCCAACTTCCTCCATGTCGCTAAGCCAATCCTCCGCTTCCATCGGATGAGTCGGGCCAGGTGCCTGGCTGGCCGAGTTCGCTGGAACTCCGACAACCGAGATCGGCTGCCGGCTTGCGGGCCGTTGCTGCCCTGACAAACTGACCATCGGCTCCATGAGCTGAGTCTGCCGCAACATGAGTGCACTGCCATATCGGAGCGGGGAGGAGGTGGAGAGAGCCTCACTCGGGCATGTAGGCCGAGGATCGAGCCCCACCTGACCCACCAGAGGGACCCGCGACTGGGCCCCCGCTTCCCATCAAGATCGCCATGCTCCCCAAAGACATCATCGCTTGAAAGCGCACGAACCTGCTTCTCCTTCGGGGAGGCATTCAAATGCACGCTGAGTCAACTAATCAGGCAAATCAAGTGCAGTAATGATTGATCCCAAAGGATGCACTCATGAACACAAACACACTACAAGCATTCATTCAAAGAAGCATAAGAACCAATTCAAAACCAACTCAGTGGAAACGACAAATAATCCCTAATTACAACTTCACAAACATCTATCCTTAACCCATTCTTAGCTAAAACCGCATTCCTCTTAATCCTTTTGAACAAGATAGAAGAAGGAAACAAATTTTGAAATTTGGATTAAGATCATTCATTTTGAAGAGTAGATGTTTAAAAGCTATAGAATGGACAAGAATAGCATTCTACACTTTGAAAATAGAGTTTTGTACTTCAAAATAAATTTTGAGAAGAAAAATCATCCCCTAAGTCTAACGCCCAGGCTAACTAAGTCCTCTCGCAAATCAATGGCTCGATACCAACGCCAGAGAACCCTCTTCCTATACCTGCATCAGACGCCGCTTCATCAGAGCGTATAGCACCGTATAGCAACAGGAAGCCTCGACACCAAGATCTGAACCTAAAAATTCGATCGACGGATCGAACCCTTAGCTTCGGACCGGTGCTCAGACGACCGATACTGATCCCTGGATCAAGAGCTCAAGATCGCTGCACTCCACAACCCGGTATCAAGGCACGGAAGGATAAACTCGTATAATTTACATAACTGGGTGTAAACCTTGAACAAGAGTATTACGTAAAACCAAAAGAAGTAAAGCGGCAAATTTAAACAAAAGAAAGACAACCAAATAAGAATGGCCTCGACCACCACGCTGTATCGACTGGAGGGAGGGACTACGAAGCCGCAACACTCGTAAAAGGGGCTCGCCATCATCCAGACATCATCATTACCTTCCTCTCGTGGAAAAAGGGTTAGCAAAGAACGGTGAGTACACGTATGTACTGCAAGACTTTAGTGTATGGAAATATAAATAAATGCAAATTGATTCAACAGATAAAGCTTCACACCGGGTTAATTAAATAAAGTCGGATTTAAAATAGTTCATCTAAAAGTAATACTTAATTTGAAAGACAATAGCTTTGAATAAAACATATTTACAGTATACGTGAATAATCTGAGCTCCACAAATGCCAATTATCCATGGTCGGAATCGATAATGAATCGACATCCATACATAATCCCATCGAATCATATACACATATCCACAATCCCATCAAGTACCATTCCACCCCATACTTTATACTGATTCAAAATAGATTTTCGTTTTCAAAACCAAACCAAATCTCTATACTTGATATGATTAGAGAAGATTGCTCATAACAGTGAGCACGCGGCTAATCGATTAGAATTATTTGATACTCGCAGAGTTTGCGCACTTTACCCAAACACAACTCGGACTTGCATCCTCGTCATCCAGTGGTACACGCCGATACACGAGGTATCCGATATACAAGAATGATCTATTCTTTCCCATCGCTGAGGTTATAGCCACACCTCAAAGACCGGTGATTTCACAAATCCACTACTATGGCGATAAGAGGCCAACCACCACTCAGCGCCACTTTAATACTCATCGTGACGACTGCGAATTGTTGGCCGCGGCATTACCCCCATAGCAAGGCGCATACCGCTGTATCAACAAACATGAATCGGAGCGATTCCTCGCCAAAGTACAAGCGCACACACGGAAGATACGGGCTGGTCGTGGAGGACACACACCGCGCTGATCAACACGGGAAAAGGTCCACTCTTCGCCTACCAACAAAGTGCATGGCTATCCCCTCACACTTCAAGTACTAGAATAGGGCCGCCCCATCCCAGCATTGCGCTGTTGCACTGTTTCAATTCAAAACCGTCACAAGTTCGGTCCCTTATATTTTTGCCTAGTGACTCAAGCGGGAACTCCACTTAACTCGCCAACCAATCACCACCATGTTTAACTAGCACATATTATACCTCCCGCCAAGTCTAATTACCAACTAGACACTTCACATTTTTACCAATATACCTACGATTCACATTTCCAAAATTTTTCCAAAACCAATTACATTTATCATAATTTTGAGCATTTGGTAAGGGCCGACTTTGCTCACCTCTATTGCAGTGTTCAAGCGTATGCAATTACTAAATCGCTTATACCCAAGTGACATTTTATTAAATTGTCTAACCCTACTAAGGTTATCAATGATCTCGTGGGAATTAAATTGAGGGAAACCACCAAATCAGGGTATATCTACCATTCCCACAAACTAGCAATTTCATCAATATAAACAATGCATATGGTTTGAGAAATCAAAGTAGACATCGTGAAATATAGGTTTCAAGATGGTCAAAGGAGGTGCTTGCCTTGTTGTTGCACTTGGTGATGTCCGGATGATGCTCGGGTTAAGAGGAGGCTTAAGCCCGACTCGCTAGCCTCTAATCGGTCAAAGCAACAAAACGATGTAAAGAAATACAACTTAGCAAAAGAAAAGTTCTAAATGCACCATGAAGTGCATGCAATACACAAGAATGAAGTACAAACTAAGAAACCTCAAGAAACGACGACTGGACAACACAACACGATCGACAGCCTTAACCCGGATAGTCCGGGTTTTGCATCCGGACAGTCCGGATAGGCGGACACTCCGACCGCTTTCGTCGGATACTCCGGATAATCCGGACACTCGACCATATGCCCTGGGATACTCCGGCCCTAGGGCATTTGGTCCAACTCGACGAGGAGACGAGACGTTACCACTCCCTACAACTTCACCGCGACCCGACCCACGACTTTCGACACCTAGCGAACCGGAAGGAGTTCCAACTAGCCGATTCTACGAGAAAACGCTGCTAACCCGCCAAACCTCTAACTCACACCAACAACTTCTTAAATCGACATTACTACTACCCGATCTACCACTCTAGCATACCACATTCACTAATGCAACTCCCATTTTCAACCCTAGAACCACTCCACCCAAACCCCTAGAATCAAATTAAAACCATAGCCCCCCAAACCCACACATATGTCCTAATCCCACCATCAACGACTCTAGAACCCAAGAATCCCGCGAATCAAACCCTAAGAGAAAAGCTTACCTCCAAGGAAGATGGAGGAGGAGCAACGCGGGGTGGAGGATGGGGAATGACGGCTTGGGGAGGAGCACACCGAGATGGAGGAGTCAATGGGAGGGTCACCGCGGTAGGTGGCTCGGAGAGGAGCTCGGGGTGGTGGAGAGAACACCAAGGAGGTGGGGAAATCAAGGTAGAAGAAGAAAGAATGGAAGGAGCCACGAAATGGGACTTTTATACAAACCCCACGCTAATACCGGGACTCTCCGACTCAACCCGAGACTCGGGTTGGGAGTCTTAACACTAACCCTAGACCTCCGACATTGGTCCCACACTCGGTTGGACTCGGCCAGCCTAATCGGACACTCGGACTTTGTCCTGACATTCCGGTTGGATCCGGATATCTGAAAGTGTGGATCCTGATCTCGACATTCGAAACTTTTGAACTTGGGCCTTGACGGCTAAAGCTCTCGAGGTTGATTACTAATTGTCCCAAAGTATTTTGGAAGTTAATAGGGTCACAGGTGCACTTGCCCAACCTAATTCGAATTTACTTATGAGCTTAAATTACTTAAGTTGAAGGGTTCTTTCATCCCAAGCAAGTATGTTCACTCAAGACACGAAAATACACAAGCACAGTGTATTATTGAACAGCGTTTGAGTACAAATGTACAGTGGCTTGAGTATAGAAATACTCGGGATATTACACCTTCGACTAGTTCCCTATACACTGGTCGGGAATACTTCCACGTGACTAAATTTAACTCTGGTTGGAATCGTAACCAAGTAATAGGCCTTAGGCCTTATCTTTACTTATGGGCTCTTTTTCCTTTCTTAGACTGTAAGCCAACAAAATAGAATGGGACATGTTAATCGTTATCAGATAGCCCCCAAGGCTTGTAGATACACATATTTACTTAAGGCTTTTAATTTATTAAGACATTATGGGATCTCGCGCTAATCATGTCACCATTTCGGTTCCTAACAGGAAAATATTTTGCGATTTTCTTTGTAATTGAACCGACGGTATAACTGTCCTGATGAATAGTATATATAAGGGGGGTAAGGCTTCCTCGAATGCTTCACGTCTTCAGACTTTTGAGCACAAAAGAGTTTCTCTGAGTTCTCTTGCTTTTTTCTTGGCTCTTAAGGCTTTTCATCTTCTATTTTGTTTTCTTTCATATTTAAGAAGTTTGATCGAGAAAACAGAGGTGAAAAGTCTTAAGAACTAGAAGAAAGTTTGAAGCCTTTTTACCTTTCAAGTTCTTCTCCTTCATCTAGCATTCTTGTAATGAAAAGATCCATTCTCACTAAGCACATGATCAAGAACCTTTAGATTCAAGGTTGGATTCCTCTGCGCGGAATGATGTGATGGGATCCCAGCGGAGAAGATTCAAAATCGGTACCTAATGAAGGGTGTATTATCCTCTTGGCTTCCATTATTAGGTTAGCTTTTTGCCTTCCTGAAAGCAATTTTTTTGCCGATGTGCTTGATCATTATAAGATTGAGTTTCATCATCTTCCTCCCAATTCTATTTTGATTTTAACTGTGTTTTCGCATCTTTGCTATGCTTTTCTTGGTATTCCTCCTCCTCTTAGGATTTTTTTATATCTTTTACCAATATACCAAAAACAGTAAAATCAAATATACTAGTGGTAGTGTTTATTTTAAACTCAAAGACAAAATGGCTTCCAAGTACCCACATCTCCCGACCAAGAATATTTCGCGATATTATAGAAAAGAGTGGTTTTACTCAGAGGTTCCTGTGAGGAGTCATCTTCGATTTACCGAAGAACCTGCCCCAGTATGGTTAAGGAGTGATGTCAAGAGGGAAAGAGTTCCCCTGAAGATCACTTGCTAGGAGAAGAATATTATCAAGGCCATCGCCAAGCTGGTGTCTACGGGCTTGACTAGGCATAAAATTGTTTTTTAATTTCTGTATCACATATTAAGCCCCTTGAGGAAGTGGTTCAGGTATGCCTGGCATCTTGAGGGCGATCAGGACACCATCAAGGACGAACCTGGAGGTAAGAATTCTCCGACTTCTTTTCTTCTTCTTCTTTAACGAAGATTATTCTAATTTTTGTTTTTATTAGTTTTTTCCATTGAGGTGACCGCTCTAGGGTAATTGAGGTCTTGAGGGTTTCCTCATATGTGTCCGATCAGGGTGCACAAGATAGTTAGCCTTCTAGCCTTATCGAGCAATCCAATGAGTTCATAAAATGAATGCATTGAGGTATGTAATAAGTAATCCTTTACTTATTGATTTTATTTTCTTTAGATGCATGGTCAGAAGCAAGCTACCAACTAGTCAGAGGTCACAGTTACGTCTCCTCCAACCAAGAAGAGGATGACTCTTGTTAAGAGTGCCTCTAAGGTGGCGGACCCGACCACTACCACCCAGACCAGTGCTGATCCAACCAGATCTGGTCAAAGTATGCATGATCGTCCTTAAGCTCAAGAGAAGAGGACAAAGCTTTCTATTGAAATTCAGTGGAAGAAGAGGACCCCTTCTTAGGTGCATAACAAGAAAAGATGCAATAATTGGGACACTTCTTACAAGCGTTACCCTTTATTACCGTATATTCAGGATGAGGAGGAAGAATATGACAAGGATGACGTTCCTCTCATCATGAGGAAGAGGAAAATAGCTCATTCCTTGGATGTGGGGGTATCAACATCTCCAACTCTCCCAGTTGACAGTGGGTGTGCCATCTAGTCGGAGGATACCCAAGCAACATGGGTTATGTAGTCTAGATTTTTTGTAAGGTAAGTCTATTTTTACCTGTTTTTAATTCTAAGCACTTAACTTTTAGAGTCTTGAGTTTTTTTAGCCCCCCCAAGTTACTCCTTTCGAACTAACTCAAGGTGATCCTGAGGCTAATCCACTTGTCAGTCTTGTGATGACCAGTGTGGAGTTAACCTTAATTGGTGCCCCTTGAGGAAAGTACCAGTGAGCAACCGACTAGTATATAGGGCATCGAGTTGGCTCCAATTAGTATTGAGGATGCAATCCCCTCAAGTACTGATGGTGAGCCACTAGTCGGGGGAACTTCAACAACCGAAGAGGAGACTGAGCTTCTAGTGGCTAGAGAGGAAGTGGTTGGGATGACCAACGAAGGAGAGACCCCTACTGATCAGGAGACCTGACCTGAAGAGACTCCTGCTATGGTAGAAGATGCACTGGTCAGCCTGACCAGTACAGATATTGCAGTGGAAGCAGCTAAGACGACCTCGACCACTGAAGAGAACATTGTGGCAGTAAATCCACCAAGCACTTCTTCTGGTGTCACCGACTAGAGAACTTTTGAGCAAGCCTTCAGTGGCTTGGTGTCTAAGGTACTTTTATCTTCTCTCTTTTTTTAGGACAACTAAAGAATATCTTCTGATTTATTTGTATTTTTTTATAGTTTACACAAGATACAACCGATCCATTGAGACAACAGGTCGGGACTTGGGCCAAGGCCGAATTTGCAAAAAAGTAAGTTAACTCTTAACCTTCTCTTGTTTATGCTTTACTTGCAAAGACATAAATGAGCAAGTAAAAGAATAACATAGCTAGAGAGACAGCTTTTGGTGACATAAATGAGCAAGTAAAAGAATAACAGGTCAGAAGGGTTTGGGCATGGGGGGGGGACTTTTGGGCAGCCAAATCTGGCCCCCACCCCTTGGTGCGCCCCCCACTCCCTCTCCCAACCCTAGCCACCACCCCCAAGCCCCCCATGCACCTCCACCCTTCCCCTTCCTCTCCATCTTCCCCCATGGCGCCACCACCCCTCTCCTCCCCTCTCCACCTCCCTTGCTGCCCCTAGGGGAGTTCTCCACCTCACCACCCCGCAGATCCGACCATTGGAGCGCTCCGCGATGAGGAGATCCGGTGGATTTGGAGCAAGGAAGGAGATCGCGCGAACCGGGAGGAGATCTGTTGGGTTTTCGTTCGTCGGGCGAAGGTATGGCCACGGGGATCCTTGGGGTTGGTCTAGGTTCTGTTCTAAGGGTTAATATCATGTTTGTAGATCAATTGGTGGTGCTGTAATTGGGTAGATTAGATGGAATCTAGAGTTTGCCACGTTCTCTGTTTCGGGCAGCATGAGCAGTCAACCTAGGGTTTGGCTTTTCGCCAATTTAGAGTCGGATTTTGGTCGGCCGCCTGTTGAGGAAGTTGTAGGTAATTTCAATACCTTTCAGTGGGTATAAAGAACGTCCAATTCCGCCCAGCCGTTTGAAAGTTATGCTTGTTTTACCGAACATGTTAAAAACTGTGACGTGATTAGAACAGATCACGGTATTCTGTAGATTAAACCACTTTAGAGTCCGAATCAGTTTTTCCATATACTTAGAAAAAGTTAGGAAATTTCCTAAGCTACGCGAGGATGTACTCGTTCAATCGATTCAGAGTCGTAGAACACGAGTTATGCTCGTTGCAAGTCTGCTGTCCCGACGGGACAGAACCTCTGTTTTTGGGTTGTGCGGGTAGTTTGCGAAGTCGGGGTAGAAGAGTGTTTGCGTATTGTTTTGTGGGCATGATTTTGAGTGTGTGGTGCCTATGTGCAGGTGATGTGACCCCGGGGGTGCCCTCTACGTCTCGCCAATCCGTCGCCCATGGTTGAGGCAAGTGTATTGGAATGGGTAGCGGGTTGTAGTTTGCTAGATTGGTTGAGATTGAAATTGAATATATGATATGTTCACATGCCATGCTTTAATGTTTGCCATTGATATGATGAATATGTTTATTATGTTATGATGCCATGTGTTAATGTACAAGTTATCTATGATGTTGGCATGTGTTAATGTACAAGTTATCTATGATGTTGGCATGTTTGCATACATGGCATGATGCATGGCTGGGTCGGTGAGAAAGTCATAACTAGTCCGGGAAGGTCGGTGAGAAAAGTTATGACTAGTCCGGGGTGCCAGTGAGTAAGTCCTACATCGTGATTCTATCCACCGCGGTGAATGGAAGTGAGGAGTATGCACCCTCCATCTTCGGGATGGAAGGGGGGAGAGGGTGCACACCGACGGGTGTGTACTCAACCATACCAGTATGAGTTTCTAGGAGATATGTGCATCGCATCGCATTGCATTGCATTATATGAGGATGTTATATGATGATGTCAATGATATGCTTACACTATGAATATGAGATGTGTATGATGTCGTATGTGAAAAGTGGTGATGAAGGTATTGGAATGTATTTTCTTGTTCCATTGCAATATACTTGCTGAGTGATGAACTCACGCTTGTGTTTATGTTATTTTTCTTAGGTACCATGAAACCGGCATGCGGGAAAGGGAGCTAGTCACACGCCATCACTTAGCATCACACATATAAACAATGACATGTTCCTTCCTTTAATTGTGATGGTTAATTCACTGAACTAAACTGTGGTGTTGATGCTTGTTGGTTGCCATGAGTAAATGATTAGTTCATATTTGACATGAGACGGATAGGCTTATATCCTTAGCTGTATGATGGCTGAAATTCCTGTTTTTTCAAGTTATTGCTATCGTTCTTTATGCTATCTTGATATGTTAAGATTGTTGTTGCTTCAATTCATGGAAAAACAAAGGAGATGCTGCCAAAATTTTCGGTATTAGCATTTGCTCCTTTGCTGTAATTTACTTGTAATTGTGGTATTTAGAGGTTGCTTAGTCTATGTTTGGTAGCATTCGGGTATATTAAATGCCGGGGTGTTACATTCAACCGCCTTGGAAAGTCTGGCCTTCCTAGTCGGGTGTCAATGTTATTAACCTCTCTCCAAGCGGACTTGAATTGCCTTTTCGAAGAGTACGCAGAAGATCCTTCAAAAATCATGTTAACACGATTATCAGGCTACTCATAACCCATGTTTTCATCTCCATTTGTGTCCTTGTTGTTCCGACCTTTTGGTAGGGCTGGTATGGGACTATTTTCAGAGTAAAATTCATCCATACATCTTTGCCATGTATGGTAATTGCGTAAATCGTGTCCTTGTGCATTATTCAAAGGACACCATCATCCATTCCCACTATTTGAAGTAGAACTCTTGAGAAGTTTGACCAGGTTTCTTCTTCCAAGTTGACTTATTCTTGGAGTACGCAAGTTGTTCAGAAATACCTACGACGTCCCTTTGAGAGATCTTTTTACCCTTTTATTACCATTACCTTTGCGGTCTTCAAGTGTGAAGGATTTTTTAGGTTTATCACCTTCAAAAATCTTCAAATATGGTTGGGGTGGTGTATGGACCTTGTCGAACATATGGTTCCATTCAACCGTCTCATGGACGTTGAAGTACCGATCCGCCATATCGATGTTCAAGACCTGGGGTCCCTAGATCGAGCTTACGAATGTAATTTGGGGTTGCCTTTGTATTCTATTATTCTTTTATATTCCCCATTGATGCCTTTGGCCTTTTTCCGCAGTCATGGCTATTACTAGCCTGCTGAGCATTTACATCTGTTTCTGGCAGTGCCTTTGTCCCATTAGGGAGAACATGATGATTCTTCATCAGGAGATCATCATGCTTATTTACTTCTAGCAAAATACAGATAAGCTCAGAGTACTTTTGGTACTTAAAATGAAAATGAAATTACTGTTACTACAGTATCCTCATATTAGGGTGTAAGGTGCATAATATCTTGTCTATCATTTCACCATCGGTAACTTTCTGGTTAAAGAATCTTAGTTTGGTGACAAGCTTGTGCATGAAGAGTTGTATGTTGCCATGGTTTCAAAATCTTGAAAGCATAGGAGGGTCCACTCACGTTATGCTTCTGGTAGCAGGGCGGATATTTCCTGATTATATCATTCATTTAGGGAATTTCATAGTGCAAGTTGGTCCTCCCACATCAAATATTTGGCATTCAAGTTCGTATGGAGATAGTGCCTCAATAAATGCAAGGCTGCACACTTGACGACTTTAGAAAGGGCAGGGTTGTGAGCTTCAGGCTGAGTGACAGCAGCTCCAAAAGATCGAGCTACCAAGTTGATCTTGGCATCCATTGCCCAAGTGAGGTAATTGCTGCCATTCAGTGCAAACTAAGTAAATTTCCTCTTTGTGATATCCGACATATCATATATTGAAATAGTATTGAATTTTACTGCTAGTAAAATAATTATATTGTATGCATGTCATTGAATTAGTAAAGTTTTACGTAAATCTATTCAATAGATAACTATCTAAAATTTTCCATAATTGTGTTAGCATTTTTCTTAATTTTTTGCAAACTATCAAGCAATTTTTACCAAAATAAGAGAAAAATAAATTCAGCATATATAAACATAGAATTATGCCAGAAAAAATAAACCAAGAGATATGAAGCTCCCAATGTGTGATAAGTCTATGGTTCAACAAATTTGTGAAAGCCCATATACGTAAAAATTCATATACTAGGATTTGATATAAATTTTTAGAATTTATTAACTATTTTTTGGGATTGCTAAAAACTTGAGGGTCTAGAAAGTAAAATTTCCATAGTCACAATAATTTTTTTTAATTTAACCAAATTTTAAGGGTTAAAATGCAAAAAAATTGTGGCCTGCTTAAAATAGGCTTTGGGCCAGAATTAGGTGGTCGTTCGACCTGTCTATCATTCGTGAATCTGAGCAGGTTGACCCTTAAGGGCCTGGATGGACCAGGCGACTATAGTTAAGAACCCTAGCCGCAATGTTGTTTTGGCCATGTAACACGCCGGCACCTCCCATGCCCCGAATGTCACAACAACAAGCATAATTATCAACTAAAAAGCATTTCTAATAAAAATTTCAGCAAGAACACTAACAGCTTAGAACAAAATTTCAGCAACATAAAACATCTCTAATTAATCACTACGCAACATCTAGAACATAATTTGCAAGGTAGAATAAAGAAAGATAACAATATGACCTCACAATAGGAACCCAATCCACGAACAAGGTATATCATGATATAACCATATACATAAGCCATAAACTCTCATCCAAAAATCACAAGATAAATACTTAACAAAACATAACCAATATGACAACCATAAACTCCACACCAAATTTAACTAGACAAAAGTAAGGTATAATCAATGACACAATCCACTAGACGGAATCTATTACATTAAATTTAAATATGCGGTTATCTAAATTGAGTGGTATCAAGTGAAGTTGTGGAGCTAAATCCCTTTCCCATATGCCGATCTCAAGGTACCTAAAAAATATTAAATAAACAAGCATGAGTCCAAAACTCAGCAAAATACATTATACCATGAAAATAGCACATAAAAATAAATCATGTCAATTTGAATCATAGTATGTTAACTGTACAAGAGAGCAAGCACACTAATTTAACATTCTTTTCTCTTTAACCATGCAATGCATCATGTATGCTCATAATGCACATCACATAGCGTATACCGGTATAGCTAAGTGCACACCCGCCGATGTGCACCCTCTCATTTCCATCCTTCCCGTGGAGGGGCCTACTAAAATAGGTCTTTCATGCTCACTACATGTGAGACATAGAGGCCCACACGGGTGGGTCATCTCTTCCATCATGAATGCACATATGCAAATGACATGAACAAATTACAAGTGGCATCCTAATCACATTCTCGTAGCCATAAAACATAACACCAACATAACTATTAACATAAACATCGCAAACTATGTATGTAACAATGGTAATATGGCATTTCAAATATTTAGGACATCACGATACAATTATCAAAACGATCATCAAACCACACTATACATTAAAATTTACGATACACTTGCCTTTAACCTCGAGGAGTAGAGTGGCAAGAGGTTGAAGCCACTCTTAAATTCACACCACCTGAAATAATTTACATACATATCAAAACAATGCTACCATAGCAAACAAAATAAACATAACGACATCGAATCTACGTCCAACCCCAAACTTTGCTCCCTCGCGCGAAAGGCAAAACCACCGCTATGCTGTCCTGATGACCTAAGGGCTATAAGTTCTAACCAAAAAAACTCAAATGACAGAAACAATGAGCTATAGGGGAGCTACCAAAGATTTCCCACAAATTTCTAATTGCCCAACATACTCAAATAATCCACTTAGCCTTTCAATTCTGGCCCTGTGCTGCCATTCTGGACAGCTGACTTAAAACTAACATAAATTTTTTTATACAACTCAAAATTCAGTAAACGAGGATATTTTTGAAATCTATAATAAATTTTCTAGATTTCTTTAGTTATTGAGAAAATTTTATTTGGCCTCTAACTAACCCTAAAAAGCAAATACCGCAGGTACTGCCAGCAGTGATAGGTTTTGGACAGCAAGAAATCAAACAACCATAACTTTTAAACGGCTAAACCAAAATTCATTCTCTTGGTCTCTAATGAAAGATAACACGATGATATACAACTTTTACAAAAGCCAACCCCTCTGAAAATGGCCTTAGGGTACACGAATTAACACCCTAAAACCACGATCTGATCTATCCGAATACACAGAATGCCCTCAAACTTATGATCCTCCAATCAAACCTAATCTCCCTCATTAAAGCCTATAAAACTAACATAACAACTCCTAATCACGTCCTCCTAATATGGTGAAACAAGAATACCTTGAGACAGAAGGAGAGGGAGGATGCGTCAGGAGGAAAAACTATTGGGGAGGGGACGCTTGGAGGAGGAGGCGCAGCTAGGAGGTGCTGCACCAGGGAGGAAAGCGGGAGGGGAGGCTGCTGCTGGGAGGACGTGGGAGAAGGGGGAGAGGTGGGATAAGTGGGCTAGGGTTGGGGAACCCCACCCCCCACCCCACACACACATGGGACAAAACCCTCCACATAAGGCCCACTGACAACCTACACCGGCCCAAATCTCCTTCGACGGTCCAAACACAACCCAAAAAAGACCCACAACTGGTCCACAAAGCCAAAAAAAATACCCCATACCACTCCCAAAAAAAATAGCTCATAGCGGTTCAATTCTCAATGGGATATTACAGGCCAAGTGCCGAATAAATGGTAGCGACGCGCATGGCGGTGCTCAACAATGATGATTCAGGCGGCTGCTCGTTGGGCGTAGCGGCAGCAACAACGAACCAACGGACAGTGCTTCTTTGGGCGGTGTGGCTTCGAATGGCTCGTTGGCAGCACAACAAGGCGCTGATAGTGGTGTATCAAACGTAGGTAGCGGTGGCCACGGCCGAGCGGCGGGCACTTCGGGCGCGGGTGGTGCGGGTGGTGGCAACCACAGTCATGGCGCATGCCGGGTGCGCCCGACGACGTCGCTCCAAGCAGCTGCACCTGACGAGTGCATCGGCAACTGGTGATGGCAAAGCGTGGCGTCAGGCTGCGATGGGCCGGGAGTGCATCGAGCACAGTGGCAAAATTCTCTCTCTTTCTTTTTTTTTAAAAAAAAACTATATGTACAATAACTAGACCTTAATTGCGTTGATAGATCAATATATTCTCTAATCACTGATGAGAACGACTAATATAGATAATCAAGGTGATTAATGTGTGGGATTAAATAATCGTTCATACCAGACTAATTACATTTTTCAAACTTACGTACGGTTTGCTGTAGATTTAATTGCTTTATGATTCATTACAGTGCAGATTGATTCATTGCAGTGCAGATTGACGCAAGCAGATAATCTTGATCGGCCTCAGAGAGGTTCGTGCTGATAACGTGTTGTAAAACGATGACGACTGTCATAGGTCAATCATAATATACCAATCAAATAACTAGAACAACCACGAAAAACACAGAAGATATATGATGGTAAAACTCTCTTATCTTCATTATAGCACACTGGAGAGGCAAAATTCTCCTATCTTTATGAGATTGAATATACAATGTGGTGTTATATTTGTAGTAAAAAATAAATTAGAGATAGATTCATATCCATCTATAAAAAGATAGAGTTCACTCATATCTCATCAACCAAACCAAAAATCCGATTATCTCTACTATTATAAAGCAACAGTTGGTGGCAGTGGTGAGTTCTACCCATGTCATTAATTGCTCTGCTTAATTGCCCTACTTAATTGCCCTACGCAAAAAACGAAACGTTGCTTTAATTAGCCAGCTTTTGCAAGAAACGAAGCGTTAAAGATAGATGTTTGATCTTGTGAAATAATTTTTTTTATTTTTTAATCTTTATTTTTCGTTATCAATTTTGTTTTTCGTAGCAATGCACGGGCATGTAACTATATCTAACAACTGTCTCCTAATTCCATAGTGGTGTGGCTGAGTCATTACACATGGCGCATCATTGTTGCTCTCCTCCAAAAAAAAAACGCCGGCCATTTCTTCCACATTTTGTCCGGCCACAACGTCCACATCACTCTCGCGCGGCGGCCCACTTATCGTCTTATCGAGCTGACAAAATCTCGTTCCTGGCACCTTTCCTCAGAGTCCAATGCTGCTGGAAAAAAGTTTAGCCCCTGGTGTAAAGCGTGTTTTTTCCCGTCTAGGCATTGAGTGAGCTGAGTAAATCGCTAACCAGAAGACAAAATGTGATTATGTGACCAGTATACTGTTGGATTATTTGGGCCAAGCCCATTTGATTGAGACAATAAATCCTAGAAAATCTCAAAGGCCCACCTCATGAGGAGCATGTGCACTAGCAATAGTACCACATTGCTAGCCTAAAGTGGTGAGCACTAGTTTAAATAGTGGAGTGTGCTACACCATGGTAGAACCATGTGGAGAAAGGGAGAAAGAATACACACGCCGCTTCGCCTGCCTCGCCTGCTCGGGCTCGGGCCGGGCGGGCGGGGCGCGAGAAGCGCTGACCTGCGTGAATGGTCCGCCGAATTCGGTCCAGGGCTTTGCGTGGCGCAGCCTCCTTTTGCAGATTACTCTTTTGCTACTCGGAATCGCGGTTGTAGTATGAAATAAGGACACCGTAATGCATCCCGTAATGGACTCCGATCGTGGACGCCCTCGAGTCGTGGTTCGATTACGGTTACTGAGGCTCTTTATATATGCGTCGCCGTCATCCGGGAAAATAGAGTTTCTGCGCCCTAGCTGCTTTTGCCGCTTTCCCTCGCTGCGCCGCCATCAAGTTCGCTTTGCCCAGACGCCGGGCGTGCACTCCGAACGGAAAGGTGTCTCGAAACGGCCGTCCGTCCTCGCGTTCTTGCACCGGAGAGGACGAATCAGTTTTTGGGAAGCGCCGCGATCGCTTCCACGCCACCGTCACGGCTCGTCTTCCTCGACGCTCAGGAAGCGGCTAGGCATCGCGCTCGGCTGCGCGCTTCGCTCCCTTTATCGTGACGCTACAACGCTTCATCGCTCCATTCTGCATTACCGAACGATGCGTTACAATGTTTCTACTGCTTATTTTCAATCTATTGATTGTGAGCACATTAGATGGATATATGTGTAGTCTTCTAGCATATGCATCTATAGTATGCTCCTCGTTATTATTAAATTCTTGATAGTCAATCACATGTTGTTCATGATTTACTTTTGGATTAAATTAAACCTAGATGTGCCTTTAATTCTAACAATCCAAAAACCTGATTATAGGCGCTTAGGTTTATCAATGGTCGGCTTTGCCGAGGCAATCGAGGCCGAAAAAAATTCACGGTGTGTGCACTTCAAAAGATGGCGCATAAGGGTCACCTTGTGGCTTACAGCTATGAACGTGTTCGGGTGTCGAACGGCAAACCAGAGGATATGGATCCAACTCCTGAAAGGAGAAGGCATATCGGGATGCCAACACACTCTTTGTGGGAGCCGTTCTTAGTGTTCTTGCCGATCGCCTGCGATGTGTATATGCACATTAAAGACGCGAAGGAACTATGGGATGCTCAATGCTAAGTTCGGTGCTTCCGATCTTGTGAATCAGTATATCATGGAGCAATATCATGACTACAAGATGGTGGATAACCGTTTCAGTAGTTGAGCAGGCTCATGAGATACGTGTTCTCGCCAGTGGAACTCGAACTTCTCAAAATCGATTACTGACAGGTTTGTGGTCAGGGGCATTATTGCCAAATTACCTCCTTCATGGAGGAATTTTGCCACATCTCTGAAACATAAGAGACAAGAGATTTCTGCTGAGAATCTGATGCGTCTCTAGATGTTGAGGAGAAAGCTCGAGCTAAGGATGCACTGTGAAAGGAACCGAGGGGTAGTCTAGCGCCAATGTGGTGCAACAGCTTCACATGGCAAGAACAAAGGGAAAAATAAAGCCAAACAAACCACTAATTTCAAGAAGAAGAAGTCAATGAACAAAGATGAGAAGCCTGCTTTGTTTGCGGTGAGATTGGACCTTTGGGCCAAGCATGTCCAAATCGCAAGGCGAGGAAGGGTGAGCAAGGGCGAGAACTCAAAGTCTGTCCAACGTGACCATTGGCACATCTTGGAGGAGGAACTTCAGGTATGGTAACGCACCTATTGTTCTTTCAAGAATCGGACCACCGATTGGTGGATTGATACCGGAGCTAATGTTCATGTGTGTGTCGATCTCTCTTTGTTCTCTTCTTACCAGGCCGTGCGGGATTGCTCGTGTTGATGGGAAACAGCTTAATGCTTCGTTCTTGGTGTTGGCAGTAGATCTCAAGTTTACTTCGGAAAGATCGTGCGGCTAAAGAACGTGCAGCATGTCCCCTCAATAAATAAAAACTGGTCGCCGGCTCCCTTCTATGTAGAGAAGGGTTCAAAGTGGTGTTTGAGTCTAATAAAGTAGTCGTGTCTAAGCATGGACTTTTTATTGGTAAAGGCTATGAATGCGGAGGCTTGTTCCGTTTTTCCCTTTCGATTTTTGCAATAAAGTTGTGAACCATATTTGTGATATTTCCAATGGAGGTGAAGCCGACGCTTGGCACTCACGGTTATGTCATTTAAATTTTGGTTGTATGACTCGGCTCGCTAGTATGAATTTAATTCCAAAAATTCCCTCTGTCAAAGGTTCTAAGTGCCAAAGTTGTGTGCAATCAAAGCAACCTCGCAAACCTCACAAGGCGGCGGAGGAGAGAAACTTGGCACCATTAGAACTCATACATTCAGATCTTTGTGAGATGAATGGTGTGTTGACTAAAGGAGGAAAAAGATATTTCATGACTACGATTGATGATGCATCTAGATACCGCTATGTTTATCTCGTTGAAAACTAAAGATGAGGCTTTAGACTACTTCAAAGTCTATAAGGCTGAAGTTGAAAATCAATTAGAAAGAAAAATCAAAAGGCTTAGGTCAGATCGTATGGCGGTGAGTACTTCTCACCGAGTTCGACTTATTCTGTAAGGAACATGGAATTATTCATGAGAGGACACCTCCTATTCGCCCCTGACCTAATGGGGTTGCCGAAAGAAAGAACCGCACTCTAACCGATTTGGTAAATGCCATGTTGGACACTGCGGGTCTATCTAAGGAATGGTGGGGGAGGCCACGTTGACTTCTTGTCACGTTTTGAATAAAGTTCCTTCTAAGAATAAGGAGAAAACCTCATATGAAGAATGGGAAGGAGAAAACCATCACTTTCATACTTGCACGTGGGGTTGCTTGGCGAAAGTCAATGTGCCCATAACTAAAAAGCGCAAACTTGGACCTAAGACAGTGGATTGTGTCTTTCTCGATACGCTCATCTGAGCATTGCCTATAGATTTTTAGTAGTAAAGTCTGAGGTATCCGACATGATCGTCGGTACAATCATGGAATCCAGAGATGCCACCTTCTTTGAGGGCATATTTCCCATGAAAGATTTGCATAGCGTTTCTAGTCAAAATCTGAGATAATTCCCGAACCTATTGCACAAGCGAGGATTACGAACAGATACCCGAGCAAAATCTGAGGAGGATAGCGGTGAGGCTCCTAGGAGGAGCAAGAGACAAAGGATGGTTAAATCCTTTGGTAATGATTTTACTGTGTACCTTGTGGATGATACTCCCACCTCTATTTGAAGCTTATGCATCTTCGATGCAGACCCCTCTTGGAAGGAGGCAGTCCGTAGTGAGATGGATTCTATTCTGTCCTAACGGAACTTGGGAGCTCACGTAATCGCCTTATGGTTGCAAACCTGTGGGCTGTAAGTGGGTGTTCAAAAAGAAACTAAGGCCTGATGGTACTATTGAAAAGTACAAGGCTAGACTTGTGGCTAAGGGTTATACGCAAAAGGAAGGAGAGGATTATTTTGATACTTATTCACTGTTGCTAGGATCACAACCATCCGGTACTTTTATCCTTGGCTGCCTCTCATGGTCTCATTGTCCATCAAATGGACGTGAAGATGACTTTTCTTAATGGAGAGCTAGATGAGGAGATCTACATGGATCACCAGATGGATTTGTGCTACCCTGGACATGAGAGCAAGGTGTGTAAGTTCTTGAAATCTCTTTATGGCCTTAAACAAGCACCTAAACAATGGCATGAGAAGTTCGATAGAACATTGACACAAGTCGGCTTCGTTGTAAACGGGCGACAAATGTGTGTATTATCGCCATGGTGGGGGTGAGGGAGTTATTCTGCGGCCTATATGTGGATGACATTTTGATCTTTGGAACAAACCTTGATGTGATCAATGAGGTCAAGTCTTTCTGTCTGAAATTTTGATATGAAAGATCTCTGAGAGGTCAGACGTGATCTTGAACATCAAGTTAGTCAAAAGTGAGGATGGGATTAGTCTTTCTCAATCCCATTATGTGGAAAAGGTTTTGAGTCGGTTTGGCTATTCGGATAGCAAGCCTTCTCCAACACCTTATGATCCAAGTGTGATTCTTCGGAAAACAAGAGAATTGCTAGAGATCAAATGAAATACTCTCAGATCATTGGATCTCTCATGTACTTGGCTAGCGCTACAAAGCCTGATATCTCATTTGCTGTAAGCAAATTGAGCCGGTTTACTTCTAACCCGGGAGATGATCATTGGCGTGCACTCGAAAGAGTTATGCGTTACTTGGTGGGTACAGTAAATTATGGAATACACTATACCGGGTACCCTTCAAGATTACTAGAGGGTTATAGTGATTCAAATTGGATCTCTCGATCTCGATGAGATTAAGGCCACCGGTGGATATGTGTTTACACTTGGTAGGGGCGTGTCGTGGAGGTCTTGCAAGCAGACTATTTTGACATGGTCAACTATGGAGGCAGAATTGATCGCATTGGATACGACCATGTTGAGGCGGAATGGCTACGTGAACTCTTGATGGATCTTCCGGTGGTTGAAAACCAATACCGGCCATTCTTATGAATCGTGACAATCAAGCTTATTGTTAAAGTGAATGGCTTCTAAAGATAACTTGAAATCCTCAAGACATGTGAAAAGACGTTTGAAGTCCGTCAGGAAATTGAAAAACTCCAGAGTGATAGCATTGGATTATATCCAGACGGCTAAAAACCCTGGCGAGATCCCTTCACTAAAGGGCTATCACGGAATGTGATAGATAACGATCAAAGGAACTAGGCATGAGACCCATGTGAGTTATACCATAGCGGTAACCCAACCTATGTGATCGGAGATCCCGTGAATTAGGTCCTGGGAAAAACAAGCTCTTGGTTAATCGGAGGAGAGTAATTTTCTAACTAGTTCCAAGTGAAGATGCAATACTCTCAAATCTGTATGGCAGGTTGGCTTTTGCCTTAATGTGTTCTGTTGGCTTTATTTAGCAAAGATGTCATCCTACAGAGCATCTTGAAAGAACACACCTATATGAGAGTGACTGTTGAAAGTCGCAGTCTATGAGACTTGGGTAATCTCTAGTAAGCTTATGAAGAGACCATGGAGTACGACTTATATGCTCCACCCGAGGAAGCCTATTGGCAGCCTAGTATCACTAAGGCTTTAAATGAAACTCGATCGCACAAAACTTGCAATTCAAGGCTTAGTCCATTGTTCAAGTTGTGGTGAGTGTAATTTGGAGTCCTAGGTGCAATTCAAGGCATAGTCCATTGTCACCGAAATCTTTGGTATATTAACGACTTTGGGAACAGGCAAGATCGCCGCTTGGACTTTGAGATACGGTGGGGATTGTTGGATTATTTGGGCCAAGCCCATTTGATTGAGACAATAAATCCTAGAAAATCTCCAAGGCCCACCTCATGAGGAGCATGTGCACTAGCAATAGTACCACATTGCTAGCCTAAAGTGGTGAGCACTAGTTTAAATAGTGGAGTGTGCTACACCATGGTAGAACCATGTGGAGAAAGGAGAAAGAATACACACGCGCTCGCCTCGCCTCACGGCCTGCCGGGCTCTGCTCAGGCTCGGGCTCGCACGGCACGGGCCGGCGAAGGAGCGCGGGGCAAGCGCGGCACTGCGTGAATGGTCCGCCGACCCGGTCCAGTGGCTTTGCGTAGGCGCAGCCTTCCTTTGCAGATTACTCTTTTGCTACTCGGAATCGCGGTTGTAGTATGAGATAAGGACACCGCAGAATGCATCCCGTAATGGACTCCGATCGTGGACGCCCTCGAGTCGTGTTCGATTACTGATCCGTACGGGCTCTTTATATATCGCGCCGTCATCCGGGAAAATAGAGTTTTCGCGCTTCTAGCGTTTTGCCGGGCTTTCCTCGCGCGCGCCATCAAGTCTGCCCGTCTCAGCCGTGCACCGGTGAACGGAAAGCAGGTCTCTCGAACCGCCCGTCCTCGCGTTCTTGCACCGGGAGAGGGCGATTTATCAGGTTTTTGGGAAGCGCTGCCGGCGGCGATCGCTTTCCACGCCACCGTCACGGCTCGTCTTCCTCGACGCTCAGAGAGCGGTCGCTAGGCATCGCGCTGATCGCGCAAGGCTCGCGCCCTGATCAGACGCTGGCTACAACGTTTCATCGCTCCATCTCGCACACGAACAAGACGTTACAATGTTTCTACTGCTTATTTTCAATCTATTGATTGTGAGCACATTAGATGGATATATGTGTAGTCTTCTAGCATATGCATCTATAGTATGCTCCTGTTATTCGTTACTGATAGTCAATCACATGTTGTTCATGATTTACTTTTGGATTAAATTAAACCTAGATGTGCCTTTAATTCTAACATATACTACTACCATATTGGAGCCCTGGTCGGTTGGTGGATCATTAAGCGAGCTTGGTGCGCTTTCGGCGCCCTTGCTCCGTGCATTGTTACGTCCGTGCGTAGTTTCACAAGGATCAGATGACCCTGCTTAATCGCAAATTTTCTGGGGGCCTCGAATCTATGCTAGAAGTTGGTGAATGGTGATCCGTGCTTGCACTGTTGTTATCCTACGTCGTAGGGAAGCTTAACTCCAGGCCGTGCATGCAAATTGTACATGCAGCAGAAAGACAAGGCGATCGAGTCATCGAGATCGAGCGTAGGTTTCTTTACGTCCCTATCCGTCAGTCTTGACGCTATCTGCATTTTGCATTGCGCTCCAGAATTCTAGACGTTCCCACTCTCTCTCTCTCTCTCTCTCTCTCTCTCTCTCTCTCTCTCAAAAAAAAAGGAGGAATTATAAACGTTCTTTCCATGTGGAGTAGAAAACCAACATGGCTAAATGACGCATTTATGGATAACAGCAGCCAGCCAAAAGATGTGAATGGTGCCAGGTGTGGTCGTGTGGTTGGTGGCGCCGAATCGGATCCTGTCACGTGTAACCTAACCCCCTCCCAAAATTCGTGAGAATTTTCCCAGGTCAAAGCACTAATTCCGCTCCAAATCCAAACCCAGCGGTGATCAGATTATTCGCTTTACACGTCGGTCGGGGAGGAAACAAGAGGGTTATCCACAAATTCATCCGCCGCCGCCGCAGCATCAACTGCTACCTTTTTGGCGTGGATTAAGGAGTCACGCACCCGCGGCTGCGCGCAATTAATTTGTGCTAATCCGGAGCCCCCCTTTCTCTCCTCGCTTTCTCATTACGAACGCGTGACTGCACAAGGCCAGCTAGCTAGGTAGATCGTCATATGATCTCGCAAGCCTGGCCGGCCGTGTTTCATTTCTTTTGAGAGAGAGAGAGAGAGAGAGAGAGAGAGAGAGAGAGAGAGAGAGAGAGAGAGAGAGAGAGAGAGAGAGAGAGAGAGATGGGTCTGGTTGGTGCCTGCCTTTTTGGGCGTGATGGTTTGGGCTTCCTTTTAGCCTTTTCCCGGATCAGAACATGTGAGAGATCTGGGGCCCGGATCGTATCAAATCAAACCAAATCGATACCAACCTTCAATTTAGGCTAAATAAGAGGTGATGTCCAGTAGGGGGTGCCACTGTGCTAGGCAGCATGCATGCATGCATGCATGCTTTGCTTTTGGTGGAAAAGGAGCCCTCGTTTGCCTTCGCAAGTCTCCTCCTCCTGTTGTCTGCGTGCCTTTCTTTTAGTTACAGTATTTCTCACACGCTCTTCCTGGCTCCCGGTTCTGTGATGCAGTAACTGCTCTGCTACTGTTGTGGATAAGAACACACACAAAAAAAATGTAAAGGAGGTGGGTACGAAAGGTCTTGTTCGGCACGTGCTCCGAAGATCATGAGGTTGTCACGTTGGCAGCAGGAGCCTGAAGGCCCTGAAGAGCGATCGACCACCCGCTACGCACGCTAGGGGTTGAACACGTACATATGCATCCCTGATTCACGCGGTCACGCGGATATACACCGTTTTGATTTGATACATGTATCTATGTGTAGAAAACAGTTTTAGTACCGCTGTTTACAGTCTACTCCAAGATCATGCATGGTACGCTTCCATTCCCTTCCTTCAAAACAAATGACATGCTTCCATTCCTTTCCGGATTTACGAGATGCCTTTATAACCACAAGTGGCAGACGTTAAAGCACCGTGCAAACGTACTGTATTTTAAAAAAAGTTGGTCGGCAGCTTTAATATTTATTAAAAAAAAAGATAATAGTCGAGCACTCGAGTTACATACATGGACACACTTAGGGCCTGTTTGGCAACAAGGTTTTTTCATAGTTTCTAGATAAAATCATGGTTTTGCAGAAAAACTCTGTTTTAGAAACAAAGAGGTGTTTGGTAGCCCTTCAAAAAACTGTTTTAAAAACTATGGTTTTCACAAAACCATGGTTTTTTCTCTGTTTTGGAAACTTTGGTCTTGGGCAAATTTTTCTGAGCAATAGCGCCAAAACAACTTAAAAACTTTGAAAATGTCAACCAAAAACTTTGTAGCCAAACAGTTGAAAGTTCCACGAAAAACTATGGTTTCAATGGGGTTTGATAAAATTATGTTTTTTATGCTAAGACAATTCCTAAACCTTGATTTTGCCAAACTGTGGTTTTGCAAAACCTTATTGCCAAACAGGCCCATAGTTCTCAGGTGCACCCGCGTCGAGAAGGGACTCCATCCAAACATGGGCTGAATGCTCAGCTAGCGCTCACACCAACTCAGCTAAAGCTCGGTTCACCAAACGTACTGTATTTTGAGGCAATGGATAATGCGTAATGACCACAAAGTTGATGCACGGGTCGGCATGCCGTGCAAGCGCGGCACCCTGAGCCGGCGCGGCGAACCCCAGCAACACAAGCCCAAGCTGGTGGCACTGGCGAGTGACGGCATCGTTAATATCCCATCGATCGAATCAAACAAAGTGCCAAAATTTATATTGATACAGTGCCAAAAGTATCAAAATATATTATAAAATCTTGAAATAAAATTTGATAACTCTGGAGACTGCCTTGTTGTAAATTTTGGAAACTCTTCGAAGGCGGTAAAAAAATCTTGATTCTAAACTTACTGATTTAATTGAGATATTAAATCATGTTGTAAATTTTTGGAACTTTTTGAGAAGGGTCCTCAGAGCATTCCTAACCTACCGTAAAAATTCAGATCGTGATAAAACTTGTGCGATTTTTAAAATTTTTGACAATATTAATAATGCATTTAAAACAATTTCACTGATTTAATTGAGCTAATAACTTTGCAAATTCTTGAAAAAATTTTAGGGGAGTCCTGAGAGCATGCTTGCTCTACTGTGAAAATTTCAGACCATGATCAGATTTTTCTGATTTTTTTTAAAAAAATTAAATGCTACTAATGCATTTAAAACAGCTTCACGGATTTAATTGAGCTACCAAATTTATGAATTCTTAAAATTTTGTGAGAATGATCTTGAGAGTATCCCTAAGCTACCCCTAAAAATTCGTATCGTGATTACACTTTTGCGGTTTTCAAAAATTCTGACAGTTTGATTTCCTTTTCTTTAAAGGTATTCTCCAAAAAAAAAAATTTATTTTTTTTGTTAGCGTATCTGCCTATCTCGATAGCACTTATTATTACAGAGCGATTTGATAAATATTATTCGGATGTTTTATTTGCTAAAATCACCTAAATCTAAAAATATTGGATCATTGTTGAGATTCAGAAGTATAGATTACATTTGATCTAAAAGTTAGGTTTATTAGACATTGATCGTGAAATGTACCGGAGAACTCTCGGATTCCACGTGATGTGCTGCGCAGGGTTCACAAAACCGACGAAAACCGCTCGAAAATCGCGGTTTTCGACCGTATCGAGCCGGTTCGAAATCCTAAACCGGTCGGTAAACCGATTCAATTAAAAAAAAAAAACAAAAAATTTGAAAAATTTATGTGATGTAAACCGATCAAAACCGGTGAAAACGGCGATTTTTCGAAAAAACCGATAAAATCGCTCCAAAAACCGATCGCCTAAAACGTTCAACTCGCCGATCGGTTTTTCGAGAAAACCGACCGGTTTTTCGAGAAAACCGATGGGTTTTCGAGAAAACCGAATGGTTTTCGTTTTTTTAAATTTTGTTTTGAATGTTTTTTGTTCAAATGCTCGGTTTTGAAACTCTTCGGTTTCTAACGATTTTCGAGCGGTTTTTGGCTCGATATTTTCGAATTTCCAATTTCGGTTTTCCATCGGTTTTTTCGGTTTCGGTTTTGTTAACCCTGGTGCTGCGTACGTGCGTGGGTGGGAAAAAAAGGGAAGGAAGAACAAACAAGGGGCTCGCGTTTCGTCCTGCTGTCCGCTTTGCGAGATTCTTCGCCTGATGGCATGACTTGGGCAGAGTCCTGCGCGGTGGGCAGTGCGGCACGATGCTGAATCGCTGATGTGGGGTGGACGGTGGAGCACTATTTTTGCACCGAGGAAGCTCTCCGTGGCGTCATGCCGTCACATTCCCCCTCGCGTCAATCGACAAGCCCAGCAGCAGAGGAGCTTGTGGTGTGAAATTGTTTTGGAAAAAATTCATATAATATTTTTGAATTTGATTGAAAAATCTATCCAGCATCTTAAACTATAAAAAACACATCTTTGATCTTCTAAGCTTCGTAATTCGGTTCAAGTGACATCCTAACATAATTTTGTCTAATGATGTTGCCCGCGTAGTATGATGGGTGGGTGCTTTTGCTACATTGGATGATATACATACCAAGTTTAACAGGTGGATCTCACAGGAGATTCTTGGAAATCAAAATAGAGAGGAAGTGAACTACAGAGGCAATGGGCATGGAAGCGCAATGAGGAGAAGCACATGTGAGCCTCACTTATTATTAATCCAACTTGGTCAACATGTTATCTTTAGTAAAAACAGTTCACCCAACACGTTACACACACTACCATCCCATAAAAAACTAGGTCGGAATGTTATTTCAATTGGATTGCAAATTTCAAGAGGTTAGATATCTAATTTCATAGTTCGATTTTCAAGTAAAATTCATAACGTTATATGAAGTTCTTCCAATTTTTTATCACGCGAACTGAATGGATAGTACTTTGGAACTCAAACCAAAAAAGCAATAACGCATGCTAAGTTGCTCATCGTAGAGCAGGTACAATAAAAATCACCTCAGCTGGCTTTTAATTTTTACACATCAGTTTTGATCTATATGAAAAAGTGAAAGAGGAAAGATAAAAGAGATAACTCTTATTTAATAGCTAGCTTTGTACAGAAGCATAAGTAAATTATTTATGTACAAAAGAGAAGATATGGTTATTAAAAAATAGATAATTATTATACAAACTATCTTTTAGCTTACTTATTAATCTGTGGTAGATTTTACTATTGTATTTGTTCTCATGAGATTAATCAGTCCAATAATAGTGTTTTAATACTCAAGGTCATACCCTACACCACCCGTAGATCCACCCCCTGTTGCTACGTGTCGAGCGCGGCCGCACAAAACAGGACGAAGCTGGTGATCATAAATTAGCATTTCCCTTGGCACCATCAAAAATCCATGCAAACAAAGATGATAAAGTTTTGAATGTTTTTGTCCCAAAAAAAACATCCAAACTTTAAACCGTACGATCAAAACACACATCCGTAGGATCAACCCACCTCGAATTCAGGGAGGCCGTGCATTGATCTGAAAGCAAATCCAATAGCCAGGAATTTGGATGATGGTTGCTAAAGAAAACATTCGGATGAGAAAACTATATCCCATATATTAGATCCGGCCAAACCATCCCCGCGTAGATAGAATATCCGACACAATGCAAACCGAACTTACAAAAAAAGAAAAATAACGCAAAAGGCTAGCGACTGTTCTTCATCTACAATACAGAAAAATGAAAAATAATTCTGGACCTTCACGAATATAGCAACTTATTGCTTAACGTCGTCAGCAGCAACGTTTCGACATCACGGCCGGGGCCCTAGCCGAGCTTCGCGGCCCCGACCTTGCCTTTGGGGGCAGTGGGCATCTCGACGTCGGCGCCGACGTGCACGTCCTCGTCGCGGATGAACCTTCCCCAGTACCAGTGCGCCTTCCACACGAGCACCATCTCCTCGATGGGCACGTTCTTGGTCTCCGGCAGGAAGAAGGCCACGAACACGGTCATGACAACTACCCACGCGCCGAAGAAGAAGAAGAGTATGAACTTGAAGCGGCAGAGCATGGGGAGGAAGGCCTGCGCGATGACGAAGGTGAAGAGCATGTTCACCGACACGTTGATGCTCTGCCCCGCCGACCTGATCTCCAGCGGGAAGATCTCGCTGGGGACGAGCCAGCCGAGAGGCCCCCATGACCACGCGAACCCGGCCACGTACACGCAGATGAAGAGCACCACGAACGCCGCGTATGCCTTGGGGATGACAGCCACGCCGGAGAAGCCGAACTTGGCGCCGATCAGGCTGCCGACGACGATCTGGGCGGCCACCATCTGGGTGCCGCCCTGCAGGAAGAGCTTGCGGCGGCCGAGACGGTCCACGGTGAAGATGGACACGAAGGTGGCGAAGACGTTGACGAGGCCGCTGATGACCGCGGACATGAGGGATGCGTCGTCGGCGAACCCGAGCGTCTTGAAGAGGACCGGCGCGTAGAACATGATGACATTGATGCCGGTGAACTGCTGGAAGAGCGGGATGGCGATGGCCATGGTGAGCTGCGGCCGGTAACGGCGCTGGAGAATGGTGCGCCACGGGTGGCTCACGAGCCTGGACTCCTCGCTGGCGGCCACGAGGTCGCTGTACTCCTCCTCGACGTCGTCCGTGCCGCGCACGCGCCGGAGCATGCGCTTGGCGGCGTCGTTGTAGCCGCGGTCGATGAGCGAGTTGGGGGTATCGGGCAGGAAGAGCGCGCCCACGGAGATGATGACCGCCGGCACCGCGGCGAGCGCCAGGCTCACGCGCCAGCCCCACCCGCCCTTGATCTTGGCCGTGCCGTAGTTGATCAGGTTCGCGCACAGGATGCCGATCGTGATCATCATCTGGAACCCGATGTTGAGCGTCCCGCGCAGCCGCGCCGGCGCCATCTCCGACAGGTACAGCGGCACCGACTGGTCAATTAATGCGGTCAAAACACCGTTGGCACGAGGATTACTTTGTAAAACTTTAACATCTGAAGAAGTTGCTACGAGTACTAGCTGGCAACGTAACTATTGCGACCGAATTGGATAAGAATTCACGCTGGTGAAAATTGGGTTGCAGTATTTGGATTTCGGAGTGAATGCAAATTAAGGTTGTACAAATTTCAGCAACGTTGGAAAAGCTTTGCACTTGTTGGCTCCAGCAAGAGAGAGTCATGTACGAGCCACCTGTATACTCCCCAAGTACCAAAAATTAATGTGCAAACGCAATATAATCCCAAGCTAGTCAAAGTGTCAAACAGTCAAGGGAAGCGCCTATCTTCATGTACGAATGGACAAACGCCTCAACGCATCTCGCACGTATTTGTGAAGCAGCAGCAGTAGGGGTATACCTGGTTGGCGAAGCCGACGCCGATGCCGAGGAGGACGCGGCCGAGGATGAGCATGAGGACGTTCTTGGCGGCGCCGTTGACCGCGGCGCCGACGAGGAAGGTGACGCCGCCGCCGAACATGGACCACTTGCGCCCCGCGACGCGGGTGACTGTGGAGGCGAAGAAGGAGGCGACGAGCGCAGCGAGGTAGAGCGACGAGGTGAACATGGTCAGCAGCTGGCTGTCGAACTTGCAGTACTGGTTGCTCTGGTTCCGCTCCGCCTCCTGCTCCTTCCGGTACACCCCCGGGAAGAACTTCATCAGGAACGGGTTCATCGACGTCACGCCCCCTGATCGACACCATTGCAAAGCATTATTATTATTTTTTTGTTCTTTTCCCATTTTTATTTGCTTCAAACATTGTGCATGAAAGAATTATACTAGGAAGTTTCATCTTGGCCGTTCAAGAATGTGGTAAATGGAATAAAGAAAAGGACGGGAATATCACAGGTTTGCTTCTATGAGTAAAAGATGCTTAAAATCATGCATTGAATCTCCCGACACGGTGGTAGGTGAACGGTGGCCAAGAGATCGAATGCCCTGATTTGCAAACAGCGGAGCATGGCAGGATGCAAACAAATAGGAGACACGTACTAGCACAATCTTCTTTCTCTAATAACCACGAACAAGAACAACCGTGATAATAACTTGCAATGGTCGGCACACAGGTACAAAGGAATTAGAGAGGCGTGAGCAACGCACCGGAGATGCCGATGTCATATCCGAAGATGAGCCCGCCGGTGGCGGCGACGATGCACGCGAGGAGCACGAACATGGTCAGCTTTCCGGGGTAGTCCTTCCCCCCTACGTTGTTCACCACCACGCCGCCGGCCATCGCGACCACCGCTACAACCGCACCGTCGTCCTGGTCGTGCACCAACTAAACAGAGCTCTTTCCCTCGGCGAGATCACAGGCTCCAAGGAGAGAGATCTTATAAGCAGCGCGTGCTAAAGATAAGGAACAGAGAGCGCTTGAGAGAGAGAGAGAGAGAGAGAGAGAGAGAGAGAGAGAGAGAGAGAGTTTGCGAGTGCAGAAACGTCTATGGGAGGGGAGGAATGGAGGCGGGGAATATATAGGCGAGGGAAGGTGGGGCTCCTTAAGAGAGAGAGAGAGAGTTTGCGAGTGCAGAAACGTCTATGGGAGGGGAGGAATGGAGGCGGGGAATATATAGGCGAGGGAAGGTGGGGCTCCTTAAGAGAGGGAGATAAGCTGGAGGGTTGGACTGTAAAAATCCGCCCAACATTACACTATACTTTTTTTCCTTTTTCATTTTCTCGCCGCATTAATTGTGGTTGTGGATAAATCTTTATCCAGCTGCTCTATTTCCTGGAAAGAGCGACTGCCATTTAGTGCGAACGCTGCTTTCCTTTGATGGGCGAGAATCGCCGTCCATGGCGATGCAAACACGTCCAGACTATGGAAGTAGTATGGATGCATGCCTGTCAGTATTATCCGTTTGCTGCTGCGAACGCAGATGTAAATACGCCGAGCATTGATAATTATGGTATTGGAAACTTGGAACTACTACTCCAGTAGTACTCCAGAACACCATGAACAGGATCTTTATCTCCTGACCCGGCCACGAATCAGACGCACCGAATATTGATGGAGAATATATCCGATTCCAGATCATGTTCCTCGGGGTGTCAGATGCACACGTTTAGAGCTGATCCGCGAAGTTTTGTTTTCCCCCCTCTATGACCGTTTTTTTTTTTTCAAATTCCGCCTCTGCTAAAATAAATATGTAAAACTAGTCTCATCTTGGATCGTGAAAGCAACGATGGGTGACACGTGTTAACTGTTACGCTCTCGTATCGTGGTAAAACGCTAGCAGTGTGGCAGTAGCGTCGACCTCGGCAGGTCGAGTGACTAACACGGCAAGGCGGGACCATTGGCCTGTCGAGCTCCCCTTGCGCGATATACGTCCATTTCCCTTAATTAGTCACTTATTTAATAAACTTAGTTAATTAATCATTTACTTAATTAAATCACTTACTAATTAACTGTCAGACCCTAAAAAAACACTTTTGAAATTATCTGTGTATCATGTACTAGTCTAGAAATAGCTAGTACATACAGTAGAAATGAAATCACAGCATATCCAATCATACTTTATTACTATCAATTATCCAAAATAAATGGCACGCAGGCCAACAAATAAATAAAGGTAGCGGAAATAAATAACAGTAGAAAAGCCCAATAGTGTTGCCATAGGCAATTGACTGGAGAAGCGGTCTAGTCCAACTGATCCTCACCATCGTAGAACTCCTCCTCTGAAGCAGTAAAGCAAGCAATGGTGAGTACAAACGTACTCCGCAAGTCACACTGAAAATATGCAGTATTAATTTAAGGGTGACAAAAGGGAGGTTTACGGTTGATTTTAGCATAAAGCAACAATTTTATAAATATTATAAGTAATTTTAAATTGCATAATTTTAAGAAAATTTCAATTTTAAATATTTTTAACTCAGAATCACTCCTGTAACTAGCTAATTTTTTTCGTGATGAACTCACTCCATTCCAACATCATTTTCAAAAAGATCAATTTTAAATTACCAAATTCTAACATATGAAAGGCCAGCTCGACATGTTCATGATCGTGGGCCCGGCTAATCGATTAGTTTTACACCCTGTATAGGTTGTACATCTTTTACCCACAAGATATGATCATTCTCTTGCAAAATTACATACTTCCCTTGGTGTGTGGCATAAAAAATCATGACAAGGCACTTATAAGGTTTCATCCTAAGTAATTATGCTTTCTAAGGTTCAACCGCTGGTAGAGTTAAAACCGCCCAGTCCAGACCGTGTGGTAGACTAACCATCCAAACATTCAACACAATGGCATAGCTAATATTGGAATTACACAAAATGGATAGTCAGGTCTATTCCATACAAGACTCACAGACCAGTCCTTAATTGACTATATGAGCTTTCACCAACCCAACAACGACCAGTCAAAATCCACTTTTTTATTTTAACCATACCATTAACATCGGAACAACAAAATTATGACTTCTTATTTTAACAAAATCTTAATTTGGCGTAAAATTTTCCAAAATTTACTAAGTTTAGTTCTAAACAATTTCTAGGCATTATCATATAATAATTAATATTTGCTTAAGGTTACAATGGCATAGGAATTCAAATTTCAAAGATGGTAAAACAATTTTGGGTATAACTATGAATTTAAAACTGTGACATAAATTATAATCATAAAACTTATGTATGCAATAATATAAATTAAAAAGTACAAATTTAAAACCTGGGATCAATGTGGTCAAGGAGATGTGACTTTCCTAGTTCGACGGGTAGTTGCTCAAGGTCATCGCCCGCGTACTCCTCGGACTCTCCGAAATCTATACGCGAAAAATATCTAAATTCGAATAAAATTCAAATAAAATAGCAAAACTAGCATAAAACATAACTTTAATATTTTAGATTAATTTAGAAAGAAAAATGGAGCCAATCGGAATTCGAACGGGCGAAAACGGGCTCCTAAAAATTTGAAAACACATAAAATGAGGAAAATAATTTTTTCCTGATTTTTCACATCATTTTTCTAAAGAGAATCCAAAATATTACGCAAAATTGATGTCAGCGGAAAATGTTGGATTATCGGATTATTTTTAAATCAAAAACTGATTTATGACATCATGCTTGTATCATAATTGAATTTTTGTGAAATTGTTTTTAAAAAGAAAAATGCTTATAAGGTTGACGGGTTGACCCATGGCGGTGGACCAGGTCCATGGTGCGGACCAGGTGCACTGTGCACCCGATGCACGGTAGAGACGTGCACGGGGCGCGTGCACGCGCACGACGAGACAACCGGCGGTTGGAGGCGGTGACGGAGAAGTAGGTGGCAGCGGCGGAGACGTGCACTGGTGGCGGCACGACGAGGCAAGTCGGGCAGTGGTGACGGCGAGGCCAGAGAGAGGTGACGGTGAGGCAAATCGGTGGCGGTGGCCGGAGAGGGAGGAGAAGGCGGTGGTGGCGCTCGGAAGTGAGAAGAGGGATAAGGAGAAGGGGTGGAGTGGGGGGGAGAAGGGGAAGATGGGGGGGTATTTATAGGAGTAGGGGGCGCACGGTGGACGGCGTGAGAAAGGCGAGCGGTGGGCGCGATAATTGCGCCAAGTGGGAGAGGATAATGGGTGGCAGCGGTTTGGGGAGGAGGCGGGATAAGGACGCCGCCGTTGGGGAGGTCTTATCCGCAGAGACGGCGTGAAAACCCTAGAGATTCGAAGCTCGTCTTGGCCAGTTCATGGAGGAGAGAGAAAGAGTGGCCGAGCAGAGGTAGAAGGCGACCCCGACAGGTGGGGCCTTGGGCCCACCTATCGCCTGGGCAGAGAGGGAAGCGGCTTGGCCGGGCTGATCGAGCGGGCCGAAAAGGGAAGTGGACCGCGCAATTGGGCCGGGAAGGGGAGTGGGCTGGTAGGCCGGCTTGGCTCGGCTGCCCAAAGGCCTAGGAGGAGTGGGTCGTGCAGGAGGAACGGGCGAACGAGTGGGCTCGGCCCAAAAGGAGTAGAGTTTTTGTTTTTAATTTAAAATAATCTTAGAAATAAAATTAGTTTTTAATAAATATCAAATAGGGTTGAGAAATTCTAGAAAAATTCTCAAAAATATTTTGAACTTAGGAAAATTGTTTTTAGCATAACTTTGGCTTTATTTTTCTCATATAAAATATTTTTAATGCACTAAAAATAGCAAAAAGCATTTAATAGTTCCATAGAATTCACCAAAATTCTCAAAAAATCACAAATAAATAATAAAAAGCATAATGCAAATTTTAGGGTGTTACATTAGCACACTTGTGCTAGCCTGCTGAGGAATGGGTGCTTAGAATGGACCTGCTGAGCTATCGGTTTACAGGCACCTGTTGTCAAGCTTAGGGTATGCGGCAGCTAGTTTGCCGCGATATCGGCGAGGTGCTATGGTACGAGAGTACAGTAGATGCCATGTGTGGCCTACCGATGTTTTCACATTCGGGGACAAGACTAGTTTTGCAAATTCGTTAATTTGCATGGGACTTGATTCGTAAAAAAAATACGTGGGGGCAAAAAAATAAGAGCTTAGAACTCATGGACGTAGAACACGCCCTAAAGTTAGTTAAGCGCTTGGTCAAAAATGGCTTGACTGGTGGTGGGGTTGAATAAGGTGTTTGCAGTCGACTAAATGTGCATGGTTTCAAAATTAATTTGCCGTGATCTAGTCCGTTTGGAACTGTCATACTCTCCTTACGTAACTCGCATGACTTTGCCTAATAAATTTAGAAGAGAAACACATATATTAGATGATGACGACCCACACGATTCAAAGTTGGACTTATTTGCATCACCCAACACCTTCGCCCACCAAAGAAGTAGCTGCCTGGACATGTGCATGATCGATGTGGGCAAACAGTACACATGCACGCTACTATTGGCATACGAACAGCGTGTGAGATTGGCTTAATTTGTTCGTTCTGCTGCTCATGGGACAGCTAGCTAGCTCATGTACATACGTGCGCGCACCTGTGCCGACCAGTACCCAAAGATATAGACACCGACCACCCCCCCTGGTCTCGCCTGTGTCTGGCCATATGCAGGTACGGTGAACCCCAAATTAACAAATTAAGTACCTCCGCTTCACAGCGCATGGCTGCAAGCATCCGTTCGCCTTGACTTTGATCTCTGGAACGATTTGCTGCGTGCAGAGATATCTACGCCTCGTCGGCCGGTGTATTGGTGCGTCAAGGCCCTCATTAGGGAACTGAAAACGAAACTGCATTGCCCAGGAGCCGTACGTGCCTCCGTGATGCATCGTTATTGCCGTGCAGCCGTGTAGGAGGAGTACGTCAAGCTAAGGTAGCGCGTGAAGCGCGGCCGGATGGATCACAACCGGCCGGCCAATGCTGCGCGTGCATGCGTCGCACCGCGCCGTACGTGCACTGGTGTAGTGGTGTGCCCCGCGGCAGCAGTTGACGTCGCGCGCGCGGAGGACATGTCCCCGGCCGTCCGCTACTGCCGTGTGCAAGAGCAAGCTGGGCCAATCGCCGGCCGGCCGGTCGCCATCCTAGCTAGGCCCTCGCTAGCTAGCTGATGGTTGTGTTCGTTTGCAGCATGCTATATATCGTCTTGGTCGATGGCGCTCAACATCGATCAACTGCTACTAGCTAGTAACGTGGTGGTAGCCTTTCAAGTGTCCGGAATCGGGCCAGTGCAGAAGGACGATAACTGTAAATGGTGCCTTTTTGTAATGCTACTACGACTCTACGAGGACACCACACAGCGCCATGGTTAACAAAATCGACGAAAATCGTGTGATTTTCGTGATTTTGTTAACCCTCGGCCGTATCACCGTAGTCCGCTATCAAATACCGGTTGATAAACCGGTTCAATTTAAAATTTTAAAAAAATTTACGTGTCACAGACCGGTCAAAAATCGGTGGAAATCGCTCGATTTTCGTCAAAAATCGACGAAAATCGCTCCAAAAAATGAACCACAAAAAAAGTTCACCAAGTTTGTCGATTTTCCATGATAATCGATGACTTCTTATTTTTTTCAAAAAAAATTTGAATTTTGAGTTCGCGCGATTTTTAGTGATTCGTGGTCTAAACGGTAAGGTGAACCCTGCACAGCACATGGAAAAGGAGCTGGTTTAATAGTTTCTCCTAAGTCGCATGCAAGAGGTTCAAAGCAAACAAGTCGGCGAGGCCTGTCCCGTCGGACATTTAAATTACGAGACTATGTTTGGCTTCATTTTATATGACTATTTATCTCAATTTAGCTCAGTCGCTTTGATTTTTGATTAAAAAGTTTTAACTTAGCTCTTTAAACCCTTCCTCTATTTTCGTTCTGTCTTGGTCTCTAGTCACATGAGAGCATGGTACTGTTCATCGGGTTGTGCTGAGCCTAGTAACTAAGCACGGTGGGTGACACGGCTGTGTAGGCTGGTTTCATGTTGGACCGACACGGAGGTGGCACGGCAACCCACGGCAGGGCACGCCGGCCTCATTGTGCCCCCGCCTTGGTGGTGTCGGAGAGGGAGACCAAGCAGTCGCGGTTGGAGGCAAGGATAGAGGGATTGCAGGTGATGAGGTGGCCGCGGGTGCGCACCACGTCGGGTGTGCACCATTGATGAAACCTTAGTGGGCATGACTATATGGATGAATTTTTATAGGGGTCTTGTTTTGATTTTCTCTGCCGTATACCAACGGAAGTGTGTATTTGATGCAAAGAGATGATCATATCTTATAGGTAAAGTTGTACAATCTTTACAGAGTGTAAACTGTAGGACCGAATAAAGCAATCAGAGGGGGGGTGAATGATTGTGCGGAAGCTAAAACCAAATTCTTGATCTATTAAAAGTTTACCCCAAAATAGAACCAAATAATTGCCTCGTTTTCGAAAAAAACAGAATGATAGAGGTTTGGTAAAACGTGAATTCTCGGAGATCCAACCGTCCGATCGATCTGAAATTTGGACACAAGAAACTAGATTCCAATACGAATCAAACCCAAAAAGAATCAGCTCAATCGGACTTACGGATCAAAAGTTATGACCTTCGCAAGCTTACTGTTCCAGAAGATGGCGAGAATAAATCTAACTAGAATTGTAGCTCGCCGAAAGATTTGATGAACTTGATCTTTATTTCTCCTTTCTTTTGTCTAAAATACTCCAAACAAAAGAGTACAACCCTAAAGCTTGCTCAAAGCTTGATTGCCTTCAACAGGAGGCAACCCCTCTATTTAAAGAAGGTAAACACACATAATCCTAGAAGGAGTCCTAATCCTAGAAGGATTCCTAATCCTAAAAGGATTCCCACTCCTAATCCTAGAAAGAGCATGTATTCAACACAACTCCACTTGGCCCAACCTGGCCGAGTACAACTCTTGCACGCGTATGGCAACCCTACCATACTCACGTGACTAACACTTTGCACGCAAATGACCTCATGCCATTCTCACGTGACTAACCATTCTTCATGTGCACCATTCTCTTAGCCCGAACGTCCCGCATGACATCCTTGACCACCAAGACCTCGGTTCCCTCGAACCTAGTCCGAACCTCGGTTCCACCATGAACCTAGTTCGGTCCCATCATCGACCACATTCGCCCTCGAGCAATACACGCACATGAACAAACCACAAAAGCGATTCCGAGCACAAGTCCGCGACTTGACTCACATTAAACCATGCAACCACTCAGGAGTGCCTAGCATTCAATATTCTAAGAACACGATTTCAAAACACGAACAAAAACCTTTGCAAAAATCAAAAAGCTTTTCAAATAATCAAACTGATTTCAGATCTTTTCAAATAAAGAAACCAATAAATAAATCTTGTCGAAATATCAAACTGGTTTCAAATCTTTTTCAAATACTCATCATCAAAATCAACTGGATCAAAAATAACGATCCTTCAATCTCCCCCTTGATGAGTAATTTGACAAAACACAATATAAGATTTGACAAGAGATTGAGCAAGAACCAAAAGACCAAATAATCCCAATTTAAAAACCTCCTTGACTTGTTCTCCCCCTTTTTGACAAAATAGTCATCAAGATCTCAAAACTCCCCCTTAATGAATGCAGTATCTCAAGCTTTGAAGTATATTCAAGGTATATAATCAAAGTAAAGCATTTGAAGAGTTTTTAGGAGAACTTTCTCATTTTGTATCAAATTATCCAATGAGAAATCAAATTGTGAGAATATGGAGGCTCTAACACATAGAATAGTTATTGCATAAGCAAATTAGAGCAAACAAGTAAAATGTCATAAACAGATTTTGCCAAAGCGAAAAAGAAATCTATCATGAGCATAGAGAGACTTTCAAATTCACTAATATTTGTCTCAAGCCTTTTCAACCATTTGAATTTCCTTTTTCTCTTTTAGCAAGTTTGACAATTTTGCTTTGTAATCAACAGGGATGACAAGTAATCGCACACTAGCCCATACTTGTGTATGAGTAGGTAGTTCTTTCTTGTATCTTTCTCAGTTTAAATTGGCAAGTGGCTTCACATTGTTCTGAACTTTTGTTTAGACAAGTAGCCTTTTCTTGCATCTTTTGCATTTAAATCCTGGCAAGGAAGTCGCACATTATACTAAACTTGTGTTTAGCCAAGTAGCTTTTGCTTGCATCTTTTCAACTTGCTTTTAACATTAAAACACTGATTTTGCTTGAGACTCATAATGATCATTTGAAGTCCAACAAAAAACTCACACATAGTTTCTAATCAGCTCTAGCCTTTCAACAGATGACAAGAAACTTTTAAGCCTATTTCACAAATGCAATACCATAATGAGCAAGAGCCAAAATATTCTCGAAAAGCATCTCAAATTGAATTATTTTAGCCTTTTAGTGATAAGTAAAGCATTGAGCATTAACTTGGCTATATACACAAGAATAATCACCAAAGCTTTGTACTACATGATGCAATGTAAACAGGGGTTTTTACTTGAGGTGTAAAGTCAAAATACCACTTATAAAAAAAATCACTTCTAGGAACCAAAGTCAAGTAACCCAAAAAGAGATAAACTCAAGACTCCCCCTCAAATCAACCCATGGGGATGAATGATCCCAAGTTCACCGCGTAAGAAAGCAAAACGAGAAAAATCAAGCGGTTTAGTGAAAATATCAGCAAGCTGAGCACCCGAATCAACAAATTTCAGTTCAATAGCTCTTTTTTCAACATGATCTCTAAGAAAATGAAATCTGATGTCAATGTGTCCAAGAAAGAGAATTACTCAAGAAGTGGCATGAACCAGATGTACTTTTTCTATCAATTCCACATCCTCCAAATTCAGCATCAGAGAAAGGTCTTAAACTAATGCGTGAAGAAGCAGAAAGCCAAATGCCAAAATCTTGAGTACCACGGAGATACCTTAAAATCCTCTTGATAGCTTGTCGATGTGAAGCACGCGGGGAAGCTTGAAAACGAGCACACAAGCACACAGCAAACTCCAATTATCTCATCCTCAACAAAGCATCATCATCATCTTCATCAACAAAGATACTCTCCCGAACATATGCACTGCACTGCACTATTTGGACTAGTGCCTTTTGTGAAAACAGAGGTGGAGGAAGCATCTTGAAAAATAACAATTTTAGCACGAGATGCACAAGTGAAGGAGGAGAACCAATTCTTATCATCGGACATGTGGCGTGAGCATCCGGAATCCACTAGCCATATGTTCTCCTTCCTCGCGTGAGAAGCCTACATAGAAGCGAGAAAGTGTCGATGTCTCCGATGCGGGGTTAGAAATAAAGCATTTAGGAATCCAAAGATCGAGACACACGACGCACAACGATAGGCACAACACGAGAATTTTTATGCACAAAAATAGATTTATCCTTTCCGTGTTTTTAGCAACAAAAGGTGTTTGCTTCACCACAGGCACATAATGAGAAGCAAAGTGTGTCTTTCTCGACATTAGACTTAGCATTGAACCTTTCTATCCTTTGTTGTTTAGCTAGTCTAAAGCAGAATCGAACTAAATGACCATCTTTACCACAGTGAGTGCAAGTGTATTTAACATGATGTTTAGCTTTAGAAGTAGAAGCAACATTTGCACTCATCATAGTAGAAGATAAAATTCTAGCAGATTTAAAAACAGTTTTCTCAGGCTCTTTGACAATTTCAAACTTTCCACTTTCAAGAGCTTTAACAACAAGAGGAGCATGTGATTTGTGATGAGCATAAGGATCAAAACCTAAACCTTTGTGATGAGTGCTGACTTTTGATTGATCCAAAATCATATTTAGGTTTTTCTTTCCTTTAGCAAAACGCTCTAAAGACTTTTCCAAGTAATCAACTTTTCGAGAAAGCACAAGACAATTATTGCAAGGAATATCAACTTTCTTTTTCTGTTTGCGACAAGTAGAGCATGAAAGAACCTCATGAGTGAGCATGTCATTAGTCATCTGAGAAACTCTAGTATTTGCATCTTTCAATTTCAATTCAAGAATTGAGCATTTAGGACAAGAGATTAAATCATGCAAATCATCAGTGGAACAACTAGCATGTTTAATATGTTTCTCATTTTGATGCAACAGGGAGCATGAACATTCCCTTAAAGCAATAACTTCAGATTGTAGCACATCACAAGATTTGCAAGAATCATCATCAGGAATTAAAGATCTAAGCCTTGCAATTTCAGAATTGGAACTATCAATTTCTAGATCTTTTCTTTAAGAGCTTTCTTAGACTTTTTAAGTTAAGCTAATTTAACCATGGCATGCTCAAGGTCATCATAAGAAGGTCTCACCTCTTCAAGGTCGGAGTCGTTGTCGCTATCCCTTCTAGCCATGAAACACATCCCGGTGAAGTCATCATGAGGATCTCCCTTTTTGTCCTTCTTGTCATGTGGCTCATCATCACTCTCAAAGTCCACATCGCTAAGATCACACTCCTCTATGGCGGCTAAGACTTTCTTAGCAACTTTTCGAAAATTGGGATGCCTAGGGGTAGTGTGTCTTGAGCTGCGTTGTGCAGTTCCCTTTCTTCATTCTTCTTCAACTTGTGACAGTTTGCTTTAATATGCAGGAAGGCCACACTCAAAACAGTTGAAGGACCTCGAAGTTGTGCCTCCACGCCTCCTCATCCTCAAATTGTTGAGTGCTTTAAAAGCACGTGAGGAGATGAGCACAAGATCTTCTTCAGGAAGCATCTCAAACTGTTCATCTGAAAAAGAAGCCAATGCAGACAAGGAACCAAAAGATGGTAATCCAGACGAAGTGCTGGGGTTAGCAACAAGTGCATGTGTAGAGGATTTATTATCACTAGGTGACAAAGAATCCATCTCATAAGTTTTCAGTCTAGAATAAAGATCATCCATGGTCAAAGTATCCAAGTCATCAGTTTGATTAATTGCAGTAACAACCATGCGCCATTCAGGACTAAGAGATCTCAAAATTTTACTAGCGTTATCCTCAACTGAATTAGTAACTCCAACACCACGCAAATTACACAAGATTTTCTCAAATCGAGAGAAAAGATCATCAATTGATTCACCTGGTCTCATAGCAAAATCAGAAAAGTCTTTTTGGTAAATATTTTTGCGCACTTTCTTAATCTTAGTAGAACCTTCATGATAGTCACATAATGTCTTCCAAACAGAATAAGCAGAACGTAGATGAGAAACTCGATCAAATTCATTTTCAGAAATTCCTTGAAAAATCAAGTTTCTAGCTTTAGCATTCAGATCAACGTCTACTTTATTATCATTGGTGACTATATCAGGAACATCAAAAACAGTAGAAACTTTGCGCCAAACATCATTACCTTGAGCTTCAATATAGGATTGCATGCGACTCTTCCAATAAGGAAAATTTGAATCATTAAGCATAGGAGGTCGATTAACATACTTATCTGACGCCATACCTTAACCTTGCTCTGATACCACTTGTAGGACCGAATAAAGCAATCAGAGGGGGGGTGAATGATTGTGCGGAAGCTAAAACCAAATTCTTGATCTATTAAAAGTTTACCCCAAAATAGAACCAAATAATTGCCTCGTTTTCGAAAAAAACAGAATGATAGAGGTTTGGTAAAACGTGAATTCTCGGAGATCCAACCATCCGATCGATCTGAAATTTGGACACAAGAAACTAGATTCCAATACGAATCAAACCCAAAAAGAATCAGCTCAATCGGACTTACGGATCAAAAGTTATGACCTTCGCAAGCTTACTGTTCCAGAAGATGGCGAGAATAAATCTAACTAGAATTGTAGCTCGCCGAAAGATTTGATGAACTTGATCTTTATTTCTCCTTTCTTTTGTCTAAAATACTCCAAACAAAAGAGTACAACCCTAAAGCTTGCTCAAAGCTTGATTGCCTTCAACAGGAGGCAACCCCTCTATTTAAAGAAGGCAAACACACATAATCCTAGAAGGAGTCCTAATCCTAGAAGGATTCCTAATCCTAAAAGGATTCCCACTCCTAATCCTAGAAAGAGCATGTATTCAACACAACTCCACTTGGCCCAACCTGGCCGAGTACAACTCTTGCACGCGTATGGCAACCCTACCATACTCACGTGACTAACACTTTGCACGCAAATGACCTCATGCCATTCTCACGTGACTAACCATTCTTCATGTGCACCATTCTCTTAGCCCGAACGTCCCGCATGACATCCTTGACCACCAAGACCTCAGTTCCCCCTGAACCTAGTCCCGAACCTCAGTTCCACCATGAACCTAGTTCGGTCCATCATCGACCACATTCGCCCTCGAGCAATACCTGCACATGAACAAACCACAAAACGATTCCGAGCACAAGTCCGCGACTTGACTCACATTAAACCATGCAACCACTCACAGGAGTGCATTGCATTAAATATTCTAAGAACACGATTTCAAAACACGAACAAAAACCTTTGCAAAAATCAAAAAGCTTTTCAAATAATCAAACTGATTTCAGATCTTTTCAAATAAAGAAACCAATAAATAAATCTTGTCGAAATATCAAACTGGTTTCAAATCTTTTTCAAATACTCATCATCAAAATCAACTGGATCAAAAATAACGATCCTTCATAAACTAATCGATTAGCCGCACCCGCGGTCATGGGCATGCCGAGCTGGCCTTTCATAGATTAGACTTTGGTTTTTCAAATGTGATTTCAAAGAGAAAGATGATTTATAGGGGTTCCATTTGGAAGAAAAATTAGGATTAAACTCCGGGATAGATCCCGTGTTGAATATAGGTTTAAAAATTAGTTTTATTATTCAACTATGCCTACAAGATTATTTATTATATTTGAAATATTGCTTATTACTCAAACTAATCGTATTATGCCATTATTTGTTATTCCTTATATTAAAAATGTATCTCCTCTGTAACTTGCAGAGTACTTTTGTACTCACCATTCCTTACTCTGTTGATTTAGATGAGGAGTTCTAAGCCAGTGAGAATCTCGATGACTAGGCTGCTACCCCAGTCGATTGCCTGTGGCAGATGTGCTGAGTTCTACTGCGGTTTTATTTTGCTTCCATCATGTTATTTTATGTGGCTTGCACGCTATTTATGTTGTAAACTCTGATAATTAAATAAACAAAATTTTGCTTGATATGTTGTGGTATCATTTATACTGTGTGTACTAGCTTTTTCTGAACTAGTGCAGGATACACAAAAGGATTTCATAACTGTTTTTTCGGGGTCCGACACCACGCACCATGCCCGCCCTGGCCCGTTGCCATGTCGCCGCGCACGCCATGCCCACCTTGCCCGTCGTGGCCGCGGCGAGGTGAAGGGGTGCCGGAGCGGAGGGGGAAGGAGGGAGGTGAGGGGGCGTCGGGTCGGGTAGGGGAAGGAGGGAGGTGAGGGGGCGTCGGGTCGGGTAGGGGAAGGAGGGAGGTGCCGCCGAACCAGAGGGGGAAGGAGGGAGGCAAGGGGGCATCGGACCGGGTGGGGAGGGAGGGGAGGCGAGGGGGCGCCGACATCGGACTAGGTGGGGATCGAGGGAGGCGAGGGGGCATTGACTTGGTAAGGAGTTGAGACTTGAGAGAGAAAAAGAGAGAGGAAAGGGTGGGGAGCGGTCATGGGGAGAGAGAGAAAAGAGAGAGGGGGCGGGACAGGAGAGAGAGGCGTGGGGAGAAGAGGGCAAAGAGGGAAAAATGAGGGAAAAGAGGGGGGGAGAGATACCTATTGTCCCAGTTTGTTTGATTTATTTTTTTGAATTGTTGTTAAGAGTCGAATTTGATTTAGTGACGTGTGCGTGTGTAGACGCCGGTGAGGAAACATCCGCTGATGTTATTGTCAGAAGTCGGGAATGTGATCGTCATGTACTGATTAGCTTAGGGTGTTAGGAATCTGATTTGGAATGGGGAGTAATGGTGTTTGATCAAGTTAGTTTAGTTTGGAATTTCTCTGGAAACGTGGAATTTAGAAGCCCATTGGTTGTCATGTGTCAGGTTGGATGTTGTCAGCCGGACCACCACACCTAGCGCGCCTGGATCCCAGGTTGTTGGACTGCATTACACTCACAGGTCCAACCAGAGCAGCATGCCAAGGTCTCTTGGGCCATCTCCCCCCCAAAAAAAGCTAGCTCAATGAGGGGGTGCTCCCTCAACCTTATAAACTATACTTAAGCCCTCTCCACAACCGATGTGGAATTATTCCCAACAATCTCCCCCTCACACATCGGGCCGAGATTATCTAGGAACCACCTGGGCCACCTGGGCTCTGATACCACTTGTCAACTGGGCCACCACACCTAGTGCGCCCGGATCCTAGGTCGTTGGACTGCACTACACTCGCAGGTCCAACCAGAGCAGCGGGCCAAGGTCTTTTGGGCCATATCCCCCCAAAAAGCTAGCTCAATGAGGGGGTGCTCCCTCACCCTTATAAACCATGCTCAAGCCCTCTCCACAACCGATGTGGTACTATTCCCAACAGATGTATATAGCATGATACAAAATAGACGATATGGCTATATATATGGCTCCTCAAATGTTGTTCTCTTTGGCTCACTCTCACTCTCTCAATCCCTTTCTCTGGTTCACTATCACTTTCTCGGTCCCTCTCTCTCTCCCCCCTCCTCTCGGTCGGCACCGTGCCTAGCTCTCTTTGCTCCTCTCGCTGCTTGCTCGCTTATCACTCTCTCTCTCTCTCTCTCTCATTGTCTTCTCGACTGACGGTGCTCCTCACTCTCTCCACTCCTCTCATCGCCTCACTTGCTTATCACTGAGAGAGAGAGAGAGAGAAAGAGAGAGAGAGAGCGATGAGCGGGCGAAAGTAGGGAGAGATGGGCAAGAGAGAAGGCAACGGGGGAGAGAGAGAGAGAGTTGAGAGAGATGTATATATTGTGTACTCATGCAAGCACTGCAATATCACTCTGCGCCTTTTTAAGAATGAATAAAATTTAGTTCTTTTTTCTTTAATATTTATGTCCACTACCTCAACTCAATGCGTCTTCATCTCATTTCCTCTTGTCGCAATAGTGCAAATGGGCCGAACTTGGACTAGAACGACATGAAGCAGGCATGAAGCGCAAATGGGCTATGCATGGGCTCACCGAAGGTGAGCCAAACTGGCACGGCACGGTGGGCCATCGCGGCCCGGTATGGTTTAGGTATAAAGCACGATGAACCATACCGGACTAGAGAAGCAACACGTCTGTACCCGATTGGTATCACCACATCGTACCCTTATTAGTAAAATTCACCTGCTATAATACCCATACCCGCAAGCGGGTACAAAATTTACCCGTACCCGTGCGGGTAACGAGGACCCGGCGGGTAACCCGCACCCGCATTATGGACATATGCCCCCGCAGGCTATAGCAGTATATCTTATAATACAATCCAATGAAAATGCAATTGATATCCATATTAAAAATTAAACACTATACTATAGTGCACAGTTGGACATTGGGTAGCATATCTTATAATGCAGTTAGGGTTTAAAGATTTTGATGGGCTGACTGGCTAGGTTGCACAGTTGAGCCTTAGGCAGTTGGACCAGATCGCTAGTGGATCAGACCTATGAGTGAACTGGTGCGGGTAATAGCAGGATAGACTCGTACCTAGCGGGTAAACTTTTGCCTGTTAGTAGATTCGCGTGTATGAAAAATGATTCATACTCGACTCCTAATAGAGTAAATACCCGACGATACTCACCACTAGAAGGGAACCATACACGTCCAGCGTTTGGGTCAAACCGTGTGCGTTTTTGCTTATTTGTTTTGTTTCGGACGAGTCAATGCAACTCGTCAACGGGTACGAGTCGACGGCTGCACTGTTGCTGCTGGGCCCATCAAGATACACGGAGTCCACCACAAAAATGGGCCCCCACAAGCAGCCTTGTTTGTCAGTACCGCAGGATCAAAACTGCTAGTTTGGCAGAAAGCTGCAACTTGCACCATGCATGCCGCATCCCCGCTTGCCTTACACTGCACGCTCAAGTGTCAAAAGTACGCCTTTCTTTCCAAGGCTTGAACATGGCAGACATGTTAGGAAATTGAAATGCAGAAATTTTACATGAAATAGTTAATTTCCTCATGTTCCAAATGGATTTTTTTTTATATATATATTGTTCGTCCGAGACGAATCCCTTCAGAAATGATTAGCCCATCGCTACCAGTCGTCTTCCCGTCAAAAATTCCTACCGGTCAATTTTTCATAAGGCAGGATAAGACCAGATCTACCTGACAGTGCAATTTTCTACCTTACAGCAGTGGGGTCGAAGTCAAGAGGACTTCATCCATGTTTCATCAGTACGTCTAACAGGTACTTCAGCTGTTAAACTGTCATTTTTCTACTGTCACACTCAAGTAGATAAAAGATATGTACTCGGTCCAAAATTTCACCAAGATTTTAGAAATTTAGGCTTTCGGTCGAGGCTGCGATTCCAAGCCTTGGTGAGATAAAAATAATTTGAAAACTTTCAAATTGCTACAGTGATATCATGGTATTTTTTGTGTCAGATTTCGGGATTTTTTTACCAAATGATCACAAATTCGACCGATTTTTATGTTTGTATGATGGATTTAGCACCAAATATTTTGTGACGAATTGTAATGCCTTTTCTAAGGAATATATGTGAAAAATTCCCAAAAAGCTTACATATACAAATTTCGGTCATATTGATCGAAATTTCACAGTGGGTTGAATAGGACCAACATTGGGCAAAATTTCGGTTTTTCTAGCCGCCAAAATACCAGATTTAAAATTTGATTTTTTTTTTTCATTTTAGCTAGATTTTTTTTTAAATTCTAAAATCTTATCGAAATTTTGGATTTTGGCGCCCCCAAGATATGGTCAAAAAAAACGAAATTTGTAACTTTCTCCCATCCAAGAATATCCACTGTAAGGGGGCATATTATCGCGTGCATATCTCTGTCATGCGCGTCGCTCCAAAACATCGCGTGCAGAGGACCCGGTTACACTGGAAGCAGCGAGCGCGCGTGGCTGGCCAAAGGCAAGATACAAGTCAAGCAAATTCCATTCTGATCACATCGGTGACGACGGTGAGGGTGACACCGGCGAGTAATAAGCTACGCAGCGTAAGATAGGTGAAAAGCTATCTACAGACAAGGAGAATATACTTTATCGTTAACTAGTGGAATTGACATGTGCAAAACGGGGCACTCGAGTAAACATTTCATCGTTCTTAGCAGAGCCGAGCTTGCCTGCAGAATCCGGCCTAGATTTCTTGAGAATGACGTGAATTTCTCTTTTGATTACGAGAATGACATACATTTGTAAAGATGACTAAGAAACCAAGGCCACAAAGAATGCTTCCTAATTGCTTGCTTAGTGCTGTAGTGGCTGTTGTCACATCTTCTAGGGGAGGATTTAAATCACTCGTTCGTCGGAATATCAGGTAGGTCGCATGTGAATCTCGCCCATACATTGCGTTTGTGTGGAGCATGGTCCATGGAAGATGTACGAATTGAAACAAATCACGCAAAATGGCAAGCGCCACGAAGTAGTGTCTGGATGGTCTGTCTTGGAAGAAATCATGTCTCGTTTGGACTAATCCGGGAAGGAACCACAGGTGAAATCTGAAGCTCAGATGAGGAGCTGAGATGTGCAGCTCTGCACTTCAAATTTTTTTTCTTTCTTTTTGCTCGATTAATCTAAAGCTCTGGCGTCTAACTTTGATCAGAATATCTGCGATGGTCGTTCTGTGGCTGAAGGGCCTTGTCCCAGGCTCCCAGCTAATGAGTGGATTCGCGGAATAAGAAGACGAAATCGAAAGATCAAATCATGCAAAATTGGACGTTCGGTTAAGAAAAACCGATGATACAGTAAGCTCTGAGAGACGAAAATGGAATGATACAGTAAGCAGAGTCGTGCGGTGGCGACGACTGCAACAGATCAACAGTTGATCCGGGGGGGCGGGGGCGGCGAGCCCAAAAAAAATTTGCGTCTGCCGGGAGTCGAACCCGGGTCTATTGCTTGGAAGGCAATTATCCTAACCGTTGGACTACAGACGCCTTTGTTGGTGGGGAATGCAACAAGAAATATATATTTGCAGTTTTGTTTCTGGTACAAAGACCATATATACGGCCCTACTCGCAACGGAAGTCTCACTGTCTGCTTCAAACATGCTTGCAGGACTATGATGCTACTAGATGGTACAAGGCTCCTGAGCTGTGTGGGTCTTTCCTTTCTAAGGTAATTAATTTCCACGTCATGTGGTTTGGTGTATTAGACTACTGTTTGTGCTACATTGCTGCTTTCTCTGTCTCATAGGGTTATACAACCTAAGAAAGATGTTCAAATTTTAGCTACATGTTCCATTTTCTTCTCCTTTGATGCACCTTGTTGAATAGCTATGCTTTCTTACTGTAACGTCATGTGAAGTTCTATGCATGTTGTATATGATATATACAACAATGCAATCTGAAAAAAAATGTCTATGCTAGCTATTCAGATGTGAACGAATCCTTCCAAATTATCTTGTACATATATTAGAGACGACGGGTTTCCTGCCCAGGACCCCACGTGTCTCCCTCTAAGAAAAGTCCCCCAACGAAATCCGTAATTGCTTTGAAGTCCTTTCACCAGCTTTTTCATGAAAAGAGCCTTTTAATTTAGCAAATTCGCAAATCCTTCATGAAAATATCCCCTCACAGAAATGTTAAATTACAGTCAGGTCCTTATGCATTTTTTCAGCAAGAACCTCCTAGTTCCACAAATTAGCAATTGAGTTCGAACCAAACCTTTTTTGCAAATGGATCCTCGCGGTTCTGAAAAATTATATCCGATCATGTTCATACCCGTTTTGCAAAAAAAAAAAACCTGCGATTTCGCAAATACTTTCGCTCCCCCTCGCTCGCCGCGTTGTTTCGCATTTTGTTTCCTCGTGATGTAAACTTGTAAAGCCTCACCGAATCGCTGTTTTGAGGTGTTGCGCATCATAGCACACTTGCGCAGCATATCGCAGCGCAGCTAGTTTACAAAAGAATATTTCCACAAACCTGAGCCTACTACTTGAATTTAACAATGTAAAAGCCCGCACTGCAGGTTCAGGCATAGACGGAATTATCGCATCAGTCTTTTGTCAAGCCCCTGATCTTGTTCCTTAATAACCTCAGGAAATAAAACCCTACAATTAATTACACTGTTAGCGCACAATACTACAAAAGGGTGTTTTCCCCAGTTGAGCTGCATGCATGTCTAGGGTTTTTAGCACAAAATGGAAATACAACAAAGTTTCCGTATGCAACAATGGGGCCATACTGGGAATTGATGGACATTCTTATGGTACAAAAGAACAATATTTTTGGAAGATTTGATTGAGCTTTTATGGTTCTCAAGAAAAGTTACAGCTATCAAGAAGTGAGCTTAAGCGCAGGACAAGGCCGTATTTCATTTTCACATGTAATAGTTGTTCTTATAGAATACTCTTTCCGTCCAAATTTATAATGCATATTTTTTTAATGATTTTATCTATAAATACAAGATATTTTATATTTCAATACAAAATTAGTGTGATGTCTCCTCTACACCCCTAATAAGTACTCATATTTACTTTATATTCTCTAAATATATGCATTAAGTATAGTACTTAGTGATAATAATTAAGGATAATCTAGTTATTTTTAATATCTTCTTGATCTATATACCAAAAAGAAATACATTTTATAAACTTGGGTAGAGGAAGTACCTGAATTGCATCATCATTAAATGAGTACCAGGAGCACAGTAGCATCGTGCATCGTGTTCAAAACATTAACAGCAACCATAATAATACTGGAAGAACAAGATGCCACATTGCCACCCATGGCCATAAAAGCTCAACAGTGCAAATTGATAGCAGTAACCTCAGAATGAGGCACCTTCAACAACCAGGAGCTATAATGTTCTACTGGTACTCCAGAAGAAAAAATAAGATGAGAGCAGCTAGCATGCTTGCAACCTCCTTGGAAAAACTTATGCAACTAGCTTCCATGTGCCAAACTGCTCTTGAAATCACCATCACGGCATCAGCTGGAACCCTCAATCCGATCAACTCATTCAAGCAAATCACTAAATCAGGGCCAAGAGAACACCGGCCGCTGCCTCGCCGGCAGTCGCGGGTGCGACGGTGGGGGCACCCAGGCATTAATCGGCGGGTCGTAGGAGGCCGTTGCCGCCGATCGAAATTACATAAGTGGCCGCGCCACCACCGGCCCCCGGCCTTCGGCGTCCATCTCCTTCGAAATTATCTGATCAGTGAAAGCTCAACCGAGCGGCCAGCGGAGGCCTTGATTGGTGTAGCGAAAATATGGAATAATGCAAGGATCTCTCGGAACATACGCACCATCAGATGCTCTCTCTATTCAATCTAGGCCGCTCAAGTCCATCCAACGGTTAAAACCGATCCAAATTTACATCGCGATCCTGGGCAGGACGAACAATCATGACAAAAATGTTAAAGGGTCTCTTTTGAAAAAGTGTGCCTCGCTGATACGTGGGCGCGCGCTATGTAGGACCCAATGTCAGAGGCCCGGTCATAACAGCGTCTCTTCCTCGCCGCCGTTCACCGGAGCTCCGACGAATCCCGGCTGTCCTTTGCATCCATCTCCATCCTCCTGGAGGCCCGGCCACCTCGTGCATCAGGCCAAACAGAACGTTCTCTTCTGGAAGCCCCTCGACCCTACAGCCCCCGGGCGGCCGCGATCGAGGAGGCGTTGGCGGCCTGCCCGACAGAGACCCTGTGCCGCACCGATTGAACTCCGATAAAGCAAAGATTAGGACCAAGAGATCACCATGAATTTCCCAACTTTTTCGCGCACTGAGGCACGGCTCGAACGACAACGGATTCGGTGCCAATCCTTTCCAACGAACTGAACACCGATTCTGCCAGAGACAAAATGGAACACAGAAAAGATGCATCATTTCACCTTTCAATCTCTGCTGTGTGGTTTGTGAATTAGTAAATGATGATGATGATGATGATGATGATGATGATGATGATGATGATGATGATGATGATGATGATGATGATGATGATGATGATGATGATGATGATGATGATGTTGTGATGCCTAATTGTCTCTACTGGTACTCCACATCACTACTGGGATGATGGAATCAACGTGGAGTGCAAATGTGCAGTAGTCCCCCCATTTCATGACTGACGTAGATCAGATCAACCATATGCAACATAGAGTTTGTCTCGTCTTTTTTCATGAACTAAACAACATCAGAAAGCAGGCCATGAGGCCACATAGGACCCTACTTCTGCATAGACGAATGGGCTGACCCACTGCACAACATGCGGATCACAGAGGAAAATTAGTACCCGCCTCAGCTGTTTACGTGAAGCAGAACTGAGTTAAAAGGGGAGCCCCGGAGCATCACAACTGATGGTCTATGAAAAGGCAGCTCTCAATGTAGAATAAGCAATACGAGAATAGGTTTTGATAGCTTTTATCCCGATGTTTTCTTTAGCAACCATCATCCAAATTTCTGGCCACTAGATTTGCTTTGAGATCGATGCATGCCCCCCTTGAATTCGAGGTCTACGAGAATATGGTCCTGTTTGGAAAGCTATGCTAAGCTAAACTCTTCCGAACTAGAGAATTTTGTGTAAAAAGACTTAGACTACCCTTACTCATTTTTTTTGTTATATGTTAGATCATCGTCACGTTGTTATCCACGTGATTCACCACAGCGGCAAGATCATCGAAGTCAGATGGAGGGGGTGGTAAACTAGATTTATTTCTATATAAAACGAGAAAGTTAGGCATTAATCGAAAAAAATGATATTCACCGGAAAACCAAAAATTAAAATAAAAAACAAAATTACATACGAATAGATGCACGTCGTTTGGTAAATTTGCCGAATATCTTGCTACGTAATGTACTTTGTTGTTAAAATCAGAACAGAGAGCTATATGCCCTATTTAACTACCAAACAAAAAAAAGAAAGAAATCATTTACTACAAGCCCTACAGCATGTTGAGAAAATAAAAGCAAAACACAATTTGAAAAACTCACAAACTCATTAGATAAACTATTCCACATCAATAGTCCTCATAAATTTGTTTAACTTAACGACGTTTGCAACACAAATATCAGTCATATTATCTCACATTTGGCACTTCAAAAATGTCACCAAGAAAGAGCAATAGCGGTTGAAAGGTCATCATGAAAGCTATCCATCGGCCGATCATTCGGTCGTGACGTTGAGCTATCGGATGCATGTTGAGAAATTGCACTACTTTGATATCTTGATGGAATGGTTGGCACATAATCTGGATCGTGATCACACCTACGGAAATGCCAATCTCCACTAACATGCTCACGTATGAAGTTGTGAAGCGCCATAGTAGCAGCAACAATCATCTTTTGCTTGATCATTGGATAACTCGGCATCTTTAGCAAAATTTGCCATTTCATCTTCCATACTCCAAACGATCGCTCAACCACATTACGTACACTTGAATGTACTCTGTTGAACTTCTTCTTGACAGTGGTTGGTTCTGTACCTCTATGAAACTTAGGAACATGGTACCTTTCGCCCTTATATGGAACTAGATGCCCCGACCGGTTAGGATAACAGGCATCCACAAGATAATACTTGCCTTAAATCAGAAAATAGATTCAGTTAATGACAGTATATTACTTAAAGAGAGAAATTTTTTTGTATGTGTAAAAGTGAGTTACCTTGTGAAGGATGTGGGAAGACATCTCTATCCACTCTCAATGCAGGGCATAACACACTAGTATCATGCATAGCAACTGGTTGACCTGTAGATACATATGTGAAACACATATCAAAGTCACAAAGGTTGAACAATACTAAGCTACATAAAACATTCATAGCTTGCCGTTGACGCATCATACCCGACTTGAATTCATGTTCTTTAGCATAACCATTGCTGTCATCGCTATCACTTTTCGATGGCATCTGTACATACATCACAAAATATAAGACAATAAGAAATAATAATTTCAATGACCAATACTATGAACAACAATCAATAATATGAACAAACAACATATCAAACAACACACAAAACAAATGGATAGCAGGCAAATAAGGTTCATAACTCAATAATATGACATAGTTCAACAAAGATAGGAAAAAGTCTAAAAAGCAAGCATACATAAAAGATATGTTCATAACATTGTTGCATCACAACACAACATCTACGATCCATACTTAGCATTGTACTTCCTCTTTAGCCAATTGTAACGAACTTGTGGGGGCATGGTAACAAACATTTCCCTTTGCTCCCTTTTAACAAACAACTCGGTGTCAATAAAATGTTCATTACTGTCCCATGTCGCACCACATTCAACCACATGTCCATAACAAGTTTAATGGAACAAGGATCATCTCTATTGACAAAAGACTCAAAGGTTGACTGAGACTTCTCTGTTAGATCAACTATTCTTGTAATCTGATCTTGCATGACTTCGGCTGACCCAATCTTAGACTTTTTCCCTTGTTAGCAACTACCCGAGCTGCCCTCTTGCCTGTTGCAATACTAGGAGAGTCCTCATGCTCTATTTCATCCACCTCCTCCATGTCATCCTCAGCATCAACATTGATTATAGGAGTCTCCTAGGGCGGTTGAGGCAACTTGCGCCCTGCAGGAGACCAATGGTTGGCACCATCGTTGGTGATGTCTTCGAACATCACTCTGAGCAAGTCCGAATTTGGAATGCCTTGTTTCCGAAACTTGGCACAACCTAGAATATCCTATTAAAACCAAAAATAAACAAGACATGATTAATAGGATTTTTGGAACATTAGTTCATTAATCAAAAAGATAATATCGAACTTACTGCCTTTGCGTTAGTCCACCAATCATTGTCCATCTTGATGGTTCCCTTAACATTGTCCCAACCAGCACCAGTCTCCCTCATGAGTAATCTATTCCAAATGGTTCATTCATTCTTCAATTTGTCCTATTTGTTCTTAAATTGCCCCTTGTTGTATTCAAGGCCAATCCTCTCCTTAAACCTCTTTTCTACTTCAGCATAGCCTACATGGTTTAAGTGGGTATTTGGCCAGTTCTCAATACTAACTTGTTCAGCAAATAATTCACAAACTATTCTAGTATTATCATCGTTCCACTCGGCAACACTTGCTATCTGCACACTTTGGGGGAACTAAAATCAGCATACAAAAGTTACAAAAATCATATCCACTGTATCAATTCCCACTAGAATAAGAAATTTGGAAGTTCTTCAAAGATAACAAAATCAGCTATAAGGAGATATATCCGTGTTGGGATTTTATAGCAAACTACTACAAAAATATATTTTGTTTACATGACGCAAAAAAAAAAAACTAGGAATAGCAGCAGGTTCCCATAGCTGAAACAAACATTATAGAATGAAGAAATTGGCGTACAAACTAAAACTGAGTCAGTGGCATGCGATCCATAGAAACATCACAGGAAAGACATGATGACAAAAGTTTATTTAATCAAACAAAATCACTATGAGATATAGGCCAGGTTTCAGTTTTATAGTCAGCACCCATAATGCTATACAACATTCCATTTCCACCTTTTCTTGATTGAATTGCGCTCGGCCTTGAACGGTTGATAAAACATAAGCCAAAAATCAAGCAAAATTTGGATAGATGATTCATGCCCAAGGAGTGCTATGAGGGGCAGAATGGCAAAACAATGGACACAAAAATGGTTCAGACCAGAGAAACCTCACATAGATCAACTTTTCTATGTCAGTTGTGAAATTTGGCTAGGGTCATGTGCAAGTCTCATATATAGCATTACAATTGGAAGATTCCCTACAGCAACAAGACCTAAAAATAACCCACAACAACAGATGGGCCTACCGGCCTACCCATGGCACAGAATGTTTATATTAGGAAGGGCATCACACAGCAAATCAAATGTCTAAAGCAACCTTTATTTAAAAAAAAAGATTTGAGCTTATTCCTTGCTAAAACTACAATGAAAAAATGTTGCATGTTTTAACATGAAAATAGTGTTTAAAACTAATTAATCTCTGAATTGGTTGTTTCAGGGTTACAGATACTACAAGGCAAAACTAGCAAAGGTGTAGCGCCTGCCATCTTATTCCACTATCTACGCTAGAGCAAATTAGGCAACATATATATGCTTTGCAATCATGTTTGGGGTGCAAACAAACTAAAACTTATCATGAAACTTTCCTAAAAAAATTTTGGATTCCCTTCAAGTTTGTCATAATTCTCTCTCTCTCCCCCCCCCCGCCCCCCCACCTACTCAGGACTAAGTACTCGTTTCGTCCTTAAATATATGTTATTCGAATTTTTAAATTTTATTTTTAAATATATATTACTTTATAATTTTGAGATAACTTTAAAATATTTTTCCTTTGCACATTTTTACCATTCATTATTCTCAATGTTATTTATCACTATCGAATAGAGTAACACACATTATTCAAGAGCAATAAGTGAGCTAATGAATACGAACGATTTGGTTATTTCTATATATATCTTGGTTGAAGTGTAAAATCGTCTATTTAGGAACGAAGGTAGTAAAACAAAATATAATATGAAGGTGAGTTAACGAGAAGAGAGAGAGAGAGAGAGAGTAAAGTTGTTCTTATAAAAGATACAACCCAATTGAGAAAATCAAGGAAGGTAGAGATGAGTATTGGTAGGAACTAGAAAGGACAAAGAAGGTGAGATGGGACTGGGAGTGAAGAAATTGATTGAGTGGAGAGAGAGAGAGTAGATATTGTGCATTAGAATATTTTATCTAGAGTTATTTCTATATGATAGAGTATATTTATATACAACTTATAAAAATTATGCACTCATAATACCCCAATTGTTAATTAAACCTAAGGGCTTCTTCTGTACATTTGTCGCATCACTGCAACAAATGTCTCTAGAAACAAACATGATTAGAAGGGACAAATGGCAGCTAATGGTATGCCAATGGTGTCCTATACATGGACTATTTATAAATAACACACATCTCACAATATAAGTCTTTATTTTTAGAAGTGTCGTCTCACAATATAAATCCATATGAAGATCAAATATGTAGTTGTTGTAATATTTTTACCATATACCTCTGTTTTAATACTAAAAATGGGTGAGTATTTGTAGTATGTCGTTAAATAGGAAAATACATGTTCTAATGAAATTAATGTTTTTTTTAAAAAAATTATGTCTCTTTGGTCTGTGTGTACGATAATCTTTGGAGTTATATTGTGGATCGGACGACGGAAAGAAGGCGGCATATAATCCAAAGTAGGATTAGCACATTGACGTAGTACACTCAGCTCTGATCCTTGATCTGCTTTGCCATCCAGTAAAGATTATGCGGTGGTTGCCTCTTTCTTTGAAGAAAAAAGCCAAGAGAAAAGAACTGTTGGGCCAGTACTGCTCAAGTTTAGCAAAACATTATTAGCAGCCTTATGGAGAGTGTTTGTTAGCTTCATTTAACCAATTGGAAGTAAACCACCACCAACCATGTGTGAGACCCCGGATCAGCTATCCAGAATCTCCTGTGTATTTCCGTACTAGTCCCGGACGTTAGGCTAGTACACCTGATCCACGATGATACATCATTGCGAACATAACGAAACTTGTAATGTAAATATTCAAGTATGGGCCCACATGGCCACTTATTACAATACTCGGTCAACGGCCGGACACTCAAAACAGCGGAAGCAAAAGAAACAGCTTGGCCACATACAGCGCATTGAAGCGACATTTAATTAGGAGCAACTAGTCTCCTCTGGCAATCCTCCTCGAAGAACTCCTCTTCTTCCTCGGCATCTTGATAAATCTCTGATGATTACAATGTTGGTGTAGCACGTGAGTACAAAAGTACTTTCGGCATAAGTGAATTATGATCATGAGGGGCTTTCCAAGGAAGCTTAAAAGGGGTTTATTTGCATAAAGCCACATTTGATTAAATCATACTTAAGTAATAAATTTCACAAAGCATATTTTACAACTCTTTTTAATAATTGAATTATTTATTATTGTAGTGAGTTCTATCCACCATCACTAACATAAAGGCTCTATCCGCCAACAGTTTAAAAGATCAAAGTTAATCATGTGACTCCATCGTCAAAGGTAAGCGAGTTCTATCCAATTGGCTCTTTCATTAAACAACATTCGAGAGTTCTAACCACTCCGAACCCCAAAACAAAACACTTTTCCGGTTTTAAAAACAAAATCAAAGTCTACCAATATGAAAGCATTTCTTGCTTTGCCTTTGGCCGTAGAGCAACGGCTATTCGAATAGTTTATACTCTGCGAGAGGTGTACAACTTTACCCACAAGACAAGATAGACCCTTGTTGCCATGCAATTAACACACTTCCTTAGGTGTGCGGCGGGGATATCTTGACAAGGCCGTTACAATGTATCTACCTAGCTAGACCCACCCGCTGAGGTTTCACCATTTAGGAGTTCCCTCCATGATCTGAAGCCCCTCTTGCGCCAGTGTGAGCAAAACAACATCCACAACAATGCCTCCGTCAGGCTCTCACACAACAACCGGAGTGGTGAGTCTAAACTAGGCTTCTACAAATTAGTGAGCAGTGCGTACCATTATAGACATGTGGTAAAAGAGTTATGCTTAAAATGGCAATCATAAGCGTGGTCCTTATATGACTTGGGGCGGTACTTGCACAAAGGATCAAGACTTGATCCTTCCACAAACATTCCAGGCCGCCCAAGTCAAAATCATTTTCCTTTTCTTTTATTTTAGAAAACAGGACCAAAATCATAATAATAACTTTCAAATCACATTTAATAACTTTCTTTTGAATAATCCCACCCATGGGTTGTTTTATGAAAAGGTCCTAAGCAATTCTCACCGTACTACATAGCAAACGGATACCATATAAGCATAGGCATGGTATAAACAAAGTTCTAGGGTTACAATGGGTATGATTAACAATGCCAAGTGGAATTAACAAATTCGGATTAACTATCACTTATATTTGACATATTTCGTTAAACATAGCCATGCAACTTTATAAACAATTTAAATCATTTTGTAAACATAGGGCAAAGTGCATCAAGGAGACTTGCCTTGATTCTGTGTGATGTCGAACTTCGGAAGGCTCGGCAATGAAATCGGCTGATTCAGCGGGATCAAATCGACTACCATAAAAGCAGGCAACAAATAAATAACGGAAAATAAATAAAATCCAAAACTATAAAATTAGTACTGGCAGAAAGGTCTTGATTTTAGATGAATTTAGAAATTTGAATGAGGTCAAAGCGGAGTTAGGATGAGGAAGTTATGAGCTTAGAAGTTTGAATTCGAATAAATCAGCAAGGGAATATTAAAGGGAATATTCCTCTCGGGTTTGGGGTCAAAAGTTTGACCGGCTGACTTTGACTTTGACTGGTTGGAGTGTATGGCCAGGTGGGACCCACACGTCATAGAAGAGAGGAAGAGGAGATGGCTCTCGGAAGCTTGCTTGCCATCCATGGAGGAGAGAGAGGTTGAGGAGAGAGAGAGGGGAAGGGGAGGGTGGCTTGGCCACGGAGAAGGCGGGGTCGCCCGGCCAGGCAGCCGGCCGGCAAGTGGCGAAGCGACGCTGCTTGCGCGCGCCCAGCCTGTGGCTGGCCAGCTTAGCCTTGATGGCAGGGCGGCCGGGCCTGGCAGGGCTGCCCACTCGCAGGAGCTCCAACTCCAAGAACAGAGCAAGCCAAAAAAAGAAAAAAAGAACACAAGTTTTTCCAAAACTTGATTTTTCTCCCAATTTTGCATGGATTCGATCCAAACAAAAAGCTAGAACCTCTAGAGGACCTCCTTAGCAACATCTAGGAGGAAGGAATTGGATTGAAACTCACCTGGAGCGGATGAATTGACGAAAAACACTGGTTCGGCCGAGAAGCGAGCAAAGCGCTAAATTAAATCCGAGGAAACTTGATGAACCCTGAAATTGATGGATGGATTAGAGACTAGACATCCATACTAACACATGAAGCGAGCGGGAGGAAGAAAGATCACGGGAGGAAGATATGAGCAAGAACACGAAGAGCGCCAAGAACACGAGAGCTGCGTCGGTTTTCTTGATCTTGCGACGATTGGGTTTGAGAGGCTAAAGAAGGGTTATACTAACGGAAAGAGGACTCTTATACGGAGAGATGAGAGGTGGAATCACGCGAACGGACTAGGAGGCGACGCGCAATCTCCAAAAGAGTGGATTTCGGGTTTCTAACGTTCAAAAATCAGCGATTTCGGGTGCAACAACTCCATGGATAGGAAGAGGAGTCGTTGTGATCCCAGCGGATCCGTGATGATTGATTTGGAGTTGCGTGGAGGGAGTTATGAGTGATTAAAGAGAGCATCTCCATTTTCGTTGACTTTGAAGCTCAAAAGTTCATGCCATGGCTAGAGGTTGAGGATGATGAATAGTGCATGACACGTGGCACCTCCTCATTGGTCCTCCTTTACGCCAAATGATTCATTTCTAGAGAAATAAGGAAAAATGGCCTAAAAATTCGGAAAAATTCCTAGAGCCATTTTGGATTATTTGGGACTCAATGGAAGTGTTTTGGTTGAATTTGGATGATTTTTGTGGAATTGAATAATGGCGACGGATCATGACGCATTAAACAAAAAGCAGAGATAAAATAGGAACGGAGGTCCAAAATCCGGGAATGATTCCTAAAATCATTTCGGAATATTTGGGACATTTTAGAAGTGGTTTGGAGATTTTGGAGCACTTTTGGACTCGGGTGAATTTTTCTGCACTGGCCAGATCTGGAAAATCCGATTTTTCGCCCGGGAGGGAATTAATTCCCGATTTCGAAGGGGAATGGGTGCCAGGTTAATATAAACACCAAAGAAACTCCAACTTTTGAATTTACTTTATTTAAATTAGGTTTTTCTCCAGAAAGCCAAAACGAGGATGTTACACCATGCATCAATCTATTATCCCTGAGTTGTCTTAAATTGTCCTTGGCTTCACGATCCAATGAAGCATGAACCCTTTTCTTATATCACAAACTTATCATGAGTGTTTACTACTTAAAGTTCAGGGTTGGATTCATACCAAGAATGTTAGTTCCTTGCAGTAGTGTTGGTGTACGACTATAGTCCATCGAATATTCTTGGTGACAACATGCTAGATCATAAAGCAATATTGTAGAACAATCCAAGATCCAGATTTGATCAAATCTACGCTGCGTTTTCTTACGTCATTATTATTTGCGCACTAGATTTTTGGGATCCGATGTATGTTAACGTAAATTATAGGCAGGAAACGAAGTGACAACTTGTTCGGTTTCTACCGATTTTTGAACGATTTTTAACAAAAATCAAAAATTGGTTTTCAGTGAAAAATAGTCAAAAGGATATTTGGAACCCTGATGTGTCCGACGGTATGATAATAAGAGCTGTAATAATTCATTTGGTTTACATTGAATTGCTCTCTCAACTCTGCTGAATACAGTAGAACTGGAGCTGGGTCATTGATTAGTACGGTACAAGTGTACAGCTTGGGGGGGGGGGGGGGGAATGAAATTCAACAAAGATCTGAAACTCCCAGACGGATACATCAATCACGTTCTTCGTAAATTAACTTGTCAGGAAATCGATGCCACAATACTTTAATCAAACAGTACCGAACAGCAGTCTGATTCTGAAAGTCAAGTTGCATTAATGGATGAATACGTCAATATTTTGAAGGGGTAAGTAATCACTATCTACTTTTCATTCATGTTTTAATACTCCCTCCGTTTCTTTTTATAAGGCCTATTTGGTTTCGTTAGGACAAGGCTTTGACCAACAATTACTCTATTACATATAATTTTTATGACACAAAATTGATATTAGCAGATTTGTATTCAAAATTACTTATATATAATTATGATTTTGTATTGCATAAATGATATATTAATGAAGTAATCGTTGGTCAAAGTCTTGTCCTAACGAAACCAAATACGCCTTATAAAAAGAAACGGAGGGAGTATATAACTGTGTAACTTTTAAAAGGAACATGATCCATTCTCCATAGAAGCACTTCTCTTCGAAGAAATATGCTCCATTCGTCCATATCGAAAGAACAACCTGTGCACACCACTCACATCTCATCAAGAAGTTGCACACTCAGAATCGGTGCTTCTTTTTGCCATCGTTTCCTCTGGGAAAAAAAAATCTAACATGCATAGGCCGAAACCTAAAACCGTAAGTTCTTATTTGGAAAGCTTATTTCCCGCCGGAATCTATATAAATAGGCCGAGATTTTGACCGAAAAACTTAAAATTCTGATCTATCCACGTAGATTCCGATCGCAAAATAAAAATCTCCAACAAGGGCTAACCGGAATGAATTACTAACCTGATCCCTCACAAAGATAAGTCACTGGTCCGTGGACCTGACCACGTAACTGCCTACCAGGGCCCAATGCTAGCTCGATGCCATGTTCCAATCTCACTTCTCCATTCCCCTTTCTGCACATCATTGTCATGTTTACAATGCATGTAGCACTCGACAAAAAGGACATTTGTTGTGCACGTAGAGAGCTTTCAGTTAGGTGCACCGTTCGTACCTACGAAATTCTGCCGAGAAAGATGTGCTGCCAAAAATATCTGGATTGGCCGGCGTCGAAATCAAGCAAGGTCACTGAATCGTAGCAGTGTGTTCACTGCTACAATTGCGCGGTATGACAAGGACGGTGCTTGATCTTTTGCTGTCGGTTAGGTTGCTCGAGGCGATACGACAACCTGGGCATCAAGAGCTCAAGACATGCAATCCGCGCAAGGTGACGAGCTCTCGAAAGAGAAGGATGGCAACTAAAGTCTAGAGATCAATAGCCTCAAATTAAACGGTGATTCGAGGAGTGTTTGGTCTAAGACAACCGGATACAAGTACGCCCAGCAAATTAAACAAACACGGCGACCTCTCTCGAGTCGCTGATGAACTTGCGCTCTGACCTTACCTGGCGAACAAACTTTAACCAATCCATTCCAACCACCAACCACGGATGCAATCTTCGCACACACATTTTGGTGAAGCTCTTTCGCTCCGGATCCAGGCAACATCGCCAATCTCCTGGTCCTGGTAATGTTCACTGGGACTTCCATTCGTCATTGACAATATAGCTCATGCTGCTTGGTTCACAACTAAATCACAGACCAATGAGAGTAGCACAACTCGATTAAGGTGAATAATATCGCACAAGAAGCTGGTTCAGAAGTTGTATCATCGTCTCAGAAGAACCAAACAGGGCCTTCTCACTCCGTATCTCACCATCTTATATGTACTAATGTACATTGCAGCAGTGCAATCCATCTAAATAGAGGACTCAAGAAACTCTAATCAACACCGAATGGTTTTGTCAAAAAAACCGATGCAAGAACCAAGAAAATCCCAATGAAAAAGCTCTAGTAAGACTGTCCGGGCAATCCATCACCGGCACCTGGAGATGGAGATGTCGATCTCGATGAGGTTGTCCTCCTCCAGCTCGATCTCGATCATCCCGTACTCCTCCCCGTCGTCGTCGGTGGCGCTGGCGCTCTCCGAGTCGGAGTCCGAGGTCCACGTCGGGCCCATCTCCTCCGGTCCCCACTCCGCCTCGAACTCCTCGTGGATCACCTCCAATGCGCGGCCTTTGACGGCCCACGACGCGAACTCGGGCTCCATGAACACGCTCGGGAGCTCGGGCAGCGGCGGCGGAGTAGGAGGAGGCGGCGGCGCGAACTCCGGAGTTTTATCCGGCGGCGGAGAGGGAGGAGAGGGAGGTGGCGGGGAGCCGAGTCGGTGGAGGGAGAGGAGGAGCAGGAGGGAGGAGAGGGAGGCTGGGCAGAGGAGGAGCTGGAGGAGAGGCCGGGGGAGGTAGAGGACGGCGAGGAGGGAGGCGGCGGTGGCCGCGGCAAGGAGGGGGTGGTGGGGCCGCAGCTCGCCAGCGGCGATCTCTTGCTGCGGTGGAGTGGAAGCGGCCATTTAAAGCGGGAGAGGTGGGTTGGTTAAAGCCACACACCGCCAGGTCGGTTTTTATATTGAGAGAAGCTAACAAGGAGAGGAGAAATTAAGAACACAAAGCTTCCGTTTTTTTCCATCTTCTTTTCTGAGCTGTGCATAAAAAAGCATGTATAATAGTCCATCTTTAGGATTATCTCTACAGATTACAACATATCCAGAGATAACATCTCCATCAGTTTATTTCTAAAATTATTTCTCTAACTATTTTATATTATTTTTTATCATGTTTTCTCTCTTAATACTCTATCACCATTTGCATTGGTTTGTGTAATCACATTATTTTTTGCATAAAAAATAGTGTATTCTCTTTCCTCATTCCATCTCTCCTTCATGTATAATTCTACTGATATGATACTTTTAAAGATAATGTGATACTTTTAAAGATGTACTCAAAGGATGATATTACCCATGAATACGAACTAGCATCACGATCTTTGGCAGGTACACTCAGGGTTAACTTTATCGCAAAAACCGACTCGAAAATCGTGAAAAACCAACCGTATCGAGCCGGTTCGAAATCCTAAACTGATTGGTAAACTGGTCAAATCCAAAACATTCAAAAAAAATTTAAAAAATTATGTCACATAAACTGATCGAAAATCGGTAAAAAAATTGAGCAATTTTCGATGCAAATCGACGAAAATCACTTAAAAAAATTGGATGCAAAAATATTTTGATTCAATAGCCTCCATTTGTTCAGAATGTCGTGACATCCGGATCGCAAACCGAATGCTTGCTGACATACCCTTGCGAGCTTTCTAATGCTTAAGACATTCTCTTCCAAAACCATTCACGTCACATTATGTTCCCGGTCGTCGCGAATGTAACCTATCAATCAATTTTGAGTTTAGTGCAGCGTGCATGAAGAATTTCATGATTTGTTGTCGCCAGGCGTGCTGTGTTCATGTCCTCACTGCGTTGTCGTCCATGCCTCTCTGTCATTGCCATGTTCTCCGGCAAGTTCGTCGCGTCACGAGTTTCCCCGTGCTCCCTTTGCCCTTGCTTTGCCTTTACCCTAGCTGCCTTGCCCTTGTTGTGTGATGTGCTACCCTATTGTTGTTCCAACATGGGAGCCTTTGGTACAAAAGTCACAATGCTACAGTATGATCAACTACTGTAGCAACAAAAAAGAGAAGAGAGATATTATCAAAGGAAAAAATAAAATAAAAAATGTTTTTAAAAAAAATTAAGATTCAAATTGTTGATATTCTTCAGTAATTTGGTTTTTTATTTTTCTTTTGAAAATAATTTTAAAATTTTAAAAATACTTTCTTTATTGCTTTATGTGATTTAAATATTTCAAAATTCCATTCTCCTTCATACAAACTCCGATTGAGACGCTTCCAGTTTCTAAAAATTTGTAAAGTGGAGATCTATTTAATAGTGAATTTTATTCCATTTTTTAAGTAGTCCAGAACCAAAGCAAGGACATTTCTAAGGGAAGTTACAAATCCTTGATCATGTTGAACCTAGGGCTGGAAACTAGCCCTCGGCTCGGCTCGGTGCGGCTCGGTCTAGTGGCGAGCCGAGCCAGGCTCGGCTCGGCCCTGAGGCGAGCCCAGAAAACCGGCTCGGCTCGGCTCGAGGTCGGCTCGCGAGCCGGCTCGTTGGCTCGCCGAGCCAGAATATTTTTATCAGAAAATTAAATATTTATACAATAATTCATGTATTTGCAGTGAATAATATTAACTTACTAATTACTACTAAATAATAGTAGTTGCTTAGTTGCTCTCTATCACACTTTTAGGAAATGGAATTGTCTCAACATCATCTTCATCATCTTTTTCCTAAAAATATAAGTCATTAGTCATACTAAATTCCTGCATGATGAGCCGAGCCAATTTGGCTCGCGAGCCGGCTCGTGAGCCGAGCCGAGCCGGCTCGGTGTTTTTGCGAGCCTGAAAAACAAGCTCGGCTCGAGCTCGATCCGAACCACGATCCTGTGCGAGCCGAGCCAGGCTTGGGCGAGCCCGAGCCGAGCCACGAGCCACGAGCTTATTTTCCAGCCCTAGTTGAACCCAATTTTTGAAATTCTATGTTGAATTTAAATTGTTGCATGCATAATTTCTACAATTATGTTTCAATCCTAGTTTTAAATTAAATAGTTATACCCTAATTGTTAAAGCCACATTTGATGATTGAATCATTTGTATCATTGTCATCCTAGGAATATATTTATGATGAATGATGAATATAAAAAATAGTTAGGAATTGTCGACGATTGGGGAACAGGCCCCCGCCGAGCTTACTTGTTGGTGGAGGGACCAACTGTGACCCCTTCTTGCGTGAGGGATTACTCAAGGAACGGATCACCAGATCTCAACGAGCGTGGACACAGCAGTTTACCCTGGTTCGGGCCTCTCAGGGAAGAGATAATAGCCCTACTCCAGCTCTTGTATACTCTTGCAAAGTGTCTGAGTGTATGACTCTTGTCTTACAATCGGTCTGTCTGTGTGTTGTTGTTGCTGTTGTGTGTCCCCCTCACGATGGGGACCCTTTTATAGCTTACAAAGGATCGAACTCCATGACCCCACTACCCGCACGTTTGGACCTCGTCCAAACGTGGCAACTGGTGGATCCTATCTTTCCGCCACGCTCCCACGGGAAACGTAACGGGCCAACGGAAGTTACGCTCGGGTGGTTATTCCCACCGACCCCGAGACCGCGTAAGGTCGGCCGATGACCGGCACCGAGCTTGGACATCTTACCCGAGCTCGAGCTCGGAATCGACTGGAATACGTGGCATTCTCGGTCCCACCCGAGCCCGAGCTCGGAACTGGCCGGAATGCGTAGCCTTCCAAGTTCTGATTAGACAACCCAGGGTAACGACCTCCTGGTGGCTCGGGCGGGAGCGAGCTTGGTCGTTGGTGGCATCCGAGGTAATTTATGGAAATTACCCGACCCCCCGACAGCTAGCCCCCGAGGTTCAAGTGGGAAAAGGTCTAAGGAAGGCCTTCCCCTTGGGCCTACCGTTCTACGAGCATGTCGGTTCTGCCGCGGCGGACAACTGCCGCGACCAACGAGCTATTAACCTCCTCCGGGAACGAGCTTGTTCCCCCAGCTCGTCGCGCTTCGAGCTAACAGAAGTGGGCCCCTCTCAGCGGTTCCTTCTCCTGGAAGCCTGAACTGTCCTTCCTGGGGAACCGTCTTTTCTGGCAGGACGGTTTCGATTTGCGTGCCCACGTGTCGTTTTCTGAATGGCGAACGCCTCAACTGCCCTCTGTGCCTCTAGGGCTTCCTCGACCATAACGGCGGGAAGTCCTTTTGCTTTCCCATTTCCTGGAGGAGCTTTTAAACACTCGAAGAGAACACCCTTAGACTCACTTGGCCGTTTTGCGATCGCTGCGTCTCATACTCCCCTGCTTCGGCGCTCATCCTTCTTCTCGATCATCTTTTCCACCCTCATGGCGAGGTTCGGCGTCAGCAAGCTCGACAGGCGCAGGCTGGAGATCCTCCAGCAGGCGAGGTACGTTGATGCCAAGCACATGGAGAGTCCTGGCGCCGAGGAGAGCCCACAATGAGGAGGGGGAGATCGTCTCCACCGAGCTCTACGCCATGAACAGGCTCCGACGCCCGAAAGTGAGTTCGCCGAGGCCGCACTCGCCTCCTGCGAGTGCGAGATCGCTCACCTCCACCCCAACTCCATTCTCATCATGGCCATCTTTACCCATCTCTGCGAAGGGTTCGTGGGCGCCGAGCCCACTCCCGCCTCTTCTTCCACTTCTACACCCTTTCGCAAGACGCGCCTTCGCGGCCATTTGCCTCTACTTCGCTGCGACCTACCCGACCATCACAGTACCGAGCTTCACGCTCAAGGACTCGGTGTCGGGTTGGGCCGACTCTTGGTTCTACTTGAGGAAAGCGGAGGCGGCACGCTTTCCTACTCCGGCGCAGAGGTCGCGCTGCCGAGACGCCCGACCGCCCGTGGAGCCCGAGGAGGAGAAGATCCTCATGACGATCAACGAGCTCACGTGCCTGGGTGACCGGCCGACGTTACCGGGACTACGCCAGGAACCGGATATCGCCCCTTAGGAGGAGGGAGCATCCCTTCTTCAAGGTCGAGGTGGCAGGACATCACCCGGGAATCACGCCAGGTATGTCGTCGCCCTCGATCTTCTTTTCCGAGCGAGGATGCCCCTTCTCACGACCTCTCCCTTGGCCGGTATGTAGCTCCGCCAGGACTGGTGGATGTGAGGGTGTCCGAGATGTTCGGCACCCCTAAAGGCAAGGAAATCATCGAGGGCCGCCAGATCCCGAACAACGCCCTTAACTTGGACCGAGGCGGTAAGTCTCGGTCGGACCTCTTTCAAGCTGTCCTGACGAGCCGCCAGGGCCTTCCGACCTCATTTGAGTTTTTCTCTTTTTCAACAGAGAAGGTTGCCCTCGAAGTCGCCGTGTCGGTGGGATCCTGGCCATGGACGGTCGAAGACCAAGGGACCGGCGGGTCGCAAGCGCCGCGCTCGATCTCCGTCGGCCACGCCGTCCCCGCCCAGGCGCATACGCAGGCGTTCCGGCCCGGACGACCGCTCACCCCGCCAGCACTTGGAGTACGCGGACCGGCAGGAGGTGAGTGAACTAAGATTGTGGATGGATGAGTACACTGAGACAATCCCGAGCCGATGGCTCGCTTGCGCCAAATTGGCGTGAGGCGAAGAAGGAGGCCGCAGCCACGCCGGCCCGGCGTGAAGGTCGAGCTGGAAGGCCAGATCGCGGCCCTTCAGGCGGAGCTCGCGCGGGTGAGCTCGAGCTCGGCTCCCGGGGACCGCGAGGAGGAGAAGGACGAGCTGGACCCCACCCCCTTGGTCCCGAGGTCCCGCAGGTCGTCTGCCACGCCTCAACCGCGCCCAACGCCGACCGTCTCTGAGGTCGGCTTGGGGGAGGCCGACCCTTCGGTCGCCAGGGCCGACAAGGCGCGCGAGGACATGGCCGCCTCCTGGCCCGCGCCGAGCTCGGCTAGCGGACGCCGAGCAAGGTCGATCTCCGCTCCCCTCTTGTTTGTCTCTTTCTCCTAAGGCACCATACTAACCCCACATCGTCTATAGTGGGTGTGGCGGTTGGTGCGGAGTTATGGGATTTCAAGCGATGGTCGACGATATTCTTGACCTCGTGCTAGAGAGGGAGCTTGCCCTGCCGCCGAGGCCGTGGGGCGACGAGGCCGGCGTGGGAGCCGAGGCCGCGGAGGCCTGGGCCCCCCACGGGCCTGGTGGCGACGATAAACAGGTGGGGAGCCCACGCCGCGGAGCTCCGGGGATCAGAGGTCGTGTCTCGAAGAGGAGACACGGAGGAAGATCGCACCGCCGATGCCCGAGCCACGAAGGAGGGCATCCCCACATCATAGTCGTGGAGTCGATGGTGATGAGCAGCCGCTGAAACTCCCGCGAGGATTCTTCGGCGCCCGACATCATCACCGCGACTCTCCAGGAGATCGCCGAGGTCTCCCCGTGCTCGTGACGCCACGCCGGGTCCTGGCCGCCGGCCGTGGGGACCCCATTCCTGGCGGGAGCTCGTCCAACGAGGAAGAGCCGGCTACCCCGCTGGTCGGGGAGATGTGCCCGGCCACCGTAGGTGAGCCGGGCAGCTTCAAGACGAAGGGGATCTGCCGGGCACCGAGGCTGTTCCAGTCTTGACCGACCTTCCGGCCGCCAACTCGGTGCCCCCAGTTGATCCCGCGGTCGGGGACGCTGCTGCAGCCCAAGGGCCGGATGCCGACCCGGTGTCCCCGGTTGCTCCCATGGCCGTAGACGCCGAAGGGGTGGAGCCCCCGGGCGCAACTTCTGCCCGGGAGGAAGAAGAGCGGGAGGTGATCCTCGCTCTTGAGGCCGTCCCTCTCCAGGAGGCGGAGGTCGTCCCCCAGGACAAAGCTCCTTCGCTCTCGGGGATGAGGAGCTCGGGCTCAAGCCCCGCCTCCGATCAAGGAGAAGGGATCGAGGCGGAGATCCCTTGCCCGCCAGGGGGAACAGGACGAGACGGAGGACCCGCCGAGATGTTCCAGGGGCCGGAGGCTCGGCTTTGTTGGGTAAGTACTCGACTCATGTGTTTTTATCAAAAACTTCGATCACGACCTGAAATACCTTGTCGCGCAGTGTGCCGGAGTCCACCATGAAGGACTTCCATGCCGCCACCGTGCGCGAAGTTGTCGCGAAGCACCAATCCGAAAGCAGACGCCAAGATCGCGAGCTCGAGCGCCGGTTGCCGAGCCGACATCTTCGAGGCCGAGATCCGGCGGAAGGTGGAGGAGTCCGTGCACGAGCTCCAGGAGCGTCTCGGCCGGAGCGAGCAGCAAGGTCGGGCCTTGAGGCCACGGTGGCGACCTTGCGCGACGCCGAAGCGCCGAAAGGACAATCGACCAGAACGGAGGAGTCCAGCGACCGACGAGCGACAAGCGAAAGGTCGAAGCTCGCCGGCGGTGCTCGACCTTGAGTCCGAGCTTGACTTCGGTGCGGAGACGAGCTCGTCGCTCTGCAGGACGAGAAGCGTGCCGGGCTCCTGTAATTTTCTTTTTCCTGTCTTTACCTGTAAAAAAAACTTAAGGGAAAACCGCCCAGTTGAACATAGAAAGAGCGTTTATCTATCTCTAAACGTTTTTTGTTGTTTTGTCCGAGATGATAACGAGTTGTTTGGTGTCGCGGTTCCTTGTTCGGCTTACTTCCGGCCTTACGTGACTTAGCGGTCAATCGTACTAGGAGTAGCTACCTCGTGAGAGCTGCACGAGGTCGTGGCCACTTGGTACCCCTATAGCCCCCCGCCGCCAACGGAGGTCGTGGGCGTAGGCTATGGCTGCGACCTCGTTGGCGGAGTAGAGTTAGAGGGACCGTGTGGCTCTTAGGGTACGGTGCGTCGATGCCGCCCACCGGCCGACTTAAGCTCGGAACCGTTCAGAAGGGTGTCCTGTGCGAATCTTTGCTTGCGGCGGAGGTCTACCGCGAAAAAGATGGTCGTCTTACGAGGAAGGAAGCCCTTGAGGTCGAGCTCTTGTCGTACGGTGTTTTGCCCCGACGACCGACTCCGCCACGACACTTTGTGCGGGTCGAGCTTAATCGTAGAATTTTTTGCGGAGGTAAAGGAGAAAGAGAGAGAGAAAGAACGAGAAGACGAGGTGACAAAATTTATTAAAAAGGTAGGCGAGTGTGGTTAGACATGGAACTTACGCAGTTGGTCGATGTTCCAAGTGCTAGCTAGTTCTCGACCATCTTCCATTTCGAGGCGGACGGCCGGGCGTCTTTGTTGAGACGGCCGTGTAAGGACCTTCCCATCTTGGCGTTAGCTTGTTGGCTTTTGAGTCTTGGACCCGTCGCGAACGAGATCGCCGGCGTGCAAGGTCCTTGGTAAATCTGGATTTAGCGGCGTGCTGCGAAGTGCTTGCAGGTAGACCGCGGATCGCAGAACCCGTTCACGAATCGCCTCAGCGAGTCGAGTCGGCGCTCGCCTTACTGCGTCGATGCTATCGGCTAGGTTCACCCTTGGAGATCCTAGGACAACCTCGACGGGTAGGACGGCTTCCGCGCCATATACGGTGAAAGGGGTCTCCCGTAGCTCGGCTTCGTCGTGGTGGTGACGGAAGGGCGAAGTGGTAGTTCGTCCACCCAGGCCTGACCATGCCGATCGAGGCTCTTGAAGACTCTCTTCTTGATTCCTTGGACGATCTGCCCGTTCGCGCTCGGCCACCCCATTGCTACGTGGGTGGGCCACGGATGCGAAGCATATCTTGGTCCCGACCTCCTCGCAATAAGCACGAAACACCTCGCTTGTGAACTGAGTGCCGTTGTCGGTAATGAGGCGACTTAACGCCAAAGCGGGTTACTACATTATTGCGGAAGAACCTTTTAGCCGCTTTGCCGAGATGGTTGATATAGGCTCGGCCTCGATCCATTTAGTGAAGGTGTCGATTGCGGCGAGCAGTATTTACAACCCCTCCTTCCTGGGAAATGGACCGAGTATGTCGATGCCCCAAACCGAGAATGGCCAGGTTAGCGGCATGGTGCAGAAGCGCGTATGCCGGTGATGGACCTTCCGAGCATGGAATCGGCAAGATCGGGCAGGAGGTTACTATTGAGCCTTGGCGTCGGCCAAGGCCGTCGGCCAATAGTAACCCAACCGGAAGGCTTTGCTCACCAAGGTCCTAAAGGACGAGTGAGCTCCACACATCCCGTCATGGATATCCTTGAGGAGGTATTTGCCTTCCTCTTGGGTGATGCACTTGGAGAGGACGCCAAGCGCGCCTTTGCGGTATAAGAGGCCCTCGACCATTTTATAGGTCGAGGAGCGCCTCACTAGCTGGGATTTCTCGGCTTCCTCCTCGGCGGTGTCCGTGCACGGCAGTATTGGATGAATGGCGTCATCCATTCGTATCCTGCTCGAGGAAGGAGACGGTACCACCCGTCTCGGTTGCCTCCTCCCCGGGGGGTATGGAGGGCTTATAGAGGTGCTCGATGAGCACCCCCGCCGGAGCGGGAAACTGGGTGGAACCGACCTTCGATAGATGGTCGGCCAGGGCATTGTCCTTCCTGGGGATGTATAGTACTTCGAAGTTTCTGAAGTACTTTTCCATCTTCCTTACTTCAGCCAGGTAAAGCGCCATTGAGTCATCGAACCGATACTCCTTGTTAACCTGGTTGGCGACCACCGCGAGTCGCCCTTCGCGATTAGTCGTTGGACTCGAGCGCTTTGCATGCCCGGCTTGGCTAGCGGACCTTCGTATTCTGCTGCGTTGTTTGTTGCGCCGAAATGCAATTGGAGGGCGTCTTGGATCCGCTCCCCTGAGGGATTCGAGGACCACTCCACCCGAGCAATCGTAAGCTCGGGATCCGTCGGTGCATGACCAGGCCGTGCTCGGCCTGGTTGGGTTCGGGTTCGGGCGGGCGGGGTTTGTCCATTCGGCTAGGAAGTCCGCTAGGACCTGAGATTTGATCGCGGTTACGCCGAGAATTCGATCTCGACCGGCGAGCTCCATGGCCCATTTCGCGATCCGCGCTTGCGTCTGATTCGAGAATCTCTCGGCGGGAAGTTGGTCGGGACTTGGATTTTGTGTGCACGGAAGTAGTGTCTTAATTTCTTCGAGGCCACGAGGAGCGTATAAAGGAGTTTCTGGACCTCGGGGTAACGCTCCTTTGGTCCGTGTAAGACTTCGCTGACGTAGTAGATCGGGCGCTGCACCCCGTCCCGTTCTACTGTCAAGACGGCGCTTACCGCCTGGGGTGTGGCGGCCAGGTAGAGCAAGAGAACCTCTCCCATTCTTGGCGTGGTCAAGACCGGGGGTCTTGACAAATATAGCTTAAGCTCTTTGAAAGAGCTGATGCTTCATCTGTCCCACGCGAAACCGTCGTGCTTAGGAGCGCCTTGAAGAAAGGTAGGCCACGTTCCCCGAGCCGCGAGATGAAACGACTTAAGGCCGCCATTCTCGGTCCAGGGACTGGACCTCCCGAGTGCAAGTCGGTGGTCGCATGTTCTCGATGGCTTCTATCTTTTAGGTTGGCCCGATTCCTTGTGGGCCGATCATGTATCCGAGCACCTTGCCCGGCTTTGACCCGAACACACATTTTTCAGGGTTTAACTTTATTCGATGCTTATTGAGGTTATGAAAAGTCTCCTCTAGATCGGATACATGATTCGATGCCATCTTGCTCTTGACGACTATGTCGTTTACATACACTTCCAGGTTCCGACCTATTTGGTTCGAGAAGGTTTTACGCATAAGGCGCTGGAAGGTCGCTCCGGCGTTCCTTAGACCGAAGGACATGGTCGTGTAGCGAATGTGACAAGCGGCGTGATGAAGGAAGTTTTCTCCTCGTCGTCGGGCGATGTGCCGATCTGGTGATAGCCTGAGTAGGCGTCGAAGCTCATCGCCTCGGAGCCGGCCGTTCGTCGACCAACCGGTCTATCCGAGGTAGCGGGAAATTGTCTTTCGGGCATGCGGCATTCAGCCCGTGTGATCGACACACATGCGCCACTTGCCCCCTTTTTCATCACGATAAGCCAGGTTGGCCAACCACTCGGAATGGTCGACCTCCGAATGAAACCGGCTTTGAGGAGCTTGTCCAGTTCCTCTCGATGATGGCTTGCTTCTCGGGGAGAAGCGCTGAGCTTCGCCGCAGGCTTTTTGTCGAGCCGAATCGCTAGCTTTGTGCTCGACGACCTCCCTTGGGACTCCGGCATGTCGGACGGTTCCCGAGCGAACGTGTCCGCGCTTCTCAGGAGGAAGGTCACGAGCTCGAGTTCCTATTTAGGATCTAGGAAGCCCCCACGTGTACGACCTTGTCTGCAGTTACGTGCCGCACAACGGATGGCCTTGGTTTCTCCTCGGCTTGGAGGCTAGCCTTGGGCCGGAACTCCTCGGCTCTTGCTCGGGCCATGTGGGGCAGTTGACCGACCATGTCTAACACCCTCTCGTCGCGATTTAGGGCTGCTTCGGGCTTCCTTGACCGTGATCACGCCGCGGGCCGGGACCTTCAAGCATTGATACCCGTGGTGAGTGGCGGCCATGAATTTGGCGAGTGCTGGTCGGCCCAGGATCGCGTTGTAAGCCGACTCGAAATCGACCACTTCGAACGTGATCAGCTCCGTTCGGAAGTTGCTCGGATTGCCGAACGTTACTGGCAGGACGATCTGGCCGAGCGGCCTGACCGACGTTCCGGGCACTATCCCGTAGAACGGGACCACCAGGCTTTTGATCTTGGAGCGAGGGATCTGCATCTCGTCCAAGACCCTGGCAGATATCAGGTCCAGGGAGCTTCCGCAATCCACAAGGACCCGACCTACTGCGGTGTTGCAGATCGTTGGGCTAACGACCATCGGAAGCCTTTGGGGTTTCGTCATACCCAGAGGGCGATCGTCCTTGGAGAAGGTGATCGGCAGCTCGGACCACTTGAGCTGCTGAACAGGAGGCTTCCCCTGAGTGACACGGAGTACCTCGCGCGCGGCCTCCTTTAACTCCCGACGCGACCCATAGGCGGCGGAGCCCCCGAATATCACGGCGATGTGGTTTCTCGGCTCTTGGTACTCCATGTCGGTGTCTTGCTCCTCGGCGGGCTTCTTGCCCTTGACATCTCCTTCCATCTCGGGAGCGTGGGCATGGGACCCTTACCATTGTAGAAGCTGCTCCAGCGGGAGGCCCATGTTACGCAATTCAAGGTCATGCCCATGCGCCTAGTGGAGCGGCGTAAATAGGCACTAGCCCGCCCGCGTTGGTCGCCGCGTTCTTGGTCGTCCCGGTTCTGCTCGTTGCTCCGCTGAACCGGTCGACCCTTTCCTTTCGGGGCTCCCCCCCTATACGACTGCGAGGTCGGCCGTTGTCTTTCGATGGCTGCCACCATGCCGGAGACGGAGGATTTTTTCTTCTTTTTGATTTTTTTCTCGATCGAGCTTACGCTCTTTCGGCTTGACGCCCCTTCGAGCCCGGGCTGAGGGGGCAGCTTTCCCTCGTCTAGCAGCTTCTTCCATTGGACGGCCTCGTCCGCGTTGGCGTAACGGTCAGCCATGCGGAACAGCTCGTTGGCTGTGATGTCCGGGTGGATTTCGAGGTCCTGAGTAAAGCGTACGTCTCGGACCCTGAACTTGAAAGCCCGGACGACCGCCTCATCCGAGATGCTCGGGATGGAATTGCGCACTTGCATGAAGCGCTGGACGAACTGGCGCAGGGTCTCGCCCTCCGTCTGTATCAGACGCTCAAGGTCGCGCTCCTTCCCCGGGCGGACGTAGCAGCTCTGGAAGTTGGCTCGGAGAAGTCTTTGCTCGGTGGGCGGGACCGGATCGAGTTCTCCTACGGTTGAATAGCCACGCCCGAGCCGCCCGCCCAGGATCAGGCGTAAAGTTGGCCATCACCCTTTCATCACCCCAGCCTAAAATGGCCGTGGTGTAGATCGAGAGAAACTCGTCGGGTTACGAGTCCCATCGAATCTCGATGTGACCCGGCTTAAACCTTGTCGGCCAGGTCACTCGTCGCGGCCGACGTCGCGAACGCATACGCACCCGAACACGGATCTGTCAGGCGATCGCCACGCAGCGGCGATCGGGCGATCCCCACCACCGAGCCCGAGGTTAGTGGGCCCAAGCGAGAAAATCTCCCTACGCTGTAGGATGGGGAGTGGCAGATGAGGAATGTTCGGCCCGGTTCGCCGTGGCTCGCATTCCGCTGGTCCCGAGGAGCCCGAATTGCTCCGGTGCCCTCCCGAGCCCGTCGGCCTTCGCGCCCGATCCTCTGGAGTGCGGCTGCGTGAGTCGTCGGGTGGTGGCGCTCGGACGCCCGGCGGCGGCGTTCGAGGAATTGCTCTGGCGCCCCTTTCCGGGAGGCCTCGCCGCCCTTATGTGCGTGGCGATTTCCTCGAGGTCGTCGGCCACGGCCGCGCCCATGGCTTCTAGGTCGACTGCCAGGAAACTCTACGAGGTTGCGCACCACCGTGGCCAGGGCTTGAAGGCGTTCCCGCTCGGGGAACGCGGGGTAACGAGCTCGCTCGTCGCCACGGGCTCCGAGTCCCGTGACGCTGCGGAAATTCTCACGAACTTCGGCCCTGGTCTTATCGGTCAGGCCACCTCGGACTTGCCGGCGTAAGGTGGTCGTCGATTCAGGGATACTGCAGGTGCTCTTTGGCGCCGTAGCGGTGAAGACGCCGGTAGGGGATTTGCTCGACATTTCCATCCTCCTCCGCAACGAAGGCGTTACGGGATTGGACGGATCGCGAGGGGACATCACGGTGTCTCCCGTGAAGCGGTCCCTGGTCGAGCTCGTAGAGGTCGGGATGTCGAGACCATCGTGAGAGCCCGTCGTACTCGCCGTCCGAGAGGGCGTCGAGCCGGGAGCGAAAGAATCGCTCCGGCAGGCCGGCTTCCAGGAAAAGCTCCTGGAACCGTCTTGATTCTTAATGCGGCGACGCCGCCGCCCCATTGTCGAAGAACTGCTTGTCCTCTTCCCCGATCTCGGGGGCGTAGAGGCCCCGGTGGTTAAGGGATTCTGACATTCTTCGGGATTCCTCACGAAAGGGAAAGTAGGTCCCCACGGACGGCGCCCGGTATCGGCGATTGGGGAACAGGCCACCGCCGAGCTTACTTGCTGGTGGAGGGACCAACCGTGACCCCTTCTTTCGTGAGGGATTACTCGAGGAACGGCTCACCAGATCTCAACGAGCGTGGACACATCAGTTTATCCTGGTTCGGGCCTCTCAGGGAAGAGATAATAGCCCTACTCCAGCTCTTGTATACTCTTGCAAAGTGTCGAGTGTATGACTCTTGTCTTACAATCGGTGTCTGCGTGTGTTGTTGTTCTTTGTTGTGTGTCCCCTCACGATGGGGACCCTTTTATAGCTTACAAAGGATCGAACTCCATGACCCCACTACCCGCACGTTTGGACCTCGCCCAAGCGTGGCAACCGGTGGATCCTATCTTTCCGCCACGCTCCCACGGGAAGCGTAGCAGACCCAGCGGAAGTTACGCTCGGGTGGTTATTCCCACCGACCGAGACCGCAGAAGGTCGGCCGATGGCCGCACCGAGCTTGGACATCTTACCCGAGCTCGAGCTCGAATCGATCGGAATACGTGGCATTCTCGGTCCCACCGAGCCCGAGGCTCGAAATCGGCGAATGCGTAGCCTTCCAAGTTCTGATTAGACAACCCAGGGTAACGACCTCCTGGTGGCTCGGGCGGGAGCGAGCTTGGTCGTTGGTGGCATCCGAGGTAATTTATGGAAATTACCCGACCCCCCGACAGGAATGTACTTAGACATGCTTAGACCTGAATTTAGGTTATTTTCGGAATTTTGTGCCAAATGTGGATTTTATCGAAATTGAAAACTATATTTTGAGGATCATTGAGAACTCTGCTCTGAGGTTTTATGTCATGTCATGATAAGTTGAAAATTGTGGTTTAGATTGGGCGAGACGGGTTAGTCTGATGGTTTGTTGGGTTGTTGAAAGCTCACTTAATCAATTAAGGACCGGTATGTGAGTTGCTGAATGAAAAACATTGCCGTACTTTCACATGTCTAGTATGAGATAGACTTGGCTATCCATGTTGAAACATACCATGGACAGTCGTGCCATTAGGTGAAAAGTGGAGTGGGTGCCAGGCTGCCACTCGGTGCTAAAGGGGGCTTCTAAATTAGGGAGATCCTTTCAGCGGTAAAATCTTAGCGGGTATGAATACATAGATGGAGATTTATAGGGGTCTTGTCGTGATTTTCTCTGCCACATACCAAAGAAAGTTTATGTGGGCATGCCGAGCTGGCCTTTCACATATTAGATTTTTGATGTTCCAAAAATGTTTTCGAGAAAGTGTTCTTTGGGGTGGAGTGTTTTCATCGTGGGGAAATTGGTTAGCTTTGGGTTTCATCCCATGTTGAGAAATGGTTTAAAATTTTAGTTTTTCTTATATCATCTATACCTTCGAAATTATTTATTGTATTTGAAAAACTGCTTTACGTTAACATAACCATATAACCTTCCTTTGATACCTTTTAAATTAATACTACATTTCCTGTGTAGCTTGCTGAGTACTTTTAGTGCTTACTCTTGCTTTATTGTTATTTTTAGAGTAATACGTCTACGATGGTGAGGACTAAGATAACTAGGACTGCTACCCCAGTTGATTGCTAGTGGCAAATCTATTGGGTTTTATTTCAGTTTATTTTATTTCTGCTGCTTTACTTTTTTTGGTTTGTGAGCCAATTAATCTTATTATAAAAAATTATATCAGTTAATGAATAAATGTACATTTGATATGTTGCGTTATAAACTTTGGTTACTGTGTACACTAGCTCGATCCTGAATTAGTGTGTTATACACAAAGGGTTCAGAGGTGTTACTTTCGGGTCCAACATCCAGCTGTTATGCGCTTCCTCTGATGTAACATTGGGTGTCCCGATCTTTCGATGAGAGTGATAATCTTCGATTTTGGTGGAATTGACTTTGACGATCCGACTACAACGTACAATGACGATGCGTCTTAGCAACCACTAAACCAACTCCAGATGGTTATTGACCTTGTCGTGGGCACGATCAACCTAATCAGGAAGATCAATTCCTGCAAGCAATCAAAGAACAAGCAAGACAAGGCAAAAGAAATCTAAAATTGCAAATATAGATAAAGTATTGAAAAGTTGAGGTTTCAATACAAGGAGCTTGTTAGGCGGCCGTTGAGCACATCTAAAAGACTCAAAATAGTAGCAAAAGGCTAAACTATCAAATAACCAAAACCCAAGTTATTTTGGGGGACTCCCTAGCTATATATAGGAGAAATAGGAGGCCAAAACCGTGCTAGGGTCGGCCAAAACACAACCATGGCCGAGTAGGACTCCTATTCCTAGTTTGACTCGGATTTGGAAAGATGACCGAACTTGTTTTGCAGATTTCCGTTGACTCGTAAGGAATTTGGATATGAGGCCAGATCCGTTGGAAAGAGGACGATGAAACCTTTCAAACCAGTACTCATAGATCCCAAACAACCTTCTGGATCAAAAGTTACGGTCGTTTGAAGTTGGTGCTTTCCAGGAGGCCGAATCCGAGTAGATCTTGTGCACCGGAAGAATTGGCTTCATGCTTGACGTTTGGAGGTCCTTCCCCTTGGTTCCTAAGGACAATAAAATCATTACAAGGATTAAATAGTATTCCATCCATTAAATTATTTGTATGCAACCCAATGAACGCATTCACCTGGTAATTGAATTGACGTGCACGAGCTCAAGTAATTGGTCCTTGTATTACATCATTGGTTTCAATTGGATGTGTAAGTGTGGCCGTATCCATGGTAGTGATGTCCTCATCATCCTCTAATCCTCCGGCTGGTGAGGTAAAACTTCACCTAACCACCTCCTCATAAAATTTTAGATCTGAGTTAGTGAGTTGTATTTTGTTGTGATTTCATTCTAGCAAAATATAATGTTATTAAGCACTACAAATAGAAGTTGCAAATTATTCTAAGTACCTAAACATCTCATGTAAAGCTGGATGTTTCAGATCCTTAGCATATATTGTATACATATGTGTATATGCATGACTGAAACCCAAACAGAGTTGGATAATTAGTCGCCATATATGCTGAGGGGTATATTATTCAAAAGGAAAATCAAATGAGGAATCTGTAGAACGGTTACAGAACAATTTGGAGTTATGTTATCCATTGTAAAACCGTGAAACATTTCATGGTCATAGTCTGCTACCACAGATCATGGAATTCAAACAGAATGAAAACCACTAGGAGAACGTATGTACTTTTATTAAACATTGATTTATTTATTTGTTAGTTCACTTTAGCTCTCTATGTTATACCAAAGAACACGATTCTTTCTTGGATCACACTGTTAATTGAGCCTCCTAAATAGTAACTCACTAATATCATGCTTGAAGCTACATATTCTGCTAACCAAACATGTATGAACTTTCTTTAGTTTACTGTAAAATCCATATTATTGCTCTAATACTATGTGTTTTCTCAATTTTCTCTACTTTACCGCTTTCTGGTGTTGGGACTACTGGGAAGTCAGCCTTCAGTATGTGCTTATCATGTGTGATATAATAAATTGTTGTCTTTGACTATTGGCCTTGTCAAACTTTACACTAGTGCTAATCTTTGTTGCTGCTGTCTGCTAGGGAGTTCTGCTACTGCTGTCTGTTGGAGGCTGGAAGAGTGGTGCTACTACTGCTGTGTGCTGGAGTCTGGAGGAGTGCTGCTCATTCTCTGCTGCTGTGTGCTGGACACTAGAAACCACTTGCCTTTGTGTAATTGTGTTGAACTTTAAAATTTACTTACTTTGTGTTGTTGTGTGCTAGAGCATGGAGGACAAATGGACAATATTTTGAGTTTTGTAATGCCTGCTATCATTGTTGGACAATTTTAATTGTGCTTCTTTATTGCTTCTGAGTTATGTAATGCCTAATGCCTATTGCCTATTGCCTACTGCATTGTTGCATCCTGAAATTTGGTTTACCAAAAAACTAAATTAACCAAACCAAATTTGTTCGGTTAATTTGGTTCGTGTGACACTACGGGATGTCGAGATACCGTAAAAGGTGAAATTAGATAATGTGACTTTATAAAACATGAAATCGGAGGTTAAAACTTTACGTTATGCCGTTTAATAGCGTTTCCGGGCCGATTTCGGGACTTTGGGCCTTTCCGGGGAAGTTTGGGCCCAAGGGGGATGAATTGTGGGCTTTAGTGGGAGGGATATGGGCCCATCAGGGGGGAGACCAGGTTAAGGGGGCTTGGTGCGCCCCCTCCCTGCCCTAGCCGCCGCCCCACACGCCCCCACCCCTCCCCTTTGTGGCGCCTCCCCCATCTAGCCACCGCCCCATTGCCGTGCGCCCCCTTCCTCCGCATTGCACCTCCACCTCTCCCCTCCCCTCTCCACCTTCCTTGGTGCCCTAGGGGAGCCCCTCACCTCTCCAACCCGCTGTTTTCACCATTGGAGCGCTCCGCAACGAGGAGATCCGGTGGATTTGGAGCGAGGAAGGAGATCGCGTGAACCGGGAGGAGATTCGTCGGTTCATCGTTCGTCGGGCGAAGGTATGGCTAGGGGAATCCTTGGGGTTGGTCTAGGTGCTGTGCTAGAGGGTATTTGGATGCTTTTAGATCAAGTGGTGGTGCTGTGATTGGGTAGATTAGATGAAAACTAGAGTTTGCCATGTTCTCTGCTTCGGGCAGATTGTGCAGTCGACCTAGGGTTTGAGTTTTCGCGACCTTAGTGTCGTAATTTGGTCGGCCGTATGTTAAGAAAGTTGTAGGTAACTTCAGTACCTTTCAGTGGACATAAAGAACGTCCAATTCCGCCCATCCGTTTGAATGTTATGCTCGATTTACCGAACGTGTTCAAATCTGTGACGTAGCTGGGACAGAACGTAGTGTTTTGTAGATTAGACAATTTTAGATTCCGAATCAGCTTTTCCCAATACTTAGAAAAAGTTAGGAAATTTCCTAAAGTTCGCGATGATGTACTCGTTTAGTCGATTTGGAGTCCTAAAACTAAAGTTATGATAGTTTGAACTCTGCTGTCCGGGCGGAACAGATTCTCTGTTTTTCGGTTTTGGGAGCAGTTTGCGAAGTCGGGGTAGACGAGCTTTTGCGTACTATTTTGGAGGCACGTTTTGAGTGTGTGGTATGTATGTGCAGGTGGTGTGACCCCGGGAGTGCTCTCAACCTCTCGCCAACCCGTCGCCCGAGGTTAAGGCAAGTGTATTGTAATGGGTAGTGTAATGTATGTTGCTAATTGTGAATAGATGCAAATTGCTTACATGTTGTGATATCTTGCCATGATTAGTGCTTGCCAATGTTATGATGAATATGGACTATTATGATGCTATGCCATATTTAGTTCAGTTTGATGCAAGTTGTTTATGTTTATGGCATATGTTGAATACATGGTATGAAAGCTGGCCTAGTCGGTGAGAACGTCATAACTAGTCTGGTAAGGTCAGTGAGAAAGTTATGACTAATCCGGAGCGCCATGGTTGTAAGACCTACCTCGTGATTCCACCCACGTGGTGAGTGGAAGCAATGCGTAGGCACCCTCCATCTATGGGATGGAAGGGGGAAGAGGGTGCACGCCGACTGGTGTGCACTCAGCAATACCGGTATATGCTTCCAAGAGACATGTGCATCGCATTGCAGTGCATACATGATGATGAAAATGAGTTGTGAACAATGTGCTTTGTCATGGCTATGATGTTGTGGACGAAATTATGATTTGATCATGATGTTAAAGTATGGTATGTATTGTTGTTGACCTTGATTTATTCTTTATGACCTATTGCGATATACTTGCTGAGTGATGAACTCACGCTTGTGTTTTATGTTGTTTTTAGGTACCATGAAACCGACATGCGGGAAAGGGGCTTAGTGACACATCTTCACAAAGTTTCACTCATTAAGATATATACAATTTTGCCATTCGTAGTTGTGATTATAAATTAATGCGTTGAGAACTTGGAGTATGACTTATTTGTGTGCTTGGTCATATTATTTACTTCGTTTTAGATCATGGAGTGGTTAAATTCATTATGCTAGACTTAAATAGTTGCTATGTCACCCGATATTGCTGCTTTAGATGCTTCCCATTATGATATAACTTGTGTTATTATTATTGATGCTCCGTACCATGGAAAAACAAAGGAGATGCTGCTAAAATTTTCGGTTTTTGCCTGTACTCCTTTGCTGTAATTTACCTTTAGATGTGGTATTTAGATGTTGTTTAGTCTATGTTTGGTGACATCCAGGGCATACTAGATGCCGGGGTGTTACAGTTCGGTTCAGTTTATAGTTCCCAAAAGTCAAAATATTTTTAAATCGAACAAACCGAACAAAAAAAAATGAACTAAACAAATGTCCACCATTAGTTGAGTTGTCCTCTACCAATTTTTTGGGTGCCTCTGTGTAGGGGTGAAAACGGGTCGGCTACGGGTGAATATTGCTCTTCCCGTATTTTGACCCATTTTTTTCCCTTAGATATGGATATGAATTTGGGTTATTCGGGATACGGATACAGGACGGATATGTGATGGATTTGGGTCGGAAACGGATAAATATATACAGATAATGCACGCATACATAGAGTAATATATGTTAAATCAAACCACATGAATATATGATCATAATAGTAAATTATATATGAAAGAAGAATATGAAAGAACATGAAAATAAGCCTAAACATATAGGACCTAAGAGGGATTTCAAAAAATGTGAAAGAAGAATAATTCCCTTTTACTGAACATTTTATACAAGAAAGATTATGTTGCGTATAGTTTAGCTACTAGTATATATTCAATGCTAATGTCCTAGCAAAAAATATATGTAATTAAAATAAAAAACATTAACCCTTGTTTGAATTTAGAAAGGTAACTGTCGACGTTTACTATCGGCAATAATGAATATGGGGCTATGCGCTGGATCCAAACTCGATGGTAACATGTATCCAACTTGCTATGATGCAAAGCTGATAACCCATCATGGGGCATACCCTCGGAACCTATTATTCAGAGTCAATTCGTGACATCTGATTCTGTCTTGTGGTAACCAGCGATCGACCCGACATGGGGCATATCACGAGTGATACCCAATATAACTATTGGGACTCTGGTGATCAGCCCATCATGGGGCGCACCATAGCTATATCCATTAGGATACTAGAGATCAGTCCATCTTGGGGCACACCATAGCTATATCCTTTAGGATATTGGAGATCAGCCCGACTTGGGGCGCACCATAGCTATATCCACTAGGATACTGGAGATCAGTCCGACTTGGGGCGCACCATAGCTTTATCCACTAGGATACTGGTGATCAGCCCGACTTGGGGCGCACAATAGCTATATCCACTAGGATACTGGAGATCAACCCAACTTGGGGCGCACCAGAGCTATATCCATTGGGATACTTGGGGCGTACCATAGCTTGAATAGTTTCCGGCCAAGTGGCATCTGTACCCAGCTGTCGTAACATGTAGCCTGCAACCCCACATGTGGCATATTGTGGCTTAGCCCGATGTTCGTGATGTACAGCTGGCAGTCCAACTTAGGGCATACCCTCGGAACCTTGGTTAGATTCGGGTCCGAAACCTAATTTAAACCTTAATTGAGGATTTGGCTTCGGGCCCCAACCGCTTCGCAGAAACCGAAAGGCTATTCCCACCCATGAGCGAAAAACCTAGCGTCGTGGCCCGCCTTTTTAGGATTTCAACGCAGGCGGAACGCCGCCGCCCATCTTTAAAGGATTTTGGCGCAGGCAAAGAGCCTCACTCCCTGTTTTGCGCATCCATATCTTTGCCCTCTAGTTTCCGCATCAATGCTCCTCAGACCTCAAGGACTGGGCCGCCTCGGTGACGACGGAGGGACGCTTGGAGGAGATGGTCGCCGTCGGCATTCTCCATGCGCTGGTGCTGATCGATGCATGCCTGGCAGCATGTGACTCCTCTCCTACTCCTCGCCCTGAGGAGATAGTTGTCTTTGAATCCTTCTTCCAGCGCTGGCTCGGTCTCCTTGCCAGCGCTTTCTTTCAGGGTCTTCTCCACCTCTATGGAATTGAATTGATTCACTTGAATCCCAATTCCATTCTTCATATTTTAAATTTGGTCCACCTCTGCGAAGCCTATATCGGCATTAGCACCCTACTTCATTCTTTTTCGCCACCTTTTTCTCCTCAAGCCCTTTCCGAGCAAGAGCGCCCCCATAGTAGTTGGGGGTTCCGGCTTTCAGCTTCGGGATGGGTTGAAGAAGTCATATTTCTCCATCTTTAGGTTCTCAAAGTCCCTCTACGGATTCCTAGCATTTATCATAATTTTATGCTAATTATTAACAAATTTTCAAAATTATCAAATAACAGAAAATAAACTTAGCATGAATAAATATGGAATTATGCTAGAAAAAAATAAACCAAGAGGTATGAAGCTTCCATTGTATGTTAAGTCTAATGTTCAACAAATTTATGGAAGCCCATATACCTAAAAATTTAGTTTGTAAGATTTATATAATTTTTTAAACTTATTAACTATTTTTGTTGTTATTACCGGAAACTTTAGGTCCAAAATATAAAAGTGTCATAGCCGTAAAATGATTTTGTAATTTAACCGAACTTCTGGAGTTAAAACGTAAAATTTCCATTTCCTTTTCTTGGGCATGGCTAGCACGTGGCTTGTGCGTAGTGGGGCACACCGCAGTGGTCGGCATCAGGGGACTTTGGCGCATTTCCCTTTTGTAATTGGTTTGATGAATAGTACCAAAAAAACTAATTACCCAGTTAGATTAATTGACTAATCTAGGTAATTAGGAAAATTAATATACATTATTAACAACTGTTCAGATACGATTAACTTACATGCAACGAACTTATGTACGGTTTGCAATAGATTAATCGCTTAACATCGGTCGAAATTCGATACAGTATATATTGATGCATGCAGAAAACCTTGTTCGGCCTCGAAGAGCTTCGTGCTTATAACTTGTTGTAAAATGATGTCGATTGCTATATATTAATCCTAGTGCTAATCAATAATAGATATTAAAAAAATGACAATAGATGAACAGTAGATCAACTCTTTTCTCTAGGTTCTCTTGTACAAAGTGGTACTATATTTATATCCATAATCATCCAGACATAGTTTTGAAATTCGATCATCAAAATAAAAAATTCAAATATATCCGAACAATCAGTACTTCACGCACGCCTGCTGTTTTCTTCAGGAAAAAATGTGGGTGTGGGCAGGGAATGAAATTTCGCGAAATCTTGGCGAAATTTCAGATCTTGGACCCCTCAGAATTTCATAATCCCGCCGAAATTAAGAAAACCCTAAAAAATTTCAAAGTGCTACGGTAACCTAAAATCTCGGCGAGATCTCGGCATATTTGACCGAGATTTGAACAAAACTTGTTTGGGTTTAATTGAATTTGACCGAATTTTGGTCGGATTGAATTCTGCACGTCATTTTCCTTGTGGGACAGTCGGTAGATCATAATTCCGGTGAAATTAAAAAACCCTTAAAAATTCAAAAGGCGACAGCACCTAAAATTTCACTGAGATCTCGGTATTTTGGACCGAAATTTTGGTATTTTGAACTAAAATATCGGAAATTTCGGTTCAAAAATTACCGGATTCAAAATTTCCTTTTTGTATTTCGTCCGAAATAACGAGATTTCGCCAAAATTTTGAATTTCAGAGGGTGCCGAGATGAAACCCTAAAACGAAATTTGGAACCTTGGGTGTGGGTTGGAGATCTATATAATGGATCTGCTTATCACGCGTTTACCATAGAACTCGATGCAAGTTATGTTAGTAGCCAAAGCGAGGGCGTGAGCAGCATGAAAATCGATCCGCTGAACTAGCCGAGGAGCACGGAAATTCGCCAACTCGGCCCATATCGTGGTAGCTGGGCCGCGCCTGAGCCCGGATCGGTTCGCGACACCACTCATCGAAAGCAGAGATTCATTCACGAATTTTTTTTATTAAATATTTATTTTTAATCGTTTTTTCGAAAATGTACCGCGGAGTTACAAAATGGTAGAAATCGGTGCCCGTTGCCCCTTTTCTGGGCGATCGCCCCATACACGGGCGATCTGTGGGACCCACTAACGGCGCATGCAATGGCCAACGGCTAGCGACTGATCGCCCAGAAAGGGGGCGATCGCCCAGAAAAGGGGTGACGACCACCCTTTAACCTGAGGCAGCCGCCAGCCCTCAGCCCCATTCGGCCGAGCGAAGGAGCAGAACGAGAGGAGAGCGAACGAGCATAAGGAGAGAAGAAGAGGAAAGGAAAAGAGAGAAGAAGAGGAAAGGAAAAAAGAGAGGAAAAGAGAAGAGAAGAAAAAAGGGTAAAGATAAAAAGTTTGGTTCATCGTTTTTTTGAGGTATGTTTGAAAATTTTGTATTTTGAAATGTAGTATAAAAGTTTATTTTCGTATATTGTTTAGTATTTAGAAATCTAATGTAGGTTAGTCTTAGATGTAGAAACCTAATTTAGGATTTTTGTCGAAATGTAATGTAGGATTGTTTAGCTTTAGAGATGTAATGTAGGATTGGTTAGAAATGTAACGTAGGAAATGTAATGTAGGTAATATTTAGAAATATAATGTAGTAGGATTTTGTAGCCGAAGTTTTGTTATTGAGAAGTACAACGTAGTCATACGTTAGGCTAGTCGAAATACGTGTTTACAGTTGAATGACTTATATATTGTAGTGCAGAGTAATATTTCAAAAAACTGTAGTGTACCAAGCATATCGTGCGTTTGTAGATACCGTGCTAGGTTAGAAATTAGTACAGTAAAAAAACTTTGGAAATATCATGCACTGTTAGAAATTAGCATAGAAAACATTTATAAATATAATGTAACATGCGGTTATAGGCAGCTGATGAAATTTTCGGTCCGACGTTGTAGGCAGCATGTCGGAGATGAAATATTTTTAAATATTTTATGGAGATGGTGAGATAGCACAGGGGCCGACAGGCGTAGATTTGTCATCATTTTCAATGGTCGTACAAGGCATGTCTAGACCGAGGGATAGGACATACAGGACTTTGTTGGAGTGGTTGTTTCGGATGTTCAGTTTGGATGCAGAGGCGGTTCGGTTGCGGATTAGAGCAATAGTCAGCTGTGCGCAACACTTTTTTTTGGAGAGTTGATTCCAATTAACGGGACAACATCGTGGAGGAGCTATCTTGGGTATGCCTTCGAGCGGAGCTGGCCGCTCACGTTACTGGTACAGTGGTACCCGGTAGCTCCGTCAGTGTCGGTAGTTGGTGATATCGAGGTATATATTGTGAAGGAGGGGCGGACAAACATGCACGAATGTGATGATGAAGGTGCCGATGAGCTCGGAGAGGGGGGACATGAGTTTGGCGGTGGCGAGGGGATCGGCGGGGGTGAGAAGACTATCGTGGAGGCGCGGGGCGTGGCCGACGAGGGGGAGGAGGTGGAGGACATAATTGACCTGATGGAGGAGGAGGGCCGTGCGGATGAGGAAGTCCCTTATTTTGAAGAGTCGGATGAGGAGGACAATACTACTGAGGTGCCAGTCCCTAGTGTGTGGAGTAATTTTAATTTTGAAGACCTAGCAATGAATGAAGGGAACGTTGATGCATGGGAGTATCATGACAACGAGGTAACGCAGGGAGCCATATATAAAGACAAGGAGGCTGTGATGGATGCGGTGAAATACTGGGCAATGTCACTTCGGCGGCAATTTAGGGTAGTGAAGTCCAGCCAAAAAGAGTACGACGTGAAGTGCGTAGTTGATTCGTGCCCATGGCGGGTGCATGCATACAAGGGGAAGTGGAAGGACTACTGGAAATGTTCCATAGTGAGGGAGCATAACTGTGAACTGGAGGAAGCGGAGCAGGAACACCGCAATCTGTCGTCACGTGGGTGGCAAATGTGTTTTATGGTCAGATTGTGGAGAATCCGCACCTGCAGCCTTGATCCATTATCACAGCTGTCCAGGAGAGGTTTCAGTACAAGATTAGCTATGGGAAAGCATGGAGAGCAAAAAGGACAGCCTTGGAAATACGATTCGGGATGTACGAGGCTTCGTACGAGAATATTCCTCACCTGCTCAGGGCAATATCAAATAGGAACCCCGATACATCCATCGACCTTGTGGAGTTTCCTGTGGGTGGTCGGTGCGCGGGTAAGTGGGTCTTGCAGTGGGCCTTCCTCGCCCTCGGCGCATGCATCAGTGCGTTCCGACACTGTCATCCGGTCCTTTGCATGGACGGCACATTCCTCACTGGGAAATACAAGGGTCAGATTCTAACTGCGATCACGGTGGACGCCAACAACCAGGTTCTACCAGTTGCATTGGCCTTCGTGGAGGAAAACAGCGGCGGTGGTATTGGTTCCTTGAGAGAGTCAAGCTTGCAGTTGTGCAGGATCGGCCCGATGTCTGTGTCATCCACGACTGGCATGCAGGGTTGCTGAGGGCGATCATGGATATGCAGGAAGGGTCTGACGTCGTGGGAGCAGCAAAGTGGCCAGACTTGAAGAGCCGGTGGTGCATGAGGCACATGGGTGCCAATTTCTTTCGTCAGTTCAGGAAGAAGGAGTTGATGAACATGTTTAAGCGGCTGTGCAAGCAGAACCAGCGGCGGAAGTTCGATGCACTTTGGAGGACACTGGATGAACTAACCAAGAAGCAATCAATGAATCCAACGGGGGCTGCTAGTTCATCAAGGAACCTTATGGTCTACCACGAGCAAGGACAGGACCCGACAGCCTTGTGTGCGCTCCCGACCGATGCCCCAAACATTCGGCGTAGGCCGGGGACAAGCATAAAGAGTTTCACGGACTGGATATGACACGAACCATTGGAGAAATGGTCCCTTCTGCATGACAAGGGCGGTTCGCGTTATGGAATAATGACAGCGAACCTGGCGGAGATTTATAACTGGGTAATGAAAGGCACTAGATGCCTTCCATTGGTGGGTATAATTGAAGGTGTGTTGCTAGGCATCCAAAGATATTTCATTGAGAGATACAAGAAGTTTGTTGCATGTATGTCGGACAATCGACTGATGTACTCAACGGTTACATCTACGTACATGGCCAAAAAAACACGGAAGGCACAGACACATCGTGTTACACCGGAGAGTGGCTTGGAACGGAGATACCACGTGCACTGCGGTGACCGAGGTCGAAGAGGTGCCCACCGAGAGAGGACTTCACATATTTGCATACTCCGAGCATCTGACTGCGAGTGCTCCTGCCAGAAACCACGCCTGCTGCACTTGCCGTGCTCGCATGTGATTGCGGCAGCTGCCGAGACACACCAGTCCTGTCGTCCGTACATCGCCCACTATTACTACAAGCAAAGTGTTCACGCCACATGGCATAACGAGGTGTACGGGTACAGGGTGGATGGATCGTTCACAACAGCCCCCCCTCCAGAGCATCGATGGGTACCGGACATCCGATTGTTGAAGCAGAAAGTCGGTCGACGAAGGACACGGCGTATTCGGAACGATATGGATGAGTCCGAGGCGCGTCGTAATCGTGGATAATGTAGTTTTATTTCTACATGTATGTGGTTGTTGTAATGTGTAAGCTTTAAGTGTTGTCCTGTTTGTTGTTTTTCCCTTCTACATGTATTTCTTTACTTCGGGAACTTCAATATGTACCAGTTAATTATTGTAACGGCGTATAACTTGTGGTTGTCGTAATCTGTAACATTGTTTTATTGTCCACTCTGTTATTTCGTTGTACACATCCAAAATTATGTTATTTCTCATTTAATTACTAACCAGTTTAATGTATTTGCTTTGTAACAGGCGGCGATGGCGGGAGCTGGGTATGGTGTTGCTGACTGCCCTGAGCTGCTAGATCGGACCGTTGATCAGACCCATCGGTCTAGGTTGTCCGTAGTAGAGGGCCGACAGCTAGCGACACTGCGGCCTCGGGTGCCGAACGAGATGCTCCGCATCGACCCACGATGGGTTCCACAGTAAGCTGCCACCTATCTTGCATAATCCTGTATGTACATGCACTCACTTGCGAATACAGTTTGACGATACTACATGCAGGTTACGAGCGGCTGGCTTACTTTCGCTCTGTAGGATGGTGGAAGCGGCAGCGCCCAGCAGAGGGGAACCAGGTACCACGTTTCGGGTACGACCGGTCCCTGCTGACCGCCCTCGTCGACCGGTGGAGACCCGAGACGCACATGTTCCACCTACCGTGCGGAGAGATGGCTCCGACACTACAAGACGTGTGTTACCTGTTGGGACTACCCTGCGCGGGTCCTGCAGTTGTGCCGCACGACGTCCCCGTCACGTGGCAGGCGGACTTGTCCGCACGGTTCGCCGAGGTGCAGCGATACCCTCGGGCAGGCGTGTACGTGCCCCTCAGGCACGGTGAGCGGCATGGACCGACGAAGGTGTGGCTGCTTCAGTTCACGGTTAGTACCCTCTTCGTTGCCCCATTCATGGGGATGCGCTAAGTTGCTTACAAAGTTGAACCAAGTGCTGCAGGCTGAGCTTCTCCACCCGCACGCAGAGGAGGGGGACGTGGCCCGCCACCTGGAGGCATACCTATTTTTGCTGTTTGGTTGGGTGATGTTCCCTTCCTCGCACGGGAACACGGTGGACCGGCACCTGATCGAGTACGCCCAGTCCATAGCCGACACCCCCACGGAGGAGGTAAAACATTTTGTTCAAATCTATAATGACAGGACATGTCTAACATTCTCGTTGTAAACAGATCGTGCAATGGTCTTGGGCCTCCGCTGTGCTCGCGGCGACATATAGAGGGTTGTGCGACGCGGTCTCTCGGGCGCTTCAGGAGGCAACGATGTCAGGGTGCGTCCTCCTTCTGCAGTTGTGGTCCTGGGAGCACTTCTCCATCGGCAGGCCTGTTGTTGACACCGCGCCGTACTCACAGGACTTGTACCATGGGGACCCGATGGACTGGCCCACCATGGGCCACTACTGGGTTCGACGACAGGTACACCCCCTCGTATCTAGCTCCCGTACTTGCGCACTTTCATAACATGCACCGTTTTTATTTTCGCACAGCGCTTGTATGCCCACCGACAGGTGAGGAGGTCGTACCCCGAGTTTGTTCGGGAGTTCAACAGCCTCCATGAGGAGGACGTGCGGTGGACCCCGTATGATGCGTACGACGTACACGTCCGAGCACCGTTGGGGATCGCCGCGCTTTGCACACGGGATGAGCAATATTGGCTGACCCGTAAGGTCATCGTCTTCGACCTGTGCGTGGAGGAGTACTCGCCGCACAGTCTTTGCGGCGATTCGGCTGTTTGATTTTCCCATTCTGACCTACCCACGTTGTCTCACGGGCCGCTCACAGGTACGTCTTCCGACCGCACCCCTTATAATTCCGTCGGATTGGATGTTGAATCCAAATGCAATTTTTTTTGCATTGCAGGATGTCTCGGATGGGGGTTGTAGCGTGAACTCCCTTCGCGCATCGCATGACGATATGGGTACTGCAGTGGGACGATGCACTTGCGGATAGGGTCACCAAGACGCGGTCGTACGACCACTCCATGTACGACGAGTACATGGAGTGGTTCGCGCCGCGCACAAGGATCAGGGTGGGGTACACACCACCAGCACCGTATGTCCCCCGTCAAGCATCGGTATCGGACACTTACCCTTCACAGATGTCTGAAAGGGACAACCTCATGGTAAGTTTCACAATCGAATCTCTATCGCTAGGTCATTTTCATGTAAAATACCTGAAAACAATCTTGCATTACATGCAGGCACAGCGTGTGATGGAGTTGGACGTCGAGGCTACATCCATGCTAGCGCGCCTCGACGTAGGCATCCAGGTTATCGTCGATGAGGCCAGGTCAGCTTGGGAGCGGGTCTGTCAGGCTACGAGGTTGTTCCTTCGCACTTTGACCTGTCAAGGGCGTGGTGACGCTGTCCGACGCAGCGCACCGGCCCCACGTTGCCCAGCACGTCAGCCTCGTGGACTCGCGCCCGCACCTCTCGCTAGCAGTCGTCTCACACAACCCGACGTCGGCTACTACGAGCCCTCGTGGCGTCCCACACAGCCGCACTGGGGTCACGAGGGGCAGTCTTCGTCTCGCGGCCCAGCAGGATTAAACCGTGGCCTCGGCGACGCGCACTATCATGACGCACGCTACGATGACCAGACGGAGGCGGAGATTGACGTGACTCAGTTCCTATCGAGTGAGTTCTTTGGCCCCCCTCCTCAATCACCAGCGCCCGACTCGCCGACAGCCGGCATTACCCCTGTGCTGCAGGGTCGGCCTAGGAGGGTTGTTCATCCTCCGTCGCCGCTCACGTACCCCACGGGACAACCCAAAGGTTTTGTTGATCCTAAGGATGCTGATAAGGTATGCAAACTTCAGCGATCCATTTATGGATTGAAGCAAGCATCACGAAGTTGGAATCTCCGTTTTGATGAGGTAATCAAAGGTTTTGGATTTGTCCAAACTTACGGAGAAGCTTGTATTTACAAGAAAGTGAGTGGGAGCTCTATAGCATTTCTGATATTATATGTGGATGACATATTGTTGATTGGAAATGATATAGAATTTTTGAAAAGCGTAAAAGATTACTTAAATAGTAAGTTTTCAATGAAGGACCTTGGTGAAGCGGCGTATATTTTAGGCATCAAAATCTATAGAGATAGATCGAGACGCTTGATTGGGTTATCGCAAAGTACATACCTTGACAAGATTCTAAAGAAGTTTAGAATGGACGAAAGTAAGAAAGGGTTCTTACCTATGTTGCAAGGCAAGACGTTGAGTAAGACTCAGAGTCCAGCTATAGCAGAAGATAGAGAAGTAATGAATAAGATTCCCTATGCTTCAGCCATAGGCTCTATCATGTATGCTATGTTGTGTACAAGACTGGATGTGGCACATGCAGTTTGACTAGCAGGTACCAATCTGATCCAGGTTTGGAACACTGGACAGCGGTCAAGAATATCTTTAAGTACTTAAGAAGAACTAAGGATATGTTTCTCATATATGGTGGTGAAGAAGAGCTCGTCGCAAAAGGTTACGTCGACGCTAGTTTCGACACTGATCCGGATGACTCTAAGTCACAAACCGGGTATATTTTTGAAATGAATGGAGGAGCAGATGAGTGGAGGAGTTCCAAGCAACTGTGGTGGCGGGATCTTCAACGAGGCGGAATATGTTCTCGCTTGAAGCGTAGCGAGGAAGCGATTTGGATGAAGATGTTCATATCCGATCTTGGTATGGGTCCGAGTGCGTTTGACCCAATGGTTATCTATTGTGACAACAATGTTGCCATAGCCAATGCTAAAGAACCAAGGTCACACAAGAATTCCAAGCATATTAAGCGCGGTTTCACTCCATCCGTGAACATGTCAAGGATGGCGATGTAAAGATTTACAAAGTGCACACGGATCTGAATGTGGCAGACAGCGTTGACTAAAGCTCTCCCAAGGGCAAAACATGATCGACACGAGAACTCAATGGGTGTTAGATTCATCACAATGTAATCTAGATTATTGACTCTAGTGCAAGTGGGAGATCAAGGGAATATGCCCGAGAGGCAATAATAAATTGTTTATTATCTTATTCCATGTTTATAATAGATGTTTATTTCTCATGCTAAAATTGTATTAACAGGAAGCGTTGATACATGTGTGTTTAATAAACAAAAGGTTCCTAGTAAAGCCTCTCTTTTAAAACTAGCTCGTTGATTAGCGATGATCAAGGTTTCACGATCATGAACATTGGATGTTGTTAATAACGGGGTCACATTATTAGAAGAATGATGTGATGAACACACACCCAAGTTGGTATAGCAAATTCGATCAAGTCATTAAAGTTTGTTGCTTTATCTTGAACATATACAAAATAGCTTTTTTCCTTAGACCATGAGATGATGTCAATCACAAACTCAGGAAGAGTACTTTGATGACATCAAACGTCACTCCGTAACATGGTGACTATAAAGATGGATTTGGGTACTATGAAAGTATTAGTTGAGGCTCATGCATCAAGAGTGGGATTTGTCCATCCAGATGACGGAGAGATATACTCTGGGCCCTCTCGGTGATATCACATTGACATCGCTTGCAAGCACGTGACTAGGTCACAAGAATGTCATATCACGGAACGAGTAAAGAGTACTTGTCGATGCGAGGATCGAACTAGGTATAGTTGATACCAATGATCGGATCCCGGATAAGTAATATATCGCGAGACAAAAGGAATTGGTTATGTTATTTTTGGTTCACACGATCACTAGTTTATCGTTGAGTAAGTGGGAGTCATTATGGATCTCCAGATCCCGCTGATGATTATTGATCAGAGAGGTGTCTTGATCATGTCCATTTTATTCACGAACCGTAGGGTGACACACTTAAGGTTCATCGACGCTTTTGAGTGGGTACGGAACACCGGAGAAAAGTTTGGACAGCACCGGAATAGTTTCGGGATATCGGAATAGTTCAAGGGGGTATGTGTTAATTTTTGTTAATTAAAAGAATTAACAAATATTAAAATAACAGAAATAAAATTGTTTATTTATTTAATGGAGAGTCCATTCACATGGAGAGAATGGAGAGTCCATTCACATGGAGATAATGGAGAGTCCATTCACATGGAGAGAGTGGAGAGTCCACTCACTCCTATAAAAGGGAGGGTGGAGCTCCTCTCTCAGGGACAAATCTCCATAACCCTTTGGTTGGTCCTTTCTCCCTCCTCCTGCTGTTCCAACTTTCAAGCAAAGAGCTGGCTTAAGCGGCCGAAATAGTTTCTCCACCACCACCACTAAGTCGTAGTGTTGTTGGAGTTTCCCGTGGATACTCTACTTCCATTGCCTACTGGATCGAGGGATTGGAGGTCGTCGTTGTTCCGTACGTGTGACCAAGTACGGAGGCGCTGCCGTTTGTGGCGCTCATCTTCGCGACTTTGAAGTCGGGCGTGTACCTCTACTTCAACCACGTTTGTTTGCGGGAACATTATTCCCGCTTTCGGTCTACAAGGGTGAGTCCTTCTGAAACCGTTTGCATGCATCTCCTAGATATGATCTTGGTGTTTGGTTGCATTCGTAGGAAAATTTTTGTTTTCCATGCTTAGAACCCATCAATTTCCCCTTGCGCAACCCATCGGTGGCTGCCGCCCTGGCCCTAGCCGCCTTCTCGCGCTTCCTCTCACGCTCGGCCTCCCGCTCGTCCGCCAGGCGATGCCGTTCGGCCTCCCTCTTTGCACACATTTCTTCATGATGCTTCATGCGCTTCTCCTCCTCTTCGTACTCACGCCACTTCTCCTCTACCATAGCTCTTCGATGCGAGTACTCCCAATCACGCATCCTCTCCATCTTGGCAGTCTATTCCGCATCGTAGAATTTGACGAACTCGCATAGTGGAGGCTGCAATTTATGACAAAAGATGGTATTACAGTATTAAGTTTGCACATTTTGATGAAACATCAAATGCGAGTACGAACATACCGGACTTTTCCGCCCCATCCGCATCTCCAGCGTTGGCTCGGAGTCGTGGTTGCGGCAGCTCCAGTACCTCATACCATAGGTGTATGAGTTCTCTACAGACTTTCGGAACCAGCAAGGATCCCCGCATAGGCACATAGGGACCTGCGTGCCTACGGGGATGTCTTCGAGAAGGCTATGCCTTGGGGGCGAGGGGAACTCCATTGCCACTCGTTGGTTGGCTGCACTAACTTGTGCTCTGTGTTTCGTCTTCCCTCGTAATGGCCCAAAGCTTTCTCGCTTCTGCCTGTGGTTATATAGAGGACCAACCGCCCGGATATCGAGCGATCGCCCCATATTTGGGCGATCGCCCCTTATTTGGGCGAACACCCCATATTTGGGCGATCGCCCGCCCGGTCACCCCATATTCTAGCGATATTTACCTCGGACAATGTGCTTCGTCGCTTCGTAGTGCGCACAGTGTTGTCCAATCACTCTGCCAAATTTGATGCAACGGTTCCATCTGCGTCATTTATGTAATTGTAACGTCACGTACGGCTCGAATCATTCCTATAGAAGCAGTCAACTGAGTTCTGAACGAATGGGATCCTTGGTGGGTAATGGCTCAATCAATCTATACATGGAAAGCCTTATGATGGGAAACTACCACGTTAGGTTTGGAGCGTTAGTTGAATCTCTTACGGTATTAGTAATTGTAGAATATCTTTTCGAATTGTAGTAACTAGTGGTTAGCTATGAAAAGTGTTTTAAAGCTTTAGGTTTTCACATTGTTGTTCTTGCTTCGTGAACGGTGGGAGGTCAAAGAAAGAGAATTGACCTGCCTCAAGATAGCCTCCGTCCTTCTATGATCTAGATAGACTCCGTCCTTTTATTTTTAGATAAGGGTGACTCAAGAAATTGGGGGTGGGACCTGCTGGCATAATGCAGGCTGGAACGTGGGAATTCGAGTCCAAACATATAAGAATCTACCTTGAAGCAAACAAGCAACGGATTGAGCAACTAGCTATAAAGCTAACGCGCCCCAGGTTCGAGTCGGGCGTAGCGAAGTCTTGGAGCCAGCAAACAAGCAACGGATTGAGCAACTAGCAACTGGCTTCAGGTGTTGGCGCCAGTATGGCGCAGTCGATGATTCCCGTGCTTGCCAAAATGCCTGCCTGTGATGGCGATAAGTGCGATCAGCAAGCTGGAGAGTCATGGTTGTCGGCCCACCCTATTGATGACAGCTAATGTTACTAAAAGCTTAGATGAAGAAAGAGCTTCTGAGCGAAGGCTTGTTGGCTTTGGTTGTTGGCGTGGATGTTGGCTTAGGGTTCTCCTAAGCTTTTTTCTCACTCCGATCGCCCCTATTTTGGGCGAGCTCTCCGATCGCCCCTATCTTGGGCGAGCTCTCCGATCACCCGTGTCTTGGGCGATCTCTTCCTGCCACCGTTAGCGCCGTTCGGATGGAGCACTGATCGCCCGTAAATGGGGGCGATCGCCCCATGTACAGGCGACGGTAGCCCATTTTTGTAATTTCTCTACTTCGTCGATCATTTTCGAAAAAACGATTAAAAATAAATATTAAATAAAAAAAATTCATTCATTCACTACCGTGAAGGCAGAGAGAGCAAAGTGCCCTGCCTTAGCATGATCTTCGGCCGTCCGATCGAAATGTGATGGCTCAGATCCACAGCAACAGTCCCTGCTACATTACTATCACTACAGTGATTTTCCACCGCAGTGTTTTCTTCCATTGTTTCTACGGTGCTTGTTTCCTTTCGCTGTGCACTACTGTGTGCCTCTGGTCCGGTTCCCCACTCATCGATATTGATACAACAAGCTACAAGAAAATTGACTGGTCTGGTCAGAGTGGCTGTTCTTCCAGAACAAACAAGCGTCACAAGGACGGACACCTCCTTTCCCAAACCGCATCTATAAAGCACCGGAATTGCTAGGAATCAGACGCATGTTTTTTTGTAACATTTTTTTTATATGTGAAACATTTTTTGTTCGTGTGAAACATTTTGTTATACATGTAAAACATTTTTGTTTGACAAACAGTAACAAAAATGTTTCATACGTTAAAAAAAATATTTCACGCGTACAAAAAAATATTGTAAGGGCATTCGAAAAAAAGCAAAAATCAGACATCCGAATGAAAGTACTGTAACACCCCAAAATTTTGCTTTTCTTAAATTCATGTGTGATTTGGCACTTTGGTGAATTTTTGGAATTTTCTGGAATTTATTTGGAATTTATTTGAATTTATTCCCTTTTGAAATAATTAAAGAATTTGACTTTGCAAATAAAATTTTGTTGAAAATATTTTATTTGAGTCCAAAATGATCGAAAATATTTTCTAGAATTTTTCTGGAATTTTTCTGAGTCTTTTGCTATTTTTAATGAATTAAATGAATTTCTGGGAATTAATTAGATTATTTAATCGCTGAAAATCGTCTTGGTTTTACTGTTCCACCGACTGAGCCCGAGTCAGACTCGAGTCCGAGTCCGACTCGAAACCAACCGAACCCTAACCCTCTCGACCGTCCGATCAAGATCGAACGGCCGAGATTGAGCCACATCACCCGGACCCAAGCCTGACCGAGCCAGCCAGCTCACTGAGTCGGACCCGAGTCCAACTCGCGTGACCGTTGGATCTTGATCCAACGGCTCACGTTGAGCCACGTCACCCTATCCGTGTCGCCGCCGGACTCCGCCGCTGCCCATGCGTGGGCCCTCGTTTTCCGCGCGTTTCACGGACGTCGAGGGGGTATTTAATGCGCCGCCGCCGCTGTCGTGTTGCCGATTTCCGTGCGCACCCGTAGCCTTAGCCCGCTGTGCTCAAGCCGCCGGGTAGCCGCCGCAATCGCTCGCCGTAGTTGGAGTAGCGCTCAGCCGCGGTTTTGCGCCGTTTCCGCTGCCGTCCGCCGTCTTCCGCCGCCGTTGAGCCCAGATCCGGAACCGCGAGGTCAAGCCGCGTCGGTGAGGACCTTTCACTCCACCGGAGGAGCCTCGCAGCGCCGTCGGGCGTGTCGCCGTCATCGTCTCCGGTAAGCCAGCGCCGCCGCAAGCCATCGCCGCCGATCGAGCTCCACCAACCGTCCGATCCAGATCCAAGGGCCCAGATCACGCCACGTCACCCCGGTGAGTTTTTACGTTGAAATCCTAGATCCATTCTCAGCCGTTAGATCTAGATCAAACGGTTAGGGTTAGCCGCGTTGTAATTGTTAGATTGGATCTTGACCGTCCGATCATCGGACGGTCGAGATCAGCCGAGTAGTTTTCCTACGCGTTAAGCCGGATCCAATCTGGGCCGTTGATTTTCAAATCAACGGCCAAGATCAAGCCACGTGGCCGGAGGTCGATCCGCCATGATCGGCGCCAGCGTCGCGTCGTCGGCCCGACGCCGGGCCGCGTGTCGTGGTATCCCAGCCGTGCGGTGACGTCACCCATGACATCACAGGTGGGGCCCGCCTGTCAGCGCTGTGGCCAAGCCACGCTGACGTCAGCGATGACGTCGCCCGATGGGTCCCGCTGTCGGCGGACGATCTTGGCAGTGGATCCGCGTCCACGGTGGGCCGCGCGCCCGTCTTGGCAGGTCCATGGACCCGAGGCGACTTGGCGGCACCCGATTGGTCCACGTGTCATGCTGACGCAATAATTAATTTCCGAAAAAGAAAATAATTTATTAATTTGAATTATTGATTTCAAATTTGGATTCAAACTTCAAACGCTTATAACTTTTGCGTTTCAACTCCGATTTGGGTGATTCAAATTTTTAAATTTGTATAAAATTGAGATCTACCTAATGATGAATTTTATTTAATTTTTTAGACCAAACTTTTTCTCTGTTTATAATTAATTAATGTTTTATTTAAACTTTAAACGGTTATAACTTTTGCATTTAAACTCCAAATTTGACGATTCCAGTTTCTAAAAATTCATAAAATTATGCTCTCTCTGTTTGTGAACTTTATTTGGATGTTTGGACACTTTTTGTCTACTGTTTATTTATTTATTGCTGTTTGCACGCTTTACGAGTAGACGTTGAAGTGCCCGAAGGCTTCGAAGGTGAAGTGTTGACCCAGGAGCCAGCTCAGGACCAAGAACAAGTACTCTTTGAAGGCAAGTTGTGCTTTGACCATGTTGATCCCATTTTGAAATCTATTTTGATTCAATTTATTGCATGCTAGTTTAATTAGGAAATACTTTATTTAATTCCGGGGAAATAGATAAATGCCAAATTGATGTATGACACCTTGGTTAATTAAATATGTGCCATGAACCCTTGTCACCCTAGTTGTGGATTACTAGTTGGGCATTACTAAATGGCCAACATGGGATTTTAGACCGTTGTAGTATATTGCTTAGACCTGCTACGTGCTCATGACATGATTTTGGACAATCAAATGTTAATATTGACTTAATGATATATCGAACTTGTTTTGAAGAAGTATCATGTGTTGTGAATGATGATGGCACGTGGTGCATGGTAATCAACTGGGGTTTGATAAATAGTTTTGACCGGGGATGTGGTAAGAATGATCGGGTGGGCCAGTTGTGGCACCGGGAACGTTGTTTTGGTTATTCGGGTAGTCTTGCCCTGGTCACCCTAAGGACTTAACCTTGCAAGCCTTTGAACTGAGTCAAGCGTGCAACCACATGTCTGTATTGGGACAGACCTAGTTAATTAAGTTGCTAATAACGTACCTGTGGGACCTCAGGATGTCAACTATATCTTTTGTGTAGTTGTACGGGGGAGCGTACCGGGGCTACGGCCAGGTACCCATCTAACGGTGGTTTGACCTAAACTTTGCCTTCGCTAAGGGAAGGGTTAGTGTGCAACACCGGAGAGGACCACTTGTGCTGTTAGAAGTTTTCGAAAGACTTTGTTACGGAAACTCGCCTTTGTGGTGTTTGACTGTATCTTGTGGGTAAAGTGCATAACCTCTGCAGAGTGTAAAATCTATTCGAATAGCCGTGTCCGCGGTATTGGACATCGCTCGGGAATTACAGTTAAGGGTTAGACTTTCTTGAAAATAACTCGGACTTGAAAGGTTGGGTTTGGTTTAATAATGATGTTGATGGAAATGTGGATTAGGGTTGGGAAAGATGTTTATTAAATGCCTAGAAAAGTTATTGATCTTATACTTGTATTCACTGCTTTCGAATCTACTTATGATACTTGTTAAGTGCTGTTTACTGCAAATAAACCTTGAGCTATTCCTTTGTATCAAGCCATGCATATAGTATATTAGCTTGCATTCTGTGCATGACTTGCTGAGTACCAAGTACTCACCCTTGCCGCAATACAACACCAGTTGAAGAGGATACTACACCAGCTTTGGAGGAGGAGCTCCAAGAGGAACCGTCTAACTAGGGAGCGAGCACAGTCAGTTGCCTGTGGTATACTAGATGGCGCCACGAAGTTATCTTATTTTCCGCTGCAGTTATTTCTCTTTAATAAGTTTCGCGCCGACCTTGACGAGAAGAATTAATATTTTTAACTTGACCTTAAGGTCAAGCAACCAGTTTGATTATCTAATTAAAGTACTTTATTTACCAATGTTGAGACTATGTGCACTAGCGCGTTCCTGAACTAGTGCTGAATACACAGAGGGTTCGGATTTGCAAATTCGGATCCCGACAAGTACTGCCCATAAAACACACGTTTTCAGATTTACATCTGACTTTCGTGCCACGCTGACAATGCACTGGCAACTCCACCAAACCGGAAAGCAGTACCAAAAGGTGACCAGAGTTCTGGAAACTTGCCGCACGCTGTGGAAGCGAACACAGCAGCAGAAACCGGTAGTACTGAAATCTGCCGCGATTCTACGCTGTTTCCTGCCGATACAAGTTATCCCGACTCATTCATGTTACAATACCTGCGCAACTTTAAAAAGGAAAAGCAATAGAAGTCCTCTTGAAATTCTGTTCCTCAACCGCAGGTAGTACCACTAAGTGCACCATGTAGTCGGTCAAAAGATATACGAGAACGAGCGAAGCAACACGACCAGACGGTTGATTTATTCTGTATCGATACGAGTATCTTCCTGTGTACACTAGTATACATAGATCATACGCTACAGCATACACGAAAGAGAGGAGAGATCTCTTCTGACCATCGACGCTTACAACTTCTTACATAAACGCTTATAACTTACATAAGTACATACTACTGAAGACATCGTGTCCTCTTCAATCACATCATTGAAGAACGACCATATATGACTGTAACCACTAGTAACGCATATGATGGCTATATCACTACCTAAGTTTTGTGTTTGACGTGGCCTACAAAAAGCACTAAATTTCCGACATTTAACCTGACGCTAGATAGATAGATAGATATACATGGGCAAGTTCGATCGAAAAAAATGAATGTGTCGTGTTATATTTACATCTACGCCTCTGAGAGCAGACTGTCGAACGACGCCGAAAGGTTGACGGCGATGCTCGCCAGGTTCTTGCCCCGGAGGCGCGACCCTGCAACCCTGCGTTGCTTGGGGGCCCTGGGGCCGCTGCCGCCTTCGTCGCCGCCCTCGTCGCCGCTGAAAGCGGCCTTCGAGGACGGCGTCGCAAAGGCGAAATGCAGCTCTCTAGCAACTACTGTCTGCACAGATCAAATTGGAAAAAGGCGATGTTAGTATGCATGGACAACAAATCTTCCACTGCTCGATTTGAGCTGGGACGAGTAAGGGATCAGTGTGCTTACCGCTTTACTGACTGTTTTTGACACGAGGAGGAGCTGCCTCAGGTCGCTGTGGTTCACCTTGCACAAGACTTTTACCTGCAAGATTCAGAACGAGTTGAGGGGTAAACAACACTCATACAAGAACCGAAAGCAGAATCGAAATGGTATGTATCCTGTTACAGTGGCAGTGGTGAGTAACGAGTAAACAATTACCAAGACATCTTGAGGCAGTGATTCAAGGAGAATGATGGTGTCGTCCATGTGGAGCCTGGTGCTGCGCCGCTTGCGCAGAGTCCGCACCGGCGAGCGCGGGCCGGAAAGACTCGGAGCCGGCGAGACGGCGACCCTCTTCATCCTCAGGATCCTTGTGCTGCTGCTGCTGCTTGAGAAGCTCAAGCTTGCGGCAAGAGACCCCTTTTGCTGAGCCTGTCCAATTGCCATCCCCCCTCTTGCTTGTTAAACAGTACCGCTCTTCGGTGGTACAAATTAACTATCTGATCTGAGATCTTCTAAAGAAGGCAATCTGCATTGAATCGGAGAAATGATCATCAAGCAGAAAACAATTGAAACCTAGATTGCAAAAAGTTGCCCTTAAAAAGGACATTTTGCAGCAACAAGTTAACTATTACACGGATTATTTTGGAATTCTAGATTGGAAAATGCTCGAGACTCGAGCAGCTAGTCGGCATAATTCCCCAATTCGAAGAAAGGGGCAAACAGAAAAGAACTTCTGAGAGTACAAAATCAAAACAAATCTCAACCAAAAATCCTCAACGCTGCAGCATTCCACCAAGAATCCGACCTTTATTCACAACAGACTTTCAAAATAGAACAACCTGGAAACAAACAATCTCAAGTATATAGACCTACAACTCAAAACATCTGAAAGAACAGAACAAGAAAGAAAAAAAATAAAATAAAACAAGCTCAGTAAAAATCGGAATATTTCAGAATTTGACACTCAATTCGCAAGCCTTTCGGCTCATTTGGATGACATATGGGACCAATGCATTGTGTATGATGGTAGGAGTGTCAAATTCCGAAATGCGAATTTTAAAGAGTGTCAAATTCTGAAAACTCCCGTAAAAATCTCCCCAAGACAAAAACAGAAAACCTAGAATCAAAACAGAAGGGAGAGAGATTGGGAGAGAAGAATCCAAGCAAGTGAATAAACATATATACCTTTCTCCCTTCCCTCCCAGTTGCAGTCTCCAATCCCTCTTAGGATCCCCAACTGAAGTCTCCAATCCCTCCCTCAATTAGAATCCCCAATTACAGTCTTCAATACCTCTCTCAATTAGAATCGCCTACTGGACTCCACGGATGATGAAACTTTGGAGCTTCTCCCTAACCGCTAAGCAAATCTATCTAGTAATGGCCGAGGACCTGAAAGAGTTCGCCTTGCTGTTTTTATAGAGAGGCCCTTTGCTCCCGCTCGGGATGGAAACCGCCTCGACCCCTCCCCGCCGCAGGCCTCAGGAGGGGTGTTTCATCCCAAGCCGTGTAGTGTCGTGCGAGACTTTTTTTTTTAATTTTTTTTTTCGATTCCAACACGCGCACCTCCGTCGCCGTAGAAGCCAGGAAACGTCACCGGATGGTGGGACCTGGTAAAGCATGACCCACCCGTCGGTGTAGTTTACGCAGATGTATTTTTTGAAAATCGAGGCCGGTTGGTGCGCAACCGCGTGGGGATGGAATGGACCGCGTGGATCGAACTGGACACAGCCTTACGGTGGTGGATGGGGGCACGTGGCGCGATCGGGTGGACTAGCCGTTGGAGAGGTGGGACGTGGCTAGGAGGGGGTTGGTGATGTGGCGGCTGATATGGCCGCACTCATATGTAAGAGCATCTCGGAGGGGTCCTAAATATGGTCCTAACTTGAATTATAGGATTTTTAGAGGAAAAGATCAACTCCAGCAAGGACCCTAAATTGTTAAAATTTATCAAATTGTTTTAGGGCTCATGGGAGAGTAGCTATATTTAGCAACTCTGTAATTGAGCCCTATCTTCATTGAATTTTAGGGCCTAATTGCTGGAGTGAATATTTCATTGGAGCCCTAAATCTAATTAGTTTGGGTCCTAGATTAAAATTTAAGACTCATTTTTAGGACCCTCTCTTGGAGATGCTCTAAGTCGGTGGAGGTCGGTCCGCCCACCAGCTATTTTTTTTTGGGGTCAGCAGCTTCCCTTCCCCTCTAAATCTCTTCGCGAACAGATCCCAAGTGCTCCAGCGGATTCTCTTCACGATTCCCTTCGGAAGGAATTCAAACAGTGAATCTCTTTAGAAAGGGATTCTCTTCAATCCCTTCACAAATTCCTTGAGGGGATGTTGCTGGAGATAGTAGGAAATAAAGGGAATGAATATGGAGAAGGGAATAGGGTAGGGAATGGAATGAAAGGAAATTGCTGGAGATAGTCTTAGGCTTTGGATATTTAAATCTGACGAGAAAAAAATGTAACAATACAGTACATGGTTGTGAACAACTAGTCATGACTCATGAGTTGTGGAACATTCAGTTAGTTGGTGCATCTTAACCTGACTTTTTTAATCGCGAGGAAGGAAGAAAATTACTCTTATATAAGATTGCCATTACCAGGTCGTTGAATTGCATTAAGAATACCTTTCACACCACAAGGTACTATGTGCAAGGATTACATTTCTCTTAAGCAGAACTATAAATTTTAGGCTAATTGCTGTATCCAAATAGCTATTTCCCCCTTTAGGATGGGTAAGTAGATTTTTTTTTTTCTCTACCATTGTTAGTTGAGAATAAACTTTCTAGAGCATTAGTGCAACTATTGGTGTGTTTTTGCTTACTTTTGAGAACTCAATCCTTTTCTAGTCCCTCGCCTTTTTGTTTTTTTTTTCCTTTGCAAATGTAGCACATATATGCAAGCATAGTTGCAAAAATAACCTCTCTTCCGACAGCAAAAACAACATCAGACAATGCATATCACCCACCATATCCGTACATTATGATAGCTCTGTCGAGATGCAGCAGAGCAGCAACAATGGCCCACTGGCATGCTAAGCTCCCGTAGCTCGGCAGCGCACCTACGACATGTTGAGCCACCAGTGCTCAGCACCAAACACACGCAAACTTATTTAATCACTTAAATAACTAATTACTTACTTAACTACTCCCTCCAGTCTGGTAATATCTGTCGTTTTGGACATCGACACGGTCTTCAAAACACAACTTTGACCGCTAATTATTATAATATATTTATAAAACCCAATAAAACTATAATATTATGAAAGTACTTCTCGAGACAAGTCTACATATATAATTTTTATGTATCCAATTTAAATATTTAAAAATATATTGTTAGTCAAAGTTTTGGAAGTTTGACCATCACTATGTCCAAAATGACGGGTATTACCAAACCGGAGGAAGTAATTAATCACTCACCTAGTTTTGGCTGCCACAGCGCTACTGTAGCTCGGTAGATCATATAAATCATCTCCCGTAGGCAAAAGGTGGGAAAATAATAGAAAATATAAAGGAATATGATAATAGAAAAAGATGATTTGACCACTCTATAGAGTTAGTGGTAAAATAAATTGCACTTCATAGAGAATAATCAATTATATATAATGAAATCGCTTTGATGCTTCCAAATTTGGGATATCATTTGGTGCATTGTATTACGAACCCGGATCGCTTACACTGCCAAAGACTCAAAGCCAAGAAAGCCTGAGTCGGTTAATGGGCGTGCGACCATTGGCAGCAGGAATGTGATGGCCGGCGGCACGGAGCCAAACGAAACGGCGAACCGGCGGACGGCGGCACACGGAAAAAAATAGTTCTTAGGCTTTTTTTTAGCTTTGCTACCTATTTTTTAAATCGTCAATCTCTACTATAAAGTGAGAGTTTCTTCCCACGTCATTTCATCAAAATTACCAGTTCTGCTATTCTTTAATTACCCACCTCTTTAATTAACCACTTCAGGCATGGATGGAAGACAGCACACACAGTTCTGCCATTCTTTAATTAACCTCTTTAATTGTAGAATGTAGACCAGTAAGGTATTATTTGCACAACATATTTTTTTTTCTTTTTTCATGTTATCGTAACAGCAGGACAGCCGTTCAAAATGTAGATACCGTTGCAACGCACGAGCACCGTACTAGTAAGTTTAAAAAATAATCATCTTCCAGACCGCGAGCGGCACACCTGAACCACTGAAGCTAACCTGCCCCGTGGCAGCCGATCGACTACGTCAATAACAGCGTCAACGTGGCAATAGCACTGCTCCCACTGCTGTCGATTCTCCCTACCTCGACACATGCTACGACCAAGATTCAAAATTCCGGTGAAATTTTGTTCGAGATTTCAGATTTCGGCCAGGGACGAGACCCTAAATCCCCGCCAAATAAAAAAATTAAAATAAAATTAAAATTTCTACCGTGATTTTAAAAATTTTGGTAAAATTTTGCCAAACACTAGACTTTTTTTTTACCAAATTTGGCTCAATAACCTTTAAGAAAGTCATCTTCATGAAATTTTGTTAAAAAACTGAAATTTTGGAATTTTGCAGCAACAAGTTAACTATTACACGGATTATTTTGGGTTTTGTTTCTCTTGTGGTTTAGGCTTTGGTTATTTAAATCTGATGAGAAAAAATGTAACCATACAGTACATGGTTGTGAACAAAGTTGGGGAACATTCAGTTAGTTGGTGTATCTTGACCTGACTTTTTTAATCGCGAGGAAGGAAGAAAATTACTCTTAAATAAGATTGCCATTACCAGGTCGTTGAATTGCATTAAAAATACTTTGCACACCACAAGGTACTATGTATCCAAGCATTACATTTCTCTTAAGCAGAGCTATAAAATTTAGGTTAATTGCTGTATCCAGATAGCTATTTCCCCCTTTAGGATGGGTAAGTAGATTTTTTTCTCTCTACCATTGTTAGTTGAGAATAAACTTTCTAGAGCATTAGTGCAACTATTGATGTGTTTTTGCTTCCTTTTGAGAACTCAATCCTTTTCTAGTCCCTCACCTTTTTGGTTTTTTTTTCTCTGCAAATGTAGCACATATGCAAGCATAGTTGCAAAAATAACCTTCCTTCCGACAGCAAAAACAACATCAGACAATACGTATCACCTACCATATCCGTACATTATGATAGCTCTGTCGAGGTATGGCAGAGCAGCAACAATGGCCTACTGGCCTGTTAAGCTCCCGTAGCTCGGCAGCGCACCTACGACATGTTGAGCTACCAGTGCTCAGCACCAAACACACACGCAAACTTATTTAATCACTTAAATAACTAATTTTTTACTTAACTAATTAATCACTCACCTAGTTTTGGCTGCCACAGTGCTACTGTAGCTGGTAGATCATATAAATCATCTCCCGTAGGCAAAAGGTGGGAAAATAATAGAAAATATAAAGGAATATGATAATAGAAAAAGATGATTTGACCACTCTATAGAGTTAGTGGTAAAATAAATTGCACTTCATAGAGAATAATCAATTATATATAATGAAATCGCTTTGATGCTTCCAAATTTGGGATATCATTTGGTGCATTGTATTACGAACCCGGATCGCTTACACTGCCAAGGACTCAAAGCCAAGAAAGCCTGAGTCGGTTAATGGGCGTGCGACCATTGGCAGCAGGAATGTGATGGCCGGCGGCACGGAGCCAAACGAAACGGCGAACCGGCGGACGGCGGCACACGGAAAAAAAATAGTTCTTAGGCTTTTTTTTAGCTTTGCTACCTATTTTTTAAATCGTCAATAAGTTTAAAAAATAATCATCTTCCAAACCGCGAGCAGCACACCTGAACCACTGAAGCTAACCTGCCCCGTGGCAGCCGATCGACTACGTCAATAACAGCGTCAACGTGGCAATAGCACTGCTCCCACTGCTGTCGATTCTCCCTACCTTGACACATGCTACGACCAAGATTCAAAATTCCGGTGAAATTTTGTTCGAGATTTCAGATTTCGGCCAGGGACGAGACCCTAAATCCCCGCCAAATAAAAAAAATTGAAATAAAATTAAAATTGCTACAGTGATTTTAAAAATTTTGCCAAACACTAGACTTTTTTTTTTTACCAAATTTGGCTCAATAACCTTTAAGAAAGTCATCTTCATGAAAATTTTGTTAAAAAACTGAAATTTTGGAATTTTGCAGCAACAAGTTAACTATTACACGGATTATTTTGGGCTTTGTTTCTCTTGTGGTTTAGGCTTTGGTTATTTAAATCTGATGAGAAAAAAATGTAACCATACAGTACATGGTTGTGAACAACTAGTCATGAGTTGGGGAACGTTCAGTTAGTTGGTGTATCTTAACCTGACTTTTTTAATCGCGAGGAAGGAAGAAAATTACTCTTAAATAAGATTGCCATTACCAGGTCGTTGAATTGCATTAAAAATACTTTGCACACCACAAGGTACTATGTATCCAAGCATTACATTTCTCTTAAGCAGAGCTATAAAATTTAAGTTAATTGCTGTATCCAAATAGCTATTTCCCCCTTTAGGATGGGTAAGTAGATTTTTTCTCTCTACCATTGTTAGTTGAGAATAAACTTTCTAGAGGAATTTTTTTTAAATAATATTATTTTAATCAAAATTTACAGAGATAATATACCGAAAAAGAAAATAGCAAAACTACACCCCTGTGTCCATTTGAATTGGCGACAGGGTCCTGTCGCCATTTGAATTGGCGACAGCAGCTCCTGTCGCCAATTCAAATGGCGACAGGGGGTAAAATAGGAATTTCTCCCGTCCTGTCGCCATTCCATTTGGCGACAGCATTTAATACCTAACGTGCGAGGCGCCTGTCGCCAAATGGAATGGCGACAGGAGCCTATACCCGTTCGGCTGCGAGACCGATCTCGCCATTTGCACGCGCACAGAGAGGGAGAGCGAGAGAAAAGAGAGAGGGAGAAGAAGAAGAGAAAAGAAAGAGAGGGAGAGGAAGAAGAGAAAGAGGAGAGAGAGGAAGGAGAGGGAGAAGAGGGAGGAAGGAGAGGGAGAGGAGGAAGAAGAAGATCGCGTCTGCGGGTAAATTTTTTTTCTTTCTTGTATGTTTTATTTAACTTAGTGACTAGATTGATTAATTAGTGATTTAGCGAGTAGTATTGTCATGTTTTCGCGACTTAGTGACTTAGCAAAAATTTAGCGATTAGCGTTGTTTTCGAATTAGCGACTTAGCGTTGTTTTCGCGATATAGGAACAAATCTCCATGCTACTTAGCGTTAGTTTAGCGACTTAGCGATGTTTTCGCGATATAGGAACAAACCTCCCGCCGCGCTGGCCCTGCTCGCTTCGCTCACCTCGGCCACGACCGCCTTTGGCCCTGTTGGCCGTGTTTGCCGCGCTTGCCTTGGCCTTGCTCGCCTAGTTTAGCGACTTCGCGATGTTTTCGCGATATAGGACCAAACCTCCCGCCGCGCCGGCCCTGCTCGCCGTGCTCACCTCGGCCCACGACCGCCTTTGGCCGTTGGCCGTGTTTGCCGCGCTTGCCTCGGCCTTGCTCGCCTCGGCCCGTCGGTGTGTCACACTTGCCTTGGCTCACCGCGGCCGCGACGAGCTTGCCTCGACGCTTTGCAGCGATGATTGCATGGGCGGAAAATGCCATGAACAATTTCCTAAAAAATAGGTAAAAATTATGATTTTGCCTTTCCTTCTTTCCTAAATTTTAGAAATCAGTAAATAAATTCAGAAAATTGGTATTAAAGACTGAAAAATAGTTTTTTCACATATCGAAAGTCTATACGTAGCATAAGTACATTGTCTAAAAGGTTTGTGTCGTACAGTAAGAATTTCATGAAATGTTTAACGGTATGGATGAGCAGTGCAGTTTACAATATATTACGGAGAGGGAATTCGAACATGGGTGTGGAAGGGTGGAACTAAGTCATTTCCCAAGTGTCGTAGTTGGTCTGTCACGTCCAGCGGAGCGTTCATGGAGCACAGTTAGAAGATGGTTATACCAAATATTCTCGTTGGACCGTGAGTTGCATGGTGTGAAGCTGCACGGAGTAGGGTGTCGGAGGCAGGCTATGCGTCTTGGGAGTTAGTTGAAATTACAGGTCCGAAATCATGGAGTTCGTATGTCGAGCGGCGATTGAGAGAGGATGGCCATTAGTATTGTTGGCGCAAGCATTTGAGAAAGCGAGAGGGCATCCGTGAGGAACAGCAGGAGGTTGTTGGTGACGAAGAGGAGGAAGTTGGGGAGAGCGACCAAGCAAGAGAATACTCGGTGAGGCATGATGTTAGTTCGGCTCGGAGGCGGTGCAAGGTGAGGAAGTTGGTGTTCCAATGGAAGGCGTCACGAGGAACCAATGGGTGTGGCAGGCGTGCGAGGAACCAATGGGTGTGGCAGGCGAGGGAGAACATATTGAATCGCTGGTGATATCAATGGAAGCGAAGAGCCGGGACTACGAGGATTTAAGTAACGATGAAGAGGATGAAGAGCCTTTCCCGTGGAGTGGGATGAGTGTCGGTTCGACAGGTCGATGGTCAACGAGGGTGAAGATGTCCAATGGGGTACGATCGGAATGAGGTGCGGCAAGATGCAATTTACAAGGATAAAGGTGAGGTGCGAGAAGCGATCCGCGGCATGGGCGGTGTCGCTGCGTAGACCCTACGGGTTGCTAAGTCGAGATCAGCGGGTGTATGATGTCGGATGCAAGATGGAAGGTTGCCCATGGCGTGTCCATGCTTACCAACCTAAATGGGACACAATTTGGAAGTGTTCTATAGTAGTGCCGCATGCATGTGTCTTGTGAGTCTACACAATCGCATAGAAATATATCTTAGGCTTTGTTGCCAATGTAATGTACGGAGATTGTGGGCAACCTAGATTTAGAGCCACGTGCCATCATACTTGCAATAGAGCGGAAGGTATCGATACCACGATAAGCTATGCGAAGGCATGGAGAGCGGCGAAGGCATTGGAAGCAAGGTTTGGCACGTACGAAGACTCCTATCAGAATCTGCCAGGGTTGCTTCAGGTGATCAAGGAAAGGAATGCTGGGACTTATGTCGATATTTTCGAGCAACCTTCACAGCGTTTCCCTGGGAAGATGTTGCTAAAGCGGGCATTCTTTGCTTTCGGTGCGTGTATCAACGCATTCAAACATTGCCGTCCGTTGTTATGCGTGGATGGGACTTTTCTGACCGGGAAGTACAAAGGCCAGATATTGACTACCATAGGAGTCGATGGCAATAATCAGGTTCTTCCCGTTGCGCTCGCATTCGTAGAGGGTGAGAACACTGATAGTTGGCTATGGTTTCTAAGGAATGTGAAAGCTGGGGTCGTGGAACAGCGGCCTGGTGTGTGTGTCATACATGATCGGCATCCCGGGTTGCTAAAGGCGATCGTGCAATTGCAGCAAGGTGAAGATGAGACACATCCATGGCCTGATTTGCGTAGTAAGTGGTGTAAGCGGCACATGGGCGTCAATTTTTACAAGCAGTTCAGGAACAAAGAGCTGACAAAGCTTTTTAAGAGGCTGTGCGACCAGAACCAGGAAAGAAAATTTGAGAGACTATGGAAGAAGTTGGACGAGCTAACGTCAAGGCATACAGAAGGCGGCGAAGAAGCCAACGACTTCGCGAGGAGGCCCGATGGCGCTTGCAGAGTTACCAGCAGACCCTCCACACTGGTTCGGAGGAATGGAAGGGCTATGAAATCCTTCTCCGAATGGATAGAGCATGAGCCTAAGGAGAAATGGGCTCGGCTTTATGACACCGATGGCGCGGTGTATGGGGTCATGACGACAAACTTGGCTGAGGTTTACAATTGGGTCATGCGGGGGTTGAGGCCACTTCCCCTGGTTGCTATAGTGGAGGGTGTTCTTCGTGGCATAACGAAATACTTTGTGGATCGCTATGCTAGGGCCGTCGCCCGCATGAATGCCCCTGATGTGAAGTACTCCGAGATGATTTGTACCTACATGGAGGAAAAGGGCAAGAAGGGGGAGATGCATAGAGCATTGAAGATGGGCACGAGGGAGCTCCGATTTGAGGTACTATGTAAAGATAAATCAGGGCGTGGGACAAGCCGTGGAGAGTTACACATGAATGCACCATGCAAAGACAAACATGTGCATGCACTGCAACAAGCCTAAATGCATTACACAGGCCATGCGCACATGTCATGGCGGCCTGCTTCAACAATCGAATGGATCGGTATATTCTTGTCTCATTTCTTCAACAAGGAAGAAGTGATGGCAACTGGAGTGGGGAAATGTACGGTTTTTAGTGGTGGGTTTATTCACGGAGCATCATACAGGGAGGCGACACGGTGGAGTTCCGGATTTAAGTAAATTTGAAGGGTGTTGGGCGACGGCAGACAAGGCGTATAAGGAGCGATATGGATGCAGCGGAAAGTGGGCGTCGTGTGAAGAAATGTTCGATTTGCAAGGAGACAGGCCACACTTTCAAGTATTGTCCTACGGTTGAAGCGATAAAATTGTTGTACGTCGTTTATGTATGGAGTTTCCAATTAAATTGTTGCACGTCGTTTATGTATGGACTTTACAATTAAATTGTTATGCGTTATTAATGTATGGACTTTCCAATTAAATTGTTGTTAAATCGTTTATGTATGTACTTCTTGATTAAATTGTTGTACTTCAAATTTATTATGGAATGATTGTTTGCACTTTCTTTATGTAATTGTTGTGTTAAATTTGTAACGATATGTTCTTCTATTTTCCTATTGTCGGGTTACACATTGCAGGTATGGCGTACGAGTTGCTTGACCCGGTGATAGATGCGACTCACCGAGCCACTTGGCCACCGTGCGCCGTGGCAGGGCAGCTACCTCTTGAGCTTGGCGCCCTACGCTATGCGCACCCCATGAGAGCATGGAGGATTGACCCGCGATGGCTTCCGAGGTTAGTACACTAATCACGAGGGTTCTATAAGTTCAATGTAGTGTCATCTATGTGTGCGAGCAGCGTACTTACAATATTTTCATGCAGGTTGAGGGCAGCGGGGTTGCTTCCATTAGCCAGGATGGTGGAGGCTACCGTGGGCGACGCCAGAGACGGCGAGGTTCCTCCAGGAGGTTCCGTGACGGCCGGAGCTTCTTGGCCGCTTTGGTGGACCGTTGGCGCCCTGAGACGCACGTTCCACCTTCCGGCGGCGAGATGGCGCCCACACTTGAGGACGTGAGTTACCTCGGGCCTACCTTGCTCGAGGGCCTTGATGGTGCCGGTCGACGTCGACCCTGGTAGCGACGGACCTCCTGCACCGGTTCGCAGTGTGATACCAAAGAGGTACAGCACTTTCACTTCTACGCACGGCCCTACGAAGTGGTCGGTTCGATTCTATGTAAGTTGCGCTTTATTTTGTAGTTTTTTATCCGCTTTGATTCCGCCGCTAACCATAGCCTTTTGCGGCCGAGAGGATGGCGGCCGACGCGAGGACTACGTCGTCACCCGCCACTTCGAGGCGTACTGATCCGGCTATTCGGTGGGTCATGTTCAGCTCGAGCCACGGAGACACCGTCGACAAGCACTTGATCGATTCGGGGGGCGATCGCGGAGGCCGACATGGATCATATCCCATACCGGCTTGGGGCCGGCGATCTTGGCGGCCACCTACCGTGCTCTTTGCGATGGGTGCCGTCGCACCTCGGACTCATCCGTTCTCATTTGGGTGTCCGCTCATCGCTTGATTGTGGTCGTTCGAGAGGTTCCAGATCGGACGTCCACATATAGACTGGAGCCGTATGGCGGCGATTTCTCTGGGCGATTGGAGATGAGGTCGACCGCCCTACCATGGGGTCTTTGTGGTGTCGCCGACGGGTTAGTACCACATAATATATTACCTTGTTTGTGAAATAATTTTTATCAATACTATTCTGTACTAACGTTTGTGTATTCCTTGTTTTTGCAGCCCACTTTCGCCCCGATTCGTCGCAGACGCTGCACTCGAGCACGTAGCGATGTTTGACCGGTGACGAGATGACCGCGTCATTTGGCGGCCCTACCTTCGAGCTTGTCGACGCGCGAGCTCCTCGGGGACTTCGGCTGCGGTGCGGCGATGACGCCAAGATCTTGGCTCACACGGGCGTCACTTGGTTTTCGGCGTGTGCGTTGAGGCGTCTGTGACCCACCGTCATGCGGCGATTTGGCCTCCGTCAGGAGTTCCCCACTGCGGTGCCATCGTCCCGGCTAGCGTCCACTCGTTAGTATTGCTTTCCATCTCTGTTACAATTATTTAATATCTCATTTAATTGCATATTTTACTAATGAAGTTTTCGTTGGAAATCGACTAATGCAGACTGACACGCAAGGGCTTAGGCCCTGATTTAGCCGGGCGACACGCATGATTCCTCATGTTGAGCGGTGGCGCGAGGCTTTGTGAGGCGTGCACGAGGAGATCGCCCCTACGACCACGCCACGTCGGCGACTACATCCGGTGGTACAGCCGCGCGCTGCAGCGTTCGAGTTGTGCGTGTGGTGGAGTCACCTCGAGGCACGTTCCCTCCACGGCCGGACACCTACCCTACACGGCGGGACTCTTGCTTTTCACGGCGTGGTTAGTACTTGCTCCCACAAGTTGTATATCCTGCTGCATAGAACTAACAAGCCATTTTCACAGGGTGACATTGCTCGGGAGGTGCACAACGACGCGGCCTCGATGGTAGCAACTATCGACACGGGCAACGCGACCATACATCAGGTGAGAGCGATGCTGCAGGGTGTTGTCGACAAGACCGCTCGCATCGTCCACCTTACGTCGGGCACGAGGTTGAGGGACGATGTGGCGGCACAGGTCCCGGGCCGTTCGTCAGACGTGGGCGACGGGTTCGTGACACCGCACCCAAAGATCGCGCCACTCGCCTCCTCCCGATGTACCCGGGGCTCAGTGGCAGCAGCCCACTACAGGTACACCTTTCTGCTCTGCCCTTGTCTACTACATTTTTTACATTATGTGTGCTAACGTGAAACATTTTTCAACAGCCGTCGATGACCGTAGCACGACCCACTCTGGCGGCTCGAGCCCATTGGCGACACCGATGTTCTTCACGATTGGCTTGACCCCCAGAGCAACGATGGAGGATATCCTTGGTCGCCAGCGGCTCGCCTCCGCGCCGGACCCGGTCGGCCGACACAAAGTCGACCCGCGCCGGACCCGATCGGTCGGCGAGGACCCCTTCACTACTCCGACTCCACCACGTCGCACTACTAGGAGTTCTCGCGGAGTTCCTGTGACTACCGACATATTCAGCCGGGCATGTTCGGCGTCGGAGGAGGCCTGGGGCCACACGTGGCGTCGCCCTCGCATGGGCCGTAGCTAGTTTTTGCTTTAGTTTTATCTTTTAGTACTATCGATTCATTCACGTGGAGCAGTGACTTTGTTCAACTGGTTTATCTTTTCGTATGTTTTATCTCAATGAATCCGCCTTTCATGGTTTGACGACTTCCTCCGGCCCAAAAAATAACTTCCAACATGCATTTATACGGGCCGCCGAAAATCCTTCATCGTTAGGGTTCGTGCGCGAATATAATACTTAGGGTTGTTAGGCGTTGAGAGTTTATATGCGAAGAGAGTTGTAACTGAGATATTTTTACGAAATATGGTAGTCCGTATACCAAATAGCAGATCTAGTACATCCGGCCCAAAAAATAACTTCCAACATGCATTTCTACGGGCCGCCGAAAATCCTTCATCGTTAGGGTTCGTGCGCGAATGTAATACTTAGGGTTATTGGGCGTTGAGAATTTATATGCGAAGAGAGTTGTAGCGAGATATTTTTACGAATATGGTAGTCCGTATACCAAATAGCAGATCTGGTACATCCGGCCCAAAAATAACTTCCAACATGCATTTCTACGGGCATGAAAATCCTTCATCGTTAGGGTTAGATGCGTGAATGTAATACTTAGGGTTATTGGGCGTTGAGAATTTATATGCGAAGAGAGTTGTAACTGAGATATTTTTACGGAATATTGTAGTCCGTATACCAAATAGCACATCTGGTACATTCGGCCCAAAAAATAACTTCCAACATGCATTGGACCACGAGACAACACAAAGCTGCGCGACCTATCACCCTCAGCTGCACGACCTACCACCCTCAATCAAAACTGCACGACCAGTCACCCTCAATGTAAGCTGCATGACCTGCCACCCTCAATAAAAGCTGCACGACCTGCCACCCTCAATAAAAGCTGCACGACCGGTCACCCTCAATGCGACTTGACAACACGCCATCGGCTTTCTCAGACTTATTGGACCACGGCGTCGTGCGGCTTTCACGGCGTGACAGGTGATGCGGCTTTGCGGCGTGCCATGTCGTTCAGCTTTGCTAATGATGTGACAGGTTGTGCGGCTTCCGAGAGGGGAGACAGGTCATGCATCTTTGCCAAGTGGATGACAGGCTATCTAGCTCGCCACCACTATAAAACCGGTGGAGGATACACTTCCATTACCAACGGTCGACAATCAACTTACGCACACTTCACACGAATTAGGCTACGATGTCGTTCTACCGTCGCCTCTTCAAAGAAGCGAAACTTAACCCCCGAATACCGGATGCGAGTTGTGTTGGCGCTCAGTTCTTCGGAGTTGCCCGACCTAATTGCGCCTGCAACCTTCCGGCGAAGATGATGCGATCTAACCACGGACTACGGCCGCCGCGCTCATTCTTGTTGTGCACATGGCTATGAGGTAAACCTCTTGGTGTCATTACGATTAAGGGTACCACTACCATTTCATGCGTCGTTTTTCTTTTGTAGCGCATGGACGGTGTTGCTTCTTCCAATGGATCGACGCCGGAACGATGTGACTACGAATTTCTCAACAAGCGCCACGACGCCTACCCCACTTCGCCGAGAACTTCACCGGTGGGAGAGGCCACGGATATGTCCCCTTCTAGATCGGCCAGGAGTTTAGGGCGGTGGGCAAGAGAGCAACCAATCGGTGAGTTTTATAAGACATGCTAATGTTACGTGATCACAAAGTAGTAATTCTAAACTGCTTCCTCGCATACAGGACTCCAAGAAGAAACTTGCAAAATGGATAAAGTCAAAGGAGAAACCTCCTCAAGGGCCCGCACCCGAAAGCCCCGAATTTTGCGATCACGACACAGAAGCGATCGTTGATACCGCCAAGGGATCTAAGCGGACCAGGAGATTCTACGGTGCCCCTTGGCCGAGGATGAATGGTGCGCCTACTTCAACTGGGTGGATCCGGAGCAGTACCACCCACATCTCAAACTTCCCATATGGGATAACTGGGGGGAGCAACCCTCTCCATGGTGCTACTTTCGCCCCGAAAAGCCAGACCCCGAGTACGCCCAAGGTATTTTTGCAACGACCACAGCATACATACTGTATGGACTGCAGGGCACGCTTCCGATTATACAAGGACAAGTCCAACACGCACCTCCTGCACCACATAGTGGAGTGCGAGCCGAAACAAAGAAGACGTCTCCGCAAGGAACCAGAAGTGGAAGAGGGTTCCTCCACTCTAAGTAGGGACAAGGGGAAGCAGCCGGCCGAGATGCGCACAACGGAAGAAATCCTTGCCGGGTTCTGAGAGACCATCAGGGAACCCGAGCGGTATTAACATAGGGGACGCCGGAAATCGGGATGGCATGCCCATATGGGAGGGCAGAACTCCACAGAATGCACACAACCAAGTTACTTCTTATACCCCAAAGACGTATGGCATAGGCTACCCATTCGGCAGCAACTGGGAGCACTGCTCACGGCCATGGAGCTCTTTCATAAGAGAGATTGAGCGGTGTCCGAGAACAAATCGCAAAAGAATGACGGGTGATGTAATATGTAGAAAATGTATGGCATCGTTCCCACTCTACGAGCATAGACGGAACGATCACTTGTTCCACCATGACAACCATGTTATCGTCACTTCTCCTAGGAATATGGTCCTTTGTTGTAATGTCATTGTAATATAATCCGTTGCTCCTTTCATCATCTAAACTTTCGTTACATGTGCACTACTAACGTTGAGTTTTGTTCCTAACGTTACTACTGCATATACGTGCTTTTCACAATGATCGTAAAATCAGTCATCAATTGATAGCCTTCTTTGATTGATTCCTTTCCTTTCTGTTGAGCCATGAAAGCCGACCTATTAGTGGAATTATCCATGCATGTACAAGTTGTACAACCCTCTGAATTTGCAATGTTTGGTTCTTGACATTGGTTTTCTTGACATATACGTAAAATGTAACACCTTCGTGAGGAGCTCAGAATTCTCCAGCATTAAAATATCAAATTTCATCATGTCATATGGATACATAGTCACTGGTTTTCGAAAATACAAATAAGCAACAACCGATTATGAAAAAGTCGAATTTAACGTGACTAGTACATCGAAACTTATCTGCATTTTTATCAACTCGGTTTCAAAAATCCGAAATAAACAAAAAAAATAGATTGGCTGGCCTTGTTCCGGGTGAACCGGAGAAGGTACTGTTCACTATTGTCATTTCGGTGTTCCAAATACACCGATTTTCGGTTTAGCGTTGACCGAATAAAACATGTCTGGTTTTCCATATACCGGAGATGCAATTTCAGGTTTCCGCAGTCCAGCAGAGCGAATACGGTTGGGTTTTTCGCTCTTACACAAAAATGTTATACAGATTTGAAAATACAGTAAATATTGTGTATAGAATTCCAAAATTTCCTTATACATGTGCTGCATATATATATATTAAAGTATATACAGTTCAATAATATTTTTTCACCCTTTCACATTACTTTTCCTTCATAATTGTAATTTTATACATTACAACATCAATTATCACAGCTAAATATGTTTTTTCCTTAATTTATTGAGTTTGCCCTCCTATGTCCATTTCAATTGGCGACAGGGGGGTGTCGCCATTTGAAATGGCGACAGGGGGCAAACTCGACATTTCCACTGCTGCCCCACGCAGCCAGAGGCTGGATGCCCCCTGTCGCCATTTGAACTGGCGACAGGAGCTCCTGTCGCCAATTCAAATGGCGACAGGACCCTGTCGCCAATTCAAATGGACACAGGGGGTAGTTTTGCTATTTTCTTTTTCGGTATATTATTTCTGTAAATTTTGATTAAAATAATATTATTTAAAAAAAATTCCTTTCTAGAGCATTAGTGCAACTATTGATGTGTTTTTGTTTCCTTTTGAGAACTCAATCCTTTTCCAGTCCCTCAACTTTTTGGTTTTTTTTTTCTCTGCAAATGTAGCACATATGTATAGTTGAAAAATAACCTTCCTTCCGACAGCAAAAACAACATCAGACAATACGTATCACCTACCATATCCGTACATTATGATAGCTCTGTCAAGGTATGACAGAGCAGCAACAATGGCCTAGTGGCCTGTTAAGCTCCCGTAGCTCGGTAGCGCACCTACGACATGTTGAGCTACTAGTGCTCAGCACCAAACACACACGCAAACTTATTTAATCACTTAAATAACTAATTTTTTACTTAACTAATTAATCACTAACCTAGTTTTGGCTGCCACAGTGCTACTGTAGCTCGGTAGATCATATAAATCATCTGCCGTAGGCAAAAGGTGGGAAAATAATAGAAAATATAAAGGAATATGATAATAGCAAAAGATGATTTGACCACTCTATAGAGTTAGTGGTAAAATAAATTGCACTTCATAGAGAATAATCAATTATATATAATGAAATCGCTTTGATGCTTCCAAATTTGGGATATCATTTGGTGCATTGTATTACGAACCCGGATCGCTTACACTGCCAAAGACTCAAAGCAAAGAAAGCCTGAGTCGGTTAATGGGCGTGCGACCGTTGGCAGCAGGAATGTGATGGCCGGCGGCACGGAACCAAACGAAACGGCCAGCCGGCGGCACGGAACCACACGGAAAAAAATAGTTCTTAGGCTTTTTTTTAAGCTTTGTTACCTTTTTTTTTTAAATCGTCAATAAGTTTAAAAAATAATCATCTTCTAGACCGCGAGTGGCACACCCGAACTACTGAAGCTAACCTGCTCCGTGGCAGCCGGTCGACTACGTCAGTAACAGCGTCAACACGGCAACTGCACTGCTCTCGCTGCTGTCGATTCTCCCTACCTCAAAAGGTGCTACGACCAGGCTTCAAAATTCCGGCGAAATTTCGTCCGAGATTTTGGATTTCGGTCAGGGACGAGACCCTAAATCCCCGCCAAATAAAAATATTTAAAAAAAATTCAAATTGCTACAGTAATTTCAAATCTTTCGGTAAAATTTTGCTAAAAACTAGATGTTTTTTTTACCAAATTTGGCTCAATTCACGAAATTTTGTTGAGAAACCGAATTTTTGACATATTTTATAATTTTGCCTAAAAACTAATAGATTTTTGTAAAAATTTACAAGCTAGATAATTGTTTAAAAAATTTATAGTACTATCTTTACCAGTGTAGAATCATACAAAAAAATTTCAAAAGAATTGAACTTCATTTGTTAGTTTTAAAAAATAAAATATATATTGAACAAAACTGAGATAGTAACATTGTCAACATTTTATAAATTTTCTCAAGTGAGATTATGATCCAAAAATTTTATAAGAGCTTAAGGATTGCCTTAGTACCCGTCTCTAAAATTTTCAAAAAATTTAAACCTTTTTATTTGCTCAATCAAATATATGGAGCATTGAACTTCATTTATTATATTTCAAAAATAAAAAATTAAAAGAAAATAAATGGTATAGTGCCCTTGTAAGAATTTTATAAATTCAATGGAGTGTGATTGTAATCCAAAATTTTTATGAGAGATTAATCATTTTCTTAGCACCGGTTTGTAAAAGTTTAAAAAATTCTAAATCTTTGTAACATCCCAAAATTTGCTTTTAATATATTTAGTGTGTTTTTGGGATTATTTGTAATTTTCCGGAATCTACTTGGAAGCCTCGCGAGTAAGTCGCGTTCACGTTTATTGAACTAATCGTATTAAATAAAGATCATGCTTTTTCGGATAGGCGTAAAATCTAAAATTTTGTTGATAATTAAGATAGTTGGTAGACGAGAGTGTTCGCTTCAAATATTTTCGAAAAAAATGCTATATAACTTAAGTCGTTGATTTTACAAAAATCGGTACAGGTGTCTGATTCACGAAAAGAATTTTTACGAAAAATCTATACGTCGAAAAATCACGAAACCAATTTTGTTAGGTTCCAAATAGTTCCTACTATTTTAGAGGAATTTTTTTTTTTGGATTTTTAGAACCTCTCCGTTTTTTTTTTCCCTCTCAACATGTTGTGGAGCGTATATGCGTATATACCTACGGGTGCATGAACGATTGTTTCCAGCCGTTTGTGAGTGTGTGCTGGTTTAGTATAGTAGTGTAGTGCTCTTTCATTTTGGCATTCATGGACTAGTAACCGGGCACATAAAGTAGTGACGTGCATGTAACGTGAATTATGGCCACTACGTTTCTCTAAGCAACGTAAAGAGCAAATGCTAGTAACGTGAATTGCTTCCTGATCTATTCCTCCATGCGCATGAGACTACTAGCAACGCCTCCGGTGTTGGCTGTTTTCATTTTTATTTTCCAGGCACCTATCCATGCATGTGACGTTATATCTACTAGTTAAAGTCCTTAATTGTATCTACTAGCCTAGTGGGAGAATCATTACCATGTGGCGTTTCTTCCGGCCGTTCCAATATGCAATGCATAAACTAGTAACTCCAGCCATTTCCTATTTCCTCCAGCTGTTTCTATTCTTTGCCATACAAAGCAACGTCCAGCCGTTTCAAGCCCGGGTCATGTATGAGCCTTTATAAAACTAGCAACTCTCCATGCCATTTCTCATTTTCTTCCAGTAACTAGCAACATTCCCATCCCCTGCCATTTTCCGTGTACGCCATCTCGCTGCCGTTGTCGACCTCGCCGCCGCTGCCTTGCCGACTCGGCCGACCGACTATCGCCGTAGCGTCTCGTCGTCGTCGCGCTGCATCTCGTCGTCGTTGCCGTTGGAGTCGCGCCGCCGTAGTGCACCGCCGCCATCACCATCGTCGTTGTCACCGTTGCATCATCGTCGCCGCCGGTATATACGTGTGTGTTTTCATATATATGTGTATATAATAGGCGCATGCATGTTTCTGTAACAGCCGTAACATGTATAAATATTTTTTTTTCATGAACCGGGTTGGTCTGATATGCACGCGTAAAGAATGTATACATGCATGTTGTATTCGGTTGGTCTCTCCCGTAGCAAGTAGCCAAGCTAAACATTAGGCATAGAAGTATACACATATATGAGGTGAACAGTGCCATGCAGAAAAAGTAAGTGAAGGCTAGTTGTATGTAGTAATTTCCGAAAATTGCGAATTTTGTTTTTTTCGCTATAAATTCGTTCTAAGTCCGAATCGCTTGCAACTAATTTTGTTAATTAGTAAAAATTAATACATTTCTACAGTAATTTTTATGAAATTTTATAAATAAATTTATATTGTTAAATTATTCGCGGAAAGTATAAACTTGTGAGTTTTGTAGCTCTTAGACTATACGCTCGAAAATTCCAAATAAATTTTATAAATCGTATAAAATGCTAAACTAATTATTCGGAAGTTTTCATGTGGTTGAGAATTTATTTGTTTCTTCGTATTTTCCGAATGGTTGTTTATTCGCTGTTTTTCGTTTAATAGAAACGCTAGACGTCGACTCCGTCGCAGAACCGCAGGAAGACAACCCTCTCCTCACCGACCAAGGCAAGTCCCTTGACGCATTTTGATCCCATTTTATGAAATGCTTTTTATCTGTTTATAAAGTTGCATGGCTACTTTTAAATAAAATATGTCAAATATAAGTGATAGTTAATCCGAATTTGGTGATTCCTCCTTGACATTGTTAATCATATCCGTTGTAACCCTAGAACATTGATTATACCATGTTTATGCTTATATGGTATCCGTTGTAACCTAGTGCGATAGAATTGCTTAGGACCTTTTCCGATAAAAGAAACCCATGGGTGGGATTATTCAGAAATGATGATTTCAAATGTGATTTGAAAGCTATTATTATGATTATGGTACTATTTTCTAAAATGAAAGAAAAGGAAAAATGATTTCGACTTGGGCGGCATGGAAAGTCGGGTGGGAGCGGATCAAGTCTTGATCCTTTTGTGCAAGTACCGCCCCAAGTCATATAAGGACCGACGCTTATGATTGCCATTTTAAGCATAACCGTACTACCACATGTCTATAATGGTACGATCTGGCCAACTAATTTGTAGAAGCCTAGCTTAGACTCACCACTCGGTTGAATGTGAATGCCGGACGGAGGCAATTGTTGTTTTTCTCACACGGCGCAAGAGGGGCTTACATCTTGGCGGATGGAACCCTAACGGTGAAACCTCGGCGGTGGGTCTAGTTAGGTAGATACATTGTAACGGCCTTGTCATGATCTCTCTTAGGCACACCAAAGGAAGTGTGCTAATAGCTTGGCATTAAGAGATGATCGTGTCTTGTGGGTAAAGTTGTACACCTCTGCAGAGTAAAACTATTCGAATAGCCGTGCCTACGGTCAAAGGCAAAGCAAGGAATGCTTTCATATTGGTAGATTTTGATTTTGGTTTCGAAAACGGAAAAGTGTTTTGTTTTGGGGTTCGGGAGTGGTTAGAACTCTCGGATGTTATTTGGCGGATAGAGCCAACCAGGTGGAAAGAACCTGTGTTTGTATTTGACGGATGGAGTCACCTGATTAACCCTGATTCTTTAAAATCTGGCGGATAGAGCCTTTTATATCGGTGATGGTGGATAGAACCTCATTACGATATTACATAATCCAATGATTAAAAAGAATTGTGAAAAGTTGCTTTGTGAAATGCTATTACCTAAGTATGGGTTAATAAAATTTGGCTTTATGCAAATAAACCCTACTAAGCTTCCTTTGGAAAGCCCACATAAGCATACTTTCCCAGACTTGCTGAGTACGTTTGTACTCACGGGCTACATCAATGTTGTCACCATCAGAGGTTTATCAAGACGCCAGCAGAGAGGCGAGTTCTACGCGGAGGAGTACGAGGAGGGCTGCCAGGAGGACTAGTCGCGTTTCTGAGTAAATGCTTTGTGGCGTTTTAGCGTCTGCTGTTTTCGCTTTTGTTTCATTGTTTTGGTTCCGGTCTTTAGACCGAGTATTGTAATAAGTGGCCATGTGGCCCGTACTTGAATATTTATATTGCAAGTTTCGTTTTGTCTGGCAATGATGTATCACTGTGACTGTGTGTACTAGCTACTGATCTGGGACTAGTACGGAAATGCACAGGAGATTTCGGATAGCCGATCCGGGGTCTCACAATCTTTTTTGGTTGCTCAAGCAAATCTATGTATTGATCATTAGGTTTTTATCAGGACGTAGCAGTTTCAGAATTTTCGAAACTTCTTAGACCTTGATAATCATGTGAAATTTTTTTGGAAATATTTATGATTCATCGGGACCATACAAAAAAAATTCAAAAGTTTCTAACGTCGTTTGAACCATTTTTCATTTGGTTGAAATTTGTTGGTCAATTTTCGGTAGCACTGTATGAATTTTTGAAAATTTATCAAGCTTGATCATCATCTAAAAATTTTATGAAAACATTATTGATATGTCAGACTATCTTCAAAAATTTTCAAAATTTTATAACTTGTTTTGCACTATTTTTCATTCGGTTGAAATTTATTAGTCAGCCTTTTATCACGATAGTAGCAGTGTTAGGATTTTTAAAAATTCCTCAGGCTTGATTATCCTCTAAATTTTTATGGGAATATTAGTGATGAGTCAGGACCATCCACAAAAAAAATTAAAATATTTTAACGTCGTTTGTATTATTTTTTGTTTGGTTTAAATTTGATGAGATTTTGGTAATTTTGATCAAAATATTGGTTTTTTAATCGAAATATTGGAAATCTCGATCCAAAAAATTCTGGATTTGCCTTTTGCTTTTTGAATTTCGTTCAGATTTCATCTGAAATAACGATATTTCATCAAAAATTTGGATTTCGGAGGGTGACAAGATGTAAACCGAAATTAAAATTTGAAACCTTAACTGTGTCCATGGTGCTTGGTATCTGCCCACCGAGTTGGGAGAGCGCTGCAACAAGCCTGTCGCTGTGGGCTCCCCAGCTACTATAGCGGTCGGTCGAGCTGTCGCTGGTCCTACCATTGCCGCGGTACACAATATGAGATGGTCGAAAATGAGATTATTTTTGTAATTTTATTTTTACTATGGCTAGATTTTTTTTTAAGAAAAAAGCAAGGGTGCCATTTGCGCGGGCTTCGAAAAAAGGAGCGAGCGGATTGGGTTGAAAGTTGAAACGGGACGCAGTGCCGGAGGCAGACAAACCTCTACCAGCTGCAGCCGAGTGCCGAAACCAACAAAGTTGCCTGGTGAGTGAAATTGCGCTTCGAACGGACCTTCCATTCCCATCACTCATTGGAGCGTGGCGTTCACAGATCACAAGCATCTGCCATGCATGCTAATGTGCACCTTATAATTATTTTTATTGTATTTTTAACAAATTTTAAATATATAAATATTGAATTTACAACGTTACGAAATTATTATTCAAAACCATAGAGTAATGCATCTGATTTATATATCTCTATTAAAAGTTTTTTAGGTTGTCATTGGTGCCACACGACACGCCACACCATTTGTCCACAGTCCACACCACACCACCGCAACACACCAATTCCCCCACTTTTCGTTTAGTTCTCGCCTGTGACGGGTTGTTATTCTTGTTGCGAACTGGCGGTACGTGTTCGGGGAAGCATCGTCGTGGAGTGGTGGTGTAGTTGCTGTTAGGAAACCGGTCTCCTATTCTTTATGGACTCTTCCTTATCTCTAAGCAGAACCGCTATATATAGGAGGCAGGGGGTCACCCCATTGTACACACAAGCATACAGAATAATAAAGCAGACCCGTTCCTCCTCATATTGTGTCTCTCGCCCTCTCTCTTTGTTCTCCAGTTTAGATCTATTAGGCAACCCCGGACTATTCGATAGCGAGGTTGTCTAACACATTATCAGCACGAAGCTCTGCCGGAGAAAAGGTGAGAATACGAGGATTGATCTAATCGCTCGTTGAATCTATATTTGCATTTATTCTATGTGGCATGAAGCTACGATTGGTAGGAATTTTACGGATCATGACATGAAGCTACAGTAGATCGTCTGGCACGAAGCCGACACGAACGCATCCACGGCCATGAAGGGCCATTGAAACCGAGGTCGTCGGCTCGTGGCCGTGCGTCCCCGAAGCACTGTCCTGCGCACGAAGCCTGGATCACTCAAAGGGCTATGAACGTTGTGCTCCTTGGCAGCAGCAGCATGCAAAAGCATGCAAGTACATACATAGCAGGAATGCATGTGTGCCACTAAGCAACGGATGCATGCAACGGAGACTAGTAATGCAAGCATGCATGCAACTAGCAATACATGCATATGGCAGCACGCAAGTAGCGGCGACCAGCGAGCAGCGATACATCGCGCGCCCGAGCATGAAGCTCAGCTCGCCACCGATCAGTTTCGTGCGCAGGCTGTCGGACGCGCCGGCCCAAAGCCGACCACCGCGACGCTCGCAACGCTGCTGCTTGACTCCCGAGCGCACGAAGCGCGTCGCTCCGAGCAGACCGGCCGCTGCTGCCCCGAGCCGGTCAGGCCGCTGCTGTCGTTCCCCAGCAGATCGGCGCTGAAAAAGAAAAAAAAGAATGAAGGGCAACTCGGGTTGGATTCAAAGTCCATATGAATCGGATTGGAATCAAAATAGAAATAACCTTTTGCCATGAACGTGAAGTCCTGAAGCACTCGGGTTGAATTTCCTTTATGCGATGGACATGAAGTCTGATGCATCAGACCTCAATCCGGTTCTTGCCTCCTTAGTAGTCAAGGATGCAGCGATACGAGATGGCAGGGAGACGGCTTCGTCAGCTCCGTGCGCGAGCATGGCCGACCGCCCCTACGCGCCAAAGCCGACGCACCCGCGCACGGCACGAAGCCGTGCCCCGTGCTCGCTCCAGCCGCCAAGCACGCAGCTGCGCCCCCGTTGGCCCACCGCCTTCCTTCCGGCCGTGTGCCGCGCAGGCTGCCGCCCTCGCCCAGGCATCGCCCGGCCGGCCGGCTCCGCCCGGTCGCCCCTGCTGCTTGCAAATCACCTGGCCTGGACATGAAGTCCAATGCGCTCGGCACCCCTGCCCCAGCTCGCCTGCTTGTCGCCCTCGGCGCCGATCGCCTTGGAGCAGCTGAACGCATGGACTTGAAGTCCATAAAGAAGTTACTGCCTCTATGGACAAGAAGTCCAGATGCTCCATGCCTCCATACTCCTTTTTGCTTTGAAGTCAAAATGGACACGAGCATGATTCATAACCCAATTGAAATCCGGATGAAGCACATGGAGGATGGTTTTACCCTTCTGCCCCCAAGTTTGTTTCTTTTCTTTTCTGAAAAATGCATTAAGAATTCAGAAAAAAAATTATTTAGAAAATCCAGAAAATGCTAGAAAATTGCAGAAAGTTATTTGACTCTGTTTTAATTTTCCGTAGCCTTATTTTCTGCATTTATGAATATTTACATGAATTTTTGCAATAATTGCTCTGTTTAGAATATCGGAAATTCCTGTGAATTTATTTTCCGCATTTATGAATTCATGAATTGTGCAATTATTGTTCTGTTCCATGCATTGTATTTATTGTTTTCATATAATTTATTATGAAATTCAAGCACGCTGCACGAAGCGGCCACCATCGCGCCAGGAAGGCCGACGTGCATGGAACTAAATGCACCACGCGCATGAAGCCGCGTTAAAACCGATCGTACGAAGCTGATCGTGCATATGAATCTGATCGTTTGCACGAAGCCGATCACCTACATGCACGTAGTTGTATTTCTGAATATTTATGAATCTGTGTATATATAAATCTTGCAGTTATGAATTATGTATTTATGAATCTTACACTTATGAATCTTGCATCTATAAATCTTGTATTTATGAATCTTGAAATTATTGCTTTCTTTTAGTTTGCTGGAAATTCATGAGAATTCAATTATGCATTTTATTGAATCTAGCAACCACTTCCTATTAGATTGCACGTAGTAATCTAATGAAAGAACCTTATAAATATGAAAAGGTCTGGCATTGTCAACCGTGAGTTTTGAAAGAACTGGCCCGAATGGTCAGAACCATCTCACATAGACATCAGATTGCATAATGAATTACAAGCTTTAGAAGAGCATTTTGCTCATGAATGAATATGCAGTTTATTATTTATTCCAGTATTGTTTATTTACAAGCAATATTTGAATTACTTTGCCACTGTCTGATTAGAATTATATTTCTTTTCATTTAGAAATTGTGTAGTGCCCAATGGAGGAGATATGCATTGTTAATAGTGGCACAACAAATACCATCTTAAGAGAGTCGAAATACTTCCAGACGATCACGAAGAACGCTGGAAGGATTACGACAATCGCAGGAAGCGATACGCATATAATAGGCTCAGGAAGAGCCACAATTATATTGCCAATGGGTACAACTTTGGTAATTGAAGAAGCCCTCTTGTACCCTGAATCAACTCGCACTCTCTTAATTTTCAAAGATATCCACGCCAATGGGTTTCACGTAGAAACCAATGAAGAAAATGGCAAAGAGCATTTGTGCATTGTGAAGCACGCGGAATATGGAAAAATGGTACTAGAAAAATATCCCTCATATGAATCTGGGTTGTACTACACGATAATCAATGCACACGCAGTGTATACTTATTTGAAGACTGTATTTAGAAGCTCTGAATTATTTTCGTTATGGCATTATATATTTAGGTCATCCTGGTCTTAGATTGATGAAAAATATAGTTAACAACTCACAAGGTCATGGCATTAATGTTAAAAATTTCCCGAATCACGAAGATTTTGTGTGCCATGCATGTGCCACTGGGAAATTAATAACAAAACCATCTGTTATGAAAGTTTAACATGAAATCCCTGCATTCCTGGAACGCATTCAGGGGGGATATTTGCGGCCCGATTCAGCCCATGTCAGGGCCGTTTCGATACTTTATGGTGCTCATTGATGCTTCTTCGAAATGGTTGCATACATGTTTGCTGTCAACAAGGAATCATGAATTCGCAAAGCTGATCTCGCAGATTATCAGAATTAAGAATGCTTTTCCTGATCATCGCCTGAAGTCCATTCGAATGGACAATGCCAACGAATTTACTTCCAAGGCATCTGATGATTATTGCATAGCAACTGGAATAACTGTTGAGCACTCTGTACCGCACATCCATACGCAAAATGGAATAGCTGAAGCACTAATAAAGAGGATTAAGCTCATAGCCCGACCACTCTTGCAGAGTTGTAACTTGCCCAACACTTGTTGGGGACACGTGATCATGCACGCAGTGACACTCATCAATTATAGACCGTCGACCTACAACATCCATTCAACTATGCAACTAGTGCAATGGGTCATCTGAAGATTTGAATGAATGGTATATGTACCTATACCACCCCACAAATGACTGCAATGGGTCCTCTCCGCAAATGCAGGATATCGTTGGTTATGAGAATGCATCCATAATCAGGTATTTGGAACCCACGACTGGAGATTTGCATACAGCCCGATTCGCTGATTGTATTTTTTTGACGAGGATCGCTTTCCCGTCATTAGGGGGGAGGAAATGAACCATTGGATGAAAATGCCGAAAAATCATATGGCATTCCACTGGGATCCCCGTGCATGACCCTCGCACTAATGAAGCAAATCATGAAGTCAAGAAGACAATCGATTTGCAGAATTTAGCAAATGAAATGCCTGATCATTTTTGTGATCTGAAGCCAGCAAGAAATGCACCAGAGAGGGTGGAAATACCAAAGAAAGCAGAAGGTATCCCTCATCCTGTTCAGAGGCCTCAAAGAAAAAGAACAAGAAATCTGGCTTCTCAAACCCAAAGTACCCGGAGACGTCTGGGGAAAAATGGGCAAGAGGACTTACCACAGCCAATCACAAAAATGCCCCAAAGCAAGAAGGGGAGCCAGTTGATACCTGGCACTGGAAAGAAGCCTGTGGAAAAGGCAATTCCAGACTTGAATCTTCAATTGGAAGAAGCCGCCGGAAATAATGTGTGCGCACACATTGGCGGAGAAAAACTAAAGGAACTTGCTCCTGGAATGTGTGGGCCCCCGGATCGGCTATCCGGAGTCCTCTGTGTATTTCTGTACTAGTCCCAGATCAGTAGCTAGTACACACAGTCAAAAGTGATGAATCAACAACCATATCACGAATACAAATAACTAAATCAGAATAATACCAAATAAAAGCAAAAATCTTAAGGTCAAGGTTTACCATTACGGCCTGAACAGGCTGAACAACTTGAACAACCGCAGCGGAAGACGAAAACACCAAAGCGACCCATCCAAATGCCCACAGGCAATCGAGTGGGGAGCGCGCCCTAGTCGTTGGAAATCTTGAACGACTTCGCACTACGAGAGAGGATTAGAATGTAGCACGTGAGTACATAAAGTACTCAGCAAGTCTGAGAAATTATGCACAATGTAGGCTATCCAAGGATGGCTTAATATGGTTCTTTTGCATAAAGCCAAATTTCATCAAATCATACTTGTTAATAATTTTCACAAAGCATATTTGAGCAATTCTTTTTAATAATTGAATTATGTAATATTGTAGTGAAGGTTCTAACCACCACTCACTAATATACAGGCTCTATCCGCCACTTCTCAACAAAATCATGGTTCAATCCAATCACATGGCTCTGTCCGCCATGGTTCACAAAATCAGGTTCTTTCCACCTACCTGGCTTTAACCGCCAGAAGCACACCCGAGAGTTCTAACCGCTCCCGGATCCCAAAACAAACCATTGTTTAGTTTGAAACCAAAAACAAAAGTCTACCAATATGAAAGCATTCAGCAAGCTTTGCCTTTGACCGTAGGCACGGCTATTCGAATAGTTTTAACTCTCCAGAAGTGTACAACTTTACCCACAAGACATGATATTCCCTTGATGCCAAGCTATTAGCACACTTCCTTGGGTGTGCCGGCAGGGATATCATGACAAGGCTTTTACAATGTATACGCCTAACCCGACTCACCCGCTGAGGTTTCACCGCTGTTAGGGTTCTATCCGCCCAGTACAGAAGCCCCCTCTTGCGCCGTGTGAGAAAAAAAAACAACAACAACAATGCCTCTTTCCGGCTCTCACATACCACCGAGTGGTGAGTCTAAGTCAGGTTTCTACAAATTAGTTAGCCAGGTCGTGCCCACTTTGACATGTGGTTGTACGGTTATGCTTAGAATGGAGACAGTCATAAGCGTCGGTCCTTAATTGACTTGGGGCGGTACTTGCACAAACCCAGACCAGTGCTCTATCCGCTCCCGCCAAACAACCAATTCCGCCCAAGTCCAAATTATTTTTCCTTTTATTTTTATTTTGTAAACCATTGGCAATACTCCTTGCCTATAACTTCCAATACAAGTTTTCAAGGAATAATTGAAATTCCCACCCATAGGTGAATATTGACCGTTTGCGAGTCTAAGCATTTCTACCGTACTATTCTATTCTACCAATAGTTTATTTTATAAAATACAAAGCTCATGGTTTGATGACAATCCTTATAATCAATTCTGTAATCTCCAATAATCATTAAATTGCCCTAGTGGTACAATCATATGAATAATCCGATTCAATATCGTATCCATCAAGTATTGAGTATATCCTGGTAATATCCTAACTCTCAAAATCATATTAAACCCCAATTAGGGGTGTCTATTTCCCTTGAACTATGACTATTATTATTGATTTATCCACCACTCATAGGGCGATCAATCTTATCATCCACGAAGAATATCTCACAAAGTCATCTATTAAACCACCGGGAATACTTCACAATATCAACTCTAATCATCTAAAATACAATCCACCGATAATACTTCATAATATCGTATATTTAATCCTTCACATTACCACCTTTAAATCATCTACTAAACCATTGAAAATACCTATTATTATCATTTACTAAACCACCAAATGTTATTCCATTTAATCCATCGAGTATGTTAGATGACATCATTTACTAATTCACCGAGCATCATTCTCAACATCATCTAACTACCCTTTAATTGACATCTCTAGATCACATAGTATACTGGTGAAAATCTCCCGAATATGTTTCCCCAATTACTCGATTTGATCCACAAGTAGGACTCTCAATATTATTGATTTAATTTACCGACTACTATTCGTAATATCATACATCTTCCAATACTCCCGCAATCCATACAAATTATATTGCGAACTGCTATCACAATCCAACCCCTCAATATTTCAACTAACACTATTCATAGATCCATTGCATACTGACTAATCCCCATCCACACTATTATTCAGGTTATCTCCAATCAAGTGGGGTTCTAGCTCCAATCTACGTTCTATACTAATATGTTCCAACCGACATATCTTCCAAATAGTCATCCCCCCTAATAAAATAATATTTTCTCAAAAGTATTTATTATGGTGGATCACTGTACTAGGGCGACAAAGGGTCATGGATAGCAATTTCAAGGAGGTATAAACAACAGGTATAACTAACAACCTAACGTTTAACATCATCATTTTATGTAAATAGCAATGCAATTGGTAAAACATTATAAAACAGTCATAAAACATGGGTTCAACATGCGTCAAGGAGACTTGCCTTCTGTCTTGGGTAGGTCTTCGTACGCGGGAAGTTCGGCGGCGGAATCGGCGGTCACGGCGGGATCGTCGACTACACGCAAAACGAGGCAATAAATAAATAACAGAAAATAAATAAAATCCAAAAATTATAAAATTAGTACTGGCAGGTAGATCTTGATTTTAGATGAATTTAGAAATTTGAATGGAGTCAAACGGAGTTCGGATGAGAAAGTTATGAGCTTCCGAAGTTTGAATTTCAAATAAATCGGAAAACCGAGAATATTCCCGGAATATTCTCTCTCGGGTTGACTGGTCAAACGTGGCTTTGACTGGACTTTGACTAGGCTTGACTTGGTCTTGAGGGTATGGCAAGTGGGGCCAACTTGTCATACTCATGCACTTCATCTTCAAGCTCTTGACTAGCCATGGCCACCATGAATGGGAGAGAGAAGCTTGAGGGAGGAGTGTGAGGGGCTCGCCGGGAGGCGGCGGGGGGGAGGTCGCCGTGGCGTGGCGGCACATGGCGCGGCGCCTGAAGCGAGGCGGCAGCGTGGGGCCGGGAAGCGGCGGCCCGTGGCGGCAGCGAAGCGGCGGAGTGCGGCGGCGGGTGGCCGGCGGCCGGCCAGCCGGCGAGCTCAAACACAGTGAGCTCCAAAACAAGAACAGAGAGCCACTTTGCCCCCAAAAAAAATCGATTTTGGTCTCATTTTCGCATGGAATTGATCCAAACAAAAGCCTAGAATCAATAGATAACATCCTTAGGGACATCTAGGAGGAAGGGATTGAACCAAAACTCACCGTAATCGGAGAAATCGACGAAGAACGGAGGTTCAGCCGAAATGAGAAAAACTTGAAATTCGTCGCCAACTCTTCATCAAACCTAAAATTGATGATTGGGTTAGAAGCTAGACTCATCCACGGTCACAAAGAACCAAGTGGCATGAAGAATGGCTCACCGGAGAGGGAGAAACGAGGATGAACACGAAGAACGCGAAAATGGTGACCCGGCGCCGGTTTCTTCGATCTCCCGGGCGAAAGGGTTGGAGAGGCCAAGGAAGAAGAGGTGCACTGGAAAGAAGACTCTCCCACGGAGATTTGAGAGGTGGAATCGTGCGAAACGGATTAGAAACGGCCGAGTTATGAGCAATCAAAGCCATTTCGGTTTTTTGTAAACTGCGCATATTCCGGCGAGGTGGAAGAGGAAAGGACACCGGGGATGGAAAGGTCTCGTCGTCACGGTTCCAACGGATCCGGCCTTGCATGATTTGGAGCAATTAAGAGGGAGTTATGTGATTTGAATGGAGGAAATGAAGCATGAACTTCCATGGGAGCTCTCTGTTCTTTTTACTGGAAAGAAACGATCGGGAGAAAGAGGAACAGTACTGTGTGCTACAGTAGCACGACGCTACAGTGCCCCCATGCTACAGTAACCGCCATGTGGCAAGCTCCCATTGGCCGACGATTACGCGAAAGTGACGCCCTAGAGAAAAATTAGGAAAAATGGCCTAAAAATTCCGAAAAAATTCCTAGAGCCATTTTAGAATATTTGGGACCCAATAAAATTGGTTCCGCTGAATTTGGACGATTTTTGTGGAATTGAATATTCGGGCACGGATCGCAGGCATTAAACAAAAGCCGTGCGAGATAAAATAGGAACGGAGGTCCAAATATCCGGGGAATGATTCCTAAAATCATTTCGGAATATTTGGAACATTTTAGAAGTGGTTTGGAGATTTTTGGAGTAATTTTGGACTCGGGTGAAATTTCGGGCACCGACGGGAATCTGGAAATTCGATTTTTTGAACGGAAGGGGATTGAATCCCGATTTTGGAGGGGAATGGATGCCAGGTTAATATAAACACCGAGAAGAACCAAATTTTTGAATTTACTTTATTTAAATTAGGTTTTTCATCAGAAAGCGAAAACTAGGGTGTTACAGAATGGGAAATAGCAATGAAGAGCAAGTAGAAGTGCATGAAGCACACCATGACGAAATGGCCATAAATTTTGTAATAATAGGAGAATCTATGAAAAGAGCAACAACCATTGCAAGGCTTGTTATTCAAGGTTTCACTCAACGTCCTAGGGTTGATTATGAAGAAACCTATTCTTCGATCATGGGTGGAATTACCTTTAGATATTTGATCTCAATGGCAGTCAACTTGAAGTTGAGAATGAAGCTAATGGATGTTGTCATAGCATATTTGTATGGAAACTTGGATTCGGAGATTTATATGAAAGTACCGAAAGGTAACCCTATCCCGAACCAAGACAGAGCAAACAGAAACCTATACAGTGTGAAATTGGAGAAATCACTGTATGAAATTTGAAAGCGATCAGGAAGAATGTGGTACAATCGCTTGAGTGACTTTCTTTGCAAGAAAGGCTACACGAACAGCGAAGATTGTCCATGTGTATTTATACAACGATCCCCAAATGGATTTTGTATAATCTTCGTCTATGTAGATGACTTGAACATCATTAGGACGGATGAAGAAATTGAAGAAGCATGCACATACTTGAAGTCTGAATTTGAAATAAAAGACTTGGGTAAAACCAAGTTCTGTTTAGGCTTGCAGTTTGAACATATCCAAGATGGAATCTTGGTACATCAATCTTCCTACACGCAGAAAGTGTTGGAGATATTTGGTTTTGAGAAGGCATACCCCGCAAAGACCCCAATGGTCGGAATGTCACTCCAAGCAGACCTAGACCCATACAGGCCTAGAGAAGAGGGGGAGGAAGTCCTGGAAGCGGAATTCCCATATTTGAGTGCAATTGGAGCGCTCATGTACCTTGCAAATAGCACTAGGCCGGACATTGCGTTCGCCGTGAATTTGCTAGCACGGTACAGTGCAGAACCCACCAAAAGGCATTGGAAAGGAGTGAAGGACATCTTCCGTTAACTTCAAGGAAGCAAAGACCTTGGCTTGTTTTACAAAAGAAACAATGAATTGAATTTGGTTGGCTATGCCGATGCTGGGTACCTATCGGACCCGCATACTGGCAAGTCACAAACTGGGTATGTTTTCCTTTGCAGTGGAACAGCAATTTCGTGGAAGTCATCTAAGCAGACTCTGGTCTCAATGTCGACAAACCACTCAGAAATAATTACTTTGTATGAAGCCTCTCGAGAATGTGCATAGCTTCGAAGAATGGTTCACCACATCCAGAAGTCATGTGGTTTGAACATGGAACAAACCCCTACCATTATCTATGAAGATAATGCAGCTTGTGTTACTCAAGTACAAATGGGATATATGAAAAGTAACCTCACAAAGCATATCAACCCCAAGTTCTTTTAAGCTCATGAATTGCATAAGATGAACGAAATACTGCATACTAAGTCGTGTGAAAATCTCGCAGATTTATTCACTAAGTCACTCCCGGCATCTTCCTTTGAAAGATGTGTTAGAGGAATCGGGATGATGAGGCTTAGAGAAGTGCAGATTTCAGGAGGAGAATTTTCACATACTCCTACATAAATCTCGAACATGAAGTTTAAGTACCCAACGAGAATCTTGAAGATTAACATTGAAGTTTGGGTGGATTGTACTCTTTTCCTTAAGTAAGTTTTTCATTGAAGTTTTCTTACATAAGGTTTTTGATGAGGCAATCCGTGCAACACAGCAAGCGTGTGCTATGTACTCTTTCTCCAATTATTTTTCCCACTGGGTTTTTATGGAGTTTTAATGAGGCATATGCATTTCGCAGTGAAGAGTCCAAGGGGGAGTGTTGGGAAGCCAGTCTCCTATTCTTTATGGACTCTTCCTTATCTCTAAGTAGAACCGCTATATATAGGAGGCAGGGGGTCACCCCATTGTACACACAAGCATACAGAATAATAAAGCAGACCTGTTCCTCCTCATATTGTGTCTCTCGCCCTCTCTCTTTGTTCTCCAGTTTAGATCTATTAGGCAACCCCGAACTATTCGATAGCGAGGTTGTCTAACAGTTGCTTGTTGTACAGGTTGGGTACAAGAACCTAAGTTGTGTACGAGATATCACTACCTGCACGTACGCCTGCTATTTTCTTCAGGAAAACAGTGGGTGTGGGTTGGATATCTATATAATCGATATGCTTGTTGTTGAAATATAATCCAACTCTTAATTATGATAGTCGGAATATATATCCGCACTCTTGATTTTAGTGGATGAATTCTGAAACTAACTCTAAAAAGTTATAGATATAAATATACCCCTTTATATAAGAGAAATAATCTACAATTAATAAAGAGAGAAAATTTTGGTCTATATATATCTTGTGTTCATCTATTTACGGTTATTCTTCGTACGTTCTTTGGTTGCCATTGGGATTGATCTACAACAATCCTCATCATTTTATAGTTCGTTATCAGTACGAGATTCTCGTATGCCAAACAAGAATCTTCTACCTGTATTAATCTACAGTGCATCGAATTTCGACTAACATCAAGCGATTAATCTTCTACAAGCCTTACATAAGTTCAAAGCACGTAAGTTAATCGCATCTAAGCAATTTTTAATCTTGCAAATAAATTACCCTAATTATCTAGATTAATTGAGCAATTAGGATTCTTATTGGTTCTCATTGCTTCTTTTCATCAAACCAATCTAAAAACTAAAAAAAAGTGGGAGAGGCGCCCGAAGTTGCTGGACGCTGACCACCGCCGGGTGCGACGTGTCCCTGTCAGCCCACTGCTGCTCTGCTTGTGTTGCACCATCCGAAGCATCATCTCGAAATTTTGACCATTGTAGCGCCGTTTCTGATCGTTTTGTCGTAATTAGCCGGCAGAGACATTTTTTTGCGGAATACTACCCAGCTATATTACCGGAAGGATTCTGGCTTCCTCAGCCCCCCACGTCACCCCACCCTCTCTCTCTCCCATTCTTGCAAAAACAACCTCCGGTTCTTTGAAATTACGGATAGGTCCTATGTAATTTTCTGTGAGTGTAGAATATTTTTCCCCGTTCGCGTTTAGGTCCTCCGTTCGCAGTTTTACACAAAGAACCTCCCATTAATACGAATTGCGAACTAGCCCTTTCCTACTTATTCGAAATAGCGAACAAGTCCAAAATTATAACAAATTGGTCCCTAGACTTTTCGTTCAGGTCCTTTCTCCGTTTTCCCCGAAAAAAATGTTTTCGTGCTCCGTTTGCTCTCCGGAGCATAGGAAAAATGTTTCCGTGGTCTGTTTTTTCTCCGAAAAAAAAACAAAAAATATTTTCCGTTCACGCGAACGCCGTTTTTCCCGAAAAAATATTTTCGTGCTCCGTTTGCTCTCCGGAGCATGGGAAAAATGTTTCCGTGGTCTGTTTTTTCTCCGAAAAAAAAAAATTTCCGTTCACGTGCGCGGCGTTTTTCCCGGAAAAATACTTTCGTGGTCCGTTTGCTCTCCGGAGCATGGGAAAAATGTTTTCGTGATCTGTTTTTTCTCCGAAAAAAAATATATTTTCCATTCACGCGCGCGGCGAAAAATTTTCGTGATCCGTTTGCTCTCCGGAGCATGGGAAAAATGTTTCCGTGGTCTGTTTTTTCTCCGAAAAAAAAACAAAATTTTTTTCCGTTCACGTGCGCGGCGTTTTTCCCGGAAAAAATACTTTCGTGGTCCGTTTGCTCTCCGGAGCATGGGAAAAATATTTTCGTGATCTGTTTTTTCTCCGAAAAAAAATATATTTTCCATTCACGCGCGCGGCGTGCGCCGCGCTTGCGTTTCTAGTTGGCCTTGTGATCGCAAGGTGCAGCGGAGGAGTATCTGCAGTCACATGCGGCGGCGATAAGCGCTGCAGTGCTGCGATGCTCCCCTGTTTGCATCGCCTACTTTGCCCATTGCATGCCTCATTGTCGCCGCTCGCTGGTGAGCCGTCCGCCTTGCTCCCTCCGGCATTTTCTGCCATGTGCTGCGTTTTTTTGCCCATGCCCCCCGCGTTACGAGCTGCGCTGCTGCCACCTGCTGCATGTGGTAGCTAATTGATGAAAGAAGACAGCACGCTACGTCTCATCCAATCATCGAAAGCAGCGATAATCGTCCGTTTCCCCGATTCTTTCTCGCGTGGTCTCACTATAAATCAGAAAGCCGCGGTCACGCGAGGGAGCTTGAGTGAACTAAGGAAGCGAGCTGAGAAAACCGAGATCGCGAGAGAAGTTGAGGAAGTGAGTAAACTGAGGACATCGGAGAAGCTGAGAAAACAAATTTTGTTGGTGCTCATAATTTCTATATTTTAGTTAGAGGTAACTAATTTTTCGAGTATTTCATTCCGTATTTGTAGTTTTGCAGGTGTTCTTGACGAAGGTTATTTTGCACGGTGCTAGAGATTTACGGATTTTCAGTACATCTTCAGAGAGGTTAGTTGAAAATCTACTGGACGAGTAGTATAAGATTGTTGCTCAATTAGTATAATCGTTAGAATATTAGTACAACTAGCACGACATAGAGCTCAAAATTAGTTCAATTAGTATAATCGTTAGAATATTAGTACAACTAGCACGACATAGAGCTCAAAATTAGTATAACAAGCAGTATAACTAGCTGTAGAGTGAGGTAATGAGTTGTGGACTAGTGGAACAAAAAGTATAATCTTCTGGACTAGTAGTATAATATTATTGCTAACATGGTTGGCGTGATGTTTGTGATAGTAGCAATATGTGAACTTGGTATGTGAACTTACTATATTGGCATCATGAGTAGTTGGACTAGTAGTAGGTGAAAATACTGTTGTCATAATGAGTAGTTAATGAAATGAGGACCGAATGTGTAAGTAAATAAAAGTGTGTAGTTAATGTGATTTTATTGCAGTTAATAGGACCGTAGATAACGGTATTAGCAACTGTAGTAACAATATTAATATGGTTAGCAGTACATGAAATAACGAAAAATGGTGTAAATGATGGCCTAATGTTAATGAAATATTAGTACGATTACACGCTAGTTATTGCAATATATTATACTTGTTATATAATTATATTGCATTTCAAAAATATAGTTGTATATGTTATCCAATTATAATAGTTGTAATATGTATGCATGATTAATCTGAACCATTATAATATGACCACACCGAAATAAGTGCTGTAAATCTTCTCTTTTTCTATGGATTGACGAGAAATTTTTATTTATTTAAGACTACTCTACACCGTTATAATGTGATCTTACCAAAATAAGTGCTATAGATCTTCCCTTTTGCAATTGATTAAGGAGAGAATTTCTATGTTTTTTCTTTTTTCTTTAATAATTATTATTGGAATTTCTATGTACCTTAAATATGACCGCACGTTTATAGGTATATAGATGCTTTATTGTTTTATTTAATTCTGCCTAAGTACCTAAAACATTTGACTTGATTTAAGTTGCCTTAATATTAGCTAAATGTAAATCATTGAACTATCCATAATCATTTTTTTTACAAAATTTGTTTTTGTTGAAATTTCTATATTGTGCATTGGATAATGCAACTAATTAGTAGTACGTGAAATAACGGTTAAGTGTGTAAATATTAAGTAAATGAAAACCTTTTTTAGAGCTACAACAGAAATAATTTATTATCACAACTAACAAAGATGATGTTACGTAAGATCAGATAGTGCATCACAACACATAAACTGTGACTGATTGTGGAAGCCACAAAAATGTATAATTGAAGCATCAGAATCCTTTTGCAGCAATAGATAGTTGAAGACACAACATACGATAAAAAGGAAAAAAAAGATACGTACGTTGAGATTATTTAATGGATACCAATTTCCTATGGGAAGATATTCTAGATTTGCTTGTGTTCTACGGTGACGGCGTTGTTCGCGATGGTCCACATGGGGTGGACGTCTCGAACTGCAGAAGGAAGGTGATCCAGACTCGGGGTCTGACGGAGATGGGTCTAATCGAGCTCCGTACATGCGTGAGGAACGCATTCGATGAGGAGACCGCTCAAAAGAAGCTTAGAATCGAGGCTCTATATGCCAACATTGTGGAAGGTTCGGCGGACTATAGATGGGAGCTGCACAAGATCGTGGAAGACGAAATGTGGGGGGAATACATGCAAATTGTAATGAACCCTCAGGCGATGATACACCGTCGGCCGATGGTGTACGCGCGCTTCATGGACATAGGAGGAACCTCAAGTCCTTCTAGGGGCGCTACCATCGCTGTCGAAGCATCCTCCCGGGACATCCGGGAGGACACTGCTGCGGATGATTTTGAGAGGAATGAAGATGTCGGGCGTTGGTGGTCAGCTCGCATTGACTACCACGAGCACCTCGAAGCCCTGGTGGATGAAGAAAAATCAGATGATGACGACGACGTCGACATGGAAAGCAGCGAAGAAGATGGTGATGATGCAACTCCCGCCGGTGGCATTGTGTCCACGGAGGTGGAGTATGTGTCTTCACGCCTCGATGCTATGGCGATGTCTTCACTCGTGTTGCCGAAAGAAACCGGCAATGATTGGGCTTTCGATCAAGACACTCTGCTGGCAGGGCAACGCTTCCCTACGAAGAGTGCCGCCCAACAGGCGATTGCAAGATATGCGGTGAGCATCAGCCGCACATACCGGGTGTATAGGTCGAACCAGGAGACCTACATCGTGAAGTGCACGGATCCTGAGTGTCCCGGCAAGATCCGTGCCCAGAAGTTCAAGGGCACGAGTTCGGGCTTCAGGATAACCGTCCTGACGAACCACACCTGTGTGCTTGCTGAGCCACTTCAGAAGCACAGAAATGCCACGTCCTCATATGTGGCCAACCTGATTTCTCACTTGGTATCAGCGGACGTGACCGTTTCACCGAAGATACTGATGACCGACGTGGTTAACATGGTGGGATATCCTGTTAGCTATGGCAAGGTGTGGCGAGCGAAGAAGAAAGTTATAGAGATGATGTACGACACGTACGAAGAGGGGTACAACCTTGTTCCTCGCATGCTTCACCAGATTGCTGAAGCCAATCCTAGGACGTACATCAACAAGATGGATAGACCGCATCCCGTGAAGGGACCGAACTGTTACATCCTAGACCGTATGTGACCTGTAGCAGTACTCCTCCGCTGCACCTTGCTATCACAGGGCCAATTCCGCAAAAAAACATCTCTGCCGGCTAATTACGACAAAACGATCAGAAACGGCTCTACAATGGTCAAAATTTCCATCATCGCTAAGCCCTTCGGCTCCGCCTTGCGTGCCGTCACCACCACTCCAGGCAAGACATTGTTGGTCTGGGGGTGCTAGGATTTTAACCCTAGCTCGCTCGACCGGTCCAAGCCAGATGGGTCAGCCCATGCAGGTGCTAGGTGGTGGGCCAGCTCCATATGGGGCCTATGGTCGACAAATCCTGTAGGCCATCACATCCGGTGCTGCCTGAAGACCGACATTTCTCTGGGCGTGTCGTTCGTGCAATTTAAGTCCTGTTTGGAAGCAAAGTTTTTCAATACCATGGTATTACAAAACTATGTCATAGAATTTGTTTTGGTATAAATACTATGGTATTACAAAACTATGGTATGAAAACTGTTTGGAAGGAAAGTCTTTTGCATGATGAAATGATGCCAAAAGCTCAAAACTCTACTATGAGTGGAGTTTTCAATACTCCAAAAATACCATGGTATTGGTAATACCATGGTTTTCAAAACATAGTTTTTTTGTTACTTCCAAACACCTTATGACCAAAAATACTATGGTATTCTTTAAAACCATGGTTTTAGCTAGAAACTATGAAAATACTTTATTGCCAAACAGGCCCTTAGCCTCTGAAGAACCGGAAAATCACGAAATGCACTCCATTATTGTTAGATTAATGAAATAAAATAGCCTGAGTTTCAAAAAGGCAAAATTTGAAAAACAAAATAGAACTATAGTGTGGTTTCATACGAAAATATGTCAAATAAATATTAACAACTTTCAAAATTGTCAGATAAGTATCGTCTCTTAGATGAAATGTCTCACGCTAAATAAAAGAAAATCTAGCGGTGCTTTTATGCTTTCCCTCCTAATACATGTTGCACAAATTTTAAAACAAAGATAGGGTAAGTAATCACTATCTACCCTCCATTGATACTTTAATATTTGTGCAACTTTTTTTTTTTTTAAAAAAAAGCAGAGAAGCACACCTAGTGCCAAATAGCAATAACTACGAATTTAAAATTCACTAGTTACATGCCCGTGCGTTGCTACGAAAAACAAAATTGATAACGAAAAATAAATATTAAAAAAAAATTCACAAGATCAAACATCTATCTTTAACTCTTCGTTTCTTGCGAAAGCTGGCTAATTAAAGCAACGCTTCGTTTCTTGCGTAGGGCAATTAAGCAGGACAATTAAGCAGGGCAATTAAGCGATAATTAATTACGTAAGAAGAACGGACCACTGCCACCAAGTGCTGCTTTAGAATAGTAGAGATTATACATTTAGTAAATTGAGACACACCAAAATTTGGAAGTTACTGTTAGCGTGATGGGCCCAGGGTGCGGCGGCTGCTTGCCCCCCCCCTCTGGTTTTTGGTTAGTTGGTTATGTTTGGCAAGGATCTCCTAGATTAGATCTTTCCTATTTTAGTTGGTTATGTCTTGGCAAGGATCTCCTAGATTAGATCTTTCCTATTCTTAGAATATCCTTGCCTATATGTACTTGAGCCTTGGGCTCCTCCCATAATCAATCTACTATATTCCCAACCATACTCTTTCATGGTGTCAGAGCTACGCATTGCAGCGGCGGCGGCCAAGTGCTGTATAATGCGTTCTTCAAGTTCAGCATCATCTGCTCCTACAGGGATCTCAAAATCACCAAGCACCGGGTGACGAAAAACAGCAGCAGCATGCGAGTGGTTAGCCAGCATATTCCTCTCCTGTTCAACAGCTTCCAGTAGCTCTTGGCTCATAGGATCCTTCATGCTGATAGGCTGCCAACACATGGGACACTGAGAGCTTCTCTGGCACCATTCAAGAATGCACTGGAGATGGTACTCATGCTTGCAACTTGTCACCGTGTAGGGGTCGCTGTCGCAGAAGGGCTCGAGGCAGATGCTGCAGGCGTCGTCGCAGGCATCCTGCACGCCTCCCTCCACGAACGCCGCCGCCGAGGAAAGCTTGCTCTCCATCTTCGCCTTATCGTCCATCTCCGCACGATCAAAGATACTTGACTAGCTCTTCTCGCGCAAGATTCCTGCCCCTGATGGCTCAGCGGATTCAATCCCCGTGGAATTGATCCACCTTGGCGACGAAGACGACGTCGCCTGCGGCTCCGGGGCGACGAGAGGAGACGGAGACGGAGACAAGGGGGCTTCTTTTTTAAAAAAAAAAAAAAAACTCTCACCCTTCCGCTGCCCCTGCGCGCTCTAGCCGCGCTGCAGTATGGCTGGGACCCCTGCCGCCTCCATCGTCGACCCTGCTGAGCAAGCTCGCCACGACGCCGACGCCGCGAAGCGTCAGCTCGCCGAGACTCGCCGCACCGCCCTCGCTGAAGCCCAGGCGGCCGAGCAGGAGGCCGCTACTGCATCCGCGGCACGCGACGCAGCTGCCGACCGCGTCCGCGCCCAGATCGCCAAGGCGGCCAAAAGCCGACGCTGCTGCTGCGGCCGATCCCGCCGACCTGGCCGGCGACGACCACGAGGATGACATGGACATCTCCCGCGCCATGATCCTCCACGAGGCCGCCGCCGTTCTCAACCTCCACGCCCAGGTTGTCTCCGTGCAGAACGCCCGCAGTCTGGTCCCCTCGTCCTCGACACCTCCGGCAACTACCCACGTTGGCGCGAACAATTCCTCCTCGCCGTCACGAAGTATTCGCTGCAGGACCACGTCCGCAGCTCCGCCACCTCGGCACTTCCTGATTGGGCTCGGATGAACGCCGTCGTCAAATCATGGCTGTATAGCACGGTCACCGCCGACCTTGCCGACGCCGTGATCGACCACCGCGCCACCGCCTACGACGCCTGGATCGCCATCGAGGATCACTTCCTTGGCAATCAGGAGACCCGTGCTCTCCACCTTGACGCCAAGTTTCGCGCGTTTGCCCAAGGTGACCTCTCCGTCACCGAATATTGCAAACGCTTCAAGAAGATGGCCGACGACCTCGCTGACCTCGACGAACACGTGACTGACCGCACTCTGGTCCTCAACGTGATTCGCGGGCTCAACGAGCGGTACAAGGACATCGGGGTACACCTCCGCCGCGGCCGCCCCTTCCCTTCCTTCGCCGCCGTCCGCAATGAACTCCTCCTTGAGGAGATCAACATGGTGCAACCGCCTTTGCTCCTCCGTGCCGCTCGTCGCCATCGGCTCTCCTCGCCTCGCTTGATCGGCCAAGACCCGGCAGCGGTCCTCCTCGTCCGGCCGACCCCAAGCAGAAGAAGAAGAAGAAGCCGATGGACCACCGCAACTCCTCAGGCGGCACTGCTGCGCCTGGCCGCAGCACTCCCTCCTCCGGCTCCTCCTCCACGCGCGCCGACGCTCTTTGCGCAGCGGCGGTGGCCGTCGTTCTTCAACCGTGGGCCGGATCCATCCAAATGTGGCGGTCCGTGCGCCTCCTCTGGCCCAACTTCCCCAGGGGCGCGTCGGCCCCAAGAAGAAGAAGCCAAGAAGAAAGCGGCTGCTCAAGAACTCTACTCCGCCAAAGAATGCACTCCGCTCCAACGGCAATCCTTCACGCCAAAGACAAGATCTACAAGAAGAAGAACAGTGATACCAGCCCATGGAGGGGTCTCCGCTCTGGGACCAGAATTCTCTGGCCTCCACGTTCAGCACCGTCACCCTCACTCCGCCGGCAAACAACGATTGGTACCTTGATACAGGTGCCTCTTCCCACATGACCTCTCATGATGGTACCCTCTCTCACTCATCAACCCCTCGGTATCCCTCTCCCACCTCCATTGTTGTCGGTAATGGTTCGCTCCTGCCTGTCACCGCCACCGGCTCGACGCACCTTGGCTCTCTTGTTCTAAATAATGTTCTTGTTTCGCCTCAGCTTATCAAGAACCTTATTTCTGTTCGCCAATTCACTACTGATAACAATTGTTCTGTGGAGTTTGACCCGTATGGTTGTTCTGTGAAGGATCTTCTCTCGCGGAACGTGATCATCAGGTGCAATAGCTTCGGTCCGCTCTACCCGCTGCAGCTGCCCGTGGCTCACTCCCTTGTTGCCAGCTCCACATCATCCTCCCTGTGGCACCGTCGTCTCGGCCACCCTGGTCGCGAGGCCCTCTCCAAACTCACTTCGGCTATTTCTGGTTGTAATAAAAGTTTGGAGCCTTTGTGCCATGCGTGTCAACTAGGACGACATGTTCGTCTTCCTTTTAGCCCTTCAGTATCTCGAGCGTCAAACAACTTTGATCTTATTCATTGTGACTTATGGACATCTCCCATTGTTAGTGTCTCTGGTTACAAATATTACTTAGTTGTTCTTGATGACTGCTCACATCACCTGTGGACGTTTCCTTTACGGCTTAAATCTGACACGTTTTCCACCCTATCTAACTTTTTCGCCTATGTGTCTACCAGTTCGGCGCTTGCGTCAAGGCCGTCCAGAGTGACAACGGCCGGGAGTTCGACAACTCGAGAGAGCGCACCTTCTTCCTATCACTTGGCGTTCGGTTTCGCATGTCGTGTCCCTACACGTCCTCTCTGAAAGGTCGCTCTGAGCGGATTATTCGTACCACTAACGATGTCATTCGCTCCTTACATTTCGTGCAAGCATGCCACCTTCAGATAATGAGGCGTTGCACACCGCAACCCTCCTCCTCAACATCTTGCCGACCAAGACCTTTGGATTTTTCGACCCCACACTTTGCTCTCTTCGGCGGTGCAGTAAATGCGATAATCTGCGTGTCTTTGGTCGCAAGTGTTACCCCAATCTTTCGACCACTTTGCTCCCACAAACTCGCTTCGCGCTCGCCCTCTGCATCTTCCTCGGTTATTCCGCTCACCACAAGGGATACCGATGTCTTGATCCTACCACCAATAGAATCATAATCTCCGTCATGTTCTCTTTGTGAGACCGCCTTTCCCTTTGCCGAGCATACCTACTCCCACCGCTGCGGACTTCACCTTCCTAGATGAATTCCCTAACCGGCGCCCCTTCCCATAGGGTCGCCAACTGTGTCTCTGCGAGTCCTCCCGACGCCACCCATGCCGACGGTACCGCTTCTGCGCCGCCAAGATTACCGGGATTTCCCGCACTCCCACGTGCGGGTGGTGCACCGTCCGCGGCACCGACGGCTTCTCCCGCACTCCCACGTGCGGGTCCTACGCCACGCGCGGCACCGGCTTCTCCACCCGGCTTCCCGGCGCAGCCACGCGCACCTCCTGCCTTGCGCGTCTACTCCAGGCGCCCAAAGCAGGCTGCCGTCCCTCCGACAGCACCAGTCTCCCCTGCGGCATCGGCCCCGGTGCCCCGGGGTGCCGTTGCTGTTCCCCCGACAGTGAACCACCACATCATGGCGACTCGGGCCAAGGATGGTTTTCGCGTACCGTCCTTGTACCATGCTGCACCTCTATCCCCGGTTCCAAAGACCTTCCGTGGCGCCCTTGCCGATCCCAATTGGCGGGCTGCTATGGAGGAAGAACATGCTGCCCTTCTCCAGAACCAGACTTGGGAGTTGGTTCCTCGCCCGCGACATGCCAACATTGTCACGGGCAAGTGGATCTTCAAACACAAGTTCCACGCCGACGGATCTCTGGAGCGCTACAAGGCACGTTGGGTCGCCAGCTTCACCTGGCGTCCAAGCATCGACTTTGCAGAGACCTTCAGCCCGGTAGTCAAGTCGCCCGCAGTTCGCACAAAGGTTTCTCGCTCTCTCTCGCGGTGGCGATTCACGGCTCGATGTCAAGAACGCCTTCCTCCATGGCACCTTAGCGAGAGCGGTGTTTGCGGCTTCGGCCCTTGGATTTGAGGATCTGCCAGGCCCAACTTTGTGCATCCCGAACAAGTCGCTCTACGGTCTCAAGCGAGCTCCGTGCCTGCGGCCGTTTCGCCACGCATCTGGTCTCTCTTGGTTTCGTGGAAGCCAAGTCAGACACTTCGCTGTTTGTCTACCGCCGTGGCACCGACACAGTCTACCTGCTCCTCTACGTTGATGACATCGTCCTCACCGCCTCCTCGACACACCTCCTGCGGCAGGTCATCTCGACCCTCGGCAGGAGTTTGCCATGAAGGACTTGGGCGAACTTCATCACTTCCTTGGGATGCAGGTTCAGCGCAGTGACGACGGTATGATACTCTCTCAGCGTCAGTACATGGTTGACATCTTGGATCGTGCTGGGATGGCCGAGTGCAAACCATGCACAACGCCCGTGGATACCAGCCCCAAGGTCTCTGCCAACTCGGGAGCTCCAGTTGCTGACCCGTCTGACTACCGGAGTCTTGCCGGCGCCTTGCAGTATCTGACCTTCACACGGCCCGACATTGCCTACGCCGTGCAGCAGGTTTGCCTTTACATGCACGACCCTCGAGAGCCCCACCTGGCTGCTCTCAAGCGCATCCTTCGCTACATTCGGGGTACTCTACACCTGGGTCTTCATCTTCACCCGTCGACCCAGGATGACTTGGTGGTTTATTCGATCTTGTTGGCCGTTTGTCCCCGACACGCGCAAGTCCACCTCGGGCTATGCCGTGTTCCTTGGTGACAACCTGGTCTCTGGTCTTCCAAGCGCCGTAACACCGTGTCCCGCTCCAAAGGCCGAGGCCGAGCACCGCCGCCGCCGCCAATGGTGTTCTTGAGGCTTCTTGGCTCAAGCGACTTCTTCATGAGCTCCACATTCCGCCGTGCTACCCTTGTCTCATCGCGACAACATTAAGCGCGGTCTACATGTCCTCCAACGGTTCGGCATCAACGGACGAAGCACATCGAGATCGATCTTCATTTCGTTCGAGAGAAGGTAGCCATGGGTACCGTGCGGGTACTTCACGTTCCCACGACATCACGATTCGCCGATGTCTTCACGAAGGGCTACCTTCTTCAAGAGTATTTTTGAGTTTCGGTCGATCACGAAAGTCCGTGGCTAACCAAGCGTTACGCTGCGGGCGTGTTAGCGTGATGGGCCCAGGGTGCGGCGGCTGCTTGTCCCCCCTCTGGTTTTTGGTTAGTTGGTTATGTTTGGCAAGGATCTCCTAGATTAGATCTTTCCTATTTTAGTTGGTTATGTCTTGGCAAGGATCTCCTAGATTAGATCTTTCCTATTCTTAGAATATCCTTGCCTATATGTACTTGAGCCTTGGGCTCCTCCCATAATCAATCTACTATATTCCCAACCATACTCTTTCAGTTACAAACATCAAAAGCAAAAGTTCCACATATCTCTACTACATTAAAATACGAGTTGATAGTGGTCATTTGTTCTACACTCCTGCCTTCGCCTCACAGATCGAACGACGCTGATAAGTGAGCCACCACAAATCCCAATTTTCCTATGCTCCCGCCCCACCTCGTTCAACTTTTTTCGTGCTCGATAGTTTCACCCCATCTGGCCATCTCCATATCGACAATGCCACCCCTCTGCACATTGTAAGTTACCGGCTAATGATCTAGGCAGCTCACAACTAAGGTTACTGAATTATACTGAATAGTTTATAGATGCATCTCAACACCAGGTAAACTACTTGCCTTATATTCATCTGGAACTGACTATACTCTCTATAGGGCAAGGCAATTACGAGTTCAACTCAAGGCATAATTAAAATAAAATAGTATACATGATGACAATTCCATTCAGACTGTATGAACACACCATATGAGATTTTATTATCTCAGCGTAAAAATAGCTAATTAAGGAAAAGTGATTATTACTAAAGGCAACCATTCACACACTGTACGAACACACCATATAAGATCTTACTATCTCAATATAAAAATGGCTAGTTAAGGATAACATAGTGAATGAGACTCATCTATTTCCTAAGGCAAACTAACAAAGCTAAGCAAGACTATTTCCTTCTCAATATTGTGTTCTGGAGCTGTGTTACCTTGACAAGGTAAGGTTATTTCCTACCTAGGAGGAGGTGGCTTGTGGGAAAAAAATGTTTAAGCAATCGATCACAGGTTTAGTGAAAAAACAAATGAAAATAAAATTAAGCATTTGATATGTGGTCCCCCCCACCTAACAGTACCCCAGTATTTATAGTTTTACTTGCAGGCAAGATGTTTACTATTGGTATATAGATAGTTTAGAGAACACCCAGTGAAGATTACTTCTAAGGCACTAATTTACAAAAAAAATTGTGCCAAAAAAACAAATGAAAAGATAGAAAAAATAACTTTCCTAGTGAAGAAGACATGCCAATTCCTTTGGCTTCTCATTTATCAGTATTAACAAGTATGGGTTCTCATAATTTTCCTAGTGAACAAGTATGGCTTCTCGTAATTTTCCAACTTCTCAGGACATATCTCAATAAGATCCTTCGATAAGGAACACATTTCACTATATCAGATCAGGATATCATATGCAAGATGTGCAAATGATAAGGGATTGAAGTTGGTGGTAACAAACCATGTAACTGTATTCTCTTTTTTGTGGATTTTTGTTAGTCCTTCACTTTCAAACTGCTTAGGATCCAAATGCCAATATAACATACCAATCTCTGCAAAAACAGGAACCATAAGTTTTGTAACGAAGCAGGTCCAGCACAAAAACTGATCCAATTCTCTAAAACCCTCACATGGCTGCTTCAGTCAGATAATCAGATTAAGTACGGTAGCATGCATTTACATATACGATCTGATTTTAGCTAGAAATGTAGAGTTTGCTTGAGAACCATATTTTCCATGAAAAACTGGTATTGAACATCTAATTAGCATCTAACCATACAAAGCAATCAACTTTTTGTTGATGTGAGAACACCTAAATAGATCTAGATCTAAGTCTCAAGTAAACATAACAAAATGGTTTAATCAATCATATAACGTGGCTCCCTTTAATCAGTTGTATAAGAGCATAATGATTAGCAGGCAAAGCTCTATCTGCATAGCTTCATATTAAGAGGGCATTTGATCCACAGATCAATTGTGAATAAATTATTGCAATAGGGGGATACCAACAATCCAAGAAATTCAGCAGGTAGGAAAGTTGTAATGAAACTGAGAATCATTATTAGCACCTTCAAGCTTGGAGAGGGGCATGAACTCATTGGGGTTCTTGAGGTCCTCTCCATTCTTCCCCACCATTCAGGCCTAACACAAGAATCAATCAAGACCAAGAGCAAGTCGGCACTACAGTAATCACATCAAATATAACATAAATTCATCAAGATTCCAGGAAAGAGACATAAAGAAGATCGATCCTACCCATAATTGTAGAGCCATGTTGAGCGGAATATAATGTGATGGGAAACATGAAATTTGGGAACTTGCTAGACTTGTGTACTGCCGCTGGTTTTAGGGGCTCTATGTCACATAGACTATGTGAGCATATATATAAAAAATCAAGGAGGACGGTTACCAGTTGGTCCCAGAATCTAGATCGTTCCTCTTTGGCTTTCTTTGGTTCTGTGCGTTCTATGGCTATGTGATTGTGGTGGAGTTTCCTGATGGTGGTGCACCTATGCCATCCTTTCTTGTCCCCTTCTCTTTGATTTGCACCGGTGCAGTGCTGAACACAAGCAAGAGCAAGAACATATCACAGAAGGAGAATTAGAGGAACAAATAAATAACTTGGGTAGTTGCACATGAGTAAGCCGCTACAGCAATGGAAGTATGGAACCGCCAACCAACACCTATAATTGAAGACTTAAACATTACACGCTTGGAATGAGAGAAATTGCTAGTTGATAAATAATCAAAGAATCCAAAATAGATCCTAGAAAGAGGAGCAGCAAATCCAGATCAAATTTCCCCTGAAGAAATACTAATCTATAAAATCCGGATCAAAACCTATGGGAAAAAGGTTGTTAGAAGCTTCAAAGCATAAAACTCTAGACCACATTTCATGGCTGCAAACCTTGTAGCATCGGTTGGGCTGGCATCGATGGCAGCAGACGAGCAGCATCAGTGGACATCAAGGACAAGAGCTATGAGTTCTCCTGGTGGAGGAGATACTGACGGCGAGCCACTCAAATCTGGGTGAAGACAGCAGCGCCAAGCCGCCAATGTGATATAGGCAAGGTTTGTGGGCTGCGCTAAGGTGGGGGTCAGACAGAGAGGAGGGGAGAGGTAGAGGGAGGAGGACGGGAGGCGGAAGCGACGCTTAGGGCGAGGAGACCGATGATGGCGGAGGCGGATTCCAATGGCGATGACTTCATTAGCCTTGATGAGTTCGTCGCTGTCAACACCATTGCAGCCAGCGACGTGGCCGTGGTTGAAGAGGAACTCTGCCATGCCTTCCGTGTCTTCGACAACGACAGCAATGGCACCATCACCACCACCTCTCCCTCCCTGCGGTCGGCCGCCGCCCTCTCCATAACCGTCTAGATCCAGCCGACGGTAGTGTGGATGTGTGAGATACGAGGCGAGGTGACTGTGGCAGCGCCGGTGCGAGGAGGGGTGACGGTGGCGGCGCTAATGCGAGGAGAGGTAGGGGTGGGGGTGGCGATGCGCAGCCACAGTGTGGATGCGCGAGGGGAGGAGCAGCGGTGGCTAGTGATGTGATCGGATCGGATACGGTCGAATATCGTTCTATTCATATCTGTATCCGTATTTTTTATCGAATATAGAATCGAATACGAATAGTGTTGAATACAGAATCGAATACGAATTATACAGGATAATATCGGTTACGAATACGGATCGAATACGGATCGGAATCAACATGGATACGAATAATATTAGTCGGATATTTTAAAATCCAATTTCAGTTTTTTTCTAAAATCGGTCCAAATTTAAATTCAAAATTCCAAAAGAAATATATTTGTATGTCTTTTTTTGCCTTTTTATCCCTAGCTTGTCATACATGTGACTCTGTGAGTAACAATTAACCCCATTGCAATAATTGAACCAAATGATTTGCAGCTGGCATATGCTGCTGAATTCTAAGTAGCCCTCCTGAAACGCCACTTGCTAATTTCTGTACCACCTTTACCAAAATATCTCCAAATTAGCATCTAGCACACATGAACACATTATATCTTGTCATCCAATGCAGACCTCGACCAAAGCGATGAAACATGTTAAATTGTTAATGTGTTATTCTGAAACGTGTTATTCGGATAATATCCGTATGTCACATTCGGATATTATCCGAACAAAAACTCGGATATTCCGTATCCATCAGATAATCAGTGTTCCATATCCGTATCCGTATCCATGTAAATTATCTGTATCCATATCCTTATCCGAGAAATCAACTGGATATCTGTGAAACTATCCAAATCATCATCCAAATCAATTCGGTCGATCGGTCGGTCGGAAAATATCCGTACCAGTTCCATCCCTAGCGGTGGCGACATGGATGTGTGAGCAAGGAAAGGAGGTAGGTGTTATGATATGTATCCGCGGAGAGAATGACTCTATCTATTGGTGGACGAATCTGAATTTATCTTTAGGGGTTCTCTACTATATATATAGAACATTGCCTCGTACAGAAACATTCAATCTAATAAAGAGAGATGTTTTCCCTTTGTATGATGTGCTTCTCCTTCTTCTATTTGTGTGCTTGCATTGGCGTGTCGTTGATTGCGTGGGTGAACAATCTAGTTTCACAACACGTTATCAGCACGAGTCTCTACCACAAGAAGCAGAGAATCGTCAACTACGACGAACGACTACTACCGGCGATTGATCGTCCGATCCGATCTGCAATCAACTCGCCATCAAGCCGGCATCCACTCGGATCGCCGAAAAAGTCCTACACGACTCTATCCTACGTGATAGTCAACACATCCGGCATCAAGAACGTAAGAAATCGCACATGATCAAAATCCTGCAGATTGTCTCATTGGATATATTGATGTAATGTACTGTTAGAGATCGTTCTTGATCTGTTACTGTTATTGTCTCATTGGATGTATTGGAAACTCCATACCCTGGGTTTATTTTCTAACTTTTGCCATGTTTAATATGTGGTAAATTGATTTTTCTATTACATAAGTAATTCTGAAAATTGCTCAAATATTAACGGAGAATTGCAAAATTTGCTAGAAAATTTTGAGGTCATGAGTAATTGGGATTTGATTTCAGTAATGAAGGAACAGATGCAAGACAATTGGTGTCTAGGAAAACACACATGAGGCTTGTTCTTTTATTGGCACCCGGAAACGGGAAGTGCTCCCTCCCTCATGTGAGCCCTAGGGGCGGGTTGACCTGGCCATGAGTCGAGCTGACGAAGACATTCATTACCTGTTTTCACTCCCAACCAACAAGAGTTACATAAGATGTAATTAGCATTATACCACGTTTAATTGATGTTGGAATTTATTTTTTGTTATTAAGTAATGCTGGAAAATTGCTGTATAATTAACAGAAAATTGCTAAATGCTAGGAAAATTCTAGAAGAATTGTGATAATTATCTACTGAATAGATATAGACCAAAACTTTATTGATTCAATGAGGATGCATGCAAAATAATATTTTACCAGTCTGCCTATACCAAGAAGGTATTGGAAAGATTTAACATGGATAAATCTCATCCTTTGAAAATCCCCATGGTAGTAAGATCCCTTGAAGCGGACAAAGACCCATTTAGACCAAGGATGGAAGATGAGGAAGTCTTAGGACCTGAAGTCTCATATCTAAGTACTATCGGTGCACTTATGTATCTTGCGAATTGCACAAGGCTTGATATTGCATTCGCAGTAAATTTGCTAGCAAGGCATAGTGCAGCTCCAACCAGAAAACATTGGGCTAATATCAAGACTTTACTCATATACCTCTAAGGTACCTAAGATCTTGGATTGTTTTTGCCGAAGGACCAAGACTTAACCATGGAGGAAAGTATGGATGTTCGCTATCTGTCTGATCCCCACAGTGCCAAAATTAAGACTGGTTTTTGCATTTCTCTGCGGTGGTACAACTATGTCTTGGCGGTCTTTCAAACATACTTTGATAGCCACTTCTACCAACCACTCAGAGATTATATCTTTGTATGAAGCCTCACGGGAATGCGTTTGGCTAAGACGTGTAATTAACCACATCCATAAGTCATGTGGTATGAATACCGTCAATACCCCTACTATTATCTATGAAGATAATGCTGCTTGTATTGCACAAATGCAAATGGGTTATGTAAAGAGCAATATCACGAAGCATATTGTCCCTAAGTTCTTCTATCCTCACGAACTCCAGAAAAATAATGAGGTAAAAATAATGCAAACTAAGTCATATGAAAATCTAGCAGATTTATTCATAAAATATTTGCCAAAGTCTACCTTCCAAAGGTACGTCGATGGCATTGGAATGAGGCGACTTAGAGATTTGCAGAGTTCAGGGGGAGTAAATCCTGAACCATAATTCCTTTTGCTCGATCTTGAAGATCATAGTTTATATCTTGAAGATTATAAGTTGTGCTCTTTTTTCCTTAAGTGAGTTTTCTTGAAGTTTCTCACATCAAGGTTTTTAATGAGGCAACTAGTGTAACACGGAGTGCGAGTGCAATGTACTCTTTTCTCCATCCCTTTTTTCCCACTGGGTTTTTGGGAGGAGTTTTTAATGAAACATGTGCATTACGCGGTATTCGCCCAAGGGGGAGTGTTATGATATGGATAGAATCCGTATCCCCGGAGAGAAGGACTCTATCCATTGGTGGGCGAATTCGAATTTATCTCCAAGGGTCCTCCACTATATATATAGGGCATTGTCTTGTACAGAAACAATCAATCTAATAAAGAGAGATATTTTCCCCTTGTATGGTGTGTTTCTCCTTTTTCTATTCGTGTGCTTGCATTGGCGTGTCATTGATTGCGTGGATGAACAATCTAGTTTCACAACAGTAGGCAGTGTTTTTACGGACGATGTGGGGAGGTAGTTGCGTTGTGTCGGGCGTGGGGGCGAATGGCATTCCACTTTGGACGAACGCGTTAAACTCTTTCTTTCACCAGTATGGTGCCCGTGTGTTAGTAACATAGTTGATTAGAGTGTAACAACCTCAACAGTTGCGTGTGGCTTCCTAGTGCGAGTGAGAACAACATGCTGGTGTCGAACACCAGCTGTAGCTCTTCCTCTTGATGCATGCATATAACAAAATTTTCTAGCTTTAAGAGAGGAGTTCAGTAAAAGTGCAACCTATAATATTTGCAGGAATCAATTTATATAGCAATGCCAGTAGAGCCATGGCAAAAAAATTGAAGATTGCTAGAATAAAGGGAAAATAGGCAGAGAATAACAATTTCTATATATTCCCTTACAACCAAGCTATCATTGTAAGATAAACAAATCAAAACTTAACTACATGCTGTAAAAACAATCAAATGTTGTTGCAGATTGAATACATGTGAATAAAAATTCAAAATTCAGTAATTCGCAGTAGGTAAAATCGTGAATGTCATAAATAATTAATTGCAAATAAAGTCATTAAATAAAATAAATCACATAATTAAATCAAACTAATTAGCAAAGAATTCATATTACAACTTAACCATTACAAATTGAGTACTAGGAATTATAACATGAGCCTTTAATTACAAGCTCGATAGCAAATTACATAAATGAATAATTACATCTCAAGAATAAACATTTATAAGAATATTGTCGGGGATTGGGTAGTTATCGTAACTACCATCGTGCCACGATGGTCGGACTCGTCCCGACTTTACACACCTCGGAGGTCGTTCCTGAGGATGGCCCAAGAAAGGACGAACATCGTCGCTCAGTCGCCTGCGTCTTGATCTGGCTCTGGTAATGCTCGGCGCAAGCTCGATGCCCGGCTAGCGCCCGAGCACGTTGCTCGGGCGCACTTGCTCGGCTTAGGGCCAAAGTTGCTCGGCCCCAGCTCATGCTCGGGCCGCATGACCGAGCAGTCGTGACTAACGGCTACAACCGGAATGGCAATAATTATGCCACCTCGAAGGGCCGTTGCGCCCATAATGTGAACGTGGCATGAATTTAGGATTCGGTTACGACCACCTCAGACACGGTCAGACGTTCGTGGCACGGGCCGTAACCGACACGATATCCTTGTAAATTATAAATACCTTCCAGATATTGGGGAGAGGGACAAGGTAGAAAATACATACGCAATACACGCCACACTGGAGTAGGGTTATTATCTTTCTCATGAAAGGCCCGAACCAGGATAAATTCATGTGTCATTCTTTGAGCGTGCTAATTCGGTAAGACCGGGCATTCTTCGGAAGCAGCCCTTCACGCAAGAAGGGGACGGAGTTGATCCCCCAATCAACTAAGTAAGCTCGGCGGGGCCCTGCTCCCCAATCATCAACAAATATAAATTACAAAACACTGGTGATCTTCTAAGCTTCATTTATAGGTCCTGCATATTAATTGCATATGTATAAGATTAAAAGAATCAGTGAATTAAAAATTAAATAAATGACTTAAAGTTAGAATTGCCGTCAGACCCGTATGATTTGGTATCCTGCACTGATATACCAGATTCGTCCGAGGCCGAATCGACACCTCTCACAACTTAGGGTTTCATATTCGGCAATTTAACAAACCTGTTAATATATTCGCAGGCTCGAATAGTTTAAATATCGCACGGTAGAACATTATTTCTACCCTCAGTTAAATAATGAAATTAGCTTAGTCAAAGAAATAGGAGTGAAATCACTGTGCCTTTAGGACAGCCCAACCAAATCCATTGAACCCAGTACTCTCCAAAGGCTTCATGCATAAGGCAATCAAGCTCAAGCATATAACGCAAACCATCAGAGCAGCCGAACCAAGTGTCGGGACCCGAATTTGCAAATCCGGACCCTCTGTGTATTCAGCACTAGTCCAGGAACGCGCTAGTGCACACAGTCTTAACATCGGTAAATATCACAATCATACCACTCGATACTAATAAAGTACTTTAATTAAATAGTCAAACTTGTTGCTCGACCTTATGGTCGAGTTACAAATATACGCCACGCAGGGCGAAACTTATTAAGAGAGAATTAATAGCAGCGGAAATTAAAATAATATCGTGGCGCCATCCAGTATATCACAAGCAACTGACTGGGCTCGCTCCCTAAGTAGATGGTTCCTCTTGGAGCACCTCCTCCAAAGCTGGTGTAGACTCCTCTTCAACTGGTGTTGTATTGTGGCAAGGGTGAGTACTTGGTACTCAGCAAGTCATACACAGAATGCAAGCTAATATACTACATGAATGGCTTGATACAAAGAAATAGCTCAAGGTATATTTGCAGTAAACAGCATTTAACAAATAATATAAGTAGATTCGAAAGCAGTAGAAACAAGTATATCATTAACAACTTTTTCAGGAGTTAAATAAACATCTTTCCCAATCCTAATCCACATTTCCATCAACATCATTATTAAACCAAACCCAACCTTTCAAGTCCAAGTTATTTTCAAGAAAGTCTAACCCTTGACTGTAATTCCCGAGCGATGTCCAATACCGCGGACACGGCTATTCGAATAGATTTTACACTCTGCAGAGGTTATGCACTTTACCCACAAGATACAGTCAAACACCACAAAGGCGAGTTCCCGTAACAAAGTCTTTCGGAAACCTCTAACAATACAAGTGGTCCTCTCCGGTGTTGCACACTAACCCTTCCCTTAGCAAAGGCGAAGTTTAGGTCAAGCCACCGTTAGATGGGTACCTGGCCGCGACCACTGCACGCTCCCCGTACAACTACACAAAGGGTGTAGTTGACATCCTGAGGTCCCACAGGTACGTTATTAGCAACTTATTCAACTAGGTCCGTCCCATTACAGACATGTGGTTGCACGCTTGACTCAGTTCAAAGGCTTGCAAGGTTAAGTCCTTAGGGTGACCAGGGCAAGACTACCCGAAGAACCAACACAACATTCCCGGTGCCACAGCTGGCCCACCCGATCATTCTTGCCACATGCCCCGGTCAAAAGCTATTTATCAAACCCCAGTTAATTACCATGCACCACGTGCCAGCAACTTCACATGATACTTTTCCAAAATAGGTGCAATATATCATTAAGTCCATATTAACATTTTGATCGTCCAAAATCATGTCATGAGCACGTAGCAGGTCTAAGCAATATACTACAACGATCTAATTTCCCATGATGGCAGTTTAGTAATGTCCAACTAGTAAACCACAACTAGGGTGACAAGGGTCATGGCACATATTTAATTAACCAAGGTATCATACAGCAATTAGGCATTTACCTAATTCCCTAGAATTAAATAAAGTATTTTCTAATTAAACTAGCATGCAATACATTGAATCAAAATAGATTTCAAAATGGGAGCAACATGGTCAAAGCACAACTTGCCTTCAAAAAGTACTTGCTCTTGGTCCTGAGCTGGCTCCTGGGTCAATACTTCTCCTTCGAATCCTTCCGGCACTTCAACGTCTACTCGTAACGCGTGCAAATAGCAACCAATGAATAAAACAGTAGACAAAAAGTGTCCAAACATCCAAATAAGGTTCATAACCAGAGAGAACATAATTTTATGAATTTTTAGAAACTGGAATCGTCAAATTCGGAGTTTAAACGCGAAAGTTATAGCATTTTGAAGTTTAAATAATCAATTAAATAATATTACAGAGAACAACTTTAGTCCAAAAATTAAATAAAATTCATCATTAGGTACATCTCAATTTTATACAAATTTAGAAATTTGAATCACTCAATTCGGAGTTAAAACGCAAAAGTTATAAGCGTTTGAAGTTTGAAACAAAATCTGAAATCATTATTTCGAATTAATAAATCATTTTCTTTTCGAAATTAATTTATTGCGTCGGCGAGGACACGTGGCAGCCTCTCGATTGGTCTGGCCGACGTCACCGGTTCATGGGCGTGGTCCATGGTTTCGCTTCGGGTCTACAGTGAACCGGCCCACGGCTCCGTGAGATCGACAGGTGGGACTCCAGGGGTAGCGTCATCGGCCCGGCGTCGTGAGACTTCGGCCGTTGGCGACAGTGGGACCCATGGTAGCGTCATTCTTTGGCGTCACCGCCCGGTGAGGGTGGCGGCGACGCGGGTCCGCCATGACGTCCGGCGTGGCGTCATGGTGCGATCGGCCCGACACGCGGGCCGGCATGTCGATGACTCCACGCCACGCTGCGTGGGCTGACCGCGGTCAAGCTTCCGCTACGTGGCGCAATCCGCCGTTGATTTGAAATCCGGCGGCTCGGATTGGATCTGGTTTCACGCGTTTGGGTTAACGGTTGTCGACGATTGGATCTAGATCCAGCGGTTGGGATTCAATCTAACGCGTAAAACGCGGCTAAAGCTAACCGTACGATCTAGATCTAACGGTGAGATTGGATAAGGGGTTTAGCACGTGGATCTCACCGGCGGGTGGCGTGGCGCGATCCGTCCGTCGCGATGGAGATCCGACGGTTGAAAAGCTTCGAGGTCACGGCGATGTCCACGGCGGTGCTTGCTGGCCAGAGATGGAGACGACGACGATAGCAGCGGCGTTGCGGGTGTGCTCCGGTGAAGTGGAAAGTTCCCTCCGACGCGGCTGGCTCCTGCGGTTCCTGATCTGACCTCAATGGCGGCGGAGGATGGCAGACGGCGGCGGAAACAACAGAAAACCGCGGCGGAACACACAATCAACTCCGGCGAGCGATTGCGGCGCAACCATGGCGGCTCGGGCGACGTTGTCTAGGGCTACGGGTGCGCACGGAAGTCTAGGTCACGACACGAAAGACGGCGCATTAAATAGGGCCCTCGGCGTCCGTGAAACGCGCGGAAACCGAGGTCCACTCCGACGATGTGGCGGAGTCCGACGGCGACACGGAGAGGGCGACGTGGCACAACGTGAACCGTTGGATCTAGATCCAACGGTCGCGTGGGTTTGGACTCAGGTCCGGTTCGGTGAGCTGGCTGGCTCGATCGGGCTCGGGTCCTGCGACGTGGCTCAATCGTGGCCGTTGGATCTTGATCCAACGGTCACGCGCGTAGGGTTTCGGCCGAGTGGGTTCGGCTCAACCACGGGCGTGGTCGGGTTCGAGTCGGACTCGGACTCGAGTCTGACTCGGGCTCGGTCGGATGAACAGTGAAACCAACTCGATTTAATTAATCCAATTAAATTCTCAGAAATTCAATTAAATCATTAAAAATAGCAAAAGACTCAGAAAAATTCCAGAAAAATTCTGAAAAATATTTTGGAACATTTTGGACTCAAATAAAATGTTTCCAACAAATTTTTATTTGCAAAGTTTAATTCTTTAATTATTTCAAAATGGAATAAATTCAAATAAATCCAAATAAATTCCAGAAAATTCCAAAAATTCACCAAAGTGCCAAATCACACATGAATTTAAGAAAAGCAAAATTTTGGGGTGTTACACCAAGTAACCCCAGAGAGCCTCAAGGTAAGAACACCATAGCCAGTGCCTCACAAATCATCCACATCACATCCAAGCTTACAGGAAGCCAAGGAGCACAACCACACAAGAGGCCACCACAAGTCTCAGGAGCACACCCCAAGCAATCAAGCCAGGGAAGGGAGGCCACCAAGAAGGAGGTCAAACCAGAGAGCCTCAAGAACAAATAGGTCAAGACTCGATCACCCTCATCACAACACTTACCCCATTTCTTAAGCACACAGGTAAGCCTCAGGACATGTAGCAATAGTTTCAACATAAGGATAGTTGTAGCAAAAATCATAGTAGTGACTAAAATCAAAAGTATAGCAAATGGCCTCAGTGGTAGATACAACGGGGGTTGTGCAATGCGTGCCCGCTAATTTACTCATGCTCCTCGGCACACGGCAAGTTAGGGTTATCGATGCGACACCGTCCAACCCGAGCACCCACCATAGGGATCATCATAGACCATTTAGTAAATTGTAGAAATCAATCAGCTGGTAGCTCAGCATTGCATCCTTTAATGCGTAGTTCAAGCAATAACAAGTGAGGCAGTTGAGAAATAGGGGGAGAAACAGAGATAACCAGCGAGGGGAGGGGAGGGGAGGGGAAGCATTTGGGGCACAGGCCACACGGTGGCGTGGTGGAGCCCTAGATGCCGGCGGTGGGGGAAATTGGTGAGGGCGGCCGAACTGAGGTGGGGGAAGGACAACTCGAGGGATCAGAGGCAGCGGTGGACCGGCGACCTAGGGGGAAGGCCGAGCAGAGCCCAGGGGCATGGGCGGAGGCCGGAGTGGCCAGGAAAGGACATGCGGTGGTTAGCGCCAGCGAGAGGAGGCCGGCGGGGGCAAGCGCAACTGGCGGCAGACGGTAAGTCGGCCAGATTTGGGAGGAGCTAGGAAGAAGTAAAGAAGAGAAGAGAAGAGAAGAGAAGAGAGAGAAGTAGAGGGAAAATGGGGAAGAAGAGGAATCGAGAATGGATAAGGATGGTGGGGAAGAAAAAATAGGAAGAAAAGAAAGAGAAGGGAGAAAAAGAAGAACAAAAGGAAGAAAAAGAAAGAGAAAAAGAGAAAAAAGAGAAATTTATAAAAATACATAAAATGAATAATTTATCAAAAAATAATCATAGTATAATGTTACGTTAGTAATCGTGTGAAAAATTGTTAGAATTAAATGAATTAGTAGAAAAATAAAAGAATTTTTTTTTATAATTATAGCTAAAGTAGTAAATTTATGAACTAGTTTGTCCATGTGAACAATTTCCCTTAAAGCTGAATCAGGTAAAAACCCGTTTAATTAATATTCCCAATTGATTGATTATTTAACTAAAGCTTGACAGTGTAAAATCAAATAAATCTCTAAAAATCACAAGATAAAATTAATAAATCTTAAAATAATGAGAAGAGCACATTGGGCCCTTTAAAACATACAAAAACATATTCGCCACTAAATATGGCATTTATGCAATTCCAGGAATTAATTATAATCATATCGTTGATTTGCGACCAGGTAAATAAAGTAAATAATGTTAGCAGTCATCATAATAAAACATTGAATAAATGATAAATTCAAGACTACCATCAATTCTCATAGTAATTGAAATGGTTAAGCCATACATATGCCGGAGCATGAACTAAACGAAAATGTGCGAGTTTAAAGCGTTGCAAGTTAAATGTTCAGAATTAAAATACATCAACTCAAAATATGACACGGATTGTTAAAGATCGACAAATTGAGGAAAAGGGGTAAAAGAAAGAAAAGAAAATAATGAAATTATGATGATAATAAACAAAAGAACAGTAATAATAATAATGATATAATGATAAGGATAAGATACTATGGTAAATCAAGACATCTAGATATTAAATATAATATTGATGTTAAAAGTTTGCATAGGGTAAAAAGGTGTACGCACACAAGAAGTAAATAATACCAGTAATCTCTTTCCAACCAAAATAAACAGATAACGCAATAAATCAAATAAATACATGATCAAAACTATAGTGATCAAGACAAAATAAACTAAGCCAAATACATGCATAAAACCTACTCTAATTCAAAGAAGAGTCGAAATCCATAGAACACATTATGAACTAAATTTAATTGAATTGTAATATTTTGAAAAATTATGGAAACAAGATAAATAGGAAGGAAATTAGATAAAGAAATAAAGGAATAACAAATTACAACAATTATCATACTAATTAAAATGGTAAAGTCCTACCTAGACCCGAGTTTAGTCCAAATCAAAATAGTACCCAAATAAAATGTGATAAATTTATTCTAGACTAAAATACGCCTAATTAAAATACTTCAAGTTAAGTACCTTAAAATGAAATACGCAGTAAACAAAGATAATTTAATAGAAGTTAAAGAAAGGGTTGGAAGTCTAAAGCATGTGAAAATCTATTAGCTATCTGAAATATAGTGTTTTATAATTTCAAGAATTGATTTAAATCTGTCTAGATGTCATCTCCAAAATCCGAGTGAGGCCGTATATTCCTACACTAATCCAAGCAAGCTTCCTTTGTTCATAATTGTAAAAGTGTTTTTGAATGCTTTTAGAAATCATCACTGCATGAAAAAATATCTTTAAAAAGAAAACCCTAAATCGGGTGTGTTGAAAGGATGAATAATTGTGAACTGCTGCGGCAGTGGTTGATTATGGTAATTGGAAGTGAGAATAGAATATCGATACAGTCTGTGAAATTGTTAATAGACTGTCGATACAGTCTAAGAGTTTATTAATAGACTGCTGGTGCAATCGTTGAATTTGTGAGTGTATGAGTTTGGTTCACCCGACGGATGAAGTCGGTGTGGTATATATATGAGGTAGGTAGAGGGTGCCATTTTTGAGCATTGTCAGAGGGGCTCTCTACAAAGGCTATGATATAAGAATAAACAAACTACACTCGGGCAATGAACCGTATTAAATGGTATCAACCATAGTGCATGAAAACGACCAAAAAATGTTGTCCTATTAAAGTGTTTGATCTCCACAATGGGTAAGAGTAGTTAACTAAAAGTGATGTGAAACTGGAATATGCCGGAGGCCTAGTGAGGGACATTTGATAACCAAGGTTGGTTGATTTATTTGGCACTATATTGAAACGCCCGGAGAGGAGCAACTCCAATTTTGAGGAGGAGTTCAACTGGCCAACCTATGTATTAGTACCACTGATTTCGAGATGGAGTACAACTGGTAAGTGGCCAGGGAAAATGAATACCACTGATTTCGAGAAGGGGTACAACTGGCTATCCCAGGAAAAACGAGTACCATCGAATTCGGGAGGGAGTACAACTAGTAGGTGGTCAGGGTTGGAGATCTAATATGGAAATAGTGATAAATATTTTAGGTTTCCAACTGTGGTTGAGATCACTATGGGTAAAGTAGTACAAACCTGTATAGGGTTAAATCATGAATTCATGCTTGTCTCTTGGATTGGAGGCTACAAAGCTTAGTCTGCCTCATATACGAGTGCTACTAGAATCTTTAATAAATAAAAATTAAAAACAGATCTTTCTAAGAAAACCTATTTTCGAAAAATGATTTGAGGAAGGTGTGGTGATTTGAAATGATTGAGGAAGGTTACACCACAGGGTTATGGAAAGTACTTGAGATGGATATAGATAAAAACCTCATATAATACATTTTGCTATTAATACTTGCTGAGTATTTTTGTACTCACTCTTGCTAAACCCCCCTTTGCGAGTTAATGAATCCGGTGGTCAAGCATCTGGTCGGGATATGGATCCCAATGGAGTGCATTAGCTATTGGCGACTTTTGGGTAATTAGTATTTATGTAGTATATTTTTGTTGTACTTGGATCGTATGTCTAATTAGTATCCTGAACATATAACCTGTGTGGTAATGGAATGTAATAAAGTTTTCAATTCAGTCTCCAATCATTGTTTCTGTTGCAACACTCTGAATTTGGTGTATTAACTGATAAAGTGTCGGGTCCGCTCGATGTTTAATTAGCTAATATACCCAAATTCGTGTAATTATCTTAGAGTAATGACAGTAGTGACTGTCGTTACCATGAGCTAATTATGAGGGTCGCTACAACAATTGTCATTGGAACATTCATTGAGGGTACAGAAATTTTACAGTCCTTGCCAAAACGCCTTAATCTTTAAAATGATAGTTGATTTAACACCAAACTGATTCTGATATCAGGCTAGATACCTGCCAGAACAAAAACATGAATGAATATTGTCTTGCAAGGATGACTCCCAGTCCTGAACAGATACATTTTTGGGCTCTATCTTCGAGCATTGTCTCTAAAATTGCTGAAGCAAAAATAAACATGTCTATTGTCTGAGGCCTATGAACAATGTAGGAAGATAATGGACAATCCAGGCAGGCAACTATAAGCAGGAAGCAAGAGTTTTTTTGGTAATAATATATTCCTTATGAGCAAACAAGAAACAGCTATATTGCATAGGAATTCAATGCTTCTAAAAATCTAAGTTCTCAGTTTTCATTTTGGGAAAGGCAAGCTGTCCTTTATTGCTTTTTCAAACTTTGAACTAATGGAAAGGAAGTAACACATAATATGAATAGCTTGGATAAAATTTAGACATTCATGATGAGAAGTTACCTCAAATTGGTATTCTTTTTCGACCACACCAACAATAGCCCCCGGATGACGAGCACCAACAAGCATGAATGCTTATATCAAGATCAATTTCTCTAGCATTTGCTTCTGAAATGCTTATTTTTCAAGTACCTAATTTACCAGTTGCAACAGAATTTTAAAAAATAAATAGACTTAAACACTAAAAAATGGCACAAGGTTCATTAAGTTTGTCAATTTTCATTATTCTCTCCATTTGATCACCATAATCTTATACATGACAAGTTAAGGTGTACAATTTGGATCAAATACTTATTGTATGACTTGCACCTGCTGTTTGCTATGAATGTGCTATAAATTTTTTTTATGAACTGTGCCCAAAAATTGCTCTTGCCGTTACTACATATTCGCTGCAAAAACCTTAACAGAGAGTAAGAACAACCATCTACAACACATGCCATGTATATTTCTTGTCGCATGCATCAGGATCTCTTAAACAAATTTAGATGGGATAAAATCATTAGTCAAGAGATTCAATGTACCAAAATCAACAATCGAAGTTTAATCCTTAAGGATAAAATTCAACACTGCTGTAAGGGCAAAGGAAACTTTTTATTAAAAATGTAAGGCTATCCTTGATCCTTTGTTGCCAACTATATTTAGTTTAGGTCAAACCATTCAACACCAATAAATCTGCTAAAAGATTTTTTTTTTTAAAAAAAAGGGAAACATCCATGTTGTTCGCACCTTACCACGAAAAGATTGGCATAGTAGTTCTAGTGCGCAACGACAATGCAAAATTTTAGCTACTATGGAACCATATCAAACATCATTATATATTATGTTGGCATCAAGCATTGATGATAAATGTATATCCTATAATTATCAGAGAGAACTACTAAACAGTGAAACTCTGCCGACCCTACGGTATTAGCAAATGACTACCAAAACACTTCAGGTACTCTCATTTTGATTGAAACATGCTTAGTTGATAGAAATGGGAATATGCTAATGAGGCAAATGTAGAACTGCTGAATTGCATTATATGAGCATTAGCTGTAATTAATGAAATGTTAAATATCCCATGTTTCAAGTAAGTCTGTCATTTTGCAGGTGAGCAGCCACTTCTGTAGCTCAATTGCCAAATGCAACGGTCAGCCCCTCTGGGTTGGTGCCAGTAATCCCGTCCACTGGTGGTTCTCCAACCTTTGACACAGCAAAGTAGGCTAAGGCCTGGTTTGCATCCACTAACCCCTTGCTCTCAAACCATGGATCCAGCATTCCATTCTGGAAGAACACCAAATCTGCTCCAATATTAGCTCAGCAAGATCTAACACACACCAATACTACAAACTTTGCACTCGATAGCATTTTTCTTTCACGCATGAAGCAAATCTCCACGCAGTACAACCGCCGCCATGAAGGTCACCCAAACCCAACAATCGCCTGGGCAGCCTTGAACTCGCGTCGCAGGCGAATCCAAATAACTTGAAGAGCTAGCCAATAAAACATCATGAGCTTGCTACTAAACCAAACTGATCAAATTGAAGGCAATCAGCTGGAACCTTACCTGAGCTCTGCACAAATCAACCACGCATCGGAAGTTCGGAACAAGCATGCACGAATTAAGCAGAGAGCGAGAACACATTAGAAATTTTTTGGGGTGATTGAAATGGGTCACGGGAAATTGAGGGGTGGAGTTTCTTATCCATCCAGACGGAGCAAAAGGGGGACAAGGATTTGGGGATTCGGCGATTTGTGGCTAGGTGCACAGTGCGACGGAGAGTGGAGACCAACAGGCACCGCGAGACGGCGGGAGTAGCTTCTCAACAATTGCCTTTCCAATTGGATTGTGCGAGCATGTGAGAACGGTGTGGTACTGGTACGGTGTCTAGCGGCTGATCCTTAGCACGGACGCCAGACGAGATGGAGTGGGTATTCTGCAAGTTCGATGCAAACGACGATGGCTGGATCACACGGTCCAAGCTCGCCGTGCTGTTCGAGAGCTTGGGCCACGCGGTGTTAGCCGGACCGCCTCACCTAGCGCGTCCGAATCCCAGGTCAGGCCCAACCTGAGCAACATGCTAAGGTCTCTTGGGCCATATCCCCTCAAAAGTTTACCAATGAGGGTGCTCCTTCACCCTTATAAACCATGCTCGCCCTCCCACAACCAATGTGAGACTATTCCAACAATCTCCTCACACATTGGGCCGAGATTATCTAGGAACCATCTGGCTACTGGGCCACACTGGCCCCTGAGCTCCCTGGGCCCCCTGGAGCCCCCTGGGCCACACCTGGGCTCTAATACCACTTGTTAGCCGGACCGCCTCACCTAGCGCGTCCGAATCCCAGGTCAGGCCCAACCTGAGCAACATGCTAAGGTCTCTTGGGCCATATCCCCTCAAAAAGCTAGCTCAATGAGGGGGTGCTCCTTCACCCTTATAAACCATGCTCAAGCCCTCCCCACAACCAATGTGGGACTATTCCAACACGCGGCCGCCGGAAACGAGCTTGCGCGCATAATGGCAAAGGTGGACTCCAATGGCGATGACTTCATTAGCCTTGATGAGTTTATTGCTCTCAACACCATCGCAGCCGGCGACGTGGCCGTGGCTGAATAGGAGGAGCCTCCACCATGCCTTCCAGGTCTTCGACAACGATGGCGATGGCACCATCACCACCACCTCTCCCTCCCCGCGGTTGGTGGTAGCGTGGATGAAATGACCTAAAATTTCCCAAATGAATTTAAACTGGTTTTTCTAATTGGTTTTGAATTTGAATTTGCTAGGTTGGGCCCTCAACTGTTTTGGTCTTCTGACCCATCTTCCTGGCCGCTACGGCCTAATCGCCGCGACCGCCACCGCCGCCATCTTGTCTCGTCTTCGCACGCTGCGTTCGTGCTCATCGGCCGCTGCTCACGCCGCACCACCCATCGCCGCCGGCCCCGCGCGTGAACGAGCTCTCTCTCCCCTTACCCGCACGGGTATAAGACGCCCCCCCGTGTAAAATCCCCAATTTTGGTCTTCTGTCAAAGGCTAATTTAAACTAATTAAATTCAAAATTCGGTTCTTCCTCGGTGTTTAAATTAACTTGGCATCCTTATCTTTTCAAAACCGGAGTTCAATCCTTCATCGTCCGAAAAATCGAATTTCCAAATTCCGGTCCATACCCGAAATTCCACTCGAGTTCCAAAATGCTCCAAAAATCCCGAAACCTATTACATTAGGTTCCAAATATTCCAAAAAAATTTTAGGAATTTTCCCAAAATTTTTGGAAACCTTTTGGTATTTTATCTCTCACAGCCTTTCGTTAAATGCTCTTTATTCGTTCCGGAATTCTCTAAATTCCAAATTTCATCCAAATTCCGCGAAACTAATTTTATTGGGTTTGAAATAATCCCTAATATTTTTGGGAATTTTTCCGGGGTTTTTATATCATTTTTATTATTTTATCTCTCGCGCATAACTGTTCACTTACTCCGGCCAATCAGGAGGCGACACGTGGCATGGCACTATTTGGGCTTCTTCCTCATACGATGGTTCCAATTCCAGAAGAACATAGAAGCTCCATTCATGGCTTCTCTCATTCAAATCCTCATATCTCCCTCTTTAATGCCTCAAATCACTCATGACCGGATTCGTTGGAGAGGTAATGGCGAGGAGTTTCCATTCCTCATGTTCATTAGCCCCCTAATCACAACGGAAACGGTCCAATCCACCAAAAACCACATTAGGCTTAAATGGTCATAACTTGGCCGTTTCTCCACGAAATCACGCGAGTCCACTTCTTAAACCTTCGTCCCGGAGCCCTCTGTCCCGTACTCACTTCCATTCGCAGCAGCTCCATCCCATCTCACCGGAAAATCGCAGGAACCGACGACAAACACCGTTCTTCGATCTTGCCGCGGTATCTTTCGCTCTTGTGAGTCAAATTCGAGTCCGCTTGTGCCATTGCGTGTGCATGGATGCCATGGACTAAACCCCTCAATCAATTTCAGGGTTCATCAAGATTCGACTTCGAATTTCACATTTGAACCTCTACGACCGAACCACTGTTCATCGACGAATTCATCGTTTCCGGTAATCCTTTTCGCAATTCCTCGCAATCTTAGACTCCTTTGGATATCCTCTAGTTGGTGTTTCATTCAATTTGCAATCTCGTGGTTTAGTTTCTAGTAATTTTTGGGTTTTGGTCTTTGCTACTGTTACGCCCTCTGGTGCGGCTCACCGCGGCAGCTTGACGCCACCCCCCTCTGGCGGCCTTGGCTTCCCTCGCGCCACCCCTCCCATGGCGTCGCCCCGCTTGCCACCGCTCGGCTCACACCGCCCATTGCCTCGGGTGCCCCAGGCCTACCAGGAGCCCCTAGCCAGGCTCCCGCATGCCGAGCCCTCGCTGGCCCCACGCCATCCCCCACCGCCGCCGTGGCCGTGCGCCTCACGCCGCCAGCCGCCATGTGGCCCCCACCTCGTTGGCGCATGGGGAGCTTCAAGCTCCCCTGTTCTTGCCTTGTGGGGAACAAGGCTCCCCTCCATGACAATGGGGCCCCACATGTAATAGAGAGAAAGGAAATTAGAAAATCAAGAAAAAGAAAAGATGCCAAAAGAATATTCCTTGTCTTCCATTTTCCATCCTTTTCAGATTTCGAATGCTCATAACTTTTTCATCCGAACTCCAAATTGACCCGTTCAAATTCCTAAATTCATATAAATTCAAGATCTACTTGCCAGTGTAATTTTTATAAATTTTGATTTTATTTTATTTTATTTTATTTTATTTATTTTGCTGTACCGTTTTGCGCGTAGCCGAAGATCCCGCCGAATCCGCTGACACCGCCGCCGAACTTCAAGGTTTCGAGACTCTCGCCGCGAACGAAGGCATGTCTCCTTGATGCACCTTGGTCCTATGTTTTGAAATGATTTACACTGTTTTATAAATTGTTTATACTCGTATGTCAAATATAGATGGTTAGCTATTACCGAATTGCTGTCAACTCCTTGATTATTGTTATCCATGTTCATTTGTAACCCTAGGACACTTTGCTATGTCATGATTAAATAATTTTGTGACCCCTATTGATTAGTGCGGTAGTATGCTTAGTTGCAAAGTGGATTAAATTGACCCATGGGTGGGATTTCGTCAAAGGTATGATTTAAATAATATTTGGAAAATATTAGCATAGTATTTGCTGCTGTTTTTATAAAATGAAAATTAAATGAAAAATGGTTTGGAATTGGGCGGAATGGATTGTCGGGCAGGTGCGGATGGAGCACTAGTTTCATTGTGCAAGTACCGCCCCAAGTCAATTAAGGATTGACGCTTATGACTGCCCATTCTAAGCATTACCGTACAACCACATGTCTATAATGGGTACGACCTGGCTGAATAATTTGTAGAAATCTAATTTAGACTCGCCAGTTGGTGTAATGTGGGTGCCAGATAGAGGCAAGTCGTACTTCCCACACGGCGCAAGAGGGGGCTTCTGTACTGGGCAGATGGAACCCTAACAGCGGTGAAACCTCAGCGGGTGGGTCGGTTAGGCATATACATTGTAAAGGCATTATCATGATATCTCTGCCGGCACACCTAAGGAAGTGTGTTGATAGCTTGGCATCAAAAGAATATCATGTCTTGTGGGTAAAGCTGTACACCTCTGCAGAGTTAAAACTATTCGAATAGCCATGCCTACGGTCAAGGGCAAAGCGAAGAATGCTTTCATACTGGTAGACTTTGGTTTTGGTTTTAAAAATTAATGATGTTTTGTTTTTGGGAGTCGGGAGTGGTTAGAACTCTCGGATGTTTAATTGGCGGATTGAGCCAATCCGGTAGATGGAACCTGTTTTGATCATGACGGATAGAGTCATGAGTTGGTTTACCTTAATCTTTTAAAATGTGGCGGATAGAGCCTCTATACTAGTGAGGGTGGATAGAACCTTCACCAAAATAACAAATAACTTCAATTGTTAAATAGTTGCAAAAAATTGCTTTGTGAAAACTAATATTAAGTATAGTTTGATGAAACATGGCTTTGTGCAAAAGAACCTTAATAAAGCCTTCCTTGGAAAGCCAAACATGTTGCATAACTTCCCAGACTTGCTGAGTACTTTTGTACTCACATGCTCCCCAAATGTTGTCATCAGAGAATTTCCAAGACACCATTGAAGAAAATGAGTTCTACACCGAGGAGTATGAGGAAGATCGCCAGGATAGTTGAGCTCGCGCTCCTAATCGTTGCCTGTGGAATCATTTGGGTTTTACCTTTTTGTTATTTGTTTTTGCTGTTGCTGAACTCTGGTCATGTGACCATATGATGTAATAAATAGCCATGTGGTTGGTACACTATATTTATGTTATTATTTCGTTTCGTTCGGTAATGATTCATCAATGTGACTGTGTGTACTAGCTACTGATCTGGGACTAGTATAGAAATACACAGGAGATTCCGGATAGCCGATCCGGGGTCCCACAGCGGTGGTATCAGAGCCTGGATGACTGTAGGGCGTGACCTATTTAGAATGGCAAAGCCTTAGGGATTATTATTTTTATAAAAACACATTTATGAAATTTTAAGTTCCTCTGCTTCTATCTTTTCTGTCTTAGTGTCTTAAGCTTACCTTATCCTTTATTTAAAATTGGTTACTAAACTTGTCTTGTTTCAAAATGTGTAGATGTCGGTTTACACCACGTACGCTGCGATGGTTGGAGGTTTTTGCGAGGAGCTTTCGTTGATGCTCCAAGAGTTGGGTTTTCCTCACCGCCCGAAGTATCGTTGCACCTCCGTGCCCAGCATCGGCTACAGCACCAGGAAGGTCAGGCTGTTGGTGTACGCCAGAAGTCGGAGCCTAGCAGAGGATCGTCCTTTTTTACTTCACTTCGGAGCGACTGAGGATGGGAGATGCATTACAGGGCGCTGCAAGGCAGGCCTTGCTCCACCTGGGAGATAGCTACAACGATAGGCTGGAAGACACACCGTACCGGCTTTTTCCTTGCCACCAGGAGGGGAGGTGTCACAGCAGGTTCAGGAGTTCGGACAGGGAGGCTGATCCGACGATCGTGCACATGGGTTCGCTCATCCGAGCACAGGATGAGGCCTATGTTAGCACCACTCACGAGCTCCAGGACGTGTACCAGGAGTTAGTTGTAGCTTGAGAGGAGATTCGCCAGCTGAAGGAGAATCATGAGCCGTTTTTTTATTTCCTTTTCTTTTTTTGGGTTTAAATAATCCAGGAAAATCCAGAAAATTTTTGAAAAATTGAAAAAGGAGAAAAAATACACCATCTTGATCGTTTCGAACCACTGAGTCCAAAAACGGCTCCGCTCTGCCAAGTGAAGCTCCCAAAATTTCCGAAATACCCAAATTACCCTTGAGCCTCCTTCGGTCCATTTTCGTTTTCTGTTTTCGTTCCATTTTCGTTTTCGTTTTTCGTTTTCATTCTTCGTTTTCGTTTTTGTTTTCCGTCCATTTTCCATTTTTTGGTTTCATTTTTTGTTTTCATTTTCGTCCGCCATTTTCATTTCGTTTATCGTTTATTTACCGTTTTTTGTTCGCTTACGCTAAGCAGACGCCGAGTATGACTACAGCCACTACACCCTAGACGACCCCTCAGCCTAGCAAGGCAAGCCGTACACCTTTGAACATGTTGAACCCTATTGCTCATAAAATATTAGTATTTAAATTTCCTAATGCATTATTTTTCTCGTATTTTAATTATTGGAAATGGTTGATTTTAGAATGACATGCTGCTTAGTTACCACCAAAATTGCTCTTAGCCTCCTTGATATTGTCAAGCCATATTAACCATTGAATAACCCTAGTTAATCATTATGTACCCCATAGTTAGATGTTTATCTTGATAGTTTCACTTCAAATCTTCAAAAGAGAATGAAAATTGTGGCGGGCAGTTGGCTCGATGCCTTTTTAAAACTGTGCTACAGTTAGGGGGACAGTATTGGGCTAGCCACGAGGTGGATGTGATTTTGATCCCCGGTTGATGATTGAATCCACGGTTTGACTAGTGGCTGGTGCAAGCAGGTACCAGTTTGGGATTGTGGTTGGATAAAATGGCTCGGTCTTTGGCAATATAAGGTTAAAACCCCCTTAATCAAAGTAAATAACTTAAGTTTTTGCTCAACCACAAGTTGGCACCGGTCAGTTCAGTTGAACTATTTCCCAACATAGCTCAGTACATTGTTCATCCCCTGAAAATACCTACAGGTAGTATACCATTTTCAGTGAGGAGAATGGGGTGCAGCATTCCCAGCAGGGTAATGATTGGTGGGGTGGAATGGGAATGAACGTTGGAGCATCATTCACTGGCTTTCACAACGGTAGGTACCCACTCAGTATTGGATCGTGTCTCCTGCCTTAGCCAGTGGGGTCTCAAGAATAGTGGGTCCAAGGACCTATCGGGTAGGAGCTACCATGGGGATGTTCAACAAAAGACTGTAATTATCTCGGCCTGGCCGCATGCATTTAAGTTGCATGTAATCGCTTGGCATTAATGGTCGTAGATATCTTGTGGATAAAGCTGAGCAGCTCTACAGAGTCAAATTAATGGTATTCAAATACACTGCACTTCCGGTAATTGAAGCTAAGTTTGAACTGGGGTGACTCACATAACCTAGCTCAAGTAGTTATTGAAGAAATTTTGAGAATGTGGCTTAATTGTGTTACCTTTGTGGAACCCCCTTACTATTATTTTATGGTTTGTGTTTCAAATGTAATTAACTTGAAAATAAAACTGCATCCACGATAACTGAAACATGTGCCAAATCATTTGTTAATTCCTTGCATGTAGAAATCAGTATCCTTCCGTGCGGCTTGTTGAGTACTGTTGTGTACTCATTCTTGCTCAATCCCAACCCTTTCAGAGTTCCAAGAAGCTGGAGATTATCAAAAACAATCATAGATGGTAATTTGGTTTGGTTTTAAGGTCTTAGTCTTTTGCTCAGGTCTACCTGTGAGGTGTTTTGAATGTAATCTATTAGGCCCAGCTGCGCCCCTTTTCTGTAAAAACTTGACCATTAGGCCTTATATTCAATAAAAAGAGTTGATATTCATCAATTGTCTGGCAATGAGTGCTTGTCTCCCGATAACTAATCTTCCTAGGTAGCTGTTGAGGTATTTAAACATACAACCTAAAAAGGAGGTCCGTTACAAGTGGTATCAGAGCCGAGGCTTGACCATAGATTAAGACCTTAGGTTGGCTTAGGAAAAATCTTTATAAAAATTATTTTTTTTAACTTACAAACAAAACGAGTTACAAAAATATAAGTAATATTGTTGTCTCCTCCTCCCTTTTCTACCTTACCTCCCTCTAGAAGCTCATCTTTTCCCTTCCTGTTTTGTTTTAAGTTTTCCCTACTCAACTAAACCTCAAAATCTTCGCTGTTCGCAAAATGGCTCGTCGGTCTTCACCAGCAACTGCACGACGCCGTCAGCTGTAGTTATGACCATAGAAAAGGCCAAAGATATAAAGAGATAAAATGGAATATTGACAAAATACATAATGAAAGAGGCAAATCCCAGTGGAGAGCTAAAGAACCAAGGACCTTCCATAAGCAACACTCAGCCAATATAGCTGCAAACCCTGCACTACCCTATTTTAGGTGTGGATGCACTGGCTATTAGTCACGCAATTGCCGTAGTTGAAGCATTTGATAGACCATTAATGCAATCAGATGAAAAGGTAAAAAAGATCCAGGGGAACAAAGTTGATGCACAATTCACCATTCAACCAATTGTTAATACATATAGGTTGAAATGCAAAGTGTGCCCTAACATTGTTTCCCCAGTTCTTTTTTGGCTTTTTCAGTGGATTTTATGTAAATGTCTTCTAAATGCTTTGGTGTGCGGTAGTTGCTGACTAATGGCCACTACATCCATACCTAAATCAGGGTTGTGTGGGATAAGCGGTCTTGTTGGCTGAGTCTCTCTTCTGGAAGCTCTCTGGACCATTGTATTTACCTCTCCACTAGGCCTTGCTTCTTCCATTATTTATTATGACATTCTTCAGTTTTTCCCATTTATGACTTGGGCCTTTTCCGCAGATATGGCTATTGCTAGCCAATTGAGCATCAGCATTCACTTCGGGCATTGCCTGAGTTTCATTGGGAAAAATATGATAATTCTTCACTAGGAGTTCATCATATTTCTCTACTTCGATCAAAGTGTAGATAAGCTCAGAATAATTGTGATATTTGGAATGACGGTACTGTTACTACATGTTGGGACCCGAATATGTAAATCCGGACCATCTGTGTATTATGCACTAGTCTAGGATAACGTTAGTGCACATAGTTTTAACATAGATGCCTATCACAATCATACACAGTGAAAACATAATAAAAAGCCTTATTTAATATATATAAAGCTGTTGAATGACCTTAAGGTCAACTTTACACTTGTGAGGCTTCGATGGCATCAACTCAGAATGATTATGAAAGACCGAGATGGCGATCAGAGGGGGGTGAATGATCCCAAATAAAATTTTCCCCACTCAAAGTACTCAAGATAATCCCGCAAAGAAACTCGGTGCTCCTCAAAATCGCAAAACCCGCAAAATCGGGAACGACTGGACAACTATGTGTATCCCTAGTTTACATGGATGAGAACCATGAATCATGTGAGGGATTTTTAAATCACAATCCTGGTTGTAAGTGTCCAAAGCAAAGAGGGATCAATTCAAATACATCTTTTCTAAAAGAGATCAAGCCAAAACACAAAAGCCTCTTTTAGAAAAGCAAAAACAGATTTTTCAGGAATTTTCCTCAATTAGAGAAGGTGGATGGTGGACTTCTGTTGCTCCAAAAATTTTAGGAATTTTTCACCCTGTGAGCAGATGAGTCGTGAAGTACTCCACCAAAAATCACCACCAAAATCCTTCTACAAAAATCAGGAAAAATCAAGGACTACAAACAGTCAGGATCTTCAATCAGGAATTTTGGGGCTCGGTTTTCACCCCATAGCTCCCAAATGGTGCAACCAGTGGACTTCACAAAAATGTAAAGAAAATCTTTGTATTTTCTGGTTGGAAGGTTTACAAAGCCTCACTTCATGTGGGCAAAGCTCAAAGGAGCAACTCAAACCTTCAAGTGAGGGAGGGCACCCGTCCCCCTCTATTTATACTACTCTAGGGCCACCTACCACCCTTGGATGAGTCCCAAACCCTAGGGCACTCCACCAAGGGCTAGGATTAACCCACTCATTTCACCCCACACATGGGCTTTACATGGGCCACATTGGCTACACATGGGTTTTAAACAAAACCCGGTCAACCCGATGCAACGGGTCTTCATCCGCTGGACTTGACCGCTCAGTTTCCGCCTCTTCGAGCCTCCAACCCGAACCGGAAACCTTGAGCCACCTCAAGTCCATTTCCATGACGTCCAAGTGATCCTAGTTTGAGCCCAACCATCTCGTCGGCATCCTCGACCGCTTCGGACCTCGGTTCTCCCAACCTAGTCCCGGTACTCACCAACGACCATAGCTGCCTCAGGAACCTGTACCACAAGGACCAAACTATTTTGCACATAGCACAATATACTTACCTTTTTCTTCCTGCATGTTAGTCCACAATTATCATAAATTCAAACATGCAATGCCAAGTCAAATCAAACTCAAACCTGAGCACACCTTGCTCAAATAAAGTCAAATACTCATCACAAACATGGATGGACCTCTACATGGTCCTTCAGATTAAACAGCAGCAGAATGAAGAACGTCGGTGAATCCCATCAATATACCATAGACACCTGACAAGGTTCAACTCCTAAATATTCACCTCCTCGTAGAATTCTCCTCCAACGCAAATGTAGACTTCTCTTCAATTGGTGATTTGTTTGTTGTACGGGGGTTAGTACATAAAGCACTCAATAAGTTGTGCACATAATGCAAGTCTATTAACTACATTCATGGCTTATTCCAAATGAATAACCACATCTTCTTCCCCTCCCGGTACCGGCGCTGGAGGAGGAGAGCTGTTTGATCTGATGAGCCCTAGCCCGCAGGAGGAGTTAGGGAGCCACAACCGCAACACGCACCATGGCATCGGGGGCGATGAAGCCAACGACGGTGCGTACGAGGTGATGTCTAGCTACGACTTCCAACCCATCCGCGCCGCCGCCGCCCCCCCTGTGTACGTCGCCTCGGCGAACCTTTGGTAGTCGTCGGACTCCAAGGCCGCATCGTCCAACCTCATGGTAATATGCCTAGATACCTCCCCCGCGGATGGCTCTGCTGATAGATCTGTTCCTTGTGCCACTTCACCCGCTAATCGAACAAACAAATGTTTGTAATTTTTGTTTAGGTTGTTTGCTTCCTGGCCATAATAGTTTAGTAATTGGTAGTTAATAGTTGGTTCTGGACTAGGTCGATTTCCATTACGGCTAAATGAAATTGATGTGGCTGCTCACTTGCTACTACTTGATTCAAAAAGGGATAATACATGGCCCTGACCCCTAAAAGCATTTTGCGAGATGACTAGATGTTGATATAGCATTATTTTCTGTGGTTCCTTTTATGATTGTTTTAGTCGCTCTTCTCGTAATTGCTATACATTCGCAACTTGTGGCTGATTGTTTTATGCTCCCTGTGGTTGCTCCTTTTCATAGTCTCGTAGGTCTTATATCTATCTGAAACATGCATGTGAATGCCATGTTATGTAATTTGGTTAGGTCAAAGATTGTGTAGGATGTTTTTGATAGTTTTGTTGAAGGGCTAGAAAAGATAGTATCTGGAAACACTGTGCAGGATGGTTTTTATAATTCCACCCATCTTGTATGGTCATTCCAGCGTATCCATGACATATGTGTGTAGGGGTGTAAATGGGTCGGGTAATACCCGACCCGTACCCGTACCCGGATGCAAAATTACCCTAATGGAAAACTATTTTACACTATCCGCCGGGTACGGGTAGTACCCGGGTAGGTTAGGTTAAGGTTTGGATCGGATACAGGATCGGCAATACCCGGTGGATACAGATTGGGTTCGGGTACCCGAATAATTCACCCAATTCGGGTACTCGATATAATCATGCTGTGCCCACTGCCCAGTGCCCACAGCCCACAAGGCACATGCCCTAATCCCCTCCCCCGATGCCCCTCATCGCCTCCAAGCCCTAATCCCCTCCCCTCTAGGCTCCCAGCCGCCGCCTGCTCAATGCTCACGCGACCGTTCACTGCTATGGCTCCCAGGTCGGTCCTCTGCTACGAGCCTACGGCTCCCAGGTCACCAGGTCGGTCCCCTCCTCCTCCGTCTCATTCTCGTTTCTTCATTTCTCCCCCCTAGCATTGCTTGGATCGGTCTTCTCTGGCCGCTGCTCGTCTCCACTGGCTTCTTCCTCGTGGCCGTCGCCATGCTGCTTCGGATCTCGCCGGCGCCCCCAGGTGTCGACGAGTCCGGCAAGGAGCTGATCGACTTCGTCGCTGTGTGCCGCCCGGGGCATCACCCCACAGAGGCGGCAGTGGCAGCCGTGGAGACGCCGCTGGAGTCAGAGATCTAGAGGCCGGAGGACCACACAGAGTAGGATTTGTGGTGTCTGAGTTGTGAATGGTGCTTATGTGCTCAGAGATGTTTTGGTTCTTTGTCTAGAGATTGGCAAGCCATCTGTAGGGTATAAGAACTAGATGCCATATTTTCCGAGGGGTGTTCAGATGATTGATATGCTGGAGCATGCTGATTAATAGTATCTTGTCAATAGATTGTGAAGTGACCAACTGAGTCAGGCTGTAGTTTACCAACTTGGTCATGGGATTGCAGTACTGATGCATTAAGTGTGCTCTATGCACAAGCCATAACTATGTTTGCAGAATTGTGAATTGAAATAAGTTCGCCTTGAAATAAGCAATCTGTGATGACATGTCTAGTTAACTAAGGATGAATCATGTGAGAACATTGCAAAAGATCACTTCGAACCGGTACAGTAAGCAGTCCTTTGTGATTCCTAATACTAATATTTTGATCATGTGCTAGATTCGAAGACCAGACACCCAACTTTTGTCCTGCCTTATGTCTAGATGATTTGGTAGTTTTTTTGCTTGTTTAGTAGTACTTTGATGAAGCGACAATGCAACGGTTTGAATAATTTTCTAGTAAATTTTTTTTCCTGCAGGTACCATCCAGATAAGAATGCAGACGACCATGTTGCCTCAGAGAAGTTCCAAGAAGCCACATTCTCTTACAACATCCTGTCGGACTTAGATAAGAAGTGGCAGTATGATTCCTCAGGATTCAAGGTGATTTATGGCATGATTTGAATAGTTTGAGCTGCTTGTTTTTCTTGTGTGACTGTAATGCTTTTATTACCATTCAGGCCATCGAAGCAGACAGTCAGAAACTGGAGCTGGACCTATCAAGTCTGAACACTCTAAATACAATGTTTGCTGCTCTGTTTAGGTAGCTTGTTAAGGATATAGCTATTTCATTTGATAATATTTGCCTGGTTATGTAATGATAGTTATGTTTGTGTAGCAAGCTAGGAGTACCAATCAAGACCACAATTTTAGCAACAGTTTTAGAGGAGGCATTGAATGGGTCAGTGGAGATTTATCATCTTCAGGGCAAATCAGTATGTTGGAAGGTTGGTAACTACCTCCATTGTTTCTTCTCTATGCATTTTTTTTTCTAGTGATTAATATTTCAAACAATCAGCTCATTTTTATTCTGTGGACATAACAAACAAAGAAGCCAAATTGAGGTTAGTGTGTAGAGTACATTCAACTGCTAAAAGTAAATTCAAGGTTAGTTGCAAACTTGTCGTTAGGATGTCTCTCATGTGGTTTTATTCTTGGCCACGGACAATTACATTCAACATCTACAAGCAAATTCCTGAAGAATGTTGGATTACATTCAACATCTACAAACTCTACAAAGGTGAGGAACAGCTTGAGGAGGAGAGACGAGGAGCTGCTGAACTTCGAAAGACCGTTGAGCAACAACAGCAAGAAGTAGAAGACTCATCAGATGATGCACTGATAAGAACCCAAAAGGAAATGGATGATATAAAGAAGAGGCAAGAGGAGAATGATGCAATTATTTGCCGTCTCATGCGAATGGCTGGTCAAGCCAACTTGTGAGTTTATGAATCTGTTCACTAGTAACATGTGGATCTGTTTAGACAAGGATACTTATTTTTGCATGGCTGGTTACCTGGTTCAATGGTACTAGCTTGAAGTGGTGGTTTAAGTACTGTGAACACATTTTGTGACTCTTAATGTATCTGTGGATATTTCGTGCTGCTTTGTGAAATGTATTGATTGGTCTCCTGAAAATATTGTGTGCTGTGCATGAAATTTGTGTTGTGGTTGTAAAAATGAATCATATGTGAGCTGACAGAGGTGTTAAATGACGAAACTTCATGGGGATGCTACATCTATCTATGATGAAATTATTCATCACAGAAAATGATAGATCGTTACTTCCATGACGAAAATTCATGTCCACGTGACAGTCTTCAGTGACAAAAACATTTGCATCACAAGACGTGCCACGTCACCCCACACCTTAGCTGCTGATGTGGCATTGGACTATTCTATGATGAAAATGCATGTCCACGTGGCACTCATCTGTGACGAAACATTTACGTCATAAGATGTGCCACATCACCACACACCTTGGTTGATTAAGTGGCACTAGGGTGATCCATGACGAAAATACATGATGTTTTGGGTACAATTAAAGACGGCTATATTCGTCATAAAATTGAACTCTTCGCTGACGGAAATGTAATTTGTCACAGAAAAGTTGATTTATTATGACGAAAATAAGCAATTCGTCACTAAAAACTTTCTATGACGCACTTTCTATGACAAGTAGAATTTTGTCATAAAGTCGTCATAAAATACCTACAATGACGATTTCGGGACTAATGATGACGAGTTTAGACCGTCATTAAAAATCACTTTTCTTGTAGTGATATTAGGCACCCTACAAGAGAAAATGAATCTAATAAAGAGAGAAAACTTTGCCACATACTTCTGTGTGTGCTCTATGTTCTTGTTTTTTTTATTTTATTGGCGTGCTGTTGATTGGTGTGAGTGAACAACTATGTTTTACAACAAGTATCTCACAAGTTCATGATTGTTCACTAGTACAAAAATCGTCATTAGTGGCGGTTTTCAAACCGTCCCAGATTAAGTGCAACGCTTCAGCCCATCCTAGTACTATTCCCGACTCTCACCCAAGCACACTTAACTTCGAAGTTCTAATGGGATCCAGCGGATTTAACTTCCCTAGAGATCACTCATCCTAGTGCTACTCTCACCCAAACACACTTAACTTCAGAGTTCTTATAGGATTCAGTGCTTTAGTGCTGGTATGATCGCATGTGATGTGTAACGCGTCCTTCTCACCTTAACCCCGCAGAGCACCCAAACATCGATTTTAATGTTATCATACTCCGAACACGGTTTGAGCTATATTTTAGTATTGTCATACTCCGAAACGGGTACAAAACTTCGGAGGCCGTTTTGAGACCCTAAACAACGTTTTTTTTTTAATTCTGTCACCGCGCTCGCACTCAAACAAATCATCATTAAAAGACATGTTGATTTTTGGGATGGAACTTCTCATTAGCTTTCCAACGAGCCAAAGAACGCCACGATCGAAGTTACGAGTCAAAAGTTATGACTATTTTAGTAAACATGTTCGGATTTTCTATTTGCAAACCGAATCAGTCTTGTTTGCCCAAAAGATAAATTGGAGAGATCATCGTGCTGATTCCAGAAAGTACAAGAACACCCCGATCGGAATTACGAGTCAAAAGTTTTGATATTTTTACTAACCATGCAAAATATTGTTTGTGACCGCCACAAATAATACTATCAGTGACGGTTTTAGCCAAAAACCGTCACAGATACTCATATTATCAGTTGCGGTTTTTGGCTAAAACCTTCACATATACTCATATTATCAGTGACGGTTTTTTGCTAAAACCACCACAAATACTCGTAATTATTTGTGATGGTTTTTCTTTGGAACCGTCATAAATAGTTCCAAAAGTATTTGTGAAGGCTTAAAAAAAACCGCTATAAATAACGCATTATTTGTGGCGGTTTCAAATAAAAACCATCACAAATGGTACTCCCGCCATTTTGAATTTTAAAATCATCATTGATAATTCTATTTGTGGTGGTTTCAAAAAAACTGCCACAAATAGGATGTCACCTATGTGGTGTTTTGTAGTAGTGGTTTGACAATCCTCCTTCCTGGCTTTTGCTTACTCATCTGTTTTCCATTGACGTGGACGCCATGACGTGCTACCTGGGGTATGAATTAGGTGTATTGTGGTTAACTGCATCCGTGCCATATCCCTCTATGTACAATGGTTACATTCAGCTGTCTATAAAAGATGATAAGTAGGATTTGAAGTGATGTGGAGGAGAGAGGAGAAAGAGAGAGAAGATTGTTGTCTACTATTTAATAGACAGTTTTAGATTTTATGTACCATTGTATAGACAGTCTGTTAATTGAATGAGAGACCATTACAGACAATTATATAGACGATATATTGTATGAATTATTTTTAATGCTATCTATAGATGATATAAAGCTATATTATAAACAGCTACCATCTATACCACTGTACATGCCCTAATTCGGCTCGCGCATAGCCTTTCCTCATCTCAAGGAGTGAAACAAATACAAACGTTTTGGCTATGGTGAAACGCCTCGGACCAACCTGATACGTAGGGGGGGCAATCGTTCAGCGGAAAGGAGTCGCTGGAGCATGTTTCGAACTCCGATGGACTTCCCGGGGGTATTTATATTTTTTTCTATTCTATTTCCTCTTTTTATTTGTTTTGAGTTTTGCGCCTGCAAACGATTAAGACTCGTATACCTACAAGTAACAACGAACTGATTGGTTTGCATAATTGTATCCAACATTCCGGACGCAACAAGCTATACTTTTAGTGTCAAACATTATGATGTTTATTAAGAATAAGACAAACCACGAAGTGCCTATCCCAATATATTTTGATGCTACCAAACAAGACAAGTGACCGCCAAGTCGTAGACTCGTAGCATAGCAGCGTGTCACTTAATCTTTCTGATTTGGTGACTAGAGTTTGATGTTTACCATGATTCCTACCAACCATATGCTAGGTTGGATATATAAAAACTAGAAAGATTCGCGCGCTTCGCCGCGCCGTTAATGATATTGTTTGTCTGATAGAGATCAAGCATGACATGGTTTAGAAATGCAAAGATAAACTGCATTCGGTTTAACTGAAGAGTAAAAATGAAGGAAAGACGAAATACATCATTTATCAAGTATCTAATTCAATCAATATTCAATGGATGCACGTATGCAAAATACTAATTATTCATGCACAAACAAATTTAATCTATTGATTCGAATCTCAGTGTTTCATCGATGAATCCAACGTGTGATCAGGTAGTCACAGTGAAAGAAATATCCGTCGATAAGTACCTGAACCCTAGATAGTCAGGCTAGATTTTTTTATATAAAATCCTATTCGTAAGCATGCAGGAGTTCAAAGGGTTTTTTAAAGCATGATAAAGCCTGGGTATGGCCTGACAAGCAAGAATTAAAGCATGATAAATCCCCTAGGTAGCAAGAGCAAGCAAAACACACCCAGCATCAAATACAACTCACCCAAAAGGTGGGAAACTCCCCATCCAGCCTCCAACAACCATTGGCATAGGTGGTGTAACAGCAGGTAGAGCTGCAAGACAAGAAGAATGACGGATCAAAAAAAACACCTTTACAAAACCAAGGACCAAATGCAAAGAACACAGCAAAATTATTACGGGATTTCTCATGCTTTATCCCAGTCTTTGATGACTTATGCTGCTGCTGTGGTGCCCGTCGTTCTGATGGCGATTTTTCATCACCAAGGCTGGGTTTCTCCAAATCCAACTGCAGCTTGAGCTTCTTTGTAGCGAGCTCATCTCCAGCCCTCTGTACCTTCTCGTCTTCCATATTGATTTCCACCCCTCTCCGAGCCCACTCGCCATCTTTCTTCTCACAATTTTCCCCCCGCCTAAAATTGAACCAAAAGAGGAATAAAAAAGATGAATCAGTATCAGACATCCAATGCTCCAACTGATGAGGCCAATCAAAAGAATTGGTGAAACTGAAGCGCGCACCATGTCCATTTCAGAATTCGATCCCTTCTTATCAGCATCAAGGTCGGAAGCGCCATCTCTATCAGGAGATAGCTTCCCAAGAGGGGCAGCCTGGAACCCAAAAAAAGGTCAGAAAAAGAGCCAAAAAAAACAAAGCAACAATGCCGGCAAAAATTGTCGCTTTCAATCTTTGCTCAACAAATTCCGCAAGACCAATTCAGCAACACACACAAGGAAGCATATACCAATCATGAGATCAATGCAAAACTTTTCTTGCCGAGCTCCATCAGATGCCAGCTCACTGAAAAAAAATTGTTCGCAAAATTGTGAATATACTAATCAAATCGGCACAATCCAAAGGAAATAATGGTTATCGCAACACCAATAATAAAAAAAATGCAAAAGGCCCACATCTTTATCAATCAAAAGTTAAGGACCATGAATCAAATTGCCTGAAGCGCAGGGAGGGAAGGATACTCACTGCCCAAAGATTCCAAAGGTTGATCTTAGTTCCTATCGCTCAAGTATGTTTCTGTAACAATGTCAAGGAAATGGAATGTGGCAGTGTATTCTGTTGCTATTCCAAATACAAATGATGAAATACCAAGTGCAAAGCAACTATAGTTTGGTGTGTTGGTAAACAATGTTGCATTTTCGTTATTTCGTTGTTTTGGTCTAATTATGGTCGAATCACTAATCACGAATGCTATAAAATCGTGCACATGTTTTAAGATACAGGTTCAGCCTCTATGTCAAAAGAACCAGTTACAACTAAGTGTTTGTCGATATTGGTTAATTATATTAGTATAAAAGTGAGGTAACGAAGATCTACCAAGCATCTTCTTAAAAAAACCTGCAAGGAAATATCAAATATGTGACAGAATCTTATCTGCCTCTTTTGTCTGACAAGTAAAAATGACGAAGAAGAAATGATTCAAACAAACTACAATTAATCAGTTATCATTACATTAAGCTAAAGGATGCATTTGTATACCACTTATAATTGCTCCAAACACACCTAACATTGCCATCACCTCAATCCTGTTGCTTTTCTTGACAAAATACTCTTGAAAATGTTGTTACAAAAATTGTATGAAATCTTTTCATGTATATATTTTTATTTTATGGCTAAGAAAATGAGACAATGAGGTTAGAACTGTAACAGCAACAAATTGACAATTATGTCTCAAAGAACGCACATACTCATCTCATGAGCACAGGGAAAACAGTAGAAATAGTAAATCAAGTTGGCGCTAACAAGGACCAGGTTCAGATAATAAGAACACTAAAGAAAAACGAAGTCCTCAACTTCTCATTAATCAGAGCAAAGTGCAGTTGCTTGTTGCCTCAACCGATAGATGATCTTGTGAGTTGCAAACATATTGCTGAAGAAGCTCCCAACGCCTTAGCTGAGTTGATAGATTGGTAACAAATCCTAGAAAGATGGTAGGAGGGAAAAATGATTAGCACAGGGAAATAGTGTAAGGAAAGGCATTGGCAGCATATCCAGATGACCAAATAAGCAAATAACAACATTATTTATTATATGTCTGAAAGCTGGGACTCAGTTGTTTAGGTGATAAAAAAAGATGTGCATACTCTATTTTGGAGCAACAAACCCCATTAAAGAACAAACCAAAGACTAAAACAAGGAAAATGTAGCAGTGGTCCAAGTCTTGCTCTATCAGGATAACTGGCTGAACTGCGCCATCAGATGCCTGCAATAGTTTTTTCTTAGGCAAACACACACAACAGAAAATATCATTTAGCAACCCATGTATATGCTTTCAAATATTAGAAAAACAACATGTAAAAGAAATAGGAAATACATTTTGTAAAGTGAAATAATCATTTGAGTATACCAAAATATTAGCAGCAATATGGAGACATTGAAATGCGAAGCAACTCTTGACCATAGACCATAGTTTTTTCACACAATTCTAGAATTTCACAACCCGGGCACAATGATAGAAAACCAGGAAAAGTAGTTCTTCATAGAGGTAGCAATGGATGGATGCAGCATTTACCTCTCAAGTCTCAAAAATCTCAACTTATATTCAACCAACATAAGAATATGTGTAATCAACAAAACTCAGCATCAAATCTCCGAAACATCCATACAAGTTTTACAGTAATCGATGCATCATAATTTGAGTACTAAGCAAGTCGTCCTCCTAGTGGGAAAAAGATGGAGAAAATCAGAAACAATTCAACCTGCAAGTAGAAATAAAAGACGTGCACCTTGGAACATATACAGGAAGCGATTGGCTGCATAAGACAACATAGTCAATGACCCAAGGGACAATAGCAAAGAGTAAAAACAAAGCTCAAAAATTTCAGATACTATTACATCAGTTCCTTCAAAGCATCTTATAGCAAACGATAGCTTTCTTTGTTAAGAAAAACTACAAAAATCAAATATCTCAATATTTTCAACACAACCAATCAAATGGCGATCACAGAATGTCCAGAAACCTTTTGCTGAAATGGTAAAAGGGGGCAAAAAATAAGTCTTTCATGCACCAGTAGTGTGTTTGTATTATCCAGAAACCAGAATGAACAATTTTATATATAGAATAATTTTGCCGGATGTAAACTCTAGCCGGACATTTTTGCACTTCAGTTAAAGCAGGGCATCCATAACCTCCTGATCTATAATGAATAAAATTGCAGGATAATCTGTTATCATAAGAAAGCAACATACCATGTGATATTCATATATGCAATAGCTTCCCAATCTGCCATAAGGTAAGTCAAGGGGATATCCAGTTTGGATAAATATCTGCCAGATGCAAGAAACATATCCTGTTAGGAAAGGCAAAGGCAGAGGGCGAGGGAGGGAGAGAGGAAAAGCAGACCTCAGGATTCTTGTCCATTTCTTTTGTGAGAGCTCCAATTGTCCCAGGATGCAGTCTCACGTCATCGTCCAGAAACAAAACATATTTGCTGTCCTTGTGCATCTTTTCAACACCAATCTGTTTCAGTGCATGAGCAAAAGTCTGTTACCCTGTCACCTCATTGGGCTTGTTTGGTAAATAGAGAATAAGACCAATAGATGATCCTATAATAGCTGCAGAAAATTTGAAATTTCCCCTGTTGAGTTCGTTTAAAATCATCATCCCACCATGCTCGCAAGATACAGCACATACAGGTTACAACTTATCAACTTTTCATGTTCTTTAGATAATTTAAATAGTGAGGAACGAAAGATATGTAAAAGAATTATGTAACGACAGCATGTGTGTATGTACTAAGAGAGAAGGGAAGGGAGAAGAAAGACATCAGTGTCATCCCTTTGTATTTTCAATTGATACCAATACTTAATAGCATTCCAAGTGCAATAAACTAACAGTGCATTTAGAAGCATGAGCAAAATAGAACATTCAACTTCGCTAAATGTGAAAGGATAACAGAATAAACATTATGGGTGTTAATGAAGTGCTTTACGTACTAACTGATTATGAATTTTCTGGCTACACGTTGTTGAGAACCCAGCAACAATCACCCTTGCCTCTAATTTGTCCTGAAAATTATATGATCTAAAAAGGTTACAACGGATGAAGAGAGCTATGGACAGATGAGATGCATAACTTGGGAGAATAAGACTTTTAGTTACTTATGAGGGCATTCAACTACCTTGTATTCTGCGATAAAACAAGAAATAGCATGATAAGCTGGATCATCTTTGCTTTCTACTACAAACAAGAATTCTAATGGTCCCCCATAAAGAGAGGTAATCTGCATTTTGATGGGTGTTAATAGCGTAATAACTAACACTATAAACAACAATGGTTACAAATTGCAGTCTGACCATACCTAAGTTGTCCAATTTTGCAAATTGTGTTCACCAAAGCCCTCCAAGGACATGTTTACAGAGACCCTAGGTAATTTCTCCTGAACAGAGTGTTCAAGCTCATCTATGTCATCAAAAAGAAATGCAAAACTATTTCCATCTTCAATTTTGCACCTTATCTTCCATATTTCTTTTTTTTCTAGTAAGAAAGCATTGATTGTAAAACAAAACCAGTTTGCCGCTGGATTTCTGGCCATGACAAAAAATAACCAATGAAAATTTAAATTACAGAATTGCTTTCTTGAAGATCCACATTACCTGACAAATGTGGCAACAACCCAACCAAGAGCAAGTGTTAAGCAGATCAAACACCCCTACATAAATTGTGGGAAATCGCATTAAAAAAAGAAGCAAGCTGTAGTGTAAATGGTAAAAGTAAAGTTGAAGCATCAAAACAATATAAATACTCAGCTTCAGGAAAAAATCTAAACTTTAACCTAGACTACAGGATGTATACCATGTCATATTCTCATGTACACTAAAAATGAATCAAACAAAGGACGAATAACCCAAAAATGGAAACACATTACGCATACAAAACGAATAAAACAATTAGATCAACATCGCTTGTCTGAACGAAACTGACAAATGAACGAAACTGACAAATCAATAAAGCATACGCCCCCTATATCATAAGTATGCAAAAAATTGCCGGCTTGAGACGTAAAAATCAAACCTGTCCCTCACCCTCTCCAAATTACAACACTTCAGAAGCACAAATATCTCGTCTTCTCTCACTGTGAAACCTTGAACTTCCTTTCCCGCGAGGGTTGCGCCTTGATTGCACACAGGCGCCAGTAGAACTTCAAGCTAAGTTCCAATTGGTACGGAGAAGGAAATTTTCCACCCAAAATTACTCCTCGAAAGGGGTAGCGATGGAAATAATTCAAAAACTCGGCGCTTTCCGCAGCATCCAAAACAATTCCGCGCCACCGCCACAAATCGACTGCAATGCGAAGGGTTTGAGAGGGAGGAGCGGAGAGCTCGAGGGAGGCGGGGCTCACCTGGATCTGGAAGAATACGGTGATGGGGCTGCAGAAGGCGCGGCTCGCAGTGGCAAGCATCGCGTTGGCCGCGGCGGGGCCCTCCCGAAGCTTCTAGACGCTTCTAGGGAGAGGCGGAGGAGGAGGTGGTGTAGGAGGGGGAGGCTTGGTGAGGGGGAAACCGATCATCGAAGACGGTGGCAGCACGGTCGCCTAGCTAGATCTGGCAGGGGGAGGAGCTGCTAGGGGTTCGGCTTCGAGGGAATCGGACCAAGAGCTAGAGCGACGCGGCTGCACAGGCGTCGGCGGAAGATCGGCGCAAGGGTTGAGGGCGGTGGCCAACCGAACATCGGGGACGACAGCAACACGGTCGTCGACCTAGATCTATCCGGGGGCGGAGCCGCCAAGGTCTCGGTTTTGAGGGGATTGGACCAAGAGTTGGAGCGCCACCGGGAGGCGGAGACGCGGCTGCGCAGACGACGGCAGAAGAGTGGCGCGAGGGTTGAGGCGAGGAGGCCGGATCGACGATGCGGGGGGATGAATGAAGAGCAACGCGAGGGCTAAGGGACGCGAGGCTTCGAGAGCTCCGCGAGGACCAAATCCACTTCGCTTAATCGGCCGTCGATTGTGGCGCGCGTTGAGCAGATGGGCACCGAGCGCGAAACGCGGAGGCGCGCGCAAAAACGCGAAAACCCGAGGTTCTCCACGCGAAGAAGATCGACGTGGCATAGCTGAGAAGCCCGGAATTCCTTCCCCTATAGGGAAGGTTAATATTCATGTGAACCTTCTTTTTTTTTTTTGCTATATACCCTTTTTCCATACGTAAAAAGAGTATATAAACAAATTATGCTATAAAGGGTGGACTTTGATGAAATTTTTCATAGAACTCACTTTGGAATATCTTATAATCAGTATTAGAGTATACTCAAAAGGATAAAAAGGTATAATAACATCATTTAAGCGGTATATTGAGAGTGAGAGTACGTACTCCCAGAGTATATATATATAGGGGCGGAGCTGGGCCTCGGGCCAATGAGGCCTCAGCCTGAGGCCCAGCCCAAACAATAGCGGTGAATATTGTTTATTCTTTACTTAGGCTCGAGGCTTAGCAGTCTGGGCCCGATCCGGCTGGGCCGCTTGTTCTTCTTGATGCCTTGACCGGCCAGTCCGGAGGAGCCGAGGAGCACACACGCCACACGCGCGAGGGCGAGGACTGCCAAGTGCCGCCGTTCCTCGAGTCGCCGCTGGCCACCGCTCCCGCCAACCCAGGGCCCACCGGCTGCTGCCCCCACCCCCGTGAGGGAGAGGACTGCCCGAGGCCTCAAGCCAGGGTGATCGCAGAGTGCCGCTGCTCTCGCACCGCCGCCACCACTCCCACCACCGCACCACTATAGCCTCGCCCCGCCTGTGCTCGCCCGCCTCGCCCTGGCCACTCCTACTGCAGAGGCGCATCACAAGAATCTCGCCCGTGAGGCCACGACGCCCGGGCAACACTCCCACCATCCTGGTTGCCGCCCTCGGCCCCCACCCTCGCCACCAGGTTCCGACTACCCCACAGAGGCGCAATGGTGCAGATATCGCCCGGCAGCTGTAGATTTCGCCCACCCACGACCGCTGATACCATAGATCTCGCCAGTAGCTGGCCACTGCCCCCGACCCCGCCTAGGCGCCCACTATTACCTGCTTGACTGCCTCCTGCCGGCTGGAAGAGAGATCCCAGTGCCTAGCGATTTGTGTTCTGCCTTCTGTCGTTCTGCGTCCAGCCGTCCATTAATTTTGGTGTGGACTGTGGAGCCGTGGAGGTGCTCAGGTGCATATCAAGATGGTTCATGGGCTCCTAGCTCTTATGTGAAATACATGGCTTGGTAAAATCACATCTCATGGTGTCTCGCAAGCGCTATGTGTTTTCAAGACCACCAATCAAAACAAAGAAGAGAGTTGTATGCTGGAGCTGATGCTAAGTGCTGAAAACAAAATAGGTGATGAATTTTGCTCCTTACTTCCTTTCATCTTTTGTGATCTATGAATTGTGAATGGATGTGTGATTGTGTGAATTATGAATTGTGGAGCAAGCTTTGTGAATTGTGAATGACTCAAGATTGTGTAATTATGTAAATAGAGCTAGTAATAATTGGGCATACCTATTGTTTGTCAATTGCATTAGCCATTAGCTTTGTGAATTGTGAATGACTCATGACTATGTAATTCGTTTGTAGTTATATTTAGTTGCTAGATTCGAATTCGAACATATTGATTTGAACAACTTATTCATTTCGTGATTAATTGATTGGACTCAACTTATACATTTCCCGCCCGGTGCCAACCCCCACCCAAAAGCATGTGTTTCTAATGTTACAGTAAGAGATAACATGTTCAGAACCATGACTGGTGTCAGAATCAAGACCTGGCAGGTAAGCTGATGCATGTAGGTACAAACAGAATCCTAGTTCAACAGCACATACATTACATTGTGACAAAGGAAGAAGAAAAAACTATCCTGTTCACACACTTGTACAAGCAAGTGGGTCAAGAGGATTTTCAAAAAGAAAAAAAAATGATGATGCCAAGATAAATCATAATACTTACTGACTCTCTAGTCTTGACTCTTGAGATTTGAGAAATAAAAATACTAAGTTCTACTTACCTCTTTACTTCATTACTTGCATGGACTGTATGAAGTATGTTGTATGTATATCTAATTGTGAATGATAGCTTAATTGATTGTTTATGATAGCTTAATTGATTGTTTATATAGCATAATTGTGTATAAAAAAATTTCATCAAAGTCCATCCTTTATAGCATAATTTGTTTATGTCGACGATTGGAGAACGGGCTCCCGCCGAGCTTACTTGTTGAATGTGGGATCAACTGAAGCCCCTTTCTGCCAAAGGTGTAGCATCGAAGACGCGGAAGATGGTCCCTTAGAAATGCATGTAAACGCAAGGATTTTATCCTGGTTCAGGCCTCTCATGATCGAGATAATAGCCCTACATCCAGTCGCCTGGTGGCGTTTTTCCGTATTGAAATGATGAATGACCGCCCCCTCCCCCATAGGGGCTAGGGGGATTAAATACATGGTACTAAGTTGTATACATGGTAACTACCCCTATAATTACGCCACACTTCCATATTTCCGGCGCACCTTCCTTGGATCTTCGGCGAATTAGTTGCCACTTTCCTTCTTAGTGGTTTGACCGAATCCACCGAGCATAACCCGAGATTCCACGCAACTTCCTGAGCACGGTTGCCCGTATTTGCCTGGCGTGCTCGTAGCCGAGCACTCCAGCTCGCGCGACGGGCACGGATGCTCGGAACCGGGTAGCGAGCTCGTAGCCGATCGGGCGGGCCGATTGGTCGTCAGACGCTCGTTGGTCGTCCTTGGGGACATCGTCCAAGGGTAAAGATGATTGGTTAAGAAACTGGCTTCCAGGGTACTATGAGAATTATCCAATCCCCGACAGCTAGTCCCCGAGGCTCAAGTGAGATGGGATATCTCCTTGAGACTTAGAAGTCCAAGGAGGGATTGAATTCTTGATGACGAAGCATTTACCTCAGCATCTGGGCATGAAATGACCAGGAAAAAGATTTGATAGATGAGGCAGGCTCACGCTATCACATCCCGAGCGAATCATGCTCGGGGAAAAAGGTCGGCACAAGCTGCACCGAGAGGGAAAATAAAACGCGGTCGAACCTCGTCCCGAGTATGGATCAGATGCCCAGGGAAACTAGGCATGGATCAGACGCTTAGGATAAAGGTAACTAGCAGACTGTGAAAAAAACACATGCTGCCGCATCCCATGCATGGATAAGATGCACAGGGGAACTAGGCATGGATCAGACGCCTAGGATAAAGATAACTAGCAGACTGTGAACAAACACATGCTGCCGCATCCCATGCATGGATCAGATGCACAGGGAACTAGGCATGGATCAGACGCCTAGGCTACTAGCGGATTGCGAGCGGACTCACATTGCCACATCCCGAGCATGGGTCTAATGCTCGACGAATCGATGACGAGCGTGCCAGGCTCGAGCCGCCAGATCTCCGGACATGGACCAGACGTCCAGGGAAATAAACTGGGAGGACCTGTGCTCAAACGCAGAGCATGCTCGGCGCGGAACACAAACCGTCTCTGAGCGTAACGCGTGCTCGGAGGAACAGACTCGCGCCCGAGCGTAGTGCCTGCTCGACGCGGAATAGGAACAGTCCCCGAGCGAAACGTGTGCTCGGAAGGAGAGACTCGCGCCCGAGCGAAGTGCGTGCTAGGCGCGGAATAGGCGTCTCCGAGCGTAACGCGTGCTCGGAGGAATGCATCAGCGCCGAGCGCAGTGCTCGCCGACGCGAATAGAACGATCCCCGGCGAAACGCGTGCTCGGAAGGAGAGACTCGCGCCCGAGCGTAGTGCGTGCTAGGCGCGGAATAGGAACAGTTCCCGAGTGAAACGCGTGCTCGGAAGGAGAGACTCGCGCCCGAGCGCAGTGCGTGCTAGGCGCGGAATAGGAACAGTCCCCGAACGAAACGCGTGCTCGGAAGGAGAGACTCGCGCCCGAGCGCAGTGCGTGCCCGGCGCGGAACATGAACAGTCCCCGAGCGAAACGCGTGCTCGGAGGGAGAGACTCGCGCCCGAGCGAAGTGCGTGCTAGGCGCGGAACACAAACCGTCTCCGAGCGTAACGCGTGCTCAGAGGGAGAGACTCGCGCCCGAGCGTACTGCCTGCTCGGCGCGGAATAGGAACAGACCCCAAGCGAAACACGTGCTCGGAGGGAGAGACTCGCGCCCGAGCGAAGTACGTGCTCGGCATGGAACACGAATAATCACGAACAATCCCCGAGCGAAACGTGTGCTCGGAGGGAGAGACTCGCGCCCGAGCCGGCACGTGCCGGCCGCAGAATCAGAATCCCCCGAGCGAAACGCGTGCTCGGAGGAAGAGACTCGCGCCCGAGCGAAGCGCGTGCCCGGCGCAGAACAGGAACAGTCCCCGAGCGAAACGCGTGCTCGGAGGAAGAGACTCGCGCCCGAGCGAAGTACGTGCTCGGCGTGGAACACAAACCATCTCCGAGCGTAACGTGTGCTCGAAGGGAGAGACTCGCGCCGAGCCGCATCGCTCGCTCGGGCGCGAATAGGAACAGCACCCTGCTAAACGCTGCGTGCTCAAAGGGAGAGACTCACGCCCGAGCGAAGTACATGCCCGGCGCGGAACAGGAACAGTCCCCGAGCGAAACGCGTGCTCGGAGGAAGAGACTCGCGCCCGAGCGAAGTACGTGCTCGGCGCGGAACACAAACCGTCTCCGAGCGTAACGCGTGCTCGGAGGGAGAGACTCGCGCCCGAGCGCATCGCTCGCCGGCGCGCGAATAGAACAGACCCTGCCGAAACGCGTGCTCGGAGGAGAGACTCGCGCCGAGCCGGGCACGTGCCCTGGCCGCATCAGAAAGCCCCGAGCGAAACGCTGCGGTTTCTGAGGAAGAGACTTCGCGCCGAGCCGAAGCGTGCCGGCCCGACGCAGAACAGATCCCCTGCCGAAACGCGTTTCTGAGGAGGAAGAGACTCGCGCCGAGCGCGCGGCGTGCCCGGCGCAGAATCAGAACCCCTCGAGCGAAACGCGAGCCTCGAGGAAGAGACTCGCGCCCGAGCGAAGTACGTGCTCGGCGCGGAACACAAAACGTCTCCGAGCGTAACGCTGCTTTCTGAGGGAGAGACTCGCGCCGAGCCGCATCGCTCGCCGGGCGCGAATAGGAATGCACTGCCGAAACGCGTGCTCGAAGGGAGAGACTCGCGCCCGAGCGAAGTACATGCCCGGCGCGGAACAGGAACAGTCCCCGAGCGAAACGCGTGCTCGGAGGAAGAGACTCGCGCCGAGCGGCGCTGCGTGCGCAGGTATCAGAACAGTCCCCGAGCGAAACGCGTGCTCGGAGGAAGAGACTCGCGCCCGAGCGAAGTACGTGCTCGGCGCGGAACACAAACCGTCTCCGAACGTAACGCGTGCTCGAAGGGAGAGACTCGCGCCCGAGCGCATCGCTCGCCGGGCGCGAATAGGAACAGACCCTGCCAAACGCTGCGTGCTCGAAGGAGAGACTTCGCGCCCGAGCCGGCACATGCCCGGCGCGGAACAGATCCCCCGAGCGAAACGCTGCGTCGGAGGAAGAGACTCGCGCCCGAGCGGCACGTGCTTTCGGCGCGAACACAAAACGCCTCCGAACGTAACGCTGCGTGCTGAGGGAGAGACTCGCGCCCGAGCGCATCACCGCTTCGGGCGCGAATAGGAATGCACCTGCCGAAACGCTGCGTGCTCGGCGGAGAGACTCGCGCCCGAGCGAAGTACATGCCCGGCGCGGAACAGGAACAGTCCCCGAGCGAAACGCGTGCTCGGAGGAAGAGACTCGCGCCCGAGCGAAGTGCGTGCTAGGCGCGGAATAGGAACAGTCCCCGAGCGAAACGCGTGCTCGAAGGGAGAGACTCGCGCCCGAGCGTACTGCCTGCTCGGCGCGGAACACCGGCCGTCTCCGAGCGAAACACGTGCTCGGAGGAATAAGAGCGATTTTCGAGATATAACAAGATCAATTCCGGAGTGCTATGCCCGTCCGGTGTGAAGAAACACACGTCCGAGCTAAGAATTTACTCAGTGCAGATTCGAGCGAAAAGCCTGCCCGGGCAAGAGGGTGAAATTTGCATCTGAGCGAAGAACTTGCTCGGCGCAAAACAGAAACGACTCGCCTAAGCACTGTTTGCTTGAGGTAACGAACTTTTCTTTTTTACGCATCTGACCTTATCATAAGTTGTGCAGTATCGGTCATCTGATGTGGAAGATGATGCCTTCGGGATCCCTTTGGCAAAGAATATGTCGATCCCCACGGACGGCGCCAGCTGTCGACGATTGGAGAACGGGCTCCCGCCGAGCTTACTTGTTGAATGTGGGATCAACTGAAGCCCCTTTCTGCCAAAGGTGTAGCATCGAAGACGCGGAAGATGGTCCCTTAGAACAGACAGAAACGCAAAGATTTTATCCTGGTTCAGGCCTCTCATGATCGAGATAATAGCCCTACATCCAGTCGCCTGGTGGCGTTTTTCCGTATTGAAATGATGAATGACCGCCCCCTCCCCCATAGGGGCTAGGGGGATTAAATACATGGTACTAAGTCGTATACATGGTAACTACCCCTATAATTACGCCACACTTCCATATTTCCGGCGCACCTTCCTTGGATCTTCGGCGAATTAGTTGCCACTTTCCTTCTTAGTGGTTTGACCGAATTCACCGAGCATAACCCGAGATTCCACGCAACTTCCTGTGCACGGTTGCCCGTATTTTCCTGGCGTGCTCGTAGTCGAGCACTGCAGCTCGCGCGACGGGCACGGATGCTCGGAACCGGGTAGCGAGCTCGTAGCCGATCGGGCGGGCCGATTGGTCGTCAGACGCTCGTTGGTCGGCCTTGGGGACATCGTCCAAGGGTAAAGATGATTGGTTAAGAAACTGGCTTCCAGGGTACTATGAGAATTATCCAATCCTCGACAGTTTATATACACTTTTTACATATAGAAAAAGGTATATAGCAAAAAAATAAAGGGTTTCGATGAATTTTCTTCAACATTGTTGTATTGTAGCATCTTAGAGTTTTTATCGGAGTATATTAAAAGTAATAAACAAGTATAACACATTCGTTTAAGTGGTATACTGGAAACGGGAGTACAAACTCTCAAGAGTACGAAAAAGACTTTATATATGTGTGTGGGTGGGTGGGGTGGGGCGGGGCGGGGGGAGTTTTCACTGTGATCTTTCGGGATTTGGAGCTTTCAAACTGCACTAGCCAATTATCTCTGTTCACCGGAAGAATAGTAAACCCCTTATAAGTGCTGGCTTTGTAGCCCAGCCGTGGTGCCACCTCACCCTCGCGATTTTTTTAAAAACCCCCTCAACTTTCTCTAAATTACAAATAGGTCCCTGCGTGATTTTATATGAGAGGAAAATATTTTTACCGGTTCGCGTTTAGGTCCCTGGTTTGCCATTTTGCATGGAGGACCTCCCGTTAAGTACGAATCACGAGCGAGCCCTTTTCTAATTTTTCAAAATAGCGAACAGGTCCAAAATTATAACAAATAGGTCCTCGCGCTTTACGTTCGGGTCCTTTCTCCGTTTTGTCCGAAAAAAATGTTTTCGGGGTCCGTTTTTTCTCCAGAGCATGAGAAAAATATTTTCTGTGACCGTTTTTCCAAAAAAAAAAATATGGAAAACCGTTTCCTTTCTCCGTTTTGCCTAGAAAAAATGTTTTCGTGATCCGTTTTCCCTCCAGAGCATGGGGGAAATATTTTCGGTGGCTATTTCCCTCCAAAAAAATGGGAGACTGTTTCCTTTCTCCGTTTTGCCCGAAAAAAATATTTTCGTGATTCGTTTTTTCTCCGGAGCATGGGAAAAATGTTTTCGTTGGCCGTTTTTCCAAAAAAAATAGAAAACCGTTCCCTTTCTCCGTTTTGCCTAGAAAAAATGTTTTCGTGATCTGTTTTTCCTCCGGAGCATAGGGAAAATATTTTCGGTGGCTATTTCCCCCCCAAAAAAATATGTGAGACCGTTTTCTTTCTCCATTTTGCCTGAAAAAATATATTTTCGTGATCCGTTTTTTCTCCAGACCATGGAAAAAATGTTTTCATTGGCCGTTTCCCCAAAAAAAAATAGAAATTCGTTTTTCGTCCATCGTTTCTCCGTTTTCCCCCCTTTTTTCATTTTTCACGGGAAAATAAGCGCATAGGGTGTTAAACTCGGTATCTAAAATTCTTTTTGCAGCTCGATCTCTAATATTTTTTAAGATATGTATTATTGCACGTTGACCGCATAGGGTGTTAAACTCGGCGTTTATAGTTTTTTTTGTGGTTTGGGATTTAATATTTCTCGAAACATGTATTATTCTTTTTTTCTCCCAAAAAGGGCCGTTGTTTCGCTGGTTCGTCGACGGTTCTTACCTAGCGTCTTTTTTCCAAGAAATACCCAAGCGAACAAAAAAAAAATCGAATATTCTTGCCTTTTTTTAGAGATAAAAACTTGAATCAAATTTCGCACGGCGCGGCGGAGCGCGCAGCTCTAGCTAGTATAGTACAAATGAGCCAGGTGCGTATGAAACCATGCAGCTGCTTACGTGCACCAGTAAAATTTGTTTCCTACCTTCTTGGATCCTTTTCCGGGCTCCTGAGTCCTGACCAGTTCAGTCATTCCAGAAGAGGGGACAACAAGCAGGCAAGCGGACACAGCATATTCTTTGGAAAGCGGCCCATCTGCGCAGAAGCGGACAATTCTCCGATCCCTCTCGCTCCAGGATTGGTGAAACCCACGATTCCATGCGTAACAAATATATCATGGAACAAACGAAGCACCATCCCATCCCCATAAACATGTGTCGGTCTCTCGTCGGAGATTATCCAGGACTTTTCACTGGCTACCGGCGATAAGATGATCGAAGTTCTCTGGGAGCACGCAACGTTAATTGATGAGACGAGATGACATGACATGAAGTGCAGATGAGTTTTTGCTTTTTAGCTTTCTTGTTATCATTTGTCAATCCTCCGTCGGAGCATAGATCGAGTAGCTTAGGAGGCAGGGGAGTACACGGCAGGCTGGCCAACCACGACAGACGGTCGAGTCCACGTCGTTGCTGAGCTGCCGGAGTTCGGAAGGAGCTACCAAGCCCAGTGTGCCACACTGCACTGCTGTGGCAGCCTGCCTCCTTCTGCATTCCCGTTCGTTCATCCGCGCTCGCTCGACCTGCCATGGGGCGTGGCAGGTTTGTCTGTTTCCTCCTTCCGGACATCTTGGATCGGCAAAATCAACATTTTAAAAACTTTAAAATATGCATAAAAATATTTAGGTCTGTCGTATGAAAAAAAGATATAGGTGGAGCTTTGCCACCAGAAATAATTTGACATCATTACATATTCTTGACAAATGTTGCAACATACGATTAGAAAAGGTACGTAATGCCTACATAAGCAAGTGTTTGAAAAACGTCAGGTAATCAAGAACAACGCGGAGGAGATAGTAGCACGGTTCATGCGGTGCGGATGGGCCATGGCACGATACCAGGTGATCATCCCATCACGTACGGCACGGGATCTTCACGCCGCGGTTTAAGGCGAGCTGGAAAAGATTGGAAACGCCCACCAATCACAGGGCCGGCTAGCCAACCAGCTAGATCACAATGTGCGGTGCGATTGGATAACGATCCTGTATTCCACTAGGAATTGAGGTGTCATCGCCGACCGATCGATCGACGGGGGCGGATTTTAATAAGCTAGCGCGGGGCCCATGGGCGCGGGTGCATCCGAGCCCGCCGCCGTGGCGCTGATGCGTCCACGTACGGTCGCGAGGGCAAGCCGAAGGCGCTAAGCGGTAGGGAACAAAACCAAGCGGGGCGCGCCGAGACGCCAATGATACGATGACGACGACGATCATATGGGCTGAGCTGGACGCTCGTCGGCACGTCAAAACCGCGGCTCGGCCAGGTACATCAGTCGTCATCAGTACCGATGTACAGGCTGCAGGTCCGGTTGGTCCCGGTTGTTGTACGCATCAAGTGGGGGGCTCTGGCTAGCTGGCTCTTCCTGTTCCCTGCACGCCATGTGAGCGAGCTAGCTAGCTAGCTCCTCGTTTAATTCTCTTTTTAATCAGGAGTAGCTTACTGGTAGCACTCCACTCCTATATGCGCTCTCGACCAGGAGTAGTTGGTCGGAATCATCAGCCAACTCGACCGGATCAACACCAACAACTGTATTACATGTGTGCACACAAGCTAGGCACGTCTCTTGTGGCCGTCCGATCGTGGATCCAGGTCCAGCCAGTCTCAGGCTCATGCATAAATCTACACCAGTGACCCCCCCACGCGACACGGTAGATTGAGTCCCTATCTATCTACCCCAGATCGAGCGACGCTTTGTCGTCATCATCGACCGAGGACGACCGCTGCATGCATAATTGCACGACGGAAACAAGCTCGAGCGTAGTACAACAAGATAAGGTACGGACGCGCATCTGCACGATCAGCTCGGTCGGTCCAGGATTCTAGAGGCAAATAATTAGTACAAAAGCTGACTCACTACCGAGTGTCTATGCTAGCTGTTAGGGTCGTGTAGAACTAGAAACCAGAGGTAAAGCCAAGGGGATTGCTAAAAAAAAAATCGCATGTTGTTTTTTTATTTAAAAAAAAATAGTCCAACTTTGACTCTGTGATTTGCTTAGAGATTTGTCTTCTGGCCGGTGAGGTCATCTTCTCCGGCGATGGCGAGTTAAGGTAGGGTTCGTCAAAAGCGTGTATCAGGTAGCACTATTGACGAGCGTCGTTGATAACTGATGTGATAAGATGGCAATGGTGATCATCTGTGTGTGCAAGGCAAGTCGAAGTTGAGTTCACTTGCAACGTGATGTTGACTACGGGACGTTGAGAAGATGCGTTCGCCGTCCAAAGTTAAGTCCGTCAAAGTTGAGTCCGGGGCGTTGAAGAGATGCGTTCGCCGTCCAAACTCATGTCCGTCAGAGTCCAGCCTGGGGCGTTGAAGAGGTGTGTTCGCCGTCCAAACTAAAGTCCGTCGAAGATGCATCCAAGACGTAGAAGAGATGTGCTCGCTGTCTTGAAATTTGAGTGCGGGGTGTTGAGAAGATGCATTCTCCATCCAGTGTCGAATAAAAGTTGAGCAAATCGTAGATGGGACTGATTGCCTCAGCAAGTTAGAGTAATTAGATGTTACAAGATTAGGAGGGTGAATGTTGGAACTAATCTTGTAACTAAAATAGAGTCCAATTTAGAAGCAAGAAGCAAGAAGCAAGCTAACAGACGAGAAATAAAAAAGAGAAGATTGTTTCAAGATTTCTAGGTGTCCTGTTCCAACATTAGTAAGCGTTAGTGGCAGGGAAGGACTCGCTGGAGGACATCACCGGTGTTGGAGGTGACACCGACGAGACGGCAACAGGGGTCATGGGAGCATGGCAGCGTTAGGATTGGGACGACGGGTCATATAGGAATTAAGCACAGCGGAGATGTGGACCGTTCGATGGACACCCAAGGGCTACAAAATATGGCTAAATTTTTTGGGGAAAACTCACACGATGGGTTGATAATCCCAAGATGTCCAGCTATTTTATATCTACTAGTGTTTTTAAGCATATCCCTGGACACCGGGAGGCTCCAAAGCGACAAAAACGATGACTTGGAAGTAGCTAGGCTGGGAAAATCCTTCCCCGAGAGCCAGCAATTATTCAACATATTTATATAGTCTACAAAATATATTGACCACCCATTTCTGTTATGATGAGGCTTTGATGAGCAACGTGCGGTAATTACATCGTAACACTCACCTTATAACTAGTTAGCCCCTGGAGTGCTGCTACCTGGCCCATATAAATACCACACCACCAGCATCGTCTCCGCCTCGCAACTTGCGAGCAGCCAAGAACACAGACAAACGCACGCACGTGCACAGCCGTGCCAATGGCCGACACGGCCACCGCGCCGCTCCTAAGTAGCCATAAAGCCAAGCCGGCGAAGACGCCGTCCATTGATGACACGATCGAGACGTACATCGGCGCCACCGGCGCCATGCAGCTGCTCAAGGCCGTCTTGCTGGCCTTCGCTTGGGCCTTCGACGCGCAGCAGGTGTTCGTCTCCGTGTTCACGGACGCCGAGCCGCAGTGGCACTGCACCGGCGCTGCCGCGGGTGCCAACTCGTCCTGCTCGCCGGCTGTGGCATCCCCGTGCGCACTCCCGCCAGGCACGTGGGCTTGGGATCGCCCGGCCGAGACGTCGGTGGTCTCCGAGTGGTCCCTCAAGTGCGCCGGTCCCGCCCTCGTCTCCCTCCCGGCGTCTTCGTTCTTCGCCGGCTGCCTCGCCGGCGGCTTCCTGCTCACGACGCTCGCGGACTCGCTCCTGGGCCGCAAGAAGATGCTCCTCGCGTCCCTAATGTCTATGTCTATCTCCGGCGTGCTCACTGCCTTCTCGCCGAACGTGTGGGCGTACGCCGCCCTGCGGTTCGTGTCCGGGTTCGGCAGGTCCATGGTGGGCACGTGCACGCTGGTTCTGTCCACGGAGCTCGTCGGGAAGAGGTGGCGCGACACGGTGAGCGTGGCGGGCTTCTTCTGCTTCACCGTCGGGTTCCTGTCGCTCCCGGCGTTAGCCTACACGTTCCGCGAGGCGTCGTGGCGGAACATTTACCTGTGGACGTCCGTCCCTTCCCTCTGCTACTCCATTCTTCTCTACTTCCTCGTTCAGGAGTCGCCGAGGTGGCTCCTGGTGCGCGGCCGGAAGCAGGACGCAATCGAGACGCTGCAGCAGATCGCTTCTCTCAACGGCAACAGCATCACGTCCAGCTTCTCGATGCTGCACGCGTGCGCCATGCACGAGGACGCTGGGACAAACGGCGGCAGCGTGTTCGCTACGCTGCAGACGATGTGGGAGCGCCCGTGGGCGCTCCGGAGGCTGGCGGCGATCATGACGGCCAGCTTCGGCGTCGGCATGGTCTACTATGGCATGCCGCTCAACGTCGGCAACCTGGGCTCCAACCTCTACCTGAGCGTCACGTACAACGCGCTGGCCGAGCTGCCGTCGTCCATCATCTCGTGGCTCCTCATGGGCAGGATCAACCGGCGGAGCTCGGTGGTCGTGCTCACGGCGGTGGCGGGGCTGTGCAGCCTCGCGTGCGTGGCCATCCCGCAGGGCTCGGCGGCGCGGATGGCCGCCGAGGTGTTCTCCTTCTTCGCGACGTGCACGGCGTTCAACGTCATCATGATGTACTCCATCGAGCTGTTCCCGACGTCCGTACGCAACTCGGCGGTGGGGCTCGTGCGGCAGGCGCTGGTGCTGGGCGGCGTGGCAGCGCCCATGCTCGTCGCGCTAGGCCGCGAGAAGACCTTCTGGTCGTTCGGCGTGTTCGGCCTCGTTGTCGGCTGCTTCGGGCAGTTCGCCGCCTGCCTGCCGGAGACGAGGGGGAGGAGCATATCGGACACCATGGAGGAGGAGGAGCACAAGGATGCCGCCGTCGAGTCTTGCACCAGCACCGCTGCTAGTGACGTGGATAGTAATAGCGACCTCGCGTAAATTGCTCATGTTTCTTTACTATTTGTTGGTTTGATATTTCCGCGGCGTGGATGCGTCGCTATCAATCCAGATCACTTGCAGTGGCCATTGTGACTGCATAATAATTATTGCACGTAATCATAGCCGTCTATTTATACATCGGATGGTCCAAACAAACGGCTACCGTACCACAGAGAGTTTTTTTTTTCCGTGCAATGCCCTTACATAGCTACACTACCTAACGAATCTTGTATATCCCTTTGGAACCCGATAGTGCTACTGTGACTGCTTAACTTGTTGTCACAATAGCGATGGTACATGAACAGTTCCCCGTGCCTAGATATATCTAGGCAGTCAGAGGTGGGAGTTGGGTTGGACTATATCGGCACGGCACGGGTCTAACGGGTTTCCGATCTGTCGTGTCGTATCTGTACAGTACAACCACCTCGTTTTACACTGTCGTGTCGGTTTAACTCATCTTCGATGATGAGGTTAGTTATGGTCGCTATGTCGTGCCGATTCAGATCTTGTCATGCACATCGCGGCCATTGATCCGTCGCTGTGATGGCACAAGAACAAGAAGCTCGATCGATTACGCTGACGAACGCTCGAGCATCCTAGATTCCTAGGACCTAGCCTATGGGGGCTCCATTTATTCCCTGTCAGCTCAGCTCAACTGCTCAAGGCAGCAGATCAGATGAGCTTGGTGGGCAATGATGGGATGCATATACTACGCGTGAATGCGTGGTCACACTGACGTGTAACTGATTTAACAAACTCGGAACAGACCAAGGCTAGCTGTTTGGGCGGCATGGATTAATGGCTCCAGAGAAACGATCCGACCCCGGCCGCGTTTGTTGTCCCCTTGTTTCGGCAGTAGAGCTTACTTGCGAATTGCGCCATCAGCCGTAGTGCCATGCGATCGATGCACGCTGTACGTCGTCGGGCCGAATCAGCAAAATCGCATAGTATTTATGTGGATCTTGTTGGGATCATCCCAACTATGCGATGGACGAAATGCACATTTTTGGGTTCAGTACGCACACAGCACCATGCCGAAGTGACCGCGCGATCGACATGTTGAGAAGCGGCGCGCCGCGCGCCGTCGCGGACGAAAGCTAGTGTTATGAGATAACCTACTAACCGTATTCGGTTAGGAGTCTATCTCTTAATATGTGGGCGAATCCGAACTCTCCTTGAGGGGACTGCTATATATATACCGGGTGCCTCCCATTGTATTTACACACATTGATCAATAAAGAAGAAAGAGCTCCACCCTATATCTTGTGTCTCTTGTTCTTGTGTTCTTGTGTTCTCGTTGATTGCCGGTGTTCGACGTGGGTGAACTACTCGTTTTACAACACGTTATCAGCACGAGTCTCTACCGCAAGAATCGAAGGATCGTCGACGACAACGAACGACTACTACCGGCGATTGATCGCCCGATCCGACCTGCAATCAACTCGTCACCACGCCGGCATCCACTCGGATTGCCGAAAAAGTCTTACGCGATTCTATCCTACGCGATAGCCAACACCTCCGGGATCAAGAGCGTAAGTCAAAAATCCTGTAGATTGTTTCGCCATATACATAGATCTAATCTGCCGTTAGGAAACTAGATCGATTATTACTGTTCTAACGCTTAGATCTAATCTGGCATCAAGAACGTTGTTCGGCCTAAGGATCGGCTGCCAGATCTTGCCGCTCCCACCGCGACGGCTACTGCACGCGCACTGTGGCCCCGTCGGCATGTGCCCGCAGCCCTGCCGCGGCCGCCACCGGCCTTGCTGCGCCAGGCCAGAAGCCGCAGATGCCCGAGCCATGCGTCGCCCACATAGCTCGACACTGACAGCCGCCTGCATCGGCCAACCGCGCCGGAAGCCGCCGATGCCCCTCCACCGTGCGCAGCCCGAATGATCTGTGGCTGGCCAACCTAGCGTTAAGCCACCCGGCTCCCCATGCGCGCCGCCACCGGCGCCAAGGCCTGCCAGACCGACCGCCATCGGCCTCAAAGACGCATTAAATTGCATCCCCGATCGACCAGGACATGAAGTCCAGAGATTAATGCACAAAGATTCTTGCATATGGAGAACAATGTCTCCTGGACATAAAGTGCATTGGTACTTGGACTACTTCCATGGAACCAGGATGATGTGACTCTCAAAAATTACTTTGGCTATGTATGCCACGTCCATCCTTTGATGGGTGCCGTATGGCTATCAAGACATGGCCAACATAATTTGTGAAGTCACACTTGGCTTTGTATGCCACGTCCAACCTTGGTTGATGGGTGCTGTATGGCTATCGAGACATATGGCTGACATAATTTGTGAAATCACATTTATGCCCTTCTGTTTTTAATAAATTTAGGAAATAAGTAAATTGTGGTTGATACTAGAAATTAAATTTCTATTTATATGGACTTTCAAAAATTATGAAATTTATTCTTAGGACATATTGGAAGCTCTATACCCTGGGTTTTATTTTCTAGCTCTTTGCCATGATTAATATGTGGTAATTTGATTTTCTGTTGCGCAAGTAATTCTGAAGATTGCTCAAATATTAACAGAAAATTGTGAAAATTTGCTAGACAATTATTAGGGCATCTTGTTCTTGCCTTGGATCTGGTTTTATTTTCCTTAGCATTATGACATGTTGATATTTGCTGAAATTCAATTTTCTGTTGTAAAGTAATTCTGAAAATTGCTTGAAAATTAGCATGAATTATGAAAAGTGCTAGGAAAATTCTAGAATTTCTCATACAACAGTTTATGAGAACTTGTGTGGTTGGAATTTGATTTCGGTAATGAATAAACAGATATGAGACAATTGGTGTCTAGGAAAACACACATGAGGCTTGGTTATTTAATTGGCGCCCGGAAACGGGAAGTGCTCCCTCCCTCATGTGAGCCCTAGGGGCATGTTGACCTGGCCATGAGTCAAATTGACGGAGATATTCATTACTCGTTTTCGCTTCCAACCAATAAGAATTACATGAGTTGAAATTAGACTTATGCCAAGTTTAATTGATGTTGGTTTTTATTTTCTGTTATTTAGTAATGCTGAAAATTGCTAAATACTAGAAAAATTCTGGAAAAAGTGTGATAATTATCTAAAGAATAGATATAGACCAAAACTTTATTGATTAAATGAAGATGCATGCAATATAGTATTTTACCTGTAGTAAAATCTCGTATTGCTTGCATACAGGATATGTCTGACATTGCAAAAAGGGAATTTTCTGTGCTTGCCCTGGATGGCAGCAATTACCTCACCTGGGCAATGGATGCCAAAATCAACCTAACAGCTCGAGGACTTGGAGCTGCGATTGTTCGGTCTGAAGCCGGTGCAATCGAAGTGCCTGAACCCGCAAAATGCGTCGCTTTACATTTCCTGAGGCACCATCTTCATTCGGATCTGAAGGCCGAATACTTGATGGAGGAGGACCCGCTGGTATTGTGGAATTCCCTGAAGGAACGCTACAACCAGCAAAGATCTGTGTTGCTGCCAGAAGCACAACGCGAATGGACCCTCCTACGCTTTCAGGATTTCAAATCTGTGGCAGCTTATAATTCTGCAATGCACAAAATTGTCGCTAAATTGACCTTTTGTAACCAGAAAGTTACTGAAGCTGAGAAGATCGACAAAACCTTGTGCACTTTCCACCCCAACATGATGATACTACAACAACAGTACCGTCATGCAAAGTACAAGAAGTACTCTGAGCTTATTAGTGTTCTGCTAGAAGCAGAAAAACATGATGAACTCCTGATGAAGAATCATCATGCAAATACTAATGGAAGTCAAGCAGTGCCTGAAGCACATGCTACCGCTCAGCAGGCTGGTAGTAGCCATGGCCGCGGAAAGGGCCAAAAGTACAAGGGGAATGAATGGAAGAATGGCAGAAATCAAAAGGGAAAAGGCAAATCCCAATGGAAAGGTAAAGGGACGGATACAGGAACCTTCCAGAAGCAAGGTACAGCCAATAAGGCACCTGACTCTCAAACATGCTTTAAGTGTGGATGCGTTGGCCATTGGTCACGCAATTGTCGCACTCCAAAGCATTTGGCGTAACTTTACATGAAATCCAATCGAGATTCGGAAGAATCAAGAAAAGAAGGTTGAGACACACTACCTTTGCTTCTACCAGATGTTGAGCAAGAAGGTGGAGAGAATGATAGCAATGTTTCCCAGGAGATGGAACTTGACTTATATGGAGATCTGGAATAGTCTCCCTATACCATTTTTGCTATATGTCGCATTTCCATTAGTTGAGCCTCCTTAAGAGCCTCATCAGTTTTGAATAATGGTGTTCCTGCATGAACATTTGGTCTATGCTCCTGTTGAGCAATTATCAGTGATATTTAAATAAAGTGTTTTCCAGAATATTTTGTGCTATGCTTGTTTGATTGTTATACTATGCAACCTGAAGTTGGTATTGCGATAAAAACCCAGAAGTATTTAAAGATCTGGTAGATTGACTGGGTAATCTTGAGTTGAATATTTTGATAAAATAATTACTAATTCTGATGGTCATAGCATAAAGACTTCCTTAGATCTGAAGATTTCTTATCATCTAACTTGTAGAAAAATCACTGAATTTCTTGAAGTAAATTCGAAGTGATATATGTGGACCTTTTCGATCCCTGTTGGAACCATGCTTCTACCTAAATTAATTGCCCAATTTTTGTGAGCATCCTTTCCAGAAGAAAGAATCAAGTCCATTCAAATGGACAATGCTAACGAGTTTACCTCAAAAGCATTATATGGTTTTGGGAATTAATGTAGAGCTTTTAATACCTCATGTCCACATAATATAATGGCCCTGCAGAGTCATTATTAAGGGAATAAAATTTATTACTTGACCACTTTGCAGAATAGTAGGCTACCCACCAGTTGTTAGGGCCACGCAGTGCTGCACACTGCGATATTAATTCAACTCAAATCAACTGTATATAATGGAATTTCCCCGTTGCAGATAGTGCATGGAAGAGAATTAAGTATTTCCCATCTGCGAAAATTCGGTTATGTTGTATACATACCAATCTCTCCACCACAGCATACCGCCATGGGACCTCACCAGAAGTTGAGGGTCTGTACATGGTTCGGTACGCTGATTGTACTAAGGACATATTTCGGCATTAGGGGAAGATAAGTACCACATTAAAGAATGCCGAGTCCTTAGAGCCACGCACTAAAGAGACCGACCTTGAAGTTCGGAAAGTAATAAATCTGCAACAAGTAAGCTAAGAATCTGCCAAATACCTTCACTGATCATAAGATAGTGGAAAGATCTCATATACCTGCAGTATATACACCTGAAAGAGTGAAAATATCCTAGAAGGATATTAAACCCACTCTTGACCCTCATGATAAAATGAGGGGGAGGCCTCCAGGTGCACGGGACTCAATTTCGCGGAGACGTCCGCAGAAATAGAGAACCAAATAAATGAGAACACTACCCATGATAGTGGAAGAAGCTCAACCTGATGTTGAGAAAATCCCTGAAGTGAGCCATCTAGAAAATGGTAACATCCCTGAAGTGATCCATCCTGAAGATGATAACCCCAGCATATATTTGTGCGCACAATCCAACGCTGGGAAGAAGGAACACCCAGACTTAATCGTTTTGGGAAATCACGAGAAGATGGAAGAAAATTGATAAAGAGACATCCCTGGAGTGATGCAGGAGAATTATATATAAAGAAAGACTACAATTGTCGACATATTTTGCCTCTAAAAATTGCTAAAATCTGGATCCAGAACCAAAGTCCATGGCAGAGTGCCAGAAGCGCTCATCTAGGTTCACCTGAAAAAGCAATTGAGGTAGCGCTCGCTTAATGAGAGGAAAGTTCTTGGTCTGCTGATGAACATTTCTGAAATATTCCCTGTAGGATCAAATGGATTTTTCATCCTGAAGAGATATGAAAATATCCAGGTGGTGAGATATAAAGCGAGGCTTGTAGCACAAGGGTTTTAGCAGAGACCCATCATTGATTACGATGAAATCTGTTCTCCTGAAATGAGTGGAATGGCGTTCCGAAATTTAATATTGATGGCAGTAAGCTTAAACTTTTCAATACAGTTGATGATTGTAGTGACCGCATATACGGATTAAAGACAGTCGATAAGGATGTGGTACAATCGACTAAGTAGATTCCTCCTGAAAAGGAAATATGATCCCTGAAGGAATAATGTTCCTGTGCATTCATGAGGAAATCCCAGAATGGATTTTTATTTTCCTCTGTGGTGGTACAGTCACTCAGAGATTATAAAGGAAGCCTCACGGGAATATGTTTGGCTAAGACGGGTAATCAACCATGTCCAGAAGTTATATGGTATGAATACCGTCATTCCCCTACTATTATCTATGAAGATAATGATGCTTGTGTTGCACAAATGCAATTGGGTTATGTAAAGAGCAATATCACGAAGCATATTGCTCCTAAGTTCTTTTATCCCCACAAACTCCAGAAGAATGGTGAGATAAAAATAATGCAAATTAAGTCGTGTGCAAATCTAGCAGATTTATTCACAAAATCCTTGCCAAATTCCCCTTCCAAGGTATGTTAATGGCATTGGAATGAGGCGGTTTAGAGATTTGCATAGTTCAGGGGAAGTAAACCCCTGAACCATAATCCCTTTGCATGATCCTGAAGATCATAAGTTGTACTCTTTTTTCCTTTGTGAGTTTTCCTGATGTTTCTCACATAAAGGTTTTTAATGAGACAACAAATGCAACATAGAGAGCGAGTGTGATGTACTCTTTTCTCCATCTCTTTTTTCCCACTGGGTTTTTGAGTGGAGTTTTTAATGAGACATATGCATTACGCGGAATTCGCCCAAGGGGAAGTGTTATGAGATAACCTACTAACCGTATTCGGTTAGGAGTCTATCTCTTAATATGTGGGCGAATCCGAACTCTCCTTGAGGGGACTGCTATATATATACCGGGTGCCTCCCATTGTATTTACACACATTGATCAATAAAGAAGAGAGAGCTCCACCCTATATCTTGTGTCTCTTGTTCTTGTGTTCTCATTGATTGCCGGTGTTCGACGTGGGTGAACTACTCGTTTTACAACAGCTAGAACACAACTTTCGCATGCAAGCTCCAACGAATTTGTAAATATAGCCAAAAAAAAAATCTTACACACTGTCGTTCTTTAGTTGGCGATACTACCACATCTTCATATTAGCATTGAAAATTCTGCCTGAGCAAAACTAAAAGCCACACAACTTTCACATGAAAGCTCCAAATAACTTGAAATGTGAACAAAGTGTTACACTCTGATACTTCTTCTTATGCGTAGTACCTTCTAGATCGGATTAGAATTCAGGCACGAGCGTGCACCGTCTTCAGAATAAAGAAGATGAATCTCGTAGAGAGAACCAAAATAATAGCGTTGAGACAACCACGTGAGAGAGGAAAGATTGGCGAAGCCGACCACAAATTGTTATCAGAGCGTACCAAGTGATATCAGAGTCAAGGCCGGATTAATCAAATCTGTGAGAAGGTCGGTAAATATCTTGTGGCGCAAAATCAAGATCAAGATCAATATCAACAATGTGGAATTTGTTGCACTTTGATACCCCTTCTTATGTGCAGCAGCCTCCGGATCGGATCAAAGTTTTGTGAGTTAAGGCACAAGTGTACACAGTCTCAAGAACAAAAAAAAGATGAATCTCGTAGAGATAATCAAAATAATGACATTGAAACAACCAATAAGTCACAAACCAACTCATCCAAAACAAGAAGTGCATGAGAGAGTTAGGAGGCTAATTTATTCTTTAGCACTAAATTCTTGTATATGGCAAGGATTCAAGGGTCCGAGAGAGCAACAATCCCTTTTACTTCTTTGAGGTTGTGTTTAAAGAATTTGCAATCGGCTTTATCAAATCTTTTCTCTTTTGTCATAGTTGCTTTAGTGCTTTTATTTTGGTTCTCTCTACGACATTCATGTTTTCATTCTTGAGACTATGCATGCTCGTGTCGTATCTCACATATCTAATATGATCCATAGGCTGTTGTGCATAAGGAATGTCAGAATGTAACACAAAGCTACATCACTACCTTAGGAACCTAAAACAACAAGAGCTCTGGGCTCTTAAAGCTTTGTTGTATCAAAATCAGTCTCAAACCACAAAACAACCTGTGGGATGTCAGAGACAGGGGTCCCGCAAGAGGGGCCTACACCCGACTGGGCCTGACAGGCGGAATAGAAAGCCCAAAGCCCAGAAGCACCACGACGGGCCCAGGGGAGACCTTCGACTTGCTCCCCAAGACAACTCCTGATCCTTCAAGGAAGCTTCGCGCCCCGCCCTAACAACCCGCCAGGAACGAAGCATGCGATCGACCTTTGCGAGAACTGCGAGATCTTTGGAACTGACAAGCGGCGGCGTGGGTCGGAGAAAGCATAACCACCTCTCCGGGGCGTAGAGCGTGAAGGCGGATAAGGACAAGGGACATGTCGTCCAGGCCACCATGTTCGAGGGCCGGTGGCGCCCATCTATCATGTATTCTCCCAGGTATATAAGGGAGGAGGGAGAAACAAGAGAGGACACACACGATATATCCAAGAACACAGGACTAGGGTATTATCTCCTCAGAGAGCCCGAACCTGTCTAAAACAGATCGCCCCGCATCTGTGTTACCATCAAGCTCGGATCCCGCACAAATCCCTAGAATCACAAATCTCATTGCCGTAAACAGATCGTCGGCGGTTGGCGCCAGGTAGGGGGCTTGTGTCAAGATCTTCGTCAAGCTTGATGGCTTTGCGACGCAGCGAAGTCTCCACGCTTTTCTTCCGGGCCAGGTCTTCCGTTTTGGAAGCCTCGACCTTCATCTCCAACGACCTCGGAAGCCTTTCTCTCTAAGGGAACCGCGCTACTGGCGTGGTGAGGTTTCCGGCGATCCATCGTCACGACCTCACGCCGATCGGAAGGTCCCCTGCCTCGTACCCTAAAGTACCGAGTGGGGATCCAAGACCCGTTCGGTAGCGGAGTCGGGCTCGAGGACGCCGAGGCACGAAGGTGGGGGTTCTCACCGCCAAGCCACTCGGCACCCCAGGCGCCTAGGTTTATCTTCTCGGACTCACCCACCTCGGTAGCCGAGTCGGAAGAAAGCCTAGAGAGCTGCTGGAATTTCCAGAGTCTCATGCAATCGAAGGCTCGCGGGCAGATTCGCAGCAGCCGACACCTCGATCGCCGCCGATTTGGAAGGAGGCCGAGTGATCGAGCCTCGACGCTGTGGCGCGTACTCGAGACCGCGCGGTGTCAATGAAGACGATTCTGCAAGCCAAGATGGGGACAGTGTTTCGTACCCACAGAGAATATCGTCGCCTCCAAGACACTCCTGGATACCACGACCCCTATCTTTGGGGCGGATGATCGATTGCCCGATCATGGCCCAAGTAAAGGCCATGGTGACGGCGGCTATCCAAAGATGCCCAAACCGACCGGCCGGCGAAGTCATCACGTGGTCGGCGAGGACCAGATAGCCAGCGGCCAGGTCGGGAAGCCCGCCAGACACATCATGTTCTACCGCGGAGACGACTTGCGACACGACATCGGCCGCGACCTCCGTTCGGACCTCGACGCCAGCGCCGCGACCAGAAAGGGAGGAACAACGCCCGTCAAGCCGGCGAATATGAGCGCTTACGGCATCCTTCCGCGAGGCCGCTGGCACGCCAAGCGATCCCCTCGCGTCGATCGCCTCCCGGGGTATCGCGGGTCATCGAAGGGGTTCGTGCGTTTACCCTCACCTACGCCGAGTGGTTTGGCACGATGGATTTAATCCTAAAGGCATCACTAGGTTCGACGGTGAGAGGGCGAGGCTTGGCTTCAAGTATACGCTCTGGCGTCAGGGGCGGGGATCAGAAGTAATGGCAAACTACTTGCCGGTTACCCTCTCGCCCAGCCCAAGCATGGCTCACCGGACTTCCAGCGAACTCTATAGATTCCTAGGGAGATCTGTGTGAGCAGTTCATCTCAAATTTCCAAGGCACTTACGAGCGCCAGTGCACCCTTGGGACCTATACCGGCTACACCAAAGGAGGAGCGAATCCTCAGGAGTTCGTCAAGCGCTTCATGAACAAGAAAAGCACCGTTCGGGACGTCACAGATGCGATTGTGATAGCTGCCTTCGAAAGGAGTCGGCGATCCCGACCTCATCAAGAAGATGTCGGAAGCCACCCACGTCGGTCAGGAGCTGTTCGCCTAGCGGACCGTTACGCTGACCTCCGAGGCTCTGGCGAACGGGCGTGATGAGGGAAGAATCGATCTGAACCCCTCGGCGGAAAGAAAAGAAGCGCAAGGCGAAGAAGTGGTGGCGATGTTGCACCAACTCATCCTCGCGCTCTCAAAGAGGATGGATATGATAAGGTTATGAACTCACCCTGCCCTTTCCATCAGAAGGGAGGCATGCCGCCAAGGATCGCTTCACCCTAAAGAGGTTCGCGCGAGAGCAAGAGGCAGGTTTGGACAAGGTCCGAGTGGTCACGCCCGCAAACAAACCGCCTTCTCCTGCCGAGGAAGACTATCGGGAAGTCGACCTCGAGCTTAACTACATATTCGGGTTCGGCGCATATGAGTCCAAGCGGAAGCAAAGCTCACCGCTCGGGACATCTGTGCGATGGCCGGAGACCCCGATATGTCCGGTGGTCCGAGGTCGCAATAACTTACGACCTTACGGATCACCCAGATCGCGCCCCATTCCCTAGATACCCGCCGGTCTTGGCGCCGGTTGTCCGCGACATCAAGCTCAAAAGGGTGTTGATTGGCGGTGGGAGTGGGCTCAACGTCCTCTTCGTGAAGACACTTTCGATGATATGGGGATCCCGCGGTCGACCTCAAACGCGGTCGTCGCTTTTCATGGGGTGATACCCTAACGTCGGCGATACCACTCGGACAAATCACTCTACCACCACGCTCGGCGCAAGGGACAACTACTGGATGAGAGCCTTAGCTTTGAGGTGGCAGACTTCGCGGCGTATCACGCCATCTTGGGAGACGGCTGGCCAAGTTCATGGCGGTGCCCCACTACGCGTATCGATGCTGAAAATGCCGGGTCCGAGTGGTATTATCACTCTGTGGCGATGTTAAGCGATCTTTCTCTTGCGACGAGGAGAGCTGCGAAATGGCCGAAGTCTCTGGAGGCGCCGCGGTCGGGAAAGGATTCGTCAAGAGGCGGATTTCGACAAGTTTAAGGCAAGCGATATCCTACCCGCAAGCCGCAGAACTCCGGGATCGGCCCCGAGGAAGGCACCAAAAGGATTCTCCTCGACCCGTCCGATCCGGCGCGAGCCGTCTCGATCGGGACAAGGCTCGGGGATGAATAGGAAGACGCGCTCGTCACCTTTCTGCGGGCAAACCAAGACGTCTTTGCCTGGAAGCCGTCCGACATGCCCGGGGTCCCCAGGGAGGTGATCGAGCACGCATTGAATGTAAACCAATCCGCCAGGCCCGTCAAGCAAAGGTTACGACGGTTCGCTCAAGATCGTCGAGAAGCCATCAGAGAGGAGATCACAAAGCTGCTAGCCGCGGTTTCATCAAAGAAGTGTATCATCCCGATCGTTGGCGAACCTGTACTCGCCCGTCGAGAAGAAGAATAAAGTCGGGCGCATGTGTGTTGATTACACCGACCTCAACAAGGCTTGTCAGAAAGATCCCTTTGGTCTCCTCGTATTGATCGGGTGGTAGACTCCTTTGCCGGATCTCGGCTACTCAGCTTTCTGGACGCCTATTCAGGCTATCATCAAATTCGGCTTCGAGAGGAAGACTGCGAGAAGACTTCGTTTATCACTCCATTCGGAGCATATTGCTATATCACCATGCCGTTCGGGCTCAAGAATGCCGCGCAGCGTACCCGGTAGCGCCCGTCGTGGTGTTTTCACCACCGGCTCGGCGCAATGTGGAAGCTTATGTGGATGATGTGGTAGTTAAACGCAGACACGAGATAGCCTTACCTCCGACCGCCGAGGCGTTCGCAAGTCTAAGGGCGTTCAGATGAGGCTAAACCCGAGAAATGTGTTTTCGGAGTTTCTTAGGGAAACTACTCGGGTTCATCGTCTCCCATCGTGGGATCGAGCCGAACCGGAGAAAATTGGAGCCATCATGAAAATGGCCCCGCCTACCGACCAAAAGGAGGTCCAAAAGCTCACCGGATGCATGGTAGCGCTTTGCGAGTTTATCTCACGGTTGGGAGTCAGGAATGCCTTTCTTCAAGCTCCTTAAGAAGCAAGATCGCTTTGATTGGGCCAGCAGAGGCTGTGAGGCCTTGAAGAACTCAAGGTGTTCCTCTCCACTCCCAGTCTTAGTCTCGCCGCGCCAGGTGAACCTCTTACGCTCTACATAAGCGGCAACATCTCATGTAGTAAGTGCCGTGATAGTTGTGGAGCGGGAGGAATCTGGACACCGCTTCTGGCGTGCAACGCTTGATTTATTTTGTTAGCGAATCTTGGCGAATCCAAGACAAGATATCCTCAAATCGAGGAAGGCTGCCAGACGCCATTTTGATCTCAAATCACGGAAGTGAAGCATTATTTCCAAGGACATTCGATTTGGTAGTCACTTCTTTCCCGTGGGAGAGGTCCTCCGTGTCGGGAAGCTCTTGGAAGAATTTCAAAGTGGGCGGCCGAGCTTGGAGCTTTCGACATCTCGTTCAAGCCGCGCCTGCCGTCAAGTCCAGGCTTTGGTGACTTCACGGCCGAGTGGACTGAATCGGACTCCTGCACGGAAGAAGAGCCGAATATTGGGTCATGCACTTCGACGGATCTCTCATGCTTGGGGAAGCGGCGGGAATCCTCCTTATCTCGCCCTAAGGGCGACAGGTTGAAGTATGTCCTTGGATTCACTTCCGGCCTCAAACAATGCCGCGGAGTACGAGGCCCTCATCCATGGGCTTCAGATCGCCACATCACTCGAATCCGACGGCGGTGGCGGTTCGAGGCGACTCGATTGGTGGTGAATCAAGTCTGAAGGACTGGTCGTGCGTGGATCGAGAACATGGCGGCACCGCCCGGCAAGTCAGAATTGGAAGGCAAGTTTGACGGATGGAGTCGGTTCATGTCCTCCGCCGCAATAATGAGGCAGCGAGACGAGTGGCTAAGATGGGAGCCACTCGGGCAGATGTCCCAAGTGATATCTTCGTGACAGGATCTTCACGAGCCAACCGCTACAAAGCGGCAAAAGCCAAGCGAGGGTCACAGGCAGGGTCCCGCTCATCGATCCAGACCGGACTACCCGTACCTTGATTACCTCTGAAGGACAAACTCCGGAAGCCACCACTCTGGCGAGCGCGTCTCCCGACAAGCCAAATCCTACGTGGTGGTGGGCGGCGAGCTCTTCAGAAAAAGTGCCTCGGGTGTCCTCGGCGGTGCATTTCGGGACAAGTGGGAAGAGAGCTGCTCCAAGAAATCCATTCGAGGATGTGTGGCCATCACGCGGCATCAAGCGCCTTGGTTGGGAAAGCCTACCAAGCGGGGTTTCTTCGGCCAGCAGCGATAACGGATGCCAAGGAGATAGTTCGAACCTGCGAGGGCTGCCAATTCTATGCAAGGCAGACACACTTGCCGGCACGGGAGCTACAGACTATACCCATTTCTTGGCCTTCGCGATGCTGGGGCTCGACTTAGTGGGCCCGCTCAAGAAGGCTCAAGGCGGTTTCGCTTACCTCTTCGTGGCCATTGACAAGTTCACCAAGTGGATCGAAGCCAAGCCCGTCGTCACTATCACTGCAATTAAGGCCAAGGAGTTCTTCCAGGATATTGTGGTCAGATTCGGAGTGCCCAACCGGATCATCACGGACAACGGCACCCAATTCAGAGTGAAGAATTCCAAGAATGGTGCGAAGGCGTCGGGATCAAGATCTCGCCGCCTCGATGGCTCACCCACGAAGCAATGGGCGAGGTTGAAGCGAGCTAGCAGTGCAGTCCTCCAAGGCCTCAAGGCCGGGATCTTCGACCGCCTCAAACCATACGCTGCTCGATGGGTGAAGGAGCTACCGTCGGTACTGGGGACTCAGAACCACTCCCGGCCGAGCGGTGGCCAAACCCCTTTTTCTGGTCTATGGCGCAGAGGCGGATTCTGCCGGCCAGTGGGATTCGAATCCAGGGTTCGGAATTACAACGGCCGAGTCCGAGGAAGCCGAATGGTGGAGCTTGATCAACTCGAGGAGGCTCGGAGCGTTGCCGCCCTCGGTCGGCTAAGTACCTCCAGGGACTTAGCGCTACCACTCTCATAGCGTCGAAGTAGAACCTTTTGAGGAAGGAGATCTGGTCTGAGGAGGAACTAAAAGCGAGCACAAGCTCTCTCCAATTTGGGAAGGTCCGTACATTGTGCGAAGACAATCCGGCCAGGTGCTTATCGACTCCAGACGAGAAGGCGAGGTTACGCGAATACTTGAACGCCGAACAACTCCGTCGCTTCTACGCATGAGTTATGTATCCCACTCTTACACATTAAGTAAAATGGTGATCCGTCTTATTTTACGAAGTTACGTGTAATGCTAGCCCGAGTGGTTATTACCCGGCGGTGTGGTGCCTAACCCTGGTCGTGCCAATATAGAGTGCACGGAAATAACGAGCGCGATGAGCACAAAGCCTCGGCGGTTTACACCGGCCAAGACAACGGAACGGGTACAAAGCACTAACCACTCGGGGACTGCAGTTCGCAGCACGAGAATCTAACCGAGATTCGCTGATCGCGAATTTCTAACCGTCAAAAGCTCGAGCCCAGCGCCTCGTTGTTGGCACTTTGGAGCAACCGACTAGAATAAGTTGATCGGCGGAACCACTAAACTCGGATTAAACATGATGGCACGGATTTGGATAAAATTTGCATTGCATTCCGTAATGTTAATAATTTACATTATCGACTTTCTTTTTCTTTTTCTCGCTAAAAAAAAAAAAAAAAAACTCAGTCTTCTTCTTTGGTGCTGCGGTGCTCCTGCACTCTGTCTTTGAGTCTTGAGTCTTCTTAGTCTTGTGGCTATTTGGGAGGCCGGGGCGAGATCGTTGAGGTTAGACGCGACCCACGCGACCCAAAGCGCGAGAATCTCGTCCTCAACCACCCACAAGGGGGATAAAGAGACGAGGGTCTGACGGCAAGGTCGTCGCGGCGATCGCGACCAACCATCTCGAGGATGATCTCCGCCACCTCGTGGAGCCACGCGGCCTCCGGCAAGGTGGCCACGCGGCGGCGTCCCTCGCGTCCCCCTCCTCTCCTTCCGCCTCCAGGATGGCGAAATCATGCTCCTCCCATGCTTCGGCCTCCTCGGTTGTGCAACATCCTAAAGAATCATTGGCGAAAGAATGCCGCGTATGGTAAGCGAACTTCCTCATGATAGACATGAAGGAATCTTTGGAAGAGAAGAAGAGGGACGAGACAAAAGGAAATAGGCGATCGCTCATCGGCGGTGGCGCCCTATTTATAAGCCACCCCAGCCCGTAAATCGGCGTCTCCAAAGGCAATCAAATGCGCCACCTCGCAATCAACGGCCTTGAAAAACAAAGCGGCGGCGAATACCGAAGAAGACCGGCACCTTGAACAAAATCAAGGAGAATTTCACGGACCCGTGTCGTAAGCAGTTCAAGCTCGTTCGGCTTTCTCGCTTAATTATACCAAATTAAGCGCAAAAGCCCGGGGGCTGGAGAGCTAGCAAGCGATGCAAGCCTGGGGACTAAACCACTCAGCCAGGTGGCCACAACGTAAGTCCCGGCGCTCGAGAGCTGCACGCATGACCTCTCGGAAAAGCGTGTCTGGGGCAAGAAAGCCACGCAGACCCAGCATACTGGCGTTTGGAAGCCATACGATCAGTGAAACTCACCGGAAAGGCGCAACAGGATCCAAAAGGCTACGGGCCTATATTTAGGTCTGAAGACCACTCAATGAAGACAATACAGGCAAATCATATTGAAGTAAGAAGACACAATATTTCAAACAAGGAGGGCGAGCACTCGGCATCAAGGCCCACATCAAGTCGAGAATTCTAGATTCTCCAACAAGGCTGCGATGCAGGACACCTCTTCGAGGAGCGCGTTGGCCTTGTCTTCATCACGAGCAAAACCTTCTTTCACGGCTTCGAGGTCAACTCTCGGATAATGAGACTTGACCACCGCCAATGCCTGGTTCGCACTCATTGCTGCGGACTCTTTGGCGTAAGCTCGATCTGTCGGCTCCTCCCGAGAGAAGTGGAACAAAGATCGTCCCCTGGCGGCGTGACTCCTTCAATACGCAGAAGGTGCAGGATCGGCTCGCAGCAACGCGATTTAGTCCGGCCCTGTTCGACAGGCCATCTTCTCCTTGCACTCTGCAACAAAGTCAAGCGGCCATCAAGAGCACACCCGACGCCAAGTATGTTCAACCCAAGTCAAATAAATTTACCCTTCGGCTCATTGCATCCTTTCAAGGCCGACTCGAGCCGAGGCGAGTTCTCTGAAGCCTCGGTCGGGCCCTCACCAAGCAGCGGTCGAGTCGCTCTGAAACACGAGTGTCATCATCCTCTCCAACCATCCAAAAAGACATCCAAACCGAATCCAGGGGAGAATCTCACCTTCGAGCATATGCTCAAGCTTCGTCTTCTCCTCCCGGATCGTCATACACTCGCCCTGAAGCCCGTGGACTTCTTTCCATCTGTCCGCGCTGATCTCGCTGAGCTTGTCCTGGTACTGCTTCTGCTCCTTGAGCTTCGGGAGCACCTTCCGGAAAAATCGCGATCTTTGCTCCGAGCGCTCCCCCATGTCCTAGGTAACAGGGCAGAATCTCAGGGAGAAGTCAGCAAGCAACAGATTAAAGACAAGAAGCTCACCCTGACGAGCGTGCTACACCTGACGGTGAGCTCATAAAGCTCCGTCCGAGCCGCTCTCTCCATCTCGTCGTCCTCTTCCATCCCTTTCCAGTCGGAACCCCCTTCCCACCATACGGTCCGATTCGGGGGCTTCGGCAGAGGACCGAGCGGCGGTGGCTCTCGAGGCACTTCCTCCACTCCGGGAGACGGTGCCGGGTCGATCTCGTCGGCAGACGGACCACCGGATGGTTCGACCGTTGGGCCGCCGGCGCCCGGTGGCGACGCCCCGGCAGTCGGCGGCAACGGCGACCTAGCCTCCGCCTAGGGCTCCTTTTGAGAGACCTCTCCGCCGGACGTCCGTAGTAGGAGTCTGCATCGGCAAAGAGAAACACCTCGGCCAGCAAAGTAACAAAAGACAAGGATCGCCCGAAAGAATACCTTTTGGATTTCTTGAATTTCATCCCAGGTCTCATCCGAGACCCAACACCACTCGGAGGGAAGTCAGCGCCTGCAGCCGGGGCTGCCCCTGGGACAGAAGGCTGTGGCCCCGCTTATGCGATCCAGTGCACCAGAGGTCGAAGCGTCTGGACGAAAAGACCGGCGACCTCCTCCGCCGACTCCGTATGACTCGTCGGCCGAGGTGTCGACCACTCGCCGCTGGCGTGTCTCGGCCGAGAGAGGCCGACAACCGGAGCATCGAAAAAGGAAGGATGCGCGTTCACGAAAAAGGAACGATCGCACCTGTTTGAATCACACATCGATCAAAGAAATCATGGAACGACCTTTCGAGAGAATAGTGCACTCACGGGAGGAGGCCTCGCCGTCGAAAATTTATGAGGGCAGCCTGTTGGTGATTATTGTGCCAGGCACGAAGATATCAACTACCGTCTGCCGGCGCCTCCATCGACAGGGCCACGTCCGACTCCGCGTGGGGTCCAGAGGCCCGTTGTATTGGAACCCCAAATGGACTCTCTCCTTCAAGGGCTGCACTCGGCGCTTCACAAAAGCGATCGCGATCCGGGACCCGTCGGCCCACGGTTCTTGAGATCGTCAATCAATGCCCGAAGCTTCGAGGATTTGCGCCAAACCTCCTCCGTCAGGACGTCGCTCCGGCATCGGGAAGCTTTAGGAGCACGGCCGGCAAGAAAGGGGCGAGGAAAGGATCAACATTGGCACAATAGAACCACTCCCGCTTCCAACCTTTGAGGAGGTCTTGAGAGGAACGACAAAATCTCGCTTCTTGAGCCCTCCACTGGAGCCTGGCGCCCCCCAACGACGTTGGGAGCGGCCCGGTCCGGATGAGGCTTGACAAGAAGAAGAGGCGGAACAAATCCAAATGAGGACGTATCCCAAGATACGCCTCGCAGAGCTGGACGAAGATGGCAATATGAAGAATCGAGTTGGGGTTCAAATTGATCAACTCGATTGTAGAAGTGGAGGAGCCCGGAAGAAGGCGCTCCCGGGAATGCTAAGTCCCGCTGGAAGAAGGACTCAAACACCACAATCTCATTCTCTAGAGGTGTGGGGTAAGGGTCACTGCGGCGGGGCAAGTGAGAGATCAACTCGGCGGAGGGAGGGCCGGCGGCGACCATCCCCTCAAGCGGGACGTCGTCGTGATGGAAGTCTCCCACCACTGCCGTCGCGAGTCGGTGCTACCCTCCGATGACGAGGAAGAAGACATTGCGAAGAAGAAGACCTGGTGGGAAGAACCGCCGCAAGCCAAGAGCGTGAGCGAAACCCTAAATCGCCAAGGGAGGTTTGAAGGTTTCGCGTAGTGGTGGGAAGGTGCAAGGAGGCCGTTGCTCCAACAAGGGTCCTTCCGACTTATAAGAAATAGGCCCCAATTTCCACCTTACGGTGGGAAGAAGCGAGGGCCCTCTGTTCAGTCTGGGCGAGATCAGGCACGCCCCATGACGGGCCAATAGGCGTGTCGCGCAAAACGCGGCCAGGTGTCAAACCTGGTCCAAAGTTTGGGATAAAGTGCGCCCCACGACGGGCCTGAACGCCGGCCGCCACGGAAGCTTGGGGCTGGGCACTTTCCGAACATCCTCCGACGGCACACCCCATAATTTGGGGTCAATTGCTGGTCGCTGTCTCACAATGCGATTGGGTGTCGCGGGAGGATCTACAACCAACACGGTCTTGAGAATGCGCCCCATGAGGGTCTAAAGCAGTGCGCCGTAAACGGGCACAGGCATTACTCTGTATGACCAAGGTATGCCCCATGAGGGTCAGCCGAGCGACAAGCCGGTTGCCGTGCACCGTAAACGGGCGCGGGTACCACTCGGCCACGAGCCAAAAAGACCAAGGTATGCCCCATGAGGGTCAGCCGAGCGACAAGCCGGTTGCCGTGCACCGTAAACGGGCGCGGGTACCACTCGGCCACGAGCCAAAAAGACCAAGGTACGCCCCATGAGGGTCAGCCGAGCGACAAGCCGGTTGCCGTGCACCGTAAACGGGCGCGGGTACCACTCGGCCACGAGCCAAAAAGACCAAGGTACGCCCCATGAGGGTCAGCCGAGCGACAAGCCGGTTGCCGTGCATTGTAAACGGGCGCGGGTACCACTCGGTCACGAGCTAACCAACCACGATGGCTTCATACTACAAGTTCTTTATGATCTCTCTCCCGCATAATCCTCATGACAGGGTAAGGGACGGAAAGTCGATCCTAAAGCACTTGGGGGCTGTGTGGGATGTCGAGGCAGGGTCTCGCAAGAGGGGCCTACACTGACTGGGCCTCGACAGCGGAATAGAAAGCCCAAAGCCCGAAGCACCACGACGGGCCCAGGGAGACCTTCGACTTGCTCCCAAGACAACTCTGATCCTTCAAGGAAGCTTGGCGCCCCGCCTAACAACCCGCCGAGAACGAAGCATGCGATCGACCTTTGCCGAGAACCTGCGGATCTTTGGAACTGACAAGGCGGCGGCGTGGGTCGGAGAAAGCATAACCACCTCTCGGGGCGTAGAGCGTGAAGGCGGATAAGGACAAGGGACATGTCGTCCAGGCCACCATGTTCAGGGCCCGGTGGCGCCCATCTATCATGTATTCTCCCCCCGGTATATAAGGGGAGGAGGGAGAAACAAGAGAGGACACACACGATATATCCAAGAACACAGGACTAGGGTATTATCTCCTCCGAGAGAGCCCGAACCTGTCTAAAACAGATCGCCCCCGCATCCTGTGTTACCATCAAGCTCAGATCCCGCACAAATCCCCTAGAATCACAAATCTCATTGCCGGCGAAACAGATCGTCGACAGTTAGGCAGGTTGTGTTGTCTTCCCTGCCTACTCACCATCACCACAATGAGGTGCCCGTCGCCACACGCTCGCACCCTCGCTAGCTTCCTGGCATCCGCTCTTCATGATGCGCATCAAGCATCATTGACTCGGTAGGTTACCATGTCCTTCTGAATGAGAGACGTTGAGCCACGCCCTCTCTCCTTTCCTCTATGGTTTTTGCATGCGTCTAGTGTTCGAGTCTAGTTATGCAAGTAGCAAACGAAGTCACTAATTACCAAATTAGGTCTCTAATAAGCTGTGGCCTACTAAGCCACATGGTATATGAAGCAGCTTATCTACCTAGCAAAGCTTCTTCTTCCTCAAGCCACGTCCGAGCGTATGTGCATTTGCTATTGCTATGCTAAAAATTAGAGATCAGATTTAAAATACATTATACTGGTAGTATATAATGGTTGATGCCAAACAACGGATACTGATGTTCTTATCGCCTGCTTTTTGAGAAGAAGCAAACACTTATTGCACTACGGTGCTCTGTACTAGCGAGCGATGCGTTTACAGGAGATTGCATGATCACTCCATCCCCGCATCGAGGACCAGCACCGTGGATCATACGGACAAACTCCCATAACGATCAAACGTGCAATCTACATAAGAGGTAGTTGCATCCTGTTGTCTCCTTGCCATTAGATATTGGTAGAATCGATGAAAGAACATTCTTTTGTTTCAGCGGCTGGAGGGGCGCTCCAGCCTTATGGAGCCCCCCCCCCCGTTGGCTACGGCCCTGAGTGGCACATAGGTCCTAACGCGCAAGTGCTCATCCAATACGACACCCCCCCACTTCCAGTTCCACTCCTCATGTGTGGGTGCGACGCAATCCAGTCTCCACTCCCCATGCACTTGGGATTTACAAAGCGAAGTCATGGTCAACACATCATCGGCTCCAACGCTAGTTAGTCGAACAAGGGTGTTCATGCATTAGCATCTAAATTGTTTTTTTAAATAGTCCAATTTTTTAGTTATTTTACTAAAAAAATAATAGAAACACACCTCTGTCGTTGGTCCAAATGAAAATGGTGATAAAGGCCCTGTCACCATTTCAAAAAGTGACAAAAACCCTATAGCCATTTGAACCAATGACAAAGTGCCATATGGGTTGCCATGGCAGCTGTCGCTATTTCAAATGGTGACAAAAGGCTTGCATAAGAGTAGAGTTGGTTGAAATGGCAACAAAGTTTTGACAGCACACTGCCAATTACTTTTCATCAAGAGTGAAAACACATTACCACTAGTTATTCCCGACCAAGGTGATAGCACACTACTAATTACTTTCCATTAGACGTGATAACACACTGCCACCTGTTTTTCAGAGCGACATGACCACATCTCCCTAAAACCTTTTTTTTTTTTTTTGCGCCAAGACTAACGCCCACATCCAACCCACACTATAAGTACTCCTGCACTAATAGCCCATGCACCTCGAACTAAGTACTTCATGCCCAACTTGATAGACTGAGCAGGAAGCTCAAGGCATGGGAGAGGAAGATGGGGACGAACAAGTTTTTGAGGGCTCGACCCTTCCCTTGAGGACACACACATCTACAGTCCTGCACCTCGAACTAAGTACTTCATGCTTCGGGCGCAAATGCGGGTGCGAGGGGCGGCCGGTGCTACGCACGATAGCATACACTCTTCGAGCGTGGAGGTAGTAGGTGCAGGACGCGCGGCTTCGGGTCGACGAGCGCCGAAGCACGAGCGCCCGACTGGGCACACTGATGAGGATGCGGCGAGTTCAGAGGCGGTGGGCGCTGGGCAAGCGGCTTCAAGCTGAGGGTACGGAAGCCGGCGGGAACCCATGGCTCGTCGCGACGGCCATATGCGCTGCGTGTGTAGGTGCGGCTAGGGCGAGCTCTTGTACAAGCGCCTCAGCCGGAGTCACTACGAGCGCCAGTGTGGCCGAAGCTTGCTGGAGCACGGGTGCCACCGGCGTCCTCTTTTCCTACTTTCTTGCTTTTTTGATGAACAGTAATAATTATGCATACTCTAATTGCGATTAGCTTAAGTACTTAATCTACAAATATGGTACGATGATCTACAGGATTGAAATTTGCGTAGAAGCACTTACATAGCTTGAACTTACGTAGGGCTCGTACCAGATTTAATTGCATGTAGTCGGATGAGTTCGATGTTCTGTAGATTATTATAGAAAGATGATCACGATCGACCTTGGTAGAACGCCGTGTGTTCGTTCATGCATGCATCCAATCCTGTATTTGTGTTGATAAGATCGACCTCTCATATGAGCAGCATGCGAATCAACCATAGATCAATCCGTGATAAGTATCAAGAAAACAAGATTGATCTACTTGCAAAGAATATAGAACATACGCTGCTTGTAGATTGATCTAGGGCTTTAGCCTTGTAGAGCTTCGTGCTTTTAATATATTGTAAAACGTAGTTGTTCACTCACGATCAACAACACGCTAGTAAAATCATACGAACAAGAACAGGAAGCACACACAATATAGGGGGTCAAGTACTCTCTCTTTATCAGATTAATTTTTCTATACAAAGGGGTGCCCAATATATAGACAGATAGGTTCAGATTCGTCCACCAATAGATAGAGTCATTTCACATTTGGACTGAGATTCTATCTATATCATAACAGCAATAATTTATCTCTTATAGCGGAATGAATTCCGAGTCGCACGGTGCGCCACATCATTGATTAGTGAAAAGGCCCTTCGCGAATTCCATGTTCGCATTCAGTTGTTCCTGTCAGTTCGTTTGCAAAAAAAAAATAAAAAAAAATTACATGATTCCACAAATTCGCACCTGAGTCCGGACGGAGCCCTTTTGCAAACAAATCATCACGATTCCAAAAAATTGCATCCGAACTCGGACGTACCCCTTTTACAAAAAAGATCCTGTGGCACCTGAAAATTACATCACCGTTCTTTCGAGAGAAAAAACATAAAATCTCTTCGATATCTTACATTTCCCTATACCATTTTTTTATTCATCGTTTTCTTGTTATCCGAGTACTTCAAACAGCTGGAGATATTTCATCGATTTCTTTTGAGCCGCTATTTCGTCATTTGATATGGACAAAGCTCGAAACAATAGGATACGAGCAGAACTGTGTGAATCTATGCACCAAGTTCACGTAGAACGTTGGGCCTCAGGAACCCTGCAGCCCGGCTCAAAACCGTGGGCATGTGGCAACGCTGTTGTGCAGCACATAACTGTTGTAAAACAAGTAGTTCCCCACGTAGAACACCGGCAATCAACAAGAACACAAGAACAAGAGACACAAGATATAGGGTGGAGCTCTCTCTTCTTTATTGATCAATGTGTGTAAATACAATGGGAGGCACCCGGTATATATATAGCAATCCCCTCAAGGAGAGTTCGGATTCGCCCACATATTAAGAGATAGACTCCTAACCGAATACGGTTAGGAGGTTATCTCATAACACTTCCCCTTGGGCGAATTCCGCGTAATGCATATGTCTCATTAAAAACTCCACTCAAAAACCCAGTGGGAAAAAAAGATGGAGAAAAGAGTACATCACACTCGCTCTCTATGTTGCATTTGTTGCCTCATTAAAAACCTTTATGTGAGAAACATCAGGAAAACTCACAAAGGAAAAAAGAGTACAACTTATGATCTTCAGGATCATGTAAAGGGATTATGGTTCAAGGGTTTACTTCCCACTGAACTATGCAAATCTCTAAGCAGCCTTATTCCAATGCCATTAACATACCTTGGAAGGGAATTTGGCAAGGATTTTGTGAATAAATCGCTAGATTTTCACACGACTTAATTTGCATTATTTTTATCTCACCATTCTTACGGAGTTTGTGGGGATAAAAGAACTTAGAACAATATGCTTCATTGATATTGCTCTTTACATAACAATTGCATTTGTGCAACACAAAGCATCATTATCTTCATAGATAATAGTAGAGAATTGGCGGTATTCATACCATATGACTTACGGACATGGTTGATTACCGTTTTAGCCAAACATATTCCGTGAGGCTTCCTTTATAATCTCCCGTGGGTGTACCACCACGGAGGAGAAAATAATAATCCGTGCAGGATTTCTTCATGAGCACACATGAACATTATTCCTTGAGGGACCATATTCCTTTTAGGAGGAATCTACTTAGTCGATTGTACCACATCATATCATTGTTTTAATCCATGATGACCCATATACATATACGGTCACTATAATCATCAAGCTGTATTGAAAAGTTTAAGCTTACGCCATCAATATTAAATTTGAACGTCATTCCACTCATTTCAGGAGAGCAGTTTCATCGTAATCGATGATGGGTCTCTGCTAAAACCCTGTGCTACAAGCCTCGCTTTATATCTCACCACGGGATATTTTCATACCTCTTGAGGATGAAAAATCCATTTTGATCTGAGGGAATATTTGAGGAAATGTTACATCCAGCGAGACCAAGAACTTTTCTCTCATTAATGGCGCTACCTCAATTGCTTTTCAGGTGAACCTAGATGGCGCTTACGGCACTCTGCCATGGACTTTAGTTACGGATCGATTTTAGCAATTTTAGAAGTGAAATATGTCGACAATTGTAGTCTTTCTTCATATATAATTCTCCTGCATCACTCGAGGATGTCTCTTTATCAATTTCTTCCGGCTTCTCGTGATTTCCCACAACGATGAAATGCAGGTGTTTCGACTTCCAGCGTTGGATTGTGCGCACAAATATCGCTGGGGTTATCATCTTGAGGATAGATCACTTGAGGATGTTATCATCTTCTAGATAGCTCACTTGAGGATTTTCTCAACATCGAGTTGAGCTTCTTCCACTATCATGGGTAGTGTTCTCATTTATTTGGTTCTCCTTTTGGACGTCTCAGCGGAATGAGTCCCGTGCACACAGAGGCCTCCCCTCATTTTATCATGAGGAGTTAAGAGTGGGTTCAATATCCTCTAGGATATTTCCACTCTTCAGTGCATATCTTCGCGAGGTATATGAGATCTTTCCACTACCTTATGATGGAGTGAAGGCATTTAGCGAATATTAGCTTATTTGTTGTAGATTTATTTGAACTTGGTTCGGTCTCTTTAGTCGTGGATCTAGGACTCGGCATTCCTTAATGTGGTACTTATCTTCCCACTAATGCGAAATATGTCCTTAGTACAATCAGTGCGAACCATGTATAGATCCTCAGCCACGGTGAGGTCCATGGCGGTATCTTTGTGGTGGAGAGATTGGCATGTATACAACATAACGAATTTTCGCGAGATGGGAAATACTTAATTCTCTTCCATGCACTATACTGCAGCGGAAATTCCATTATATATAGTTGATTTGAGTTGAATTAATATCGCGAGTGTGCGACCTATTTCGTGGCCCAACTTATTTGGTGGGTAGCCTACTATTCTCTGAAGTGGTCAAGCAATAAATTTATTCCCTTAATAATGACTCTGGGGGCCATTATATTATGTGGACATGAGGTATTAAAAGCTCTACATTAATTCCCAAAACCATATAATGCTTTTGAGGTAAACTCATTAGCATTTTCCATTTGAATGGACTTGATTCTTTCTTACGGAAAAGAGGCTCACCACAATTGGGCAATTAATTTAGGTAGAAACATGGATTCCAGCGAGGGCGAAAGGTCACATATATCACTTGAATTTACTTCAAGAAATTGAGTGATTCTTCTACAAGTTAGATGATAAGAAATCTTGAGATCTAAGGAAGTCTTTATGCTATGACCATCGAGAATTAGTAATTATTTTATCAAAATATTCAACTCAAGATTACCAGTCAATCTACAAGATCTTTAAATATGCAGGTTTTATCGCAATACCAACTTCAGGTTGCATAGTATAACAATCAAACAAGCATAGCACAAAATATTACGGAAAACACTTTATTTAAATATCACTTTGATAATTGCTCAGCGAGCATAGACCAAATGTTCATGCAGGAACATCATTATTCAAGCTGATGAGGCTCTTAAGGAGGCTCAACTAATGGAAATGCGACATATAGCAAAAATGGTATAGGAGACTATTCCAGGATCTCCATATAAGTCAAGTTCCATCTCTGGAAACATTGCTATCATTCTCTCCACCTTCTTGCTCAACATCTGGTAGAGCGGTGTAGTGTGTCTCAACCTTCTTTTCTTGATTCTTACGGAATCTCCCGATGGATTTCATGTAAAGTTACGCCCAAATGCTTTGAGTCACGACAATTGCGTGACCAATGTAGCCAGCGCATCCACACTTAAAAGCATGTTTGAGAGTCAGTGCTTTATTGGTTGGACCTTGTACGGAAGGTTCTGTACCCTTTCCTTTACCTTTCCATTAGGATTTGCCTTTTCCCTTTTGATTTACTGTCATTTTCCATTCATCCCCCTTGTACATTTGGCCCTTTACGGCCATGGCTACTACTAACCTGTGGCGGTAGCGTGCTTGAACACTGCTTGACTTCCATTAGTATTTGCATGATGATTCTTCGCCAGGAGTTCATCATGTTTTTACGCTTCTAGCGAGAACACTAATAAGCTGAGTACTTCTTGTACTTTGCATGGCGTCTTTGTTGTAGTATCATCATGTTGGGTGGAAAGTGCACAGTTTTGTCGATCTTCTGGCTTCATTAACTTTCTGGTTACAAAAAGTCAATTTAGCGACCGGTTTGTGCATTGCGGGAATTATAATTTGCATGATTTGAAATCTGAAAGCGTGGAGGGTCCATTCGCGTTGTGTACGGCGGCAGCAACACGGATCTTTCTTTGGTTATAGTGTTCCTTCAAGAGATTCCATAATACCAGCGGGTCCTCCTCCATCAAGTATTCGGCCTTGAGTCAGAATGAAGATGGTGCCTCGAAATGTAAGCGGCGCATTTTGCGGGCTCGAACGCCGATTGCACGGCCGAGGCGAGCAATAGCAGCTCAAATCCTCTAAATTAGGTTGATTTTGGCATCCATTGCCCGGTGAGGTAATTCTTGCCATCCAGGGCAAGCACATCAAATTCCTTTTGCAATATCAGGACATATCCTGTATGCAAGCAATGCAGATTTTACTACGGGTAAAATGCTATATTGCATGCATCTCCATTTAATAAAGTTTCGGTCTATATCTATTGGTGATAATTATCACAATTAATTTTTCAGAATTTTCTAGCATTTAGTAAATTCGGCATTACTAAATAACAGAGAATAAATTCAACATGAATTAAACATGGCATAAGTCTAATTTCAACTCATGTAATTCTTATTGGTTGGGGCGAAAATGAGTAATGAATATCTCCGTCAATTTGACTCATGGCCAGTCAACATGCCACTAGGGCTCACATGAGGAGGAGCACTTCCAGTTTAGGCATGATTAAATAACCAAGCCTCATGTGTGTTTTCCTAGAACACCAATTGTCTCATATCTGTTTATTCATTACCGAAATCAAATTCCAACCACACAGGTTCTCATAAACTGTTGTATGAGAAATTCTAGAATTTTCCTAGCACTTTTTATAATTCATGATAATTTTCAAGCAATTTTCAGAATTACTTTACAACAGAAAAATCAAATTACCACATATTAAACATGGTCAACAGCTAGAAAATAAAACCCAGGGTATGGAGCTTCCAATATGTCCTAAAATAAAATTCAAAAATTTTCGGAAGTCCACATACCTAGAAATCTAATTTTCTAGTATTAACCATAATTTTCTAGAATTATTTATTAAATTCCTAAATTACAGAGGGGGAAAAACGTAAAATCGCAACTCTGTTGATGACCCAGAATTGGCCCAAGAGGCCCAAAACACCAAAAGCAGTGGCGGCTGGGTCATTAACCTAACCTAGCGCCCGCTGTATCTGTCGCTTGAGGGTAATGGAGTGGCGCTACCTCATTTGTATGTTCAAGTATCATGCATGCATGATTCTACCACAAGAATCAAAGTGCCACCTACGATGCATGCATGATTCTACATGGCGTATACATGCAATGTAAGTAAGCATGCAAGTTATTCAACTTTGGTTGCTCACGCCTCCACCTCGTGCTTGCATGATTACGCATGAAGTGTATACATGCAATGCAAGTAAGCCTGTTGTGGGAAGGCAAGCCGATCATGGCGGCCTTTGGCCAAGAATGAATCTTGTGGCGTTTAAATGCGCCGGCGCATTGCCGTGCGGATCTGTGGCGCTTCTTCTTGTGAGGCCGGGTTGTCGGTGTTATGGGAGATGGCCGGAATCGGCCGCGCTGGCCAGGCTCGGAGGCATTTCTGCCCAGTGAGCGGCCAGCGGCGGGTGGCCGGCAGCGTCGGCGACAATGGCGCGGCCTGAGATCTGGCGAGATGCCTTCGGGCATCTCCCAAAGTGATTTTTTTCGTTTTGTGATCATGATTATTAACGGATGATCAAGAAGCGGTTCTAACATTAGATTAGATCGAACCATCTAACGAAACAATCTCTGAGGATTTACCGACTTACGTTATTCTTGATCCGGAAGCGTTGGCTATCGGCGTAGGATAAATCGCGTAGGACTTTTACGGTAATCAAGTGGATCTGAAACGATGGCGAGTTGATTGCAGATCCGTCAGGCGATCAATCGGCCGGTAGTAATCGTTGGCCGTAGTCGGCGATCCTTAAGCTAACTTGCGGTAGAGCTCGTCTTGATAACGTGTTGTAAAACAAGTAGTTCCCCGTAGAACAGGCAATCAACGAGAACACAAGAACGAAGAGACACAAGATATAGGGTGGAAATTCTCTCTTGCTATTGATCGATGTGTGTAAATCTGATAGGAGGAGGCACCACGGTTATATATATAGCAATCGCCGAGAGAGTTCGGATTCGCCCACATATTAAGAGATAGACTCCTAACCGAATACGGTTAGGAGGTTATCTCATAACAATAACATGTACGATAGAAAGCTATAATCCGAGGTGGCAACGCCACAGCTCCACAATCCAATGCCGCCCCCTGATTGGCCGGAGCCAAATCCAGAAATCTGCACCTCACAACCCCCGCTCCAATGGCCGCCCTCCGCCCTCCGCCGCCGCAACACCCCCCAGCTTCTCCCCCACAAAGACTAGTGCTACAAATATGTACACCTAACCCTTCTCCTAGTCTTAGCACCCTGCCTTAAGATCGAACGGCACGCTAGCTAGCTTACACGCCCGGAGCCGCAGATGGCATCGACGATCATGGCCGCCACCTCCCGCGTCGTCGCCGCCAAGACGCCGTTCCTCGGCCAGGGCCGCGCCGCCAATGCCAGCCCGCTCCGCGACGTCGCCGCCGCGGCCAACGGCAGGATCACCATGGTACGTAAGAGCAATCACGACAGCATGAACCAGTCCATAAATGGCACATTTCTGCCATACTACTACTAGTAAGTAGGTACTAACAAATGTTGCAAATGCGTGTGCGCGCGCGGGTGCAGAGCAACGAGCTGTGGTACGGGCCGGACCGCGTCAAGTACCTGGGCCCCTTCTCGGCGCAGACACCGTCCTACCTGACCGGCGAGTTCCCCGGCGACTACGGCTGGGACACGGCCGGGCTGTCGGCCGACCCGGAGGCGTTCGCGCGGAACAGGGCGCTGGAGGTGATCCACGGGCGGTGGGCGATGCTGGGCGCGCTGGGGTGCATCACGCCCGAGGTGCTCCAGAAGTGGGTGCGCGTCGACTTCAAGGAGCCCGTCTGGTTCAAGGCCGGCGCGCAGATCTTCTCCGAGGGCGGCCTCGACTACCTCGGCAACCCCAACCTCGTCCACGCGCAGAGCATCCTCGCCGTACTCGGCTTCCAGGTCATCCTCATGGGCCTCGTCGAGGGCTACCGCATCAACGGCCTCCCCGGCGTCGGCGAGGGCAACGACCTCTACCCTGGCGGACAGTACTTCGACCCGCTCGGCCTCGCCGACGACCCCGTCGCCTTCGCCGAGCTCAAGGTCAAGGAGATCAAGAACGGCCGCCTCGCCATGTTCTCCATGTTCGGATTCTTCGTGCAGGCCATCGTCACCGGCAAGGGCCCCCTGGAGAACCTGCTCGATCATCTCGACAACCCCGTCGCCAACAACGCCTGGGTCTACGCCACCAAGTTCGCGCCGGGCTCTTAAGCTACCCGACGCGACGCGACACGGCGTACCCCTGCCGCCATTGTAATTATTAGACTACTCCCTTTGTACCATGCATGCGGAGAATCATCGATGTGGTCTCAGAATTCAGATAGCTGGAGGAGGGGCTTTGGGTTTGCTCTGTGTTGTTTGTCAGCTGTAACTTGTGAACTGCCTGATTAGTTTAATCTTGGTGTGTGGATATGTTGTAATTCTACACGGGAAGTAGTGTTTGATGTTGGTATGACTGTGGTATCAAGCGACGTAAAAAAAAACTGTAAATAAAGTTCAACATGAATGACATTTGAGCATCCAGTGGGCATTGGCTGTGATTCTCATTCCCTGCGGAGCAGCTGCCATTCAGAATCTTTGCAAATTCAGGTACAACCAACGGAGAAACATGACTTCTGCAGAGAAGAAGGGAGACACCAAGGGAAAGAACAATGGAGTAAAATGCCTTGCACATTCGAACGATTTCTTACTGTACACTTATTACCAGACCTCTCTCGCATCTCTATTCGCTCATGGCGGATAATCTGTTTATCGCTCTACATACACGATGACATACATACACTGGCAACGAAGAGCTAATATACATGTACAGACCTCTTGCTTCACCTATATAACCCTTTCTGACACTCAATACCGGACGAGTAAAAACGGCGCCACCACTGACGATGGAGTTCGTCGTCATCTTCTCGCAGACCTTGCGATGAAGAGAGCAAGAACCACGAAGCCTTTCTTGCCGCCTGCCATTTCTTGATCTCTTTCTTTGATGCCATGGCAGGCAAATGTAGGGACAACATTTTAGCTTAGCTTGCACATTCACTTGGAGCTCTTCTTCCCCCACCATCTTTTCCGGGATTTCTCCTCACGATTTCCAACCTTCTGAAGATTTACCTTCGTCTCCTTCAACCGAGACTTGTAATCTTTCTTCCATGTAGCAAATCGGTCCTTGAGTTTCCGAAGTTCCTCGTCTGGGTTCATATTTGAACCAACCTGTCCAGACTTAACAGCAACAAGGAAGCCAGCATCGTCTTCAAACACCTGCCTCCTGTCCTCAAACTCCTTCGCAAGGTGGTTCACAGCATTTACCTGCCTATCTGAGTTTCCTACTGACCCTTTAGCTTCAGGGTTGTGGTCTTGGTATTTCAACTCAGTCCCTTCCGGGGTATGGGTCCCATTAGACATCGTATCTTCAGAGTCGTACTGAGCATGCATTGGAGCGGCATCAGTCTGAGCTGCTCGGGTGGCCACATCATCAGAAGCCAGGCTCTTCTTAGCAGCCACAAGGCTCAACTGAGAGGAATACACAAGAGTCACATCCAGAGAAATGCTATTGCGTGCCTTGAAATTATAAGCCACTCTTCTATAATAGTTCAGTTATTCAAAGTTTCACAGTAGCTTGGTGCTGCATTTTTTTTTTTGATGGGGAACAGTAGGGGAGGGCACTACTGATATGGTGCTGCATGTTTTGACTCAATATCAGACCAATTGTTCTTTAGTTCAACGCTTGTTTGACACATTATGCAGTCATTGTCTTAACAGACGAATTCATGTTTTAAAAAAAAGTTGATCCACTCCCTCAAACAAAAAGGCCAGCAGCCAGGAAAATTCTAGACGATTACCTGCAGAGAAGATAGCTGTTTCTTCCATGCCTCTTCCATGGATTTCATTTTGGCCTCATATTCTGACCATTTCTTCTCATACTGTTCCAATTGTTGCTTCAGCATTGCATTTTCTTCCTCTTTGTCTCGCAATGCAGCCTCAGCTTTTGAAACGCGGCCCTGGAGTTCTGTGACAACTGGTTGACGGGGATGATTTCCATTCATTTCCTGCCATGGGATGCTAATTATTAGGAACTATTATCCCTTTGATGCCTATGCCATTAGACAGTTCAATCAATTCAGTAGCTTGTAGGGAAGACTTCTAAATAATAAAAACTGCAGTCGGAAAATCAGAGGTGAAAATTTGTGGTAGCTCTATGTTGGTGATTAGGTAAATAAAGTACGAAATCGTGCTCATACAAATTCTAGACAAATATTGTCTAATATCAATGACATATCCTTGGTCAGATTATGTACCACTCATCTAGTATTTAGATAAAAGCAGTATGCAGCTTGGGTCTTGGGAGATCGGAAAAGATAAAATATAGAAATCCTTTGACATAGAACTCACATGGCATATCCTCGCTTGTGAAATAAGCTTCCTTGCGTCTCCTTTAACTTTGTTGTGAATGAACTTTGATTCCCTTTGCTTTTGCAGGTACTTATATTTCTTCCTGGCCAGGCACCCACGCATCACTGCAGAAACATATGGAAGCAGATGATTAGATAGATGCAATAATCTAGTGCTAGTGCAGTATGGTGTTACTAGGCCTTCTCTCTCAAAATTCAAAAATTACCAGACTGTAGAAGAATGATATATTTGAGCTGATCAGTAAACATGGTAGCTGCAAGTCGACACCTAGTGTATTTCTGTATGAGAACAGCTGCCCTCCATCTCTTGACAAGATAATCAAAGTGCGTTCTTGCTTTTTCACCTCTTATAACTGCAGATTGGCAGAAAGGATAGACAAAATAACCAGTATTTGTGAGCTGATAACTAAAGCAGGGATGCTACTTTTAAGTTCAAAGTATGCACATGATAGAATGCCAATTTGTTAGGGATATTCAAAACTAAAAGGAACAGCAAAATAAAAGGCACTACATGATTGCAGAGTTATTGCTCCTTTCTTCAGTCCCTGATATTCTTGTTGGGTATGCAACCCACGGAAGTTTTTCTGAATCCGAAGGGCTCCATGGAGCATCCGATTTTTAGCATTTTCCAGTGCAGCAACCTACAAATTATCAACAAGAATGACAAATCACATCCAAAAACACGAATAGAAAATCATCGCAAAGCAAAGTCGACTACATTAAAACAAAACATCAAGCTTGTATAGAGTACCGGATAGTCAAGTGTATGATGAAAAAGGTTAAATGCTTCCTGTACCTGCCCTGTACGAAGAAACAATTTTGTGTAGCCAACTTGATACATTTCTGGGGGGATATTAAATTGCTGTAATACAGCAACTGAAATACTAAGTGGATCCTGAGATGGGACTGAATGCAAGAGAAAAAATCCATATCTGCAGATTATATAACAAGTTAGAACTTGAAAGTCAGCTAGTGTACTAGTATTGAACAAAATAAGGTATACTCATGAAGTCTGGTTCTGCAAACTAGCAACCTTTCAGCAAACTGTTGGTGAGTCATCCTAGTTGGATAGCCTGCTCTTGATATCCGCACAACTTCGAGCACCCCACAGCACTTAAGCTGGTGCAAGACAAAATCATGCTCGAATAGCCTGGGGCGTTGTTTGCTATTTGGTTGGATGCATCGGATGAAATGAGGAGTTGTGTTCTCCAACTGCTGCATCAGCTTGAACAGTTGAGCCTGAACACAAAATAGAGTGTTGAAATGGTTACATAAACACCAACCTTACAGTAACAAGAACATTGAGATGTTATGGACCAAGAATTAAAAGCACTACCAAAAATTGAATACAGATTATAGAATTAAAAAATATATAAAACTAGATAATCATTCTCAAACAAAATTATCTGACCATATGAATACACGAATGATTGGAAGTGGTACCTTAAATTTGGTCACAACACTTTGTTTTTGTGAATCAACAACCGAGTGCCATGACAAACTTGATTTATTCTGAGCATCCGCAACCATGACAGATGCAAAATGTTTTGGAAGACCACATTTACAAGAAGAGAGTAGTTGAATTGACTCGGAGCGCAAAGGATCTCTGTTCTTCTCCAAGAACCCAGTTGTATCATATGTCACCTGGAATCAGAACTTATGCAATTATCAAATTGCATATAGAAGATCTTCAGCAGCAAATGAGTTAAGTGATGGTTAAATGGACAAGTTCACTAATGGAGAAAAATGACAGGTAGAATAGAAAGATAAATAAACTTGAGAATCACCAACCTCTCCAGCATAATGGCAAATCTTAAAAGTGCCTCCTTGTTCACCCTTGAAGCCAGAGGTTCCACTCAGGTGCTGCTTAAGCTTGTTAGCAAAGGAAAGGTCTGTTGCCTTTGGGAATGTAGACTCTTCATCCAGTAATGACAGTAGCCCTAGAGGCTTCTGTAATGCAACAAAAATTAATGAAAAACAGTACATACACAAATATAAAATATGTAAACAAGTGAAACTTATATCAAAAGGTATTACTATGCCAGCACCAACGTGGTAGCACAATTTTTTTTTAATAATTGCAGTTGCACCAAATCAATAATAATTGCATCTGATCTACTTTACGATCTGTAGAGTATTCTTTCAGGAAATCATGGACACACTTAAGGATATTTCTATCTGTTCAAAATTTTATCTCTCATTTTATCTTGGAAGATGTTCATTTATGCTAGAATAGCTCAAAATTGAGGAACTCTTAACAACTCAGAAATCATTGCAAGGTAAACTACAGCAAATTTGCAGATAGGAGAGCAGTAAATTTACCTACTGCAAGAAACTCAAATATCAGACAGACAGAAAAGGAAACCAAAATGACCACAGATAGAAACCTTGACTAAAAACACATACAATTATAGTCTTGTCTGCACCAGTCAAGTAAGCAATTACAAAAGAAATGCATCTAAATACCAAGCTCAAAAAATTATTGAAACAGACTATGCAGATACAGCAAGGTTATGATCCATAAGTAAAGGGCTTCCATGAAAATAACACTGCATACCTTCTCAAAAAGAGATAAGCAGTCAGTGTTGTCCACAAATTCCACACTGGCCCAGTCGATTCCGTCTTCCAAGTATTCCTGAAAATAATAGAATTAGCATGCCTACATGGATATAGAGAATAAAAGTACAAAACTGCAAAGAAATGAATGCATGGGCACATACATGAGAACAACAAGGGAAGCAACTCTACAATTTCACAAAAAGAAAGCTAAAGGAAGCTACATAGATCCAAAACAACTGAGGGATTAAGTTCCACAGTTCGACCCAATAATTAGTAATTCGCAACTTGCAGACAGTGTTCTAACAACATGGGAACTGGTATAAATCCTGGACCTTGCCGACAGCATAAAGCAACCACTTCCTATGATATTATCGGTTTTTATGTTTCCTAAAACAAGTCAAGTTTTTCTGTTTACTCCATTTTAGATAATAAGATAGTCACTAAATTTAACATTTCCCCCAAATACCATAATAAAAGACTTAATGTTGGCCAGTTTTCCTAATCACAGCTGGGTGGAAGAATGACATCCTGTCATGGGCGTGGGTACAGGGGAAGCCACGGCCCATTGGTTGGCTGCACGCAAGGTTTCACCATGAAACATCCAAGCAGCATCTGCTCAGGAAAGAACAGAGGCAAGACAAACACAAAACAAAGCATGCATCTCTAACTGACTAGCTTAGTTTGTAGAATCAACTTCAGCATCTGACCACATGCCCTAGTTATGAAGACATACGGGGGAGGTTTGTAGGGTCAATTACATCTTTAGTACACAAGCATGGATAGCACAATGTACCCTGACATTGGTTTACAAGAAAGAATGCATATGTAATACAACCTACAATTGTTCATACCTTTGACACTAACACAAGCAAATAACACAATAAACTGTTAGAAGCTTACCTCCTGTTCTAGTTTGAAAAGATGTCGGTTGAAGTGCTGCTGTAGCCTTTCGTTGGCATAATTTATACAAAACTGCTCGAAGCCATTCTTCTGTAATGGTCTAATTAAATGTTACAAATGAGGAATTGCCTAAGTAGAATCGGTATCGAATAAAATGCAATAGACCCCATACATTGAAAGACTCAAAGCCATAAATATCTAAAATACTTATGGATCTCCATGTACGTTTTCTTCCCATTCCAAGGGTGTGGTTAATTTTCTCAACGGTCCAGTCAAATAAATGGGCATAAATTGATTTTGCTAGAGCATCCCTTGCATCAATGGCCTGGACAAAGTAGAAAACTTAAGTTAAAACCCAAGGGGAAAAGACAACAAATAACAAGCAACCCATTCAAATAAATCTCCCAGGTAATTACCTACCTGCGTTAATGTCAGCTTTTGAACAATATTGTCTTTTCCAGCTTGGATTTTACGAGTTGAAAGAGCATTCACCAATTGAGGGATACTGCAACCTAATAGCTTTGCTGCAGTACATAAACCTGTGAACACATTACACAATGAGGGTCATTCAATGAACTCTGCGAAAGTCAAATGACAGCCATACCAACCTTTTTGAATTTCAATACAAATGCAGAACAGACATAATGTTGTTAACATTTTACATTTTTGGGATATTTCTACGGGATATACCAAAACTCACTATTATAGAGGAGAAAGGGAATTTGTTACCTTCATTTGAAACAACTTCCACATGGTTTTCATTGTCTATCACAGAGAATGAAATGTTTCCTAGCCACAAGACAGCTGCAAGCATAGAAAACAATTCCATTTGGTTTTCCTTGGGGATTAGAATAATATCCATTGCATCCTGCGGATGAAAAACATTGACATAAATAACAAATAATAGCGAAAGTTTAATTAGAAAATTTGGCTGAATCTTCCATTAACATTACCACTAGCAATGAAAACCTTTTAGCATCATCAACGCCATCAATTTTCAAGCAAGCACTCTGCTTCAAGTAGTTGTAGTAATTGCCATCTCTCAGAAACAATTTTTCTGCAGCAGCACATGCATATAGCAGAAGTTAAAAGGCAATGGAGAGGAGATATGAAGAAATAAGACATTATCTGGCCCAGTTATGCGTTTCTGCAACTAAAAGGCAAATAAGCACATAATAGTAGCAAAATGTGGGATATATGTGTACGCATGTCAAACTTGGTTGTGTGATTACTTTTGAGAAGGGGTGGAGCTCCAGAGCACAGTTGATAGAAAATGTGATATGATCTCTCTCTTGGTGCCCTTCGAACCACCCTCGACTGCATGAGAAAGATACAAGATATTAGGCCTCACAGAAATAATCAAGTATGGAGATTTTGACAATCCCTGAAACTATTGTACCTTCTCGAGAAGGACTGCTCCATGATATTCAGTTAGAGGAACATACATGCCCAAACAAACAAGTTATCAGGAAGTTCAATGATAGTATCCATAGCCATGTCAACAATAAATGGTATGAAAAACTTACATGTTTGGATTTTAGCACCACATATCCTCCCAGTTTCAGAAAAGTGCATTTCAGTAAGTTTACCCTATATCAAAATCACCATGGCGCATAATAATTACTCAAATGATGATGAATTGATGAAAATAGGACAATGGTTTTACATGGAGACGAACTCACGAATCGGCTCGAGTTAACATTTCTTGATGTTTTTGCATTTCCTAATGCTTCCAGAATAACATTGGTCTGAAGAACCTCAGACTCCATTCCATTAGCACCCCCTAGTGTAGCCAAATATTGCATTGCAATTTTAGCTGTCTCAGTTTTTCCTGCTCCACTTTCACCACTGAAATAAGACAAACAACACATACAACATATTAAATTGGGTAACCCAGAGTCTTAAGATAAAATATCGTTATTATTATAAAAGCGTAGTAGGACGTTCTAACCTTATTATTATAGATTGGTTTATGCCATCTGCAGAGTATCAACAGTTGCATTAGAAGATAATTCTTGCAAAACAATCCTATAAAATTGTCTGCATTTTTTTAACACCTACCTCTTAGCATTTCATTAAAAGCCAAATCAGCAATTGCATACACATGTGGATCGTCCTTGAGCTTTTGCCTGTATTGCATGATGAAATCTTTCCCATAAAGTGCAACTTCTTTTAATGGATTGACCGCAATCAGAACAGGGCCTGCTTTTGTCTACAAAGATAAAAGAATATAAATGAAGAGACATAGACTAGACCATAAATAACTTGAGCTTACTGGATAGTGGCATAGTGCTTACATAGATAAGATCGCGAGAATATCGGAATTGCAGATTGTAAAGAACTGAAGGTTCATTTAAGTAGCTCATCTGGATCAAATCATCCACTCCATCGAGAATATCAGGGTTGGCAGGCAATAGTCTTTCTGGTAACAGTGTCAAGACCTACGCAAAGAAACCTTGAGTAAAAATGTTACAGAATTTTACCCAAATAATTAATACCATTATAGCAACATGAGACTCACTTCTCCATTAGCCAGGAGTATTTCAACATAATCTCCAGAAATTGATTTAATCTGTCCAAGTTCCCACCTTTCATCTGGTGAAGAACACCAAACGCGTAGCTTCTGAAATAAAACATCCAAATCTTATGACTTTGACTGGTTTTACCAACCATGAACTCGAAAGCATCATACTCAAATCATCAAGGGGAAGTATTTATATGATAACGAATTCCATGCATGTGTAAAATTGTTCTAGTTGTCCAATATATCCATACTTCTGAGGATCACAGTAACATGCCAAAGTATTCATAAATGTACTTGACCCACAGAAAAAGCAAGCATAAAGTCTACTTCCGTGACCAGAAACAAGCATAAAGAAACAATTACCTTCATCTACTGCTAAATGCTGAGGACAATGAGTTCAGTATAACAAAAAAATGTAAATTCACATGAAAGTCTTATTGGTAGATACCACATAGAAGCAGATTTTAAGCAAACCGGTGTATCAATTCAGCATATAAGCAAACAGGTGTAAGCACTAATTTAATTAACATTTCTTGGCCTATACTCATGAGTGACTTCTTGGCATCATACCAGAGCAAGTAATCGGCCTAGTCTCATGCAATAAAGACAAATTGAACTTGCTGCCCTATATTATTTGTTCACATGATAATAAGGTAAATCTCATCAATATCACAATGAACAATATTCTCACCTTCTGGAGGACATAGTCCATGGTATCAGTAAACACTGGCTTCCCATTTCTCTTAGCCCTTGCTGAGGAAACAGAGGGAGGCTCCTTAGAAAACGTTGTCTCCTTCCTCTCCTCATGAAAGTTCTCAACATATGGCGACTCCAGCGCTTCCACATTAGAGAACTTCCTCTTAGTCCCAAAGATGCGACTTTTTACCACCACCTTCTCCTTGGTCTCTTGCTCACCAATCTCCTTCTCAACCCCCAGCTTCTTGTCAGCCACCACCGTATCCTGCCCACCAATATTCTTCTCAACCTCCGGCTTCTTGTGAGCCATCACAGTATCCGCTACAGAGCTTTTCGCCACGCCATTCTCAAGCTTAACCCCAGTAGGCAGTGACGGACGTCTTGCAGTGGGTAACCGGCCTCGGCACGTCGGTCGGGCTGGCAATGCCGGAGGCGCATCCTTGGGCTGCTCATCACGCTTCGTTATCGTCTCGAGCAAGACCTCGAGGGAGCTCTTCGGAGCGGCTGGGGCTGGTGCCATCACGGCTGCTGCGTAGAGCATTACCGCCAAGAAATCAACAAGCCACCGGAGCAAACCGGTGACCTACGCAAAGCCTCACACACCAATACGCCAAATCCGACAGCAGAATGCCATAGAGAACAGAACTTCCCCAATTTCGCATCAAATTATCGCCAATTTTAGGCGTATGAACCCCTACCTCACCAAGGGCTCGAAAGCGACACCCGCCCAAACCCCAAATTCCACACCCCGACACTATGAAGACTCGAAATTTCCCCACAAATCTCTCAAAATTCAACGCTCCCGACCTCAAAGCAGCACTACTCGTACGCGCCAAGAACAAATTCCGGCGGTGCCCGCATCAAGGGACGGGGTAAAAAACCCAAACTTTGCGCGACTATTGAAGGGGAAAAGAACCGGGCCAAGCTTGGAATCGGCAAAGCGACTGCAAAAGCTGCGATCTTTGGCGAAAGAAAAAGGCAAAAGAACCCGGAACACGAAAGCAAAGCCTGCCGAATCAAAGCGCCCGGACACTAGCAGCAGCGGCGGCAGGAGGAGAGGAAATCATCAAAGGCAAACGCATCAAAACGAGCACTAGAGGAACAACAGGATTATTCCCCCCACCCACGCTGCAAGAACAGCGCACGCACACTAAACCGCTCCCAAATCAAAACGAAAACGAAAACCCAAAACAAAAACGCAGAATTGTTTTTTTTTTCCCCTCGTGGCTTTTGCTTCTCCCTCACAATTTCAAAACTTCCATTCCTTCCCCCATGTCTCCGTGTAAAGTTCCCCTTTCCCCTTGATCCGTTAGGCAGTGGAAAATATTAGGACAAAGCAAGCAAAATGGCAAATATGCCCTTGCATTTGCTCACGAATTACGGTGGTTGCACGGTAGCGCTTTGGTTAATTGCTGGGTAATGGAGGGGAGTTGTGGATTGGGGGCTTCAGTTTGGACCGTTGGATGCGAGACGACCTCGGTTGCGGGTGTGAGATTACTGAAATGTCCCTGGTGGAGTGGAGGTTAGTAGTGCTCTCGCACCACCGAGGCAACAAGTCTGTGTGTTAGCTCTTGTGAGTTCTTTTTTTAAAAAAAGGAGTGGCTCATTTACTTGTTGTTAATCTTGATTTGTTATGGCAAGAGAAATATGTGAGCAGATAAGTTTTTTTTTTTTATGGAAGCTTCTGTTTGTCAGGTCTTCTTTGTTTGCCATTTGGGAATGATGGTCAATGCGAAGAATCAGGATACTACGCTTTGTCATATGATTTCATAAAAAAAAAAAAGTAATGTTTCATGTTTATGGTCAACGGGAGGTTTGTGTTATGATAAGTGGGTTTTGTTTATTTTAGAATCTGCAGATTTCAATGAACCTAGAGGTGTGCGCTCGTTAGTGGCGTGTATAGATAAGTGTTTAATTACTAGCCAATAAGCGCGGCGTACGCCGCGTGAACGAAAAATGATTTTGTGTTTTTTTTGCAGAGAAAAAATAGACCTAGATGTATTTTTAAATTTTTTTAAGGCTCGAGAAATCTTAGATACTGAGTTGGGAAAAAAGTACATATATTTCTGTTAACGAAAATATTTTTTCGGGAAAAACTGAGAAATGACCTAGATGTAAAAACATGGACCTGGTTGTTATATTTTTGGACCTCACCGCTATCCCGAAAAAGTAGAAAATGGCTCGTTCATAATTTGTATTTAACGGGAGTCTCTTTCTGTAAAGTAACGAACGGGGGACCTAAACGCAATCTGGGAAAATTTTTCTTTCCCTCATTAAAAATCACAAAGGATATTTTCGTAAATTCGCAGAGACCTATCCGTAATTCGAAGAAACGGAGGGATGTCTTCGCAAAACAGCCAAGCGACACGTGGATGGGCTCTCCTACCGGGAATCCTCCGAACTTTGTTTTAGATAGTATTAGTAGCCTTGTAAAGCTTGTTGTGGATTATGACCTCCACTCTCATTTGTTTTGAGATCCATGCAGGATTTTTTTAGTCGAGAAACAGTTATTTTGAACCACTTTTATATGAAAGTGGGCCAAATGACTTTGAGTTGGTAGAGTGCTGGGTTGCACAAGTGTAAATTTCTAAGTTGGTGAAAAATAGGTGCAAGTACCTTGAGCCTGGATTTATTTGACAGAGATTGTCCTATTAACCGTCTGTACGACTGTACCGCTGCAACACTAACCAATATACGAGTACCGCGCTGCGGAATTCTATGCTCACGGGGACGTTTCATCAGAAAGTCCAAGATTTACAGGACGTAATTACAAGTACTGGTTACTCTCCGACGCAAAAAGGAAACAAAATAAAACGAGCTTTCAAGGACGGGGATTAATCACACAGCGCAAGCGCAAGTTCCCCGTTAGTTATCTGAGCTTTTATGGCCACCAAACCGACGGACGAAAAGCCAAACATCCCTGCAGGCTGGCTGCGGCAGCGCGCAATCCCTGTCAGTGGCAGTACGCTTTCAGCGTCGAAGCGTCAATGCTATCCTCATGGCCAACCAGATCGTTTTCCAGTGCAAAAAATAATCATCCACAGCTAGGGGATCGAAGCACAGAACATGGCATTCAGGGTACACAGACAGAACGCTGCTATCGCCCAAATGCAAAGCATACGCGTTTCACATAGGTGACCGTTACGAGGCGTTGCACATAGGTGTATGATAACTTGCGGTGTATGTATGAATTATTAGTTTGCATTATGTAATAGTAAGGGTCCGTTTGTTTTTGCTTTGGATTATATAAAAGTTGATTCTGGATCGTAGTCGCAGAGAAGCTGGTTTTCTAAAGGAAGTGTATAGGCATCTCCCGGATGTTTTTGTCTTAAATAGCATCCAAATTTTGGACCGTATGATTAAAAATTCAACCGTTAGATCAAATCATAGGATCGAATGTGATCGATACTCCCGAATCTCAACAATGATCCAATGCTCCCAGATTTGCGCGATTTCAGGAAACAAAAACATCCGGATGATGTTTATCAAATCCTTTTCTGAAAGCTAAAATCCAGAAGCACATACATAGATGGGTTGGGTTGTAAGAATTGATTCCTAAAATTTATTCAGCTACTAAGGCTAGAATTTAAAATCAAAAACAAAAACAAACAGGTTCTAAAGCATGGTCGGAGACCGCGAATGTGATTAGGGATCTTGCTTTGTGCGTTTGCTTTGCTTTAATAGGATGTAATCATGGAGGGTGTGGTGGGGGGTTTCGGGGGCTCTTTATGCGAGTAAATCGCCTCTGGTAATTGCATACTCCCTGCTTTAGCTTTGCATGGTGTGCAGCGCGGTGTTTCTGATGGGGCGCGTGGTGGTGGGTGCGGCTGCAGCTGCATCTGCTTTCGATTGGCTGCTCAGTGACGGGGAAACACACGAGCGCAGATCTCCTGGTCGCTGCTGCGACGGGCGCCAACATCTAGTCCAAGTCCTATCATGTGATCCACCTGCAAGGCCTTCTGTTCCAGATCTCGAGGCACGCGGGCGAGCCGTCGGCAAAAAGATAAGAGTCTGGGTCAAGTTGGCGTGTTTGACAAGACAATACTGAGTGGAGTAGTTCACAAATATAGTAGATATTTTAACCTTCTACGATAATTAATGCTAATTAAAATCAAAATCGAGAAAGGTATAAGGAAAAAAACTTAGATATCTTCACTTAATTATTTTGAAAGATGAGAGATAATATTTTATGTGGGTGTTAATAAATAAATGCATATGGTTGAGAGAATAAATAGGGGTATAATAGAAAAAAAAAACCTCACTAAATCTATATGCATACCTTATATATTTTTTTAACAAGATTATTCAAACTATAGGTCTTATATTTCTTGATGGAGAGAGTATTTGGTTACCTGGATTAGCTCATTTCTTTATTGTGTGTGCATCTTTTGTTTCTCTGGCTCAAAGAAAAAAATAGGGAAAACGAGGACTAAGCATGACTCAGTTGGTTGAGACTGTCGTTGTGGAGCACGCTCGCCTAGAATCGAGTCCTCGCCTCGCCCACGTGCTCATAGGCCGGGTGCAAGCGTGTGTGCATGCGTGAGGGTGTGTGTGTGTGTGGATGGATGGGTGTGCGTTTATAGCCCGACTGTTAGCTTGTTATTCTACTTCTACAATGAATGCCAGAGCTCCTTGCCATTTTTTTATAAAAAAAATAGAGAAAACACATTATTAGAATGCTATGATACGTTGAATCTTATACTCAATAAAACATTGCTGGAAGGATTCCTGGAAGGTCCGGCTGCCCACGTGTCCCACCCATTCTCTCTCCCTTTTTTGCAAAAAAGTCCTCCGATTCTTTGGAATTACGGATAGGTCCTTTCCATTTACAAATATAAGTCATTTGTGATTTTCGGTGAGTGTAAAATATTTTTTCCGGAATAGCTCAAAAGAGGTGTTTAGTACTCTGATATTAAATACGGCTGGTGATCGACACGATCATTCTGCAGAATTTATTAGTACTCCACACTTTTTCGCAAGTTTATTCCCTCTAGGCCTTTAGGCCGTTTTAAATAGGCAACTGAGCCAAAAGATCGAAGAAGAAGAACACAGAGATAATTTGAGCGACGACTAGCAAACACTAGTATACTACCACTACTATTGCAGCACTTGCTTAATTAATTATCAGCGCATGATAGCAGTGGCCACGGAATGATGAGGACTCTGCGCCAGGTACCCTGCGGTACACACAGTGTTGCACATTGCATGGGCAATACTCCCTCCGGTTTGGTAATATGTGTCGTTTTGGATATTGACACGGTCTTCAAAACACAACTTTTACCGCTAATTTTTATTATAATATATTTATAAAACCTAATAAAAATATAATATTATGAAAATACTTCTCGAAACAAGTCTACACATATAATTTTCATGTATCCAATTTAAATATTTAAATATATATCGATATTCAAAGTTTCGAAAGTTTGACCATCACTATGTCCAAAACGACAGATATTACCAAACTGGAGGGAGTAGTAAGCTTCTTTTGCCGGCCTTAACCAATGATTAGGTGTAGCAAAGCTCTGTCAGGATCATGGGAGCTCTGCTTCGTCGTTGCAGGCCTTGCTTGCAAGTGAGGCTGCACTGAGGCAGTAGAGGCAGGAGACAGCCAACCAACCAGCCAATGCACACCGATCCCTACCATTGAATGGGGAAATGATTTTTTGGGACCATGCGTTGATGCGTATCTTTAACATTGAACTCTCTCGGCCTGTAGAGTACAGTTCTACTACTACTACTACTATCATTGCGAGTAGGGATGAAAACGGATCGGATAGTTTCCGACCGATCCAGATAATTTTCGGATACGGATTCTGTCGGATCGGATATTTGTCGGATAGTATCGGATCGGATACGGATACGGATACGGATATTTTTTGTCGGATACGGATTCGGTAGCTCACTATCCGTCGGATACGGATATGGATTCGGATAATCCGGATAGTGATGGATCGGATATCCGGATATACATATGGGCTGGGCCAAGCTACTCTTTTGGCCCAAAAAGGGTACTAAATGTTAAATTGTTTTCTAATTTAATTAATCCATAAATCAAGTTTCAATTATTAAAATTAGAAAACTAGCTCCAAAAATTATGAATTTTTTTGATAAAATTCCTAACATAGTCTATAATTTTTTAAAAAATATTTTTAAAATTTTATCATATTTTAAATTCTCTAAAAAATTCAAAAATTGTTGTCTTTAATAGGTAAATATTTTAAATAAGTAGCTAAAATGCATAAAACTCATAAAATATATCATTTATTATTTTAAACAAATTTAACAAATAATACAAATCTTGGGATCATTACATGTAAGTGTTATATATGTTTGACATGGTAATTAAGTATTATCAAACTTTTAGTGTGTTCAATATTTGTTTCCATTTGTATCTCTGAGCAAGGATCACCTTTTTTTTTGTGTTTTTATCTACATGTATAATGAATAAATCATATGTACGTGATGAACTAAGTCTTACAAAATTTTGTTTGCAACATGGTATCTAACTATTGTCTAAGTTAAAGAAAATGCTTATATTTATTCAATTTTCAATAATATTTTAATCAAATCAACTAGTTATATATTTTCGTTGATTTTTTATGTACAATCTAAGGGATTATCATGTTTCGATAAATATTCGTAACCGTATCCGATTCGATTCGTATTCGATCCGTATCTGTATTCGTATTCGTATCCGAACTATCCGTATTCGTATCCGAATCCGATAAAAAATATGAAAACAAATATGGTAGAGCCATTATCCGTCCGTATCCGATCCGTTTTCACCCCTAATTGCGAGCTACATTGGGTTCCAGCCAATACTTGCTTGCCTTCAAATGAAGGGTTTGCGTACGTTGCTCGTTGCTATCCAAAATAACAAGTGCGTGTCAATTCAAGAAATCATATTGGTAATTAGACCGGCCGGCCGGGTAAGATGCGGCCTTAATTGGTGGCAATGTTTTTCACGTAAACATTAATCTGACTGCCTTTTCTCAGTGTAAAAATACAGTTTAAATTGTCTGAGTTAAACCTATCCTATCACTTGGGTTTCGCCATACAACATCGTAACAATGGATATGTCCACAAATTCAATATACTACAACAGTTAAACGCCTAAAAAACCACCCCTGCATGTTCACATATGTTTTTGACATGCACATTAATCGAACTTCTTTTTTTAGTCTAAAAATATAATTTAAATTGTCTAGTTTATACCTATCACATCGCTTAGTTCTCGCTATATATGCAACACCGTAATAAGGGGCCTGTCCTCAAATTCAATACACTAAAACAGCAACTCCCTCCAGTTTGATAATAGATGTCGTTTTGGACATCGACACGGTCTTCAAAACACAACTTTGACCGCTAATTTTTATTATAATATATTTATAAAACCCAATAAAATTATAATATTATGAAAGTACTTCTCGAGACAAATCTACACATATAATTTTCGTATATCCAATTTAAATATTTAAAAATATAACAATAGTCAAAGTTTTAGAAGTTTGACCATCACTGTGTCCAAAACGACATCTATTATCAAACTGGAGGGAGTAAATGCTTAAAAAAACCATCCCCTACATGTTCACATATGTTTTTGGCATACACATTAATCTAAGTACTTTTACTCAGTTTAAAAATATAATTTAAATTGTCTGCGTTATACTTATCCCATCACTTAGGTGAGGTCTCACCATACAACAACGAAACAAGGGACATGTCCTCAAATTCAACACACTACAACAACTAAATACCTAAAAAACCTTCTCCTACATGTTCATATATGTTTTTGACATACACATTAATCTAACTACCTATTTTCAATGTAAAAATATAATCTCTACTATATAAAGTGAGAGTTTCTTCCCACGTCACATTAATTGCCCTGCTTAATTGCTCTACTTAATTGCCCTGCTTAATTGCCCTACGCAAGAAACGAAGCGTTGCTTTAATTAGCCATCTTTTGCAAGAAACGAAGCGTTAAAGATAGATATTTGATCTTATAAAATATTTTTATTTTTTATTTTTTAATCTTTATTTTTCGTTATCAATTTTGTTTTTCGTAGCAACGTACGGGCATATAACTAGTTTAAATTATATAGGACTTACCTTATCACTTGAGTCTCGCCATACAACACCGTAATAAAAGACATATCCTCAAATACAATACGTCCTCCATGTGTTCACCTATAGTCACGATCAACACGTCCAATCCAATGTCGGCCACAGCATGGTACGCATTCACCCCACTCGTCTTACATGCCGTCTAATGCATCCCCGTTGTTAATCTCCCATACGCTCTGATAACGAAGGCAATGCTCAGGTATACCTCAAAGCAAAGCGCCCGTCAACGTTTTGATTTCGTCGGTATTGATTTAGGTTTGATCGCATGCACTGATGCATACACAGTGGTGAATTGGTGACCCCAAACGGCCTCTTCCCGCAAGCGTACGTACACAAAGTTCAGTTCTGTTTCAGCACCATGGCTAGGTGTGAGTATTCGGTTTTTTCTGTTTTAAATTATTTTGGTTTTTAAAATTTGAAAATTGAACCGAACCGAACCGAATTAGACCCTAAAACCGAACCGAAATAACTGAAATAATTTGGTAATTCGGTTAACCGAATCTCCAAAAAGCAACAATCTGATATCATACGGTGTGTTTTCAGGATGAAAGGCATTCCGACTAAGCCCGTACGAAGACACATGGGGTCAAACCATGCACATAACAATTGAGCTGCATCCACTAGATACTTAAAATAGTATAATATACGTAAAGGAAGCAAAAGAAGCACAAAAAAAAAAACCATAACCAATAAACAAAGCCAACTAGAGTGCAGGAAGCCAACTACATTGTTGTCCAAAAACGCTAGGATCACTAGCTTAACAGATACTTCGCGGTTTTACAATCGCATGGAAATTTGCAAGTGTCGTAAAATTACATGTTTGTGACCGTATGTGACGAGTACACGTACCATGGGTATCCCCAGCAGCCCGGGACAGTGAACGGGTTGCCTTTGAGGCCCAGTTCCGACCAAGGGCCCGTGGGCCACGAAGGGATTTTGTTCCCGGCTAAGCACGAATACAGACGGGCCCCGACCCCCAGGGGTCGGGGTGCCCAGCTCGCTCCGACCCACTGGATCGGAGCGTGCCGCGGCTCCGCCGAAGCATTTGGACACCTGCCCTGCCGGCGTGACGTCCCAAGACGTCCGCACCAGGGTAGGTAGTCCCTTCCCAAGGTATCAGGGAGGCCGCCTAAGAAGTCAAGCTTCGATCCCGTCATCCTGACACACAAGAGAGGGGAACGCCTCCTCCCAAGGCCACGCCGAGGTCAAATACCATTAATGCCGGCGCCTGACAAACGTACGGAGCTGTGTGTCACTTCTCTAACCCGGCCGAGAACCCCCTGCTGCAAGACTACCGACCCGGCGTGGGGTGGACGGAGGCCGATCGGACGACAAGACCGAAGACCAGATACCGAGATATAGGGCACCCCTTTCTTTTTTTTTCCTTCCAAACTCCTATGTAACCTGTCGCTCCCGTCTATATAAGGAAAGGCAGGGTCCCGGGGAGGGGAGAGAGAGAAAAAGACGCAAGAAATACACCACACGTGAAAAGCAGTAGATCGTTCAGTTCTTCTTCCTCCCAGAGGAAGTCGCCATTGTAACCCCCCGAAAGGACAATATATACTCATCTCACGAACTGGAGTAGGGACGTTCAGCCCGAACCAGTATACATCTTGGACTCCTTGAGTCAAGCCATTCGAGGAGAGGGAGCGCGTGAACCCCTTAGACCAAAAAATCGTATTGCCGGTGGTCGAAACACCGACAGTATGGAATGGAAGAACTGGTTTAACATTTTACAAAAAAAAAAATTATCACTCTAAAAATTCTTGATTTCGAGGTATACATGATGATTGATGAATGCACAAGGTGGTAATTGAGGAATCGATGTGGCGTACCTGATGGCGGCCTCTGAGAAGCGGCGGTGCAGCTATCATCAAGTGAGGATGTGGAGGTCGCCAGGGACGTAACTTCGGTGAGGCAGGACCACCGGTCGCCCTCGGCGACGCCGTAGAGGCTCGGGAGGAAGGGGTGGTCGACGGCCTTGAGGATCTCACGCTCCGCCCCCCCCCCCCTCCCTCCTTGTTCCCCCCTCCAGCTCCTTCCTGTCCATCACCTTGATGGCCACCAGCGCACTCGAGGTGGTGTCCCCCTTCTCCTTGACCTCAGCCAGGTAGACGCTACCGATGCCCCCTGCGCCGAGCCGGCACAGGAAGCGGATGTAGGAGAGCGCCACGGTGCCGAGGCATGGAACCGTAGAGGGGGCGGTGGCGGTGGCGCGAGGGGAGAGGGGTCAGGAATAGGAGGTGGAGCAGTCAGCGGTGGCAGTGGAGATGGAGCGGAGTGCTCGAAGGAGCCAAAGCTGAGGCTCTGGAGCTCGTCCGCAGCCAGGTCGGCGTCGTCGTCAGGAGGAATTGCGGCGACTCACTGCCAGAGAGGGGAGTGAAGCCGAGTTGGGCGATGGATTGCGGGCTGCGAAATCGGAGAGGGGAGGAGTGGAGGAGGAGAGGGTTTCTTCGGTTCCCTAAAGTACAAAACCGAACCGAATACCGGAAACTGAATAGCACCCAAAAAAACCGAACCGCAAACCGAATACCGAAAAAACGATTTTTTTCGGTTAATTCAGTTCAGTTCGGTTTTTCAGTTTCGGTTAAAAATTGCCTACCCCTACGCGTGGCTGTGAGTCCTGGTCACGCTGATGTAGCAGTATATAAAACATTCCTGTTTATGGCCATATATACAATAATCTTTTTTAGGTACACTAAATTTAATATAAAATATTTATTCTTTTTATTCTAATGGATCATATTAACTAGTTTTCCTTTAGTAGTATATTTGTAGAAACACCCCCCACAAATTAATATAATTTCTATTTATCCACTCCGTACTAATAATATAATGTACTGTAAAATTTCTCCTCCCATAAAGTTAATCAAGGCAATCATCTGTCCGGTGAGCAAGAGAGTATAATTAGATCAAACAACGACAGAAAAATATCGTCATCACACGGCCGCTGCCGCTGCGGTTTTTCAATGGCTTTTATCAGCTGCGTGCGTCGCCACTTGGAGGGTGGTGATGCGCATTGCTTCGCTTTGCCGTTTACGTTTGTCGCGGTCAGTGGTTCGTGGGAAAGCCCCCACGTTGCGTGCCATGCTTTTTTCTGCAGGTTGGTGAACTTGCCCAATCGCGCGCATTGGGTCACAGTTAGAAGACGAAAGCGACGCGCTTGATGGCGCTGTTGGTGGTGCTGCAAGAGCAGAACACTTGGTCTCTCTCTGCATCTGTTTTTTCTTCGGACGTTGCTACTTGCTAGCGCTCGAATGTATCGTAGGAACGTTTTTATCGTACGGTCTCCTTTCAGATAACTTAATATTTGAGAATACTATACGTAGCAAATGAGATCAATAGTTACAATAAAAAAATTATCAACAGATGCGATAAATTGGCATAACCTTAGCGGAGAATTTTGAGAAAAAAAAAAGATATCTCAGCCTCGCCAAAACATACCAATAGCCAATACTATTTGGATATACACAGTAACGCTTCTATGCTACCTCACAAGTATCAAACAAACAAATACGTGATGTTATATATGATGCAACATGCTGGGTCTTCGTATGCAACAATTACGAACAATGTTTGCAATAAATGGAACGATCGGCACAAAAATCATAAAAGATCATTACCGTAACAAAAACAATCGTATCAAAGTGGCGCAACAAATTGACACCCTTACTGCAACAGGAAATAATTATGATGCAACAATCATTCGATACTTCTGAAACAAATAACTCTAAGAAGATACTTCTGTTGCAAGAGATCAAAATGCTTTTGGCAACAATTGCAAAAAATACGCACAACAAATTTTGAAAACATCTGCACCATCCCTACCGGACCTTGTCGCTGGCGAGTCTAGATCTGGCAAAGCAAGGTTGCCTTAGCACCACCGCCTCATCATCCCTCGACTGCTTATCCTTCGCTCACCGCTTGTGACACCGCTTCCTTAGCCTCAACCCCAATCCAGCGACCTTTGCTTGCAGCAGCGACAGGTTGTTGTGACAGGTACAACGAGCACCAGCTGCTCCTCGGAAGGGGAGGCCTCCTGCATGCTCGGGCTGCAACAGATGGCCATCCTCGAGCGCAAGCCGGCATGGAAGAGCAGTCGGATCATAACAAGGAAAAAAGACAAGAAGGGGGGGTAAGGCACCTGAGTTGCTCGACGGCATGGCATCGGTTGTTGGATTTGCGATGGCGGCCCACTCAAAGCTCGTCGGAGAGAGAGGAAGAGGGGAGGGAGACATGGGGTGCAGAGTTTACTGCTGGTGAGGAGGATGGCAGGCAGGGTTCACAAAACCGTCAAAAACCGTGGTTTTCGACTGTATCGAGCCGGTTCATCATTCAAAACCGATCTATAAACCGGTTTAATTAAAAAAAATTAAAAAAAAATTATACGACGTAAAATCGGTCGATTTTCGGTACAAACCAACTGGTTTTCGGTAAAAACCCGACCAGTTTTAGGTTGAAATCGTGTCGCAACGTTGCGATGTTCAATCGGACGGTCAAAACCGATCAGTTTTCGGTTAAAATCGGCCGATTTTCGATGAAAACAGATCGGGTTTCGATTTTTTTGATTTTTTTTAAAAAGTTTTGGATCCGTAACCCTTTGGTTTATGATAATTTTTGAATGATTTTTCACTTGATTTTTTCGATTTTCGAATTTTGGTTTTACAGTGTTTTTTTGGTTTCAGTTTGGTTAACCTGTTGACAGGTGAGGAGAAGAACAGTAGTGTCGATGTGGAATGGTGAAAGAGGATAAGAGTGAGTGACTGTGATTTGTGAGAAGATTAGCAGAATTAGTGTGCAGCAGTGGGAGTTCCGATGCGACTCGTGGGCTCGAATGTTTGGCCCCATAGCATAATCGTTTTTCTTAAGAAAAACAGGTGAATGCAGTGCAGCAGTAGTTATAGCAGTTATCTGAAGACTGCATGCACTAGATCACACCAAGTGGGCACAACGCAGCTACACGTTTGATTGATCCGAGCTGTGTTGTACTGTTGCGTTGCGTCCTGTTTTCCGGTTTCTGTCGAGGCAGCCGATGGTGGTCGGGAGAGTTGATTGGGACGTAACTTGGATTTTGTTAGGCCTGTAGAAAACTCTATTTTTCAAAAACATTTTTTTCATTGTGATGCGCTCATGCCAGCTGCTACGTACGGCCGTCGCGGAGTGTTGGAAAATTCGGAATGTCTATAGGTAACCGTACTTTTGTCATTGGCATACAATCGAACTCTTAGTTTTGGTGAATAAATTTCGAAACTATCACTAAAAAGTTGAGTATAAGGCCCCATTTGGTACGGTTCCAGATTCTAGTAGAAACGGAAACGGTTCCAGATTCTTGGTAGAAACGTTTCAGGTAGAATCAGAATCACTTTCTGCAAACCGTTTGATGGGTTCGATTCTAAGTAGAAACTAGTGAAACGGGGTTGAGGGTGATTCAACCACGGTGTGGAAAAAGAAAGCGTTAGGAGAATCGTTCGAGTTTTAGCCCATTTGGGTTTTCTAGATTCAGTAGAGCATTTCGATTCGCCAAACGGGGCCTAAATATAGCATGTTATTGTACAAGACAATTAATCAACAATCATAAAGAAAAAGAGTTAGGGTCTTCTATATCTTATGTTCATTTATTCTGTTATTGTCATTCGAGTATTCTCATTATTTTTTATTAGCGTTGGGATTGATCTATGACGATTAATTTATTATTCAATACGTTATCTGCACGAAGCTCTCTAAGGTCAAATGGTATGCTATCAATCTCTATGCTATTAGATTAATCATGTAGATTAATTTTTTCTCTCTAAATCTTATATGGTTTTCTTGCTAATTAAGGTTATAGATTGATTTACTGTACATAAGAGTATTGTTCAATGCTTAGTCCATGCGCGCTCGCTATTGCATGCGCATGCCGCCCGAACCGAGCGCGAGTCCATCTCTCCACGCTGCGTGTTCGAAACCGCCGCTGCGTGTAGGGCTGGAAAAAAAGCTCGTTGAGCTGGCTCGGTGGCTCGTTTCAAAATTGCTCTGATTACATTCATTTTTCTTTTAAAATAAAAATTAGTTGATTTGGAACCAGAGTCAACTTCGGTTCGGCTCGTTAAGCTCGGTTCGAAGTTGGGTCTCAAACAATACAGGAGACTATAATAAATAAGAATAAATCAGTGTCGAAGAAAGCTCGAAAAAAAATTCAACTGACTCGTTATCCACCCCTAGCTGCGTGGCCCCAAAGAACGCCGGCTACTACCTGCACGCATCGCGCCCAAAGCACCACCTGAAAACGTGCCCTAAGGGCCGCCATCAAGTCGGCGCCACTCCCGATGAACTCTGCTCGCTCCAATGCTCGATGCAACTAAGACCGTGCCAGGCAGCGTCCTGCAACGATCGAGCTAAGGTTAAAAAGAAGACTTGAAATCCTTAAAATAAATAGTAGCCTCGTGACCTCTTTGGGCTGTGTGGCCTGTTAAAATTTTGGCTTAAAAAAGAAAAAGAAAAAGAAAAGATTCAGCCCAATAATGCATGGACAGATAGGATTCAGCCCACGTACTTAAACAGTGTTGAGAGGAAAAACGCTTAGGATAAAATTGCAACAATGCTCTAAAAATCTTGAAAAAAATTTCAAAAATACTATGGAATTTTTGGAACCTAATAAAATTAGTTTTGGATTTTTTTTTTGGATAATTGATTTTCTACGGAAATTCTTTTAATACAATAAGAAATTGCAAAAGACTTTATAAAATTCATAAAATTCAAGAAAAGCAACAATAAAAACCCAATTAAATAAATGTCGGGGATTGGATAATCTCTGTATGAACTGTTATCCCCCGGCAGCCAGTTTCGACCGACCATACATGCCCTTGGATGATGTCCCCAAGGAGGACCCTCGAATAGTATAGCCGGTTGGTCCGCCCGCTCGGACTAGGCCCAATGCTCAGTCCAGGCTCGCCCGCAAACATGTGAGCTCGGAAACATCGGGCAGAACTAGAAAACTCCTTGAGCATGGTCGAAAGATCGTGTTCGGCCCACAACGTTCAAATAGAGATAATTACGCCATGATATGGGGCTGTTACGCCCACGACGGGAATATGGCAAGATTCAAGGCTTCAGTTGCAGCCACGGTTAATGCAGTCAAGTGCGCATTATTCGGTTGTAGTTATGATAGATATTTTGTAAGCTATAAGCAGTGGCGGATCCACAGGGTATGCCGGGTGGGCCACAGCATACCCTGTGGATTGGGCCGATGTTGCATTAGCGTTTGGGCCAACGTTGCAATTCCACAGCGCGTTCAGCAGTTTTGTAAAGCAAGCGATTAGCAGTTTGTTGCCTTCCATAGTTCCATGCGAGATGCCGAGACAACCAATCAATCAACACTTTTGTAAAGAAAAACGGCGGTTGTACGCGAGACAAGCGATCGGTCATCGGCGGCGGCTGTACACAGCGAGGAGCAATCGGTGCTTGCAGCGATTGAAGCGGCGTAGAGCTACAGTGTTTTCTCGAAGCTACAGTGATCACGAAAATTGCAGCGGCGATTCCCGTTTTCGTTCTTCGTTCGCATGTCTATTTAGGTTTTAGATTGATTCATTATTTTATTGTGATAATTTTGATTCGATCCATTCAAAACCTTTCTAGTCCATTAAGTGATTGATCTGAAAAGTTTGATTAGTTAATTCCATGTAGATTTTGATTAATCTCGTAATTAGGGTTTGATCGATTTCCGTCATTATTTTATATAGTTAGCTTGTGAAGGTCATAACTTTAGATCCGTAGCTCCGATTGAGATGATTCTTGTTAGGTTAGTTTCTAAATTGAATCTAGTTTCTACAGTTAAAATTTCACATCAATCTAACGGTTGGATCTTTAGAAATTACTATTTTAGTTAATATGTGTCAGTCTATTTTTGCTGAAACCGAAGCTGTTTTTTATAATTTGTTTAGGGGTGTTTTGAGAATCAATAAAAATTTGTTTTAGCTTCCACGCAATCATTCACCCCCTCTGATTGCTATATTAGTGTATATCGATCCTACATGTGATTTGAGTGCAAGACTGCTAGTTGATTTATACAGTAAAAACAAATATAATTGCTACTTTGCTAGAAACCAGAGAGTTGCTTGTTGATGCATTGCTTTTTTTGTTTGTATAATTGTTGAATTATGAATAGGAATGGAGACATTGCATCTCTTTTTAGGAAACATGCAGCAAAGAAGGCTACTGTTGTTTCATCTCCTTCCATGGCTTCGCTTAGAACCGTGGCACAAGATGAACCTCAAGAGCAAGAGAGAGTAATTGAAGAAATTGTGAATCCTATGCCATCTTCTTCGCCTTCAGTTCCCCTTGATAATGTCTCGGCCTGGCACCACCGCCGGTCTATGATATCAATCGTCTTCCACATGATCCAAGTGAAAGGTTGCCCATTCAAAGTTATCCTGTTAATGATCAAGATGCAATTCGAAGAGCATATATTCTTAAAGGTCCATTCCAACCATATGCACATGAATTTCCAAAAAGGAAAATTGGAAATAAAGACCGTCAATTCAATTTTGTATGGTTTGCTAAGCATCATTGGCTTGAATATAGTATCAAGAAGGATTTTGTGTTTTGCTGTATGCTACTTGTTCAAAGATAACAAATGTAAGGGCAAGTGGGCAGATACATTTACTACAGATGGTTGGAGAAATTGGAATATAGGAGAGAAAGCACTTTTGAAACATGTAGGTTCTAATACACATAATGCAACTCAAGAGAGATACAATAGCTTTGTGAATCCCAATGCAGCAATTGATTTTCACATTGAGAAGTGGAATGATGAGGATTTTTGTCTTTACAAGATTAGGTTAACTTATTCACTTAGATGTATAAAGTTTCTTTTGCATCAAGGATTGGCATTCTGTGGACATGATGAAAGCGAAGAGTCTAGCAATTGAGGGAACTTCCTTGAACTTTTGAAGTTTCTTGCAACAAATAGTGAAGAAGTGAATAAGTATGTCTTGAAGAATGCTCTAGGTAATTGCACTTTAACTTGCCTAGAGATTCAAAAGCAAATTATTCAATGTTATGCCATAGAAACTAGAAAGAAAATTATTGAAGAACTTAGCGATGAGCCCTATGCAATTCTAGTTGATGAGTCTAGTGACAAATCACATAAAGAACAACTAGCTCTTTGCTTGCGTTATGTTGATAAATTGGGAAAGCCATGTGAGCACTTTCTTGGAGTTGTTCATGTAGATGATACTACCTCTTTGTCACTTAAGGAAGCAATTGAAGGTTTACTTGTTAGTCATGGCTTGACTTTAACTCAAATTCGTGGTCAAGGTTATGATGGGCTAGCAACATGAAAGGAGAGATTAAAGGGCTGAAAACATTGATCATGCAAGAGTCACCTTCTGCTTATTATATCCATTGTCAACTTCAATTAGTTCTTGTTGCTGTTGCCAAGGGAAATAATGATTGCGTGTGGTTTTTTGATCAAGTATCACTCTTGCTGAATATTGCTGGAGTTTCTTGTAAGCGTCATACTTCGAAATACTAGACTTGAGAATATCATGAAAGCACTTGATTGTGGTGAACTTGAAACTGGGAGTGGATTAAATCAAGAAGTGGGTTTGCCTAGACCCGGTGAGACTAGGTGGGGCTCTCATTATAAAACTGTTGCCAATATTATTGCTATGTATCCCACAATCCGCGATGTACTTATCACTCTTGGTAATGATGCTTCACAAAGGGAGGATTGGCCAAAAATACATACTATGGTTGGAGTATTTGAGTCATTTGATTTTATTTTCAGTGCACACTTAATGCTTGTTATTCTTGGATACACAAATGATTTATCCGAGTGTTTGCAAAGAAGAGAGCAAGATATTCTTAATGCAATCTCATTTATTACCGTGGCAAAGAGCAGAATGCAACAATTGAGGTCTGATGGCTGGAATCAGTTCCTTCAAAGGGTCACTTCATTTTGCAATAAACATGGTGTCCAAGTTCCTGATATGGAGGGTAATTATGTACCTTATGGAAGTTCAGCACGGTTTGCTCGAAACCAAACAAATGATGATCACTTCAGAAGAGAAGTATATATTGGGGTCATTGATCAAATTAGTCAAGAGCTTGATAATCGGTTTGATGAGGTTAATACAGGGTTCACGTTACCGTTATCACGATTTTCGGATGAACACTAAAATTCGATAATCGCAAAAATCGAGCCGAAAATCGGTCGAAAATCGCATAAATTCAAAAATCAGATTTTTTTTTTGGAAAAAAATAAAAAAATCATGGAAAATCGACGATTATCGGTGGAAAATCGACAGCCATGTTGAAGTTTTTTGTGCGGTCGACTTTTATAGCGATTTTCGACGATTTTTGACGAAAATCGATCGATTTTCACCGATTTTCAACTGGTTTTTGACACGTAAATTTTTTCGAATTTTTGAATTTTTTCGAATTATTTTTTGAATCGGATCGGTTTATCGACTGGTTTTTGATATCGGGCCGCGGCGATACGGGCGAAAATCGCGAAAATTGTGTGATTTTCATCGATAACGTGAACCTTGGGTTAATATGGAGTTGCTTTCTTGTATGTCGGCATTCAATCCTACCGACTCGTTTGCTTCTTTTGATGCATAGAAGGTGTGTAGACTTGCTTAGTTCTACCCTAATAACATCATCTTAAGTACCGATTTGATAAAGCTTGAGTTGCAACTTGATAACTATATTGACGATATAAGACTAGATGATAGATTCAAGGGTCTAGAGAATCTTGTTGATCTCTCAGTTAAGCTTGTTGAAACAAAGAGGCATATAATTTATGATTTGGTTTACGTGCTTCTGAAATTGGTATTGCTTCTACCGGTGGCGACGGCAAGTGTTGAGAGGGTATTTTCTGCAATGAGTTTAGTCAAAAGTAAGTTGAGAAATAAGATGTGTGATAGTCTTTTGGATGACTATCTAGGCACGTTTATTGAGCGAGATATTTTCTTCCAAGTTGATGAAAATGATATAATCAAGAGTTTCATGGCCATTAGAAGGCGGAGGCCAGACAAGAAGGACATGAAGTAATGTTGTATTCTTTGAACTATTGTAGGTGTGTAAACTTCTTTATGCATATTTCGTACTTAAAATGTTTGAACTATTTATATTGTAATTTATACTTGTATTATCATGTTTCTAGTTATTTTATACTCGTATACCGAATTTCTCGACAACATTTGTACTTGTTTACTGAATTGTTCATTGCATTTTACCGAATTGTATATTATAGTATTAACTCAGCATACCCTAACTTAAAATCCTAGATTTGCCACTAGCTATAAGTACGCCTCGGATAAATTGATAAGGGGGTCGCGCGTGAGCACACTTAGGAGAGGCAAAAAGCGTGACATGCACGTAGGAATCTCTCTGTAAGAGCTCAACAGTAATAGCAAAACCACTGGAGTAGGGTTATTATCTCTGCTGTGAGGGGCTCGAACCAGTATAAACTCTTGTCCACTTTCCGAGTGTCCACCCCCTAACAGGCTTTCTTCAGACACAAACCCTTCATCGAAAAAAGGGCCTGTGTTGATCCCTCATTCAACAAGTAAGCTCGGCGGGGACCTGTTTCCCAAAAGTCGACAGTTGGCGCCATCCGTGGGGACCTGCTAGTCCTTTCGTGAAGAATCCCTGAAGGCGGGGACCTGTTTCCCAATTCTTAGGATACTCAAGACCTCTACACCTTCGGTGGCCCCGAGGATGGTGAAATGTATTATGCCAAAGGAGTAGCCGGTGTTACCGACCCGGAGGGTGTCGACGATCTGTTTCGCCGGCAATGAGATTTGTGATTCTAGGGGATTTGTGCGGGATCTGAGCTTGATGGTAACACAGGATGCGGGGGCGATCTGTTTTAGACAGGTTCGGGCTCTCTCGGAGGAGATAATACCCTAGTCCTGTGTTCTTGGATATATCGTGTGTGTTCTCTCTTTTTCTTGTTTCTCCCTCCTCCCCTTATATACTGGGGGGAGAATACATGATAGATGGCGCCAGGGCCCTCGAACATGGTGGCACGGGCGACATGTCCCTTGTCCTTATCCGCCTTCACGCCTACGCCCCGGAGAGGTGGTTATGCTTTCTCCGACCCACGCTGCCGCCTTGTCGAGTTCCATCCGCAGTTCGCGATGTCGATCGCATGCCGTTCTGGCGGGTTGTTAGGGCGGGCGCGAAGCTTCCTTGAAGGATCGGGAGTTGTCTTGGGAGCAAGTCGAAGGTCTCCCTGGGCCGTCGTGGTGCTTCAGGCTTTGGGCTTTCTATTCCGCTGTCGAGGCCCGGTCGGGTGTAGGCCCCTCTTGCGGGACCCCTGTCTCGACATCCCACAACAGCCCCAAGTGCTTTAGGATCGACTTTCCGTCCCTTACCCTGTCATGAGGATTATGCGGGAGAGATCATAAAGAACTTGTAGTATGAAGCCACCGTGGTTGGTTAGCTCGTGGTCGAGTGGTACCGCGCTACGGATGCGGCAACCGGCTTGTCGCTCACCGACCCTCATGGGGCATACCTTGATCTTTTTGGCTCGTGGCCGAGTGGTACCAGCGCCGGATTTACGGTGAACCGGCTTGTCGCTTCGGTGACCCTCATGGGACATACCTTGGTCTTTTGGCTCGTGGCGAGTGGTACCAGCGCTTGCTTACGGTGCACGGCACAGCCGGCTTGTTGCTCGGTGACCCTCATGGGGCATACCTTGGTCTTTTGGCTCGTGGTCGAGTGGTACCGCGCCCGTTCACGGTCGCTGACAACCGCTTGTCGCTCGGTGACCCTCATGGGGCATACCTTGGTCATACAGAGTAATGCTGTGCCGTTCTGGCGCCTTGCTTTAGACCCTCATGGGGCGCATTCTCAAGACCGTGTTGGTTGTAGATCCTCCCGCGACACCCAATCGCATTGTGAGACAAATGACCAGCAATTGACCCCAAATTATGGGGTGTGTCGGAGGATGTTCGGAAAGTGCCCAGCCCCAAGCTTAGTGGCGGCGGCGTTCGGGCCGTCGTGGGGCGACTTTATCCCAAACTTTGGACGGAGTTTGACACTGGCCGCGTTTTGTGCGACACGGCTATTGGCCCGTCATGGGGCGTGCCCTGGATCTCGCCCGAGGTGAGCAGAGGGCCCTCGTTTCTTCCCACCGTAAGGTGGAAATTGGGAGCCCATTTCTTATAGGTCGGAAGGACCCTTGTTGGAACAACGGCCTCCTTGCACCTTCCCCACCAGTGCGAAACCTTCAAACCTCCCTTGGCGATTTAGGGTTTACGGTTTCGCGCCCTTGGCTTGCGGCGGTTCTTTCCACGGTCTTCGTCTTCGCAATGTCTTCTTCCTCGTCATCGGAGGGTAGCGCCGACCCTGCGACGGCAGGGTGGGAGACTTCCATCACGACGACGTCCCGCTTGGAGGGGATGGTCGTCGCCGGTGTCCTCCCTCCGCTGGAGTTGATCTCCGCCGAATCCGCCGCGGTGAACCTTACCCCACACCTCTAGAGAATGAGATTGTGGTGTTTGAGTCCTTCTTCTGGCGGGGACTTAGCATTCCTGGGAGCGCCTTCTTCCGGGGGCTCCTCCACTTCTACGAAATCGAGTTGATCAATTTGAACCCCAACTCGATTCTTCATATTGCCATCTTCGTCCAGCTCTGCGAGGCGTATCTTGGGATACGTCCTCATTTGGATTTGTTCCGCTCCTTCTTCTGGCTGAAACCTCATGAGCAGGGCCGCTCCCAACGTCGTTGGGGGCGCCGGGCTCCAGCTGCGGGAGGGCTCGAAGAAGCAGTATTTTGTCGTTCCTCTCAAGACCTCCCTCAAAGGTTGGAGGCGGGAGTGGTTCTATTGTGCCAATGTTGATCCTTTCCTCGCCCCCTTTGCCGGCCGTGCTCCTAAAGCTTCCCGATCTTTGGAGCGGCGCCCAGACGGAGGAGGTTTGGCGCGAGATCCCGAGCCGGCATTGATTGACGATCTGAAGAACCGAGGGATGATGGGTCCCGGGATCGCGATCAGTTTTGTGAAGCGCCGAGTGCAGCCCTTGAAGGAGAGAGTCCATTTGGGGTTCCAATACAACGGGCCTCTGGACCCTACGCGGGAGTCGGACGTGGCCCTGTCGATGGAGGCGCTGGCAGCACGGGTAGTTGATCTCTTCGTGCCTGGCACAATAATCACCTGAGGGCTGCCCTCATAAATTTTAAATGGCGAGGCCTCCCCCTCTGTGAGTGCACTATTCTTTCGAAAATTTGTTCCATGATTTCTTTGGTGATGTGTGATTCAAGCAGGGTGCGATCGTTCCTTTTTCGAGCACGCAGCGTCCTTCCGCTACGATGCTCGGTTGTCGGCCTCTCTCGGTGAGACACGCTCGAGCGAAGCGAGTGGCTGACACCTCGGTCCGACGAGCTGCTTGGCAGAGTCGGCGGAGGAGGTCGCCGATCTTCGTCACCGCCTTCGACCTGGTGCACCGGATCGCATAAGCGGGGCCTGACCTTGTCCCGAGGCGGCCAGCTGAGCGCTAACTTCCCCTCAGAGTGGTCTTTGGGTCTCGGATGAGACCTGGGATGAAATTCAAGAAATCCAAAAGGTATTCTTTTGGGCGATCCTTGTCTTTTTGTTACTGCCTGTGCCGAGGTGTTTCTCTTTTTGCTGATGCAGGACTCCTACTACGGACGTCCCGGCGGAGAGGTCTCCGGTGCATCGCAGGCCTTGTTGGAGAATCTAGAATTTTGACTTCGATGTGGGCCTTGATGCCGAGTGCTCGCCCTCCTTGTTTGAAATATTGTGTCTTCTTACTTCAATATGATTTGCCTGTATTGTCTTCCGCTGAGTGGTCTTCAGACCTGGATATAGGCCCGTAGCCTTTTGGATCCTGTTGCGCCTTTCCGGGTGAGTTTCAATGACGGTATGGCTTCCAAACGCCAGGGCGTTGGCCCGTGGCTTTCTTGCCCCAGACACGCTTTTCCGAGAGGCTGGCGTGCAGCTCTCGAGCGTCGGGACTTACGTTGTGGCCACCTGGCTGAGTGGTTTAGTCCCCAGGCTTGCATTGCTTGCTAGCTCTCCAGCCCCCGGGCTTTTCGCTTAATTTGAGCGAATTAAGCGGGAAGGCCGAATGAGCTTGAACTGCTTACGACACGTGTCTGGTGAAATTCTCCTTGATTTTGTTCAAGGTGCTGGTCTTCTTCGGTATTCGCACTGCCGCTTTGTTTTTCGCGCTTCGTTGATTGCGAGGTGGCGCATTTGATTGCCTTTGGAGACGCTTCGATTTCCGGGGCTGGGGTGGCTTATAAATAGGGCGTCACCGCTGATGAGCGATCGCCCGTTTCTTCTTGCCTTGTCCTTCTTCTTCCTCTTCCAGTTTCCTTCCATGTCTAATACGGGGAGGTTCGTTGGTCCCTACGCGGCATTGTTTCGCCAGCGATTCTTCGGGATGTTGCACAACTGGGAGGAGGCGGAGTCTTGGGAAGACCTCGACTTTGCCACACTGGAGGCGGAGGAGGAGGAAGGAGCACCTCAATGATCTCGCCTCCGGGCCTCCCGTCGGCCTGGCAAGACACCAACACCAAGAGCCAAAGAGGAGGCGGGAGCGACACGGTAGTTTTTTTTTTAGCGCGAGAAAAAGAAAAAAAGAAAGTCAGTAATGTAAATTATTAACATTACGGAATGCAATGCGAAATTTTATCCAGTCCGTGCCATCATGTTTAATCCGAGTTTAGTGGTTCCGCCTGATCAACTTATTCTAGTCAGTTGCTCCGATTACCCGACAGCAGGCGTTGGGGCTCAAGCTTTTGACGGTTAGAAATTCACGATCAGGCGAATCTCGGTTAGATTCTGGTGCTGCGAATTGCAGTCCCCGAGTGGTTAGTGCTTTGTACCCGTTCCGTTGTGCGCGCTGGTGTAAACCGCCGAGGCTTTGTGCTCATCGCGGCTCGTTATTTCCGTGCACTCTATATTGGCACGACCAGGGTTAGGCACCACACCAGTCGGGTAATAACCACTCGGGGCTAGCATTACACAGAACTTCAGAAAATAAGACGGACCACCATTTTACTTAATGTGTAAGAGTGGGATACATAACTCATGCGTAGAAGCGACGGAGTTGTTCGGCGTTCCAAGTATTCGCCAGAACCTCACCGTCTCGTCTGCAGTCGATAAGCACTGGCCGGATTGTCTTACGCTGCTTGTCACGGACCTTCCCAAATTGGAGAGAGCTTGTGCTCGCTTTTGCAGTTCCTCCTCAGGACCAGATCTCATACGAAAAGGTTCTACCGGCGTTGCGAGAGTGGTAGCGCCGAAGTCCCTGGAGGTACTTAGCCACCAGGGCGACAGCGTTCGAGCTTCCTCGAGTTGATCAAGCTCCACCATTCGGCTTCCCTCGGACTCGGCCGTTGTAATTCCGAACCCTCGGGGATTCAAATCCAGCTCGGTCGGCGAGAACCGCCTCTGCGCCATAGACCAGGAAAAAGGGGTTTGGCGGTCGCTCCGGGAGTGGTTCTGAGTCCCAGAGTACCGACGGTAGCTCCTTCACCCATCGGCGTATGGTTTGAGGCGGTCGAAGATCCTGGCCTTGAGGCCTTGGAGGACCAGACTGCTAGCTCGATCAACCCGCCCATTGCTTCGTGGGTGAGCCACCGAGGCGAAGCAGATCTTGATCCCGACGCCTTCGCACCATTCTTGGAATTCTTCACTCCTGAATTGGGTGCCGTTGTCCGTGATGATCCGGTTGGGCACTCGAATCGACCACAATATCTGGAAGAACTCCTTGGCCTTAAGCTGCGGTGATAGTGACGGTGGCTTGGCCCGATCCACTTGGTGAACTTGTCAATGGCCACGAAGAGGTAAGCGAAACCGCCTTGAGCCTTCTTGAGCGGGCCCACTAAGTCGAGCCCCAGGTGCGAAAGGCCAAGAAATGGGTATAGTCTGTAGCTCTGTCTTTGGCAAGTGTGTCTGTCTTGCATAGAATTGGCAGCCCTCGCAGGTTCGAACTATCTCCTTGGCATCCGTTACCGCCAGTTGGCGAGAAGAAACCACGTCGGTAGGCTTTCCCAACCAAGGCGCTTGATGCCGCGTGATGGCCACACATCCCGAATGGATTTCTTGGAGCAGCACTCTTCCCACTTGTCCCGAAATGCACCGCTGAGGACACGAGGCACTTTTTCCGGAAGAGCTCGTCGCCCACCACCACGTAGGATTTGGCTTGTTGGGAGACGCGCTGCCAAAGTGGTGGCTTCAGGGAGTTTGTCCTTCAGAGGTAATCAAGGTACGGGTAGTCGATCTGGATCGATGAGCGGGACCGGTTCAGTGACCTCGCTTGGCTTTTGCCGCTTTTGTAACGGTTGGCTCGTGAAGATCTGCGAAAGATATCACTTGGGACATCTCGCGAGTGGCTCCCATCTTAGCCCGGCTCGTCTGCTGCCTCATTATTGCGGCGGAGGACATGAACCACTCCAGGCCGTCAAACTTGCCTTCCAATTCTCGGACTTGGGCGTATGCCGCCATGTTACGATCCACGCCGACCAGTCCCTTACGTACTTGATTCACCACCAATCGAGTCGCCTCGAACCGCCCGTAGTCAGATTCCAAGTGATGTGGCGTCTGAAGCCCATGGATGAGGAGCCTCGTACTCCGCAGCATTGTTTGAGGCACGGAAGTGAAACAGAAGGACATACTTCAACCAGTCGACCTTAGGCTAGATAAGGAGTATACCCTCCCCTGCTCCCCCAAGCAAGAGAGATCCGTCTAAGTGCATAACCCAATATTCGGCTCTTCTTCCGTGCGAGGAGTGCAGGATTCGGTCCACTCGGCCGTGAAGTCGACCAAAGCACAGGACTTGGCGGTCGCGGCTTGAATGAGATGTCGAAAGCTCCAAGCTCGGCTGCCCACTTTGAAATTCTTCTGTAGCTTCCCGATTACGGAGGACCTCTCCCACGGGAAAGAAGTGACTCTTGAAATCGAATGTCCTTGGAAATAATGCTTCACTTAGTGGCGAGATCAAAATGGCGTACAACCTTACGGATTTGAGGATATCTTGTCTTGGATTCGCCCGATGCTTCGCTAACAAAATAAAGCGCCAAGGCGTTGCCGCCGTAGCGGTGTCAGATTCCTCCCGCTCCACAACTATCACGGCACTTACTACATGAGATGTTGCCGCTATGTAGAGCGAGAAGAGGTTCACCTGCACCGGCGAGACTAAGACTGGGAGTGGAGAGGAACACCTTGAGTTCTTGAAGGCTGTGCCTCTGCCGTCCAATCAAAGCGATCTTGCTTCTTAAGGAGCTTGAAGAAAGGCATTCCAGGACTCCCAACCGTGAGATAAACACCAAGCGCTACCATGCATCAGGTGAGCTTTTGGACCTCCTTTTGGGTGGTAGGCGGGGCCATTTTCATGATGGCTCCAATTTTCTCGAGGTTCGGCTCGATCCCACGATGGGAGGCGATGAACCCGAGTAGTTTCGGAAGAAACTCCGAAAACACATTTCTCGGGGTTTAGCCTCATCTGAGCAGCCCTTAGACTTGCGAACGTCTCGGCGGTCGGAGGTAAGGCTATCTCGTGTCTGCGTTTTAACTACCACATCATCCACATAAGCTTCCACATTGCGCCCGCGTGGTGGTGAAAACACCGCACGGCGCTGGGTACGCTGCGCCGCATTCTTGAGCCCGAACGGCATGGTGATATAGCAATATGCTCCGAATGGAGTGATAAACGAAGTCTTCTCGTGATCTTCCTCTCGGCCGAATTTGATGATAGCCTGAATAGGCGCCCGTAAAGCCGAGTAGCCGAGATCCGGCGATGGAGTCTACCACGATCAATACGAGGAGACCAAAGGGATCTTTCGGACAAGCCTTGTTGAGGTCGGTGTAATCAACACACATGCGCGACTTTATTCTTCTTACGGGCGAGTGCATGGGTTCGCCAACGATCGGGATGATACACTTCTTTGATGAAACCTGCGGCTAGCGGCTTTGTGATCTCCTCTCGATGGCTTCTCGGCGATCTTGAGCGAACCGTCGTAACCTTTGCTTAGCGGGCCTGGCAGATTGGTTTACATTCGATGCGTGCTCGATCACCTCCCTGGGGACCCGGGCATGTCGGACGGCTTCCAGGCAAAGACGTCTTGGTTTGCCCGCGAGAAAGGTGACGGCGCGTCTTCCTATTCATCCTCGAGCCTTGTCCCGTCGAGGCGGCTCGCGCCGGATCGGACGGGTCGAGGAGAATCCTTTTGGTGCCTTCCTCGGGGCCGATCCCGAGTTCTGCGGCTTGCGGGTAGGGATCGCCTTCGGCTTGTCGAAATCCGCCTCTTGGCGAATCCTTTCCCGACTCGCCAGCGCCTCCAGAGACTCGGCCATTTCGCACTCTCCTGTCGCAAGAGAAAGATCGCTTAACATCGCGCGTAGAGTGATAATACCACTCGGACCGGCATTTTCAGCATCGGATCTGGCGTAGTGGGGCATCGCCATGAACTTGGCGGTCTCCCAAGATGGCGTGATCTGGCTGTCGTGAAGTCCGCCACCTCGAAGCTAAGGCTCGGTCCGGTAGTTGTCCCTTGCGCGAACGTGGTGGTAGAGTGATTTGTCCAAGTGGTATCGCCGACGTTCGGGTATCACTCCATGAAAAGGCGACGACCGCGTTTGAGGTCAGGCCGCGGGATCCCCATATCATCGAGTGTCTTCACGAAGAGGGCGTTGAGCCCACTCCCACCGTCAATCAACACCCTTTTGAGCTTGATGTCGCGGACAACCGGCGCCAAGACCAGCGGGTATCTGTAGGGAATGGGGCGCGATCTGGGTGATCCGTGCGGTCGTAAGTTATTGCGACCTCGGACCACCGGACATATCGGGGTCTCGGCTCTCGCCTGAGATGCTGAGCGGTGAGCTTTGCTTCCGCTTGGACTCATATCTTGGCCGAACCCGAATATGTAGTTAAGCTCGTGGTCGACTTCACGATAGTCTTCCTCAACCGAGGGAGAGCGGTTTCTTGGCCGGCGTGACCACTCGGACCTTGTCGGCCTGCCTCTTGCTCTCGCGGGCGAACCTCTTTAGGGTGAAGCAATCCTTGGCGGCATGCCTCCCCTTCGGATGGAAAGGGCAGAGTGAGTTCATAACCTTATCATATCCATCCTCTTTGAGAGCGCGAGGATGAGTCGGTGCGGCGGCGCCACGGCTCTTCGCCCTTGCGCTTCTTTTCTTTCCGCCGAGGGGTTGGTGATTCTTCCCTCATCACGCCCGTTCGCCCGAGCCTCGGAGGTCTGAAGCGTAACGGTCCGCTAGGCGAACAGCTCCGGACCGGCGTGGGTGGCTTAGGGACATCTTCTTGATGAGGTCGGGATCGGCGACTCCTTTACGGAAGGCAGCTATCACAATCGCATCTGTGACGTCGACGGTGCTTTTCTTGTTCATGAAGCGCTTGGCGAACTCCGGAGGGATTCGTTCCTCCTTGGTGTAGCTGGTATAGGTCCCAAGGGGTGCCTGGCGCTCGTAAGTGCCTTGGAAATTTGAGATGAACTGCTCACACAGATCTCCCCGAGGAATCTATAGAGTTATTTGGAAGTCCGGTGAGCCATGCTTGGGCCGAGGCGAGAGGAGTAACCGGCAAGTAGTTTGCCATTACTTTACGATCCCCGGCGACATTGCGAGCATATACTTGTAGCCAAGCCTCTGGGTCCCTCTCACCGTCGAACCTAGTGATGCCTTTAGGATTAAGTCCATCAGGCCAAACCACTCGGCGTAGGTGAGTAAACGCGCCTGAACCCCTTCGATGACCTCGCGATACCCCGGGAGGTGATCGACGCGGAGGATCGCGCTTAGCGTGCCAGCGGCCTCTCGGAAGGATGCCGTAGCGCTCATATTAAATCGGCTTGGCGGCGTTGTTCCTCCCTTTTCCGGTCGCGGCGCTGGCGTCGAGGTCTGAGCAGTCGCGGGCGTCTTTGTGTCGCAAGTCGTCTCCGCGAGGTAGAACATGATGTGTCTGGCGGGCTTCAGGCCTGGCCATTCTTGGTATGCAGGTCCTCGCCGGACCACGTGACAACTCCTTCAGCCGTGGTCGGTTTGGGCATCTTTGAATAGCCGCCGTCACCATAGCCTTTACTTGGGCCATGATCGGGCAAGCTGGATCATCCGCCCCGACATAGGGTCGGGGTATCCAGGAGTGTCTTGGAGGCGGCGATATTTTCTTTGTAAGTACGAAAAACGGCTGGTCCCCATCTTGGCTTGAGAATGTCTTCATTGACAGCCCGGTAGCGATCGTGCAGCGCGTAGCGTCGAGGCTCGATCCACTCGGCCTCCTTCCAAATCGGCGGCGAGGTGTCGGCGCTACTCTGAATCTGCGCGAGCCTTGATTGCAGACTCACGGAAATTCCAGCAGCTCTCTAGGCTTTCTTCGACTCGGCCGTGAGGTGGGTGAGTCTGGAGAAGATAAACCTAGGCGCTCGGGGTGCCGAGTGGCTTGGCGGTGAGAACCCCACCCTTCGTGCCTCGGCGTCCTCGAGCCCGACTCGGGTGAGCAGGTCTTTGGATCCCCACTTTCGGTACTTTAGGGTACGAGGCAGGGGGACCTTCCGATCGGCGCGAGGTCGTGACGATGGATCGCCGGAAACCTCACTTGTAGCGGCAGTTCCATAGAGAGAAAGGCTTAGGTCGTTGGAGATGAAGGTCGGGGCTTTGAAGCGGAAGACCTGGCAGGAAGAAGGCTGTGGAGACTTCGGCTCGTCGCGACCATCAAGCTTGACGAAGATCTTGACACAAGCCCCTACGGCGCGCCAACCGCCGGCGATCTGCTTTGGCAAGAATGAGATTTGTGATTCTAGGGATTTGTGCGGGATCTGAGCTTGATGGTAACACAGGATGCGGGGCGTCTGTTTTAGACGAGTTCGGGCTCTCTCGGAGGAGATAATACCCTAGTCTGTGTTCTTGGATATATCGTGTGTGTTCTCTCTTTTTCTTGTTTCTCCCTCCTCCTTATATCTTGGGGAGAATACATGATAGATGGGCGCCACCGGCCCTCGAACATGGTGGCCTGGGCGACATGTCCCTTGTCCTTATCCGCCTTCACGCTCGTCTGGAGAGGTGGTTATGCTTTCTCAGACCCACGCTGCCGCCTTGTCGAGTTCACATCCGCAGGTTCGGCGATGTCGGTCGCATGCCGTTCTGGCGGGTTGTTAGGCGGGCGCGAAGCTTCCTTGAAGGATCAGGAGTTGTCTTGGGGAGCAAGTCGAAGGTCTCCCCTGGGCCCGTCGTGGTGCTTCTGGGCTTTGGGCTTTCTATTCCGCCTGTCAGGCCCAGTCGGGTGTAGGCCCCTCTTGCGGGACCCCTGTCTCTGACATCCCACAGAGGGTCACACTGAGCCCTGGAGTCTTTCCTCGGTGCTTACAACGCGAGAGCAGTACCTTCGCTGTCAGTGCGATACCCTCACAGATGATGAGGAGTGTGATGGACTCTACGATGGTCTGGACATCCCTGATCATTTCGAGCCCGATCATGAGACTCCATCCATGATGTTGCCTTCACGATCCTCGCATTCTCGTGATGTCAACATGGCGGGAGAAGAAGAAAACCCCGAGGGTGAATCCCCGGGAGCTATCCGTCATCGCTGTTATGAAGTAGCCATAAACCACCTGGAAGTGTCCCTAAATAGGACCTTGGCGAGCATCCGTCGTCAAGCTCGTGAAAGATTGAGCTCCAGGAATGAAACTCCAGCTCGCGAGAATTCATGTGGGTGTCGCACACCGAAGCACGTGCGCGATCGTCAACCAAACTCGCCTCCTATCGTTCCCTAGAGCAGGGAGCGACTGCAGGCCCTGGCAACGGCCGTACGTGATCTTCAGAATTTCCCCGAGTAGGTGGACCTGGAAGCGATGGGCGTGGTCATAGCCGAAGACTTGGAAAAGCTCATCGCCGACATGAAGATGTCAGGGTCACCTCGTGACAAAGAGACTCGAAGTGTTTCCAGGGAATATCGACGTCACACCCCTGTGTGTTTCCAGGGATTATCGACGTCACACCCCTGTTCGCTCCCGTTACGATGATTCTTGAAGCTTTGCTCGAGAAGACTGAAGGAGGTATGATCGTTACCGCGAGGATACTCGAAGCGATTCCCGAGCAACCTCATGGGATCAAAGGTATGCTCAACATGGTGTAGGGTCGAGGATGCGCCTAGAGGGGGGTGAATAGGCGATTTAAAATTTCTTCACTAATCGAGGATCGCCTCTAATTACCCCTAACTCAAAACCTAATACAATTGCGGAAGCGTAAACTAAAGTTTTGACAATTAAAGCCTAAATTAACTAGGCTCACTAGTGCACTAACTAAATTATGTCTCTAAGCTAGAATTGCTATGTCGATCAAGCAAGATACACTAAGCAATTCTATTCACAATCAAGCAATCAATAATATGCAATAAGGTAAATACTTGAATGTAAAAGAGACAAGGGACACGTTACTTTTTACCGTGGTTCAGAGACTACCCTCCTACTCCACGTTGAGGAAGTCCAACTCACTTTGGACCGGCTCACTCACTTGAGCCTTCCACCTCGAATCCACTAACGGTTGGTTTTTACCCCGCCGGGTAGGCTAAACACCAACCTTCACAAACTTCATCGGGGCTTCTCACAAACCTTGAGAGCTCCCATGCATGATGCACCTACGCCGTCTAGGAGGCCACCACCTCCAAGAGCAATAGGTTGAGCACTCCGCTCAAGCTTCACCAAACGCACAACCGTGTCTCCGGTGATCACCTAGTGCAACCAATGCAACTAGGGTCCTTTCAATCCTCACTAGATGCATCTCATGCAACTAGGATTACTCTTGAGATCAAAACAAAATTGGGAGAAAGCAAACCATGCAAAACCTTCCCACAAACTCAACCAAAGCTCAAGAACACTCAAGAGTACAGTAACCACATACAAAAACCCTCCCAAGGGGTCCTTATATAGCCCCCATACCAAAACTAGCCGTTGGGGACTAAAATTCGCAAAAACTCAGTATTTGCGGTACTACCGCAGGCAAAAACCCGGTAGTACCGCCCCTCAGGCCAACGACTATAAAACTAGCCGTTTTGTGCAGAAAATGCGGTACTACCGCTACTGTGGTAGTACCACTGTGTAAAGTGCGGTAGTACCTTTATTTCAACAACTAAAACGGTCATAACTTTTTAATCCTAAGTCCAATTTAGGTGATCTTGGACTCTATGAAAAGATTATCAAAAGGGCTACAATCTCCACCCTTTTCCAAGATTTAATCACTCATAGATATTTTTAAATAACACAAAAACTCCAATCAATACTCTCTGGAACACATGTACCGACAACTAAATAGCGGTATTACCGAACCAGCGGTAGTATCGGCCTTTGAACCACGGTAGTGCCATACTCCAAAACACCAGAAAAAGACCTCATTCTGGAAAATAACTACCGTTCCACAAAACCCGGTACTACCGCAACTCCGGTAGTACCGCCAATAAGCCAACGGTAGTGCCGGCCTTAGAATCTCTAGAAAACACCCCACTCTGGATTTTAACTACCACTCTCAAATGGCGGTAGTACCGACGCCCATACGGTGGTACTGCCGACTATGCGGTACTACCGGCATTAACACTGCGGTAGTGCCGGCAAATCAGAGAAAACAAGATTTTCAACTCAAATCTTTTCTCCAAAACTTCAACAACTATTCTTCGAGCCATATGGTGATCAACACAATATCACACTAAGATGCAAAACACCTTTGCAATACTTCTCAAACCATGCTCAAAAATTTTTACTCATTTTGCGAAAAACACACTTCGCAAACCAACTCAAAGATATATTTGCAAACACGTATTAAGCAAATAAATTCTGAAGTTTATGAGATTGATCCTCTTAGCCATGTGATGATCAAACCACGACCAAACAGCTTGCAAAACCACGATCCAAGTCACATGCTCTAGGATCCCGAACTCATAGACTTCCCGTTTATTCACACAACGAACTTGCAAATAAACAATTAATCTATTTCACGATCGAGCATCCTCGCTTTGCAATACATACCAAAGCCTAGCTCCAAGAAACCAAATCAAACTCAAATAAGGATTTTGATTTAAAGAACAAACATGAAGTCCAACAATTGCAACAAATGCAAAAACAAACTTCATGCAAAAGCCAATGCATTAGCTTATCCTATTTGCAACTCATGCAAATCAAAGCTCAATATGAAAACCCAAAGCCTAAGCTTGACCTATTTTGCAACACATGCCAAATAGAGTTTATGCAAAAACCAAGCACGAGCTTCACCCATTCGCAACACATTCCAAATGGTTAGCTCCATGCAAAAAACCAAATCAAATAAGATTTGAGCTCGAGTGACTACGAGATTGAGATCACCAATACATGATGAAGCTTAAAGCAAATACTTCGACCCCTCTTAATAGTACGGCGCTAAAACTAGACTCAAAGATTAGGAAAGTCCTTAGCCTATCTAGTTATACCTTTAGCCGCCGCAAGCAATCCCCTTTGGGGTCTTTATGAACTTCAATCATTTTCTCCTCAGGGATTGACACCCTAGCTCTTCTTCTTTTTTATCTGGGATCTTTTCTTGACGTCCATCACTTTATGATGTCGTCCTTGTCCCGTTTTCATTTGCTCAATCATCTTTGGACCTAACCTGGCTCATTCATCACTTATGAAAATGGTTAGTCCAAGATGCATAGTTGTCTCAATCATCTAAGCACTCCATTAACACATAATTTATGCCACTTACATCGATTGAGCACAACCTAAATCAATTCAATGACTTTATATGTGTCTTGAGCACATGATGCAACTAATGCTTCATAATACTCAAGAACTCTTCATTTGTCCTTAATCAATCACATGAACACCATCAACACATGATGAAGTGTTCTTTGATGATTAGAAGATAAATGAACTCAATTTAAACATTCATTTAAATTGATATGTTATAATGTATTGATCCTTTATATATGGAGTGAAGAATAGATCAATACTAATGAAACATCAAGTTCACGTGTGAACTCCCCCTAGATATGTGCATCCATGTAATATGTGGATTGGGAACATAATGCACATTTTGTGGTTAATACATTGGAGAATTCATACTTTAACTTGAATCCAAGATATGCAATTTATACTAGAATGGATATGCATACATACCTTGGGTTTTCCATTTTCCATCTGAATATGAGACTACTGACAATAAGCTCAATAAACATATTAGTCCCAATAAGATTAGATTTGTCATTAAACAAGGATTAAACATTAATATAAACCAATCACCAAAACCTAATGGAGCTTGAACTTACACATGGTCTAGGGCGTACTAAGCACTCTACCTCATATCGATCCCCGTCACGCTGACATCGAGAAGCTTTCTCTCGCCTCGGCCTGCATGTCAGAGGATAGTATGGCGATGATCGTTGTGATCACCGCGACCGAAGCGACTACCACGACGCCCCAATTTTTGGGTGTCAGGCCTTTGCATCCCCCCTTTGTAATGTCTCGTGGTCGAGCAAGTTCAAGCTTGGCCACATTGAGATGTTCAATGGGAATCAGAACTCGGACGAATTCCTCTCCATCTACACTACTGTGATTTTAGCAGCTGGAGTTGATGAAGGAATCATGGCAAATTTCCTACCTACAATGCTTGATGGAGCTGCCCGAACTTGGCTATTCAATCAGAAAGAAGGATCAATTCGTTCCTGGAGACAGCTCAGTAGTGCGCTCAGAGCAAATTTCCAGAGCTACTACATCCGTCCGAGTAAGGAGCGCGACCTCGAGCGCTTGATCTAGACGGAAGATGAGTCTCTACGACAATTCGTCTAGAGGTTCATTTAGGTGTGGAACTCAATGCTGAATGTTTCGGACGAAGCAATCGTCCGTGCTTTCAAGTTAAGGGTATGAGACGTTCGCTTCATGCAAGATCTTGAGATTCATCCTGATCTAATGGCCAGTGAGCTGTTCCGCATGGCTGGTCGGTACGCTAACGTCGATGAGGCGGTCCAGTGGAAGAAAATGCTAGACGAGGGCAAACTCCCACCTCAACCTGGCTTAGAAGGCTCCACGAGCAAGAAGAATCTAGGTTCCATGGAGAAAAAGATCAAAAAGAAAGAAAAAGAGGCTATCTGCACCTAACATGGTCGCGGCTGTCGAGCAGCATCAGCCTCGAGATTCGCGGCCGTAGCAGCCTAAAAATTTCGGCAGAAGGGGCAGGGGTCGACCACCCCAGCGCCGCAACGACCAAGGTTGCGACGATCGAGATGCTCCGCCGAGCAACCATTTCTGCCCCGCTCCATCAAGCGTACGGGCATGACCTCCGCAATTGCCGGACTTGGACTTTTTGACTGGAACAATTCTACAACGGCAATGGTCCCATGCCTACACTCCTGGAGCAAGGCGAGAATAGTAAGGGCAAGAAGCCCGCCGCCGACGAAGAAGATATGGACTATCAGGAGCCCCGCAATCATATCGCGATAATATTCGGGGGCTCCTCAGCCTACAAATCTCGTTAGGACATAAAGGAGGTAGCACGGGAGGTGCATCACGTCGCTCAGGGCAAGCCCCCCGTGCAGCAGCTCAGGTGGTCCGAGCTGCCCATAATTTTTCCAATGATGATTGTCCCTTTGGATTGACCAAACTCCAGAGGCTTCCAATGGTCATAAACCCGACCATCAGTAACACTATGGTGGGATGGGAGCTCATCGACTGCGGGAGCTATTTAGATCTCATGTCTGCCAAAGTCTTGGGTGAGATGCAGGTTCCTCGGTCCAAAATCAAGAGCATAGTGGTCCCCTTCTATGGTATCATTCTGGGCACCTCGGCCAAGCCTCTCGGTCAAGTCGTTCTGCCCGTGACATTCGAAAGTCCGAGCAATTTCTGGACGAAGATGACCTTTGAGATGGTCAATTTCGAGTTGACCTATAATGCCATCCTTGACTGACCGGCCCTCGCCAAGTTCATGGCTGCTACTCATCATGGGTACCAGTGCTTGAAGCTTTTCGGTCCAGGTGGCGTAATCACCATAAAAGGGAACCAAAAGGCGACCATGAACTGTGACGAGAAGACACTAGACATGGTCGGGCAACTGCCTCAACGTGGACTCGACCAAGAGCCAAAGAATTCTTGGTTCGCACTATGACAAGTTGATAAATAATCCGCAGAGCAACAGAGCGACAGAGCGACCGAGCGAGCAAATGGATAGATAATCCAATGAATCAAAAAGAGATTTTTCAAAAACCTCAATCAACATGGACAGGCGTGGGTGGATGAGCTTCCTTCTGTCCTTTGGTCGGTTCACACTACGACAAGTTGAGCTACGGGCGAAACCCCTTTCCAGCTCATCTACGGTGCAGAGGCCATATTGCCCACCTAAATTGTGCTGGGTTCTCCAAGAGTGCACCTGATCGATGACATCGACCAGGAAGGCGAGCGTCTCCTAGACCTAGACCTCGCCGAGGCAACACACAAACGGGCTTTGCTATGATCTGCGGTTTACCTACAAGTTCTTCGTAGGCACGCGTCTAAATTAGTTCAACCAAGGACCTTGCAAGTTAGCGATCTCATCCTACGTCGAGTTCAGGATTTGTCAAAAACTAATAAGCTGACCTCCAGGTGGGAAGGTCCATACACGGTCATCTCAGCAACACGCCCGGGGGCTGTTTGCCTAGCGATGGAGGATAGTCAAGAGCTCGCCAACACCTGGAACATTGACCAACTACATAAGTTCTTTGTCTAGCTCTTACATTACTACTTGTTCCACTCAAGATCAATGATTTTTTTCTATAAAATTCGGTTCTTTCGCCCCCGTGATTTCCATTCTTCCTAAGATTTTGTGAATGTCTTTGAAGTCCCTGCCCCATTGGTAAGCCGATTTTGCTTCACGCAAGGGCACACTCTCCTCCTTATGATCTTGATGATGGGATGAGCACAGGTGGGCAAGAACATTCGCTCCAATTACATTTTCCTAAGGTTTGGTTAGCGTGCGCAAGAACGACCAAAGCGCAACGACCAGCCCCGGATAACTAAACTCACCTCCAGAGGCCTCAGTCTACATAAGCCGATTATTGTTCGCAGTAGTACTTCACTGCAAGACACAATCACATACAGACACCCTCTCGGTTGGTCCAGAGTTCTAGTTTGATCCGCTCGTGCCCGGTCGTTGTGCGCGATGTCGAGCAACCGCATGACTTTCCCGTCCTCGTCAAAGCCATGCTCGCAACTTAGGGGCATGAGTCATGATGCTCGGAGGAGGGATGAAGCCGCACGCGTATTTCTCTCTCTCGACCTGACCCATGCTTGCAACTCGGAGAAATGACATTGGATCGTTAAGTGAAAGGAATACATGATTTTTCTAACTCTCCTGTGAACGAGCTCGTGCTCGCAACTTAGGTACACGACCTTTGTTCACAGCGGGGGCTTAGTAGGGACGAACTACCGTGTTTTTCCTAAATAACGCATGCTTGTGTTTTCGTCCTTTACTATTTGAGTATATGTCTCCTTCGTTCTGCTCGTTCTGCTTTGCCTTTTTCTATTCAGGACATTCATCGATGATAAGAAAGGAACAATCAGAGCAAAAAGAAGACAAGTCATTTACTTGAAAGTTTTTCTTTCATTCATTCAAGACAATTACATATGAGGTTTTCTACAGTAGGGTCTACATTCCACCGAGCTTTGCATCCTGGATGGCCAAGAGTTCTTCCCTCACCACATCAAGCTCGGCCTCAAGTCGAGGACTCGCCGCCGAGCTTCGCGTCCCTCTCGTGCTTCTTGGCGGAGTTGCTTCACCTCTTCTCTGTGCTGGTTGGCTGACTCGGTGGCCTCCCGCAAAGCTCGACTCAGCTCCTCCACCCTCTTCTCCAGGGCCGTCTTGGCTAACTTGCCCTAGAAGAGCCGCTCCTTGCAGCCCATGGCAAACTCTTCAGCTTTGCACCGCATTTCCTCATCCGAAGCCTTAAGCTCAGCCAGCGCCTGCTCGAGCTCCGCTATCTTAGCATCTTGCTCGGTGCTGTGCTTTGCCACAGTTTCGGGAGGCACGATCGCTGCCTCGAAGTCGACCATGGTGGCATCAAGCACATGCAAGGAAGAAAGTGTTAGCTCTTGCTCGTTGCAAAAGAAAAAAAGACTTAAACGACTTACTAGCAGAGAAGGTCCTGTAAGTTCTACCGGATTCGCTGGAGGACATCCTCCGATCGAAGGTCAGCGAGACCTTCCGTGGCGGCCTTCGACGGGGAGAATTCATCGTCCCCCCAAGCAGGCGCTTCGCTCGGGAGTACCCTATCCTCCTCTTGACCCCGAGCATCCATAATGCTTGGTGGCGCGAGGGACTGCTCCGGCAGGGTAGTTTTAGCCGAAGCAGTGTCCTTCTGGGGATGCTCTTCCTCCGGGGCATCAGGGCTTGACTCCAGAGCTGCCTCCTTGCTCGGGGAGCGGTCCTGGCCTTCAGCCATGCTCGGCTTCAAAGCCTCGAGCTGTTGGCCATCCTGGGGAGAAAGTTCCCCCAGGGCATGTGGCACCTCGGCAACCTGATGGTCATGTGGCGCCTCGACCATGGCATCCTCGGTCATCATGATGTCGACGGCGAGGGAAAGCTCTTTTTCTATTATAGATTAGAGGATCTCATCAGCCAGGCCTTCAAAATCCAAAGCTCCCCTACTAACTATTTCGCCCACGATAGCAGTGTGGGGTTAGCTCGATATTCAAAAGCGGGAAAAATGGAAAGGAATAATAGTAAGTTACCTTCGCTGAGCTTCCGACCGACGTCCTCGGCGTCTTCATCCTCTGCCGTGGAGACCTTGCCCGCGGTAACTGGGCCTCAACCATGAGCTTGGACATCTCCACAGCTGTGTGGCTCACCCTCGCTATTAAGGGGTCAACCTAGTCTAGGTCGAACGCCTTCCAAGTTAGGCCCGGGCGCGTCGACATAGCGCCCGGTGACCTCCGGTGCCTTGTGACCAACGACTCCGGGTCTTCCTTCTCTTCCTCGGTCTCTTCTACTGCCAAGCTCGAGGTCATCCGCGCGAGCTCGGCTTGGAGGGCGGCGATCTTCCCCTCCAATTGCTCCTTTCGTACGGAGCTCCCAGCCATCGCCTTCGCCTTCTTTGCCTCCTCCGCGAGCTGGTGTAGACGAGCCATCAAGTTCGGATTTTTTTTGGTATGCTCTGTCACCCACAATTTCAGCTCTCTTACCTTCACTTTGTCGGCGTATTCCAAATGCCGCCGAGGAGGGCTCTTGCTCGGGGCCGCCCGCTTCTTGAGGTGCTTGGTAGGGGATGGTGGAGGTGGTGGCGCACGTTGTTTGCGTGCCGTCACCCTCTTGGTTCTGATGCGGGGATGAGGTCCCCAGGGTCGCCCGTCAGTGGCCTGATCTTGGCCACCGCGGCTTCAAGGGTGGTCTTTTCCTGACAAAAGAAACAAAGAACGTTAGAGGTGCTCGAGACATTCTCCCTCGGGCATGGTTAGCCATGCGTTGGGGAAGAACGAGACAGACCTTGCAAGAATCGACAGAGCATACATTGCCCCCCATGGGGCACGTCTTTTGTTCTGTCTACTGCAACAGGGAATTCGCCAAGTAACAAGTGATCCATTTAGATAAATTTCCCATGTAATTAATTCCATACTAATAAACAAAATCCCATGGGGCGCGTCTTTCATTCTGTCTAGCTTTTCAATAGTAATACCTTTTCTAGCTCAGAATCTTACGAGTTGATAGAGCAACCAACCATACTACCCTTCCACCAAATGAGTTCTAATGCACATAATTGGCTATGCGTGCACCCCCCTACCTCCTCTTTCTCCTAACCTTGGTTAATGTCAGCTCTTTTTCAGCTCGGATTTTACGAGTTGAGAGAGTAATCACCAATTAAGGGATACTGCAACCTTGTGTCTCAGCTTCTTCCCTTGGACCTTGACCTATTTTTCCATTTCTGTAGTCATTTGATTTTGTTTCCAACTCGATCTGAAGCGGAAAAGCTCAGTCAGATCGATGGTAGTGTGCAAAGAAAAAGAAGGAAGTAAGGGGGGTGATCGTATCAGCTGATTAATAGGAGTTATGGTGGCATTCATTTTAGTGTATCTAGAACTCATTTGGCGGAAGGAGGAAATCATCGCTCACTTATCCGTCCAGTAGATATATCCGCGCAGTACAGGAGGGAGAGTTCATGAAGTTGGCAAAATCAGTAATTGCAGACAATAGCAGAGGGGCTCGTGGGGTCATATGCCCCCTGGTGATATCAAACGGGAATGACTAGGGGTCAGACGATTTTCTTCGTATGCGTTGGCGTAATATCGCTAAATAATATACAAAATAATTATAATTAATATGTACAATAAATTACAAAAAAAGTGCAATATCTTCAAATATAGAAAAGGTATTAAAATTTTCACAAAAAATTGGATAAAAACACATCTCTAGAACTGAGGTACAGTTTAAAACCAATTTAGGTATCGAAAATAACCATACAACGCTGCAACATCTTGAAATTTTATATGGAACAAAATCGAAAACACATTTGCAACAACCGAAAGACATGCATTAATTTCCTCGCTGTAACAATTCGACATCTTTAATGCAACAAAAAATAAACTTTGATGCAATAAATCAAAATAAACTAATCATTCCATGACTTCACTTTCTCTCACTCCAAACAATAGATACGCCGCTACCAGACAATCCTTGTTCATTCCACGCCTTCATCTTCGCTCGCCTAAAGCCCTAGATGCGCCATCACTCGAACAATGCCGTGCCAAAGCCTCACTGGTGAGTTTCCTTCGCGCCCACATAGCGCCGCCACCGCTGTCGGTGGTGACCACCGTGTTGGGCCAGTTCATCAAACAAAACCCCATGTATCTTTTTAAATTAAGTTGAATCCTCTTGAATTTCAGTTAGAAGTTTCAAATCCTCCTCTTTTTATGTATCAAAGCTTTTGAATCTCAATCGAAGTTGCAATTCGAAAAATATTTTCAACAAAATCCTACTGGAGGAGGAGGCCATACCCAAGGCAACGATGTCTGAATGTGCAATTGAAGAAGAAGGGGGCAAACTTGGAGCTAACAAGCTTAGATCTGGTTGGGCCACAACTCGATCGCTTGCCGTTGATCCTCTGTTTGCCAAACCGTCACGTAGCTTCCTCTGATCTGCACAGGTTTGACACTCCCCTCCCTTGGCTCCTCCCATGCTCCATCTCGACTTGGAGAGAGAGAGAGAGAGAGAGAGTTGTGCACAACAGCCAGCAAAGGGGTAGAGCAGTTGCTCTTGGCGGGCGTCTGGATGAGGCTGCAGTCTGGATTGTCGTAGAGATTTCTTCAGTCCATCAGGGATGAGGCTACAATCTGGATTGTCGCAGTGGCTTTGGGCCTCAAGAAACTAATCGAAAGGATTTCTTCATAGCCAACGTTTTCTTCCCCCGGTTTGTGGTGCAAACTCCTGCACTTCGTAACATTGTAATTTATTTCCTATCTAATATAATCACAACTAGTATGTCTTTTCAAAAAAAAAAGTAGCTCTTGGCGGGACAGAGCATGATGGATCACAACAAGAAAGCAAACAAGCATATGGGGTGGGGAAGTGGAGGTAAGGTGTCCAATAAAAATGTCACTTTGAACGTATGTATGCTAGCATTATCGATATCAAATTCAACAAAAGCTATTACCACGTAGATCCCCCGAGCTATGCCGCAGAGAGTTGATGAAGACATCAATTGCAGACTTCTTCACCTTACCTCTCAAGATAATTCTTGCAAAAACAGTCCTATAAAATCTTGACTATATTGCATAATGAAACCTTTCCCGTTAAAGTGCAACTTCTTTTATCGAAAAAAAAGTGCAACTTCTTTTAATAGATTGACAACAATCAGAACTCAGATTCAACACTATTTTCTAGACGGCTGTCAGGATTCTCCCTCCCTTCCACCTAACCATGTAGACCAATTTATATCGCCTAGATGGCAATTAGACGCTAGGCACCGATCTACAATCCGGCTAGTACCTAGCGTCTAAGGTCCTGTTTGTTTCAGCTAGGGATTATAGAAAGCTGCTTTTAAAAGCTGAAAGGTCAACAAACAGGAAGATAAGCAAGTATGACATAAATTAAATCAGGGCCTAAGGAACACTAGATTCAGGACTAAAATTAGTATGTACTAATAAAATAATACTAACTTAAGATAAGCAAGTAAAACATAAATTAAATCATCAAGATGTAAGAGGTACCAAGTGGTACCCATGTCTAACCGAAGGTAAGGAACGCGCCAGCACCGACCAACCCGGTTGGGTCACTAGTAGACTAGACCATACGTAATGTGAGCTTGCTTGACAGTGCTTACATAGATAAGATCGCGAGACTTGGAATTGTAGATTGTAAAGAACTGGAGGTTCATTTAAGTAACTCATCAGGATTAAATCATCCAGTCCATCGTGATAATCAGCGTTGGCAGGCAAGAGTAATTCTGATAACAGTGTCTAGTTTATATACATAAACAAAGAACGTCCCATAAGAATGCTATTGCTGCTAGACTCCTCCCAAAGTCCATGCTAAACAGAGCCTGAATTTCCCACGTTTACCAGCCCAGGGGCCTTAACTGGAAGTCCACATTAAGCCCGTTCCGAAATCTCTCGTGACAAGTTTAGGCACATCTCGCTTCCGAGACTACCAGAACACGAGCCCCGTGAAACCATAGGACGCAGCCATGGCCAAGAACCGGAACAAGAAGAAACAGGGGCGCCGCCGCCATGGACACCTCGGAGGGCGCCACCGCCGCAGACGCGCCCCAACGTAGTTTCGAGCCTATTTATTTTTGGTGATTTGTTGGTGTCCACTCTTTGACTAAAATCTTTTTGTTCCCTGCTTTTCCTGTGATTTGTAGCGATGGATGTGTCCGAGGCGAAGCAGCCGTCTTCGGCGTCGGCTGCGCTCAGCTCGATCAACAGGTGAGCAAAAGGATTCCGGTAATTGCGTTTTTTTTTTCTTGGTTCGTCGTATATATGGATTCCTTAGGTCATTCGTCATGATTGGGGTTCGCTGATTTTTGAAGTTATTACGATGATTGAACTGGTAGAATTCGACCTAACATTAGTAACATGTTGTCGATGTGGGATGCGATGTTGATTAGTTTGATTTAATATGTATGGGAAATCTTTGGCTTGGTCGATGTGAAGAACTCAGCACGCACAAGAACTACCTCTCATTTGTATGTGGACTCATGTTAGCCATGAATGATTTCTGAATGTGTCAACATCTAGGAGTTTCTCTTCATTTGTTTATCTACTATGCACTCCAATAATGCTGTTGCTATGGCTCGATAGGAGACTGTACATGTGATCCATTTCATCATTCGATGTGATAATATGTGATACTACATCTATGAGGGTGTTGGATTTTTCTAAACTTATATTCTAACTTATGTTGACATTGAGGTTTCTTTGCTTATGAAATTTATTAGTATAATGTGTTCCATACTTCCATCCATTGCTGTCAGGCGTCAGTCATCTGGTTTGGTTGCTGACACTGTCATGGCCAAACTGCCTACATACAATCTATTAAGTTGTTCAAGTCATATACATAAGTCAAATTTGTTTGAAAATTGAGGAGAAAAGTCAAGTTGCTAGAGGTTAAACAAATGTAAAATAATAGGTGCTGATGCTGATTATAGAGAAAGGTATTACCTCTTACCCCTAGCCACATTTACACTAATTTCATTAATTAGTCACTCAAATTTATAAAGTTTGTTACAAGTTCACTCTACCAATTCGTAAACATCTTATCAACTCATGAACTGTGACAGTTTATTTTTTGTATCTGAGAATTATGCAATTGATGAGGTTTATCAACCCAGGGTTGGCTAATTTTGTTTCCCAGCCTAACATCTATTTGTCTAGTAGATACCTGAGGATTAAGAGTGGCTTTTTAGCTGCGGTTTTATTTTTCTATTTTTTGATACATTAACTAACTAGTAACCATTTCTAGAGCCATAACAGAAATATTTTCCTAGAATTGGTAAATAATTTTTAACTAGCCAAATGTCACAGGGCATTGTAGCAATGCCAGATTGCCCATATTTTAAAGTTTTTTGGGATAGCAGTTTTGTAGGCACATAGAATTACTGTATGATTAGGGAGATGTTTTCACTTTTCACCATAAACTGACTACGACACTACATATATGTCGTTGGCGTTACATCTTCCCAATGCAATAGGTGTTTCAAGCAATTAGTATCATGACATTTCTTAAGCTACGAGCTACACTAAGGGATTTGAATAGGGTATTATGCATCGTGACAATGTTTAGACTTTTTACTCTTTCACCGTAGACTGTAGACAGACTACATATATGTTTTTAGGCCTTCTATCTTCCTAATTCATTAGATATTTCAACTAATTAGCACCATAACATTTATCTAAGCTACCACTAAGGGATTTGAGAAAATTATCATGCACTGTGACATTGTCAGACTTTTTGCCATTCTTCATACTTAGGGGCATTCTATTAAAGTTTGGTTAGATGCTACTGAAAGTGGATTAGTGGATTGAAGTTCCATTTATATGGTATTCATCATTCTCCTACCCCCCTCCCAGGACTTGCTGTGATGCTGCTGAAAGTGAATTAGTAATAGTTCCATAGAGATGTAGCCAAATATGCACTTGTGCTTTACTTCTGGTATGGCTGAGCTGTCTTCCTTGGAGTGTGCATTGTTGCTTTCTGTACACATATTCTTCGCGTAAGATTCATCTTTTTTACCTGATCGTGTTTTCTCTTTAACCAGGAAAATAAAAAAAGGTGTGCAAATTAAAAGGTCCCAAAATGTGAGGAAAATGAAATTGATTGCCAAGGCCATCTCAAAAAATGAAAAGGCTGAGGAGAAGGTCCTGAAAGTCAGAAGCAAGAAGACAAGGGTTCAATCTGCTAAGTCGTTGTATGATTAAAGCAGTGTTCTAAATAATGGTTGTTAAAACAGTAAATGTCCCCCAACATTTCAAGGTTTGTACATTTTATCGGGCCGTTTATTTGGTTTAACAGCCGCTAACATTTAACAGGCCTATTTTATTGGGCCGTTTATTTAGGTAAAGTTGTAGGATTGCCATATGATATAGAACATATGATATACATGAGGTGAATGCTAGCTTTGCTTGTCATTGCCACTTGAGATGTTCATTCATTCAATTATGATTATGTAATTACATTCACATCATGCCATCCTTATTCTTCATATCACTGTTATGACCAATTGTTGATAGACTGATAGTTCTATTCTGTATGCATGAAAGAAGATGTATTATATGTTTATTTTGTTATTGCAAACATATTTATATTTTTTTTTTGAATTTTAAATAATAAAACCATTTACAAGACTGCTAACCGTATAAATAATAAAAAGGTGGAGTGATCCTTTGTTAACGTTTATCGTTATTTATAACATTGGATTAAAGTTTCAGTGGTTAGCATAATTTTGTGTACCCGTGTGTATATTTCTGTTTTGTGGAGCAACCATACCTATGTGTTTCAAAAAGCATGCTTTGCCAGTAAAGATTGTTACCGGGAGGATTGATCATTTGCTCTATTTTAGTTGATGCAATTGATCATTTGTCCCATATATATTACTAACATGTGGGCCATATATCCGTGATATACATGGCAAATGATCATTTGCACAAGTAAATGAATGCAAATAATCAATTATTCCTTTTTTTATGATACTTGGATGTTGATCACAGGATAGATAACAAAATATGACATTTGTCATGATAACACAATTCTTCGTCATTGAAATGTCTATCTTATGAGCCCTGCATATTGTGAGGCAAACCAGTTATCAAACTGCACCATCGAGCAGGCCCTGCATATTGTGAGGCAAACTAGTTATCAAACTGCACCATCGAGCAGATCCTTTGGAACCGGAAGGTGATATGGTATGTACAGGAAACTGGAGACCAAGAAAAGGATGGGAACAAAAGCATGTTTTTGATGGGATATGTAGCATATCCTCAGAAGCTATATGGTTCGAACAACTTCAAGGGAAGAATTGTGTTTGATCTTTTGCTACTATACAAACAGAAGATAAATTATGCATCCGAAATGGCCTGTTGCAACAGAGAACGTCAAAATATATTTTTTCCTCTTCCTCCTGGCCCAGAAACCAACGAGCTTTCCTTCGAAGACTTGGAAGGTTTTCAGCTGCACCTGCGGTATTGTTAATGTATTAGGGAATGGAACACTCCTTACGCCAGTATGGTATTTATTTTTATGATAGCTATGGGTTACGTCATTTGTATATAGTATAAAAAATATTAGTAGTAAGATACGATACGCTTGCTGTGCTAATCTGATCAATTTTTGTATAGTTGGTTGCCCAACTTGTTGGTTGATGAGAAAATCAAGTGAGGAGTGTTCCCAATGGACCTTTCTAGTTGCAGTTCTTACGCAAAAGAAAACTCTTCAGGCACACAAGCTACGGCTTCTCGTGATAGCAACGAAGCCCTACTACAGCCATATGATTTCGACAAGCCTTCTCATTCTTCGACAAAAGCATTGCAAAAGTAAATAACTTGAAAGATCTACAGGTTTCTCGGCTGGGTGCCAATACCGAACCCTCACTAACTCTATTGCATAGTTCAATTTTTGTTTGGGACAAGTCTATTCTATACCCTCAACTATTACCCGAGTCCAAAAAACATCACTTCACTACAAAACAAACCAGGTTACATCCTTCAACTATTACAACCAGATCAAATTTGTTGAATAATAAATTGATTGCCATAGTGCTCATCAAAAATATTAAGAATACCTGAAGAATAATCATATAATAGATGAACATAAGATATAGAGGATCCCGACTCTCTTCTTTTTTTTATTACAGATTGATTCTCTTGTATAATGCGTGCAATATTTATAGCAAAAATCCCATAGAGGTAGTTTCAGAATTCAACCGCCAAAACCAAGAGTCCAGTTATATCTCAATAAAACCAAGAGTCCGTTATATCTCAACACCCCCTTCGTCGAATACTGCGTCATGCATATGCCTCATCAAAAACTCCTAGAAATACCCATTAGGAAAAAATGATGGAGAAAAGAGTACATTGCATCCGCATATTGTGTTACACTTATTGCCACATTAAAAACTTTCATGTGAGAAAATTTCAGAAAAACTCACTAAGGGTAAAGAGTGTAACATAATCTTCTGAATTAGGGCAGTATCTTCAGGACCATACTACAGCTTATGGTTCAAGGATCTACTACTCTTGAACTCTGCATCTCTTTAAGTCGTCTCATTCCAATGCCATGAACACATATTTGGAAATTGGATGTTGTCAAAGACTTAGTGAATAAATTGACTAGAGTTTTATATGACTTAGTTTGCAGGATCTTTACTTCATAATTCTTCTAGAGTTTATGAAGATAGAAACGTTTGGGGGCAATATGCTTCGTGAAATTGCTCTTTACATAACATATTTGTATTTGTGCAACACAAGCATCATTATCTTCATAGATAATTGTGGGGTATTGACGGTGTTAATGCCACATGACTTCTAGATATGACTAATCACACGTCTTAGCCAAACATATTCATGTGATACTTCATATAATGCTATTATCTCTAAATGGTTGGTAGAGATAGTTTTAGCAATTTTTTAGGCTGTTGTTTCTTTCCATTTGACCCAATCTTAACGCAGAAGGTGTTCGGTCAACAGGGTCAAATACTTTCCTTTTATTAAGTAAGCACAATTATGTGGCTGTTGCTTCTTTCCATTTGACCCAATCTTAGCGCTTATGGTGTTCTGCCATGGACTTTGGTTCTGGATCCAGATCAATAGTTTTAGCAATTTTTTAGGCAAAATATATGTCGGCAATTGTAATATTTCTTTTATACAACTCTCCTAAATCTACATAATTAGTGGAAATATCTTCATTAATTTCTTCCAGCTCCTCATGATTTTCCACAATGATGGAGTCTGGGTGTTTCAACTTCTCAGCATCAAATTATGCATGAAAATATTTGATGGGATTATCATCTTCATTATGGCTCATTTTAAAGAATTTTTTAACATCAAGTTGAGCTTCTTTCACTGTCTTGGGCAGTATTATCACTTGTTCGGTTCTCTGTTTCTGCAAATGTCTCTGCGACATTGAGTTTCGTACATATGGAGGCATCTCCCTCTTCTTATCATAAGGGGTAAGAGTGAATTCAATATTCTTATGGGGTATTTCCACTCTTTTGGGTGTATTTACTCCAGGTATATGAGATCGTCACCCCTTTATGATCAGTGAAGGCATTTAGCTGATTATTAGCTATTTGTTATATATTTATTATCCTTCGAACTTCAAATTCGGAGTCTTTAGTGTGTGGGTCTAAGAACTGAAAACCAGTGACATTCCAATCTATTTCTTGACATTCTTTATCATGGTACTTTTCTATCCCTAATGCTGGAAAATTGTCCTTATCAAAAAATATAATTAGCATACCAAGCCGTATACAGATCTCTTGTCATAGGCACTAGATATTCAATAATTGATGAAGATTCATAACCTACATAGATCCCCCAATTTTCGATAAGAGCCCATGATTGTACGCTGTGGTGGTGAGATTAGCAAGTATATAGCACAGCCAAGTTTCACAGATTGGAAATGTCGATGTTCAAGACCAGGTGGTCCCTAGATCAACCTTACAAATGTAATTTGGGTTGCCTGTTCTAACAAATCAGAGATTGAAAAGAATAAAAAATAGGATTGCTTCTTTATTAGCCAAGTGGCGTATTCAAAATACACATCTAATATCACTATTATTCTCGCACTATATATTCCTCTGTTGCCTCTCTTCTCTTTTTTCTCGTTGTCATGAATCCTTGTGCATGCTTGCTATTTATACTTAATGAAGGATGGCAATTATCATCTTCTAAGATGTGTCTTTCCGCTAAAAGGTGCATTCCCGCTGGGAGGTGTCTTTTAGTAAAGAGGCATATCTTCGAAAGGAATAAGTTCCAATTAGTTATCTATATTTGTCAGGAGGAATCCTTCACATGTTAGTCTTATGCAGGGATAACTGCATCTCTGACCAGTTTCAGGTCAGGGCGAAGGCTATTCAATGCCCAACCAGTTTGTTGGTCGGAGAAACTGAATAAGTTATTCCTAACCAACACATACCTAGCTGGTCAGGGTAACCAAATAAGTCATCCCCGACTAGTACATACCTAGCTGGTCAGGGTAAATAGGCCATACCATATCTCCAACCAGTGTTAATGAACTAGTGGGAATTCTTCCACATGACTACCTTTGACTCTGGTCGAAGTTGTAACCAGGTAATGGGTCTTAGGCCTTAACTTTTCTTGTTGGCTCTTTACATCCAAGAGCGAATAGGATATATTAATCATCGGTTGGAAATAATTGGTTCTTTCCCACTCACTATCTGCAAATGGAAAATTTTATAGTATCCAATTGGTTTGAGTTGAATTAATACAGCAGAGTGCAGCACAACGTGGCCCCAACAACTGGTGGGTAACCTACAATTCTGCAAGTGTGGCCGGACAATAAGTTATATTCTTTTAATTAAGGGATAATTCATACTATAGCACTCCAAAGGTTGGCACTTCATAAAATACCATCGTTGTCTCAATGACATGTAGGTCCAAGGGGCCACATGTCATTGAGAAAACGAGTGGTATTTTCTGAAGTGCCAATGAATGGAGTGGTATAGTATGAATTATCCATTTAATTAATGACTCTGAAAGACCATTTTGTGTGTGGATAGGAGGTAATGAATGCTCTACGTTAATACCGAGAGCCATACAATAAACGTTAAATGTCTTTGAGGTGAACTCCACAGCATTGTCCATTCAAATAGACTTGATCATTTCTTCTGGAAAGGAGGCTCTTAATTTAATAATTTGGGCAATTAATTTAGCAAAAACATGATTCTAAGTAAATAAGAGACATATATAGGACCATATGGTAGAAGTATCTATCAGTACCATAAAGTATCTAACTAGGCCCGATAGAGGCTGGATAAGTCCACAAATATCACATTGAGTTTTCTTTAGGAAATTTAGTGATTGTTCCCTAACTTTTAGATAAGAGGGTCTAGTTATGAGCTTCCCTTTAGCACAAGTAGGGCACAAGAAGTCTTCTGGCCTAAGGAAGTCTATAATTTGTATGCTATGTCCAACAGAATTATTGGTTATTCTTTTCATCATATTCAACCCAGGATGACTCAGTCGATCATACCAGATCTTAAATATTTCTAGGTGTTTAAATGTAGTTTTTATCGCAACATAAACTTTAGGTCTTATATATATATATAGTATAACACAGAAGAATAGGAAGGATGTTTTTCAACCACACGTTTATTGCGCCCGTTAAACTTAGTCATGAGTAAGTACTCTATACCATCCTCAATTTCTGTCTCTATATGGAAACCATTCAAACGGATGTCTTTAAAACTTAATAGAGTACGACTGGACTGAGGGTATAATAGGACGTTCTCTATTATTATATGAGTACCCATAGGGAGAACTATGATGGATTTTTCAGTGCCAACTATGAGTGCATTGCTTCCGGTGATGGCCATAATATTTTCAATCTTCTTAGTCAAAGTCTTCAAGTAGTTAGTTTCTCTAATAATTGAATTCATGGTGCAACTATCTACAAGATAGATTTCCTCCTCCGACATTGGATTATGCAATTGTTCTATATTAAAGAAATGAATTCAATCAAACAATTATTGCATCATGAACATATTGTAAAAATATAGAACAAACATAGCACAAAACGGATATACTGGGAAATAACATTTTACTTAACTTTTATCTGATAATCACTCAAAAGGAGTGTAGACCAATGTTCATTCAGGGACTTCAACAATAAATTGATAAATGGGACTCTTATGGAGATTCAAAAAGGAAAATATGGCATCAACTATCAACACTAATTCAGGTTTCTGTATGAGTCATGGGTGTCATTTTGGGACTACTCAAGCTCAGAAAGATCAAGAACTATATTGTCATACTTCTCAGCTTCCATCTCAACAACAGGTTAACGGTGAAGTGTGCCTCAACATTTTTCCCTGTCTTATTGAAATTCTAGTGGATTGCATGTAAAGGTCTGCCAAATGCTTTGGGGTGCGACAATTGCGCGACCAATGTCCAGTGCGTCCATACCTAAAGCAGAGTTGTGCAGGGTTTGCAGTCTTACTGGCTGAGTCTTACTTCTGAAAGCTCCCTGATCCCTTTTTACCTTTCCACTGGGACTTGCCTCTTCGCTTCTGTGTTTTGTCATTCTTTCATTTTCCCCTTTATACCTTTGACTATTTCCACGGCTGTGGCTATTGCTAGTCTACTGAGCCTTTGCATGTGCTTTGGGCATAATGTGTCCCATTATGGAGGGCATGATGATTCTTTATTAGGAGTTCATCATATTTTTCTGCTTCTAGTAAAATGTAGATAAGCTCATAGTACTTCTGGTACTTAGTATAACGGCACTGTTGCTGTAGTATCCTCTTATTGGGGTAGAAGGTGCACAATGTCTTTCCATCATTTTAGCGTTAGTAACTTTCTGGTTACATAATATTAGTTTGGCGATAAGTTTGTGTATGATAGAGTTGTATGCTACCATAGTCTTAAAATCCTAAGAGTGTAGGAGGGTCCATTAGCACTGTTCATTTGGCAACAAGGTGGATCTTTGCTGGTTATATTGTTCATTCATAAATTCCATAATGGTTGTGAGCCCTCCTCCATCAAGTATTCATATTTCAAATCCAGATGTAGATGGTGCCTTAGGAAGTGTAGGGATACACACTTGGTGACTTTGGGAAAAGCAGGGACGTCAGCTTTAGGCTGAGTGATGGCAACTCCAAGAGATCGAGCTATCAAGTTGATCTTGATATATATTGCTCAAATGAGGTAATTGCTGCCATTTAGGATGAGTTCAATAAATTCCCACTTTGTGATGTTCGATATATCCTATATATAAGAAAAATTGAAATTTTACTACTGGTAAAATATTATATTGCATGTTTACTATTGAATCAATAAAATTTGGTCTCTATCTATTCATTAGATAATTATCTAAAATTTCCCATAAGTTTTCTAGCAACTTTCATAATTTTCTGCTAATTATCAAGTAATTTTTAGAATTACTAAAAATAACATAAAATAAAAATAGCATATATAATTTTGAAATTATGCCAGGAAAAATAATCCTAAAGATACGGAGTTTCCAATATGTGCTGTCTAAGGTACAACAATTTACAATAGTCTATGTACCTAAAAATTCAATTTCTAGGATTTACTATAATTTTTCTGAAACTATTTTTTGGAATTACGAGGAACTGCAGTGCCCTTAATGAAAGATTCCTGTGACCGACCATAAATAACCAGAACATCATGGGTTAAAACGAAAAACTACAATTTTTATTTCTTTTAAATTCATTTTCTCATACGGAAATAGCCGGCCCGTATGGCCCATGGGCTGCGCTTGTAGGCTACCGCAGCCACGGCGACTACGGCCTAAGAGATAGCAGCTAGGGTTTTTAACCCTAGTCGCTTCGGAACGAGGCAGTGGCAAACCGGCGTGGGTCGGCGCAACGGTGTGCTATGTGGGTGCCCCGAGCACGGCTCCGGCGGGGGCGTGCAACGACCAGGGCACGAGTAGACCTGGGCACATGGGCCGTGCTTTGGTGGGCCGGCCCAAAGCACGGCGGTCGACGCGGTCAAAGCCGCGGCCGACGCGTAGCGGGCCGTGTCGGGCGGCCGTTCTGTGCGCAGCGTCGCCGCCAAACCGACGCTGGCGGCACGGCACGGCCCGACACGGGCATTTGGGCGATGTCCGTCTGCGGCCGGCGAAGAAGGCACTTGATCTGGCGGCTGCACGACGCGCCAGGCGGCGCCCACCGTTGTTGTCCCTTGTCTCCCTGGCTCGGCCGAGCCCGTCGTCGTGCGCCGACGTCCCGTGGTCATGCCGTCATCCTGTGGTCGCGCCGTCGTCCCGTGGTCGTCCCGTTGTCCCTCGTCTCCATGGCCCGAGGATGGAGGAGTTGAGCGCGGGGGGAGGACGGAGGCGCGTCGGACTGGGAAGGGAGCCGTCGGGAGGTAGGCACCGGACTGGGAGACGGAGGCACGGAGCAGTGGAGGCCAGGGGCTCGCGTCGCCCTTCGCGCCCCGTGGAAGCAGCCAGAGCCTGCGGTGGAAGAGAACCCGCCGAGGAGATGGCGTATGATCAGAGCGAGGGAGAAGCCCCAGGGGCGGAGTCGCCGAGAAGACGAGGCCGGCTCGGGCGCACTGCCAGGCGGAGTCGCAGAGAGCCAGAGAATGGGAGAAGAAGTGCAGGGGACCAGGGGAGTCCGGGAGTGGGGGACCAAGACCCACGAAGCTGGCCATGATGGACAAGACAGGGCAAGGTGCCTAAGGCGCCAGCGCGAGGATGGACAAGGCCACAAGGGCACAGGAGAAAAGGACTGACTGATGGACAGGGCCACATGGGGGAGACCGGGAAAGAGTGGGAAAAGGAGAGGACCGTTCTTGCTCATGTTGGCAAAATGGGCCGGGCTCTGTGTTCATTGCCTCAGCTCCGTGCGTCTCTGTGTTCTTTTCTCTCATTGCAATAGTGCAAATGGGTTGGGCCTTGGTCGGCACGAAGCGCAAATGGGCCGGGCTTGGGCTCATCAAAAGCTAGTTGGGCGACGCGGCCGAAACCGATGAGCCTGACGGTAGGCGTGTACGGCACGCAGTTCGACCCGAAGCCGCGATGGGCGGGCCGGCGACCGGCCGACGACGCCCACCTCTAGGCACGAGTCGATGAGCACCCAGCGTGGGCTAGAGGCCAGTGGCGTGGGCGTGAGTTGATGGGCACAAAGCTCGGTGCGGGTGCGTCTTCAGCTCAAGACACGAGCGTGGTGCATAGCACGGCCGGCGGTGGTACGGTGCGCAAAGCGGTGGTTGCGGCTCGACTGGCTCCATCATATAATTTTTTGTTGATAATTTTTCTTGATGAATAGTAATAACAAAGCCAAATAATCTAGGCAATTTAGGAAATTAATTTGCAATGTTAAAAACTTATTTAGATGCAATTAACTTATGTGTCATGAACTTATGTCTGACATGCAATAGATTTAATCGTTTAATACCGATCAAAATTCGATGCAGTGTCGATTGATACAAACAGACGCTCTTGATTGTCCTCGGGGAACGTCATGCTTATAGTTAAGAGGTACCAATCAATTGGTTTTGGAGTTTGTGGCTGTTTTCGCGTATCAAGCAACAATAGTTGAGGGGGTAAAGTAAACTTGTCTTTTTTATATAACTAGTTACATGCCCGTGCATTGCTACGAAAAACAAAATTGATAACGAAAAATAAAGATTAAAAAATAAAAAAATTATTTCACAAGATCAAACATCTATCTTTAACGCTTCGTTTCTTGCGAAAGCTGGCTAATTAAAGCAACGCTTCGTTTTTTGCGTAGGGCAATTAAGCAGGATAATTAATGACGTGGGTAGAACTCACCACTGCCACCAACTGTTGCTTTATAATAGTAGAGATGGTAGCTTTACATAGCAGCATTTCACTGTATCAGCGAGAGAATTGGGAAGCCTGTGTGTAGTCACTTTGCACGCTTTCTTTATTATTTTTTGTTTCTTTCGAAATGAAATTGTAAACGTAGCATCCTTCTTGATCACGAAAGCACACCGTTAGATGACACGTATCACCTATCAAACTCTTTACCATAGCAGGCGGCCAGGCACCACAGATACCCTCTTGGTGAGCCCGGGTATCGCATACCCCTCTTGTCAAACTCCGATACCAAAGAATCCTACCAATGCTTTTGTAGTCAAAAAGATAGTCTAGATTTATAATCTCAATTGAGAGAGAGACAAAAAAAATATAAAAAATAAATAAATGCACAGAAGCCAAACAGACCAGTCTTCGAGAATTGGAACTAATCCATATCCATCCGAACAAGCCCTTATGGTTTTGGTCTGATACTCTGATAGCAGACCGGAGAAAGGCACTCCACTGTTCACCCGATGATACAAAAATGGCTCACATATTTGTGGAGCTGTACACTGCTTGATCGCATCAGGATTCATGACTTGCTTATCCGTCGGTGTGTAGGAATGAATATACACACGCACTTTTTGTTCCTTTGGAGAGCTTCTAGCTGTGTCGCTTGTAGTTGTAGGCAGCAATAGGCAATACCGCGATAGAATCATGTGAAGTGAGTTCTTCTCGATGCCCGTACGCCGACGTCGACGGCAAGGATGATGCCGTTTTCGTTTGCATCGTAGCAGCTCGGTGGATATCCCGGCATTCCTATGAAAGAAAGCGATTTGTTCTTCTTCTTCCCCTTTCTTCTTCTTCTTCTTCTTCTTCTTCTTCTTCTTCTTCTTCTTCTTCTTCTTCTTCTTTGTAAAAGGCATTGATCAGATGGCCGGTGAGCCTGCGGCAGAAATGATAGATTTTTCACTGGACAACTACTACCATATTGATGGTAGACCTTGCCCCAAAACATGTACATTGTTGGATTTTTTCTGGTCTTTATTTTTTTTTCTCTCAAATGGGGAGCATTTCTAACAATTGGAAGTTAGTATTTAGGAGTAGAACGTGCATGCCGCTGCTAAAGACGGGAGACATAATAATGTACGCGTAGTAGTTTACCGGTTTAACCACCACCCCGAACGCACAACAACTCTGCGTGACTAATTAATTGCGCGTCATGTGCCCAATCAATGTGCTGATCTACGCGATTACAATATTACACAATCCAGTGATAGATCTACCGCCGGTACGTCCCATGCTTTTGGTAAAAATCTTCAAACGGTTACTTTTGGTCAGCATGATGTGGTTCCGGTTTTCCCTTTTTCAAAGCTTTATTATTTATGCAAAAAGGCCCGTGCGTCCAAATACGTGGCTACTGACATGGGGTTCGGCCGAGGCAGTAGACGTGAGCATCGGATCGAATTTTTTTCGGATCATCACATAGGGCCTGGTCCGGCTCAAGGCATGGCTCTACCACGTGTGAACAGGCTGGGCTGGTATGGTATGGATGGGTCTGTCAATCGGGTACGATGAGCAATACAACACGGCACAGAAAGAAGTGCTATGTCTTAGCTGGCACGGCACGCTAAAGAGGTTCTAGGCATAGAATGACATGGCACACAGGCGGCACAGTGGCCCTGTGGCAGGGTGTGGCGGCCCGCAGCAGGGCACAAAGGTGGGAGAGAGGGGGACACGTAGGTCAGGGAGAGGAGGATTTTACGTGGTCGCCCCGTCAGGCTGTGCCACGCGAGCCCGAGCCACCTGTGGCACACTAGCCCGGGGCCATGCTCACGTCACTGACGCCACCGACACCACTGGAAGAGGGGGAGGAGTCAGAGGGGTGAGGAGCGAGGTGGAGGGGCGAGGGCGTGAGGTGGAGGGGGGCGGAGGCTGAGAGGGCGAGGCGGAGGGGGAGCCGGAGGGAGAGGCACAAGGCCAAGGAGGAGGGGAAGTTGGAGGGCCAAGGCGGAGGGGGAGGCCCGCTTGATTGGGAAGAAGGGGTAAGGAAGTGAAAGGAGAGGAAAATGAAAGATAAAAAAAAGACAGGGTAGACTCGACCGAAGAAAAAGGAAAAAGAAAGGAAAGGAAGGAAAGAAAAGAAGGAAAGAAGAAAAAGGAAAGGAAAAGAAAAAAAAAGAAGGGAAAGAAAAGAAGAAAAATAAAAGGAAAGAAAGGACGGAAAGAAAAAGAAAAGAGAAAAAGGGTTGGAGCCGGATTTCTGGTGACAAACCTGATTTCTATTCGTGTGCGGTCAAGGAGTTGGTCACGGTGGATTTAAATGTTCTCGGCTCTCATGGTAATATCACGTAGTTGACCATATTTTCAAATATATAGTTTTCAGCCATACTCTTTATGATTTCATTCAATATGCAATAGTTTATCCTCTCTAACATTCTTCCACTATCATAAGCAGGTGATATACAATTTCTTTTCGAAACTGAATTCCTAGGTAGTTTTGGAATGTGACAAAGATTGAGAAAGAAAGCTGTCAGCATACTAGCCAACAGGCACCTCCGAGACGGGTGCTTATGAGGTTCTGACGGGGGGCTTTCGGGGCAATCGCCTGAGAATGGAAGACGGAGGCGATCGGAATACCGAGAGGCTCAGGCCAACAGGGGGGACGCAAGAAGTTTTACCCAGGTTCAGGCCCTCCGGAGAGTAATAGCCCTAGTCCTGCTTTCCTTGGTATTGCTTGTGTTCTTGCTTGGAGGAACGAAAACCTACTGCCAAAGGATCGAACCCCTTCTCCCATGCACCCCGGCTCCCTTTTATACTGGGGGCGCATGGGAGGCTTACACTGGCATGGGCTCATTTAATGCGCACGTCACTGTTCTTACATCCCATTAATGACAGCTGCAGCCGTCACAATCCCGCCCCGGGCCCCATGTCCACCAACGCCGCCCGTTCCGTCATGGGGTGAGGTGTAGTCGTGACGTCTCCCGCAATTAATGCACACCTGGGGAAGGCGCGTCGCCATACTGCAGCCTTCACGCCTTCACGCTTTGCATTTAATGCGCACTACCCGCATTAAATGTCCTTGACCCAGGCGTGGCTGGGGGTGAGCGCCAGGAGTGGCACGACGCCACGCCGTCCACTGGCGACCACCTTCTTTGGCGCCGGTTGGTGCGGCCTGATTGCCACCTGTCCGTTGGGCGACCACCTTACTGGTCGCCCAATGGTGCGGCCTGGTCGCCACCTGTCCACTGGGCGACCACCTTACTGGGCGCCCAGTGGTGCGGCCTGATCGCCACCTGTCCACTGGGCGACCACCTTGCTGGGTGCCCAGTGGTGCGGCCTGATCGCCACACCCATCGGGCGACCACCTTGCTGGGTGCCCGTGGTGCGGCTTTGATCGCCACACATCCCCTGGCGCCGGGCGAGTCTCTGCTTTCGCCCGTGGCGATGGGCGACGCGCCTGCCCGCTTGGCGACCGTATTTATTCATTGCAGGGGAGTGGGTACCCTGGCGTAAAATACGCCGACAGTAGCCCCCGGGCCCACCCAGGAGCGCTTTTTGGTCTTCCACTCCTTTTTTAAACGTCCTGAGTGGGATCATAAAAAGCCCACACGCCCCGCAGCCTTCAAGAGGTTTTTTTGTCTTCTCCGGTTTCCAAGGCGGTTTGTGTAGTTATTCCCGCTTTTGAAACCGTCAGACGGCTTCCTAAAGTGCGCCTCTTTATGGGGCTCTTGAACTCCCTTTGCTCGAACCGCCGCGCCTTTCGGTTTTCCCAGCCGAGCCTTCTTTTGTTGCCCTATAAGAGGTGGCCGAGGGGAGCGGTTCTTCCACCTCTCGACTGCTTCTTCCTGCTTCTTCTTCGACGAGCTTCCAACACTTGGCTGTGCTTGATGGCTCGGTCCTCCCTTCCTCGTCTGGCCGAGGAGGAGCTTGCCTCCAGTCTCTCCGGAACATTACTGCGGGCGCCCTCCGCGTCCGCCCGGGGACTGTCGAGCCCCATTGCCGGCGCGGGGAGGTGATCTTCTTTGGATGGCAGCTTCTCTGACTCGCCCTTGATTACGATTTTTATCTTTCTGTTCTTAATTTTACGCCATTCACCACATCCACCTTCCTCCCAATTCCGCTATCCTTCTTTACGCCTTGGCTCACTTCTGCGAGATGTTCGTAGGAGTGCTCCCTAACCTCCTACATTTCGTTTCTTCTACACTCTCGTTGCCCGCAGGCGCAACTCGCCCATCACCGGGAGCTGCCACCTACGGCTCCGAGACGGGACTGTATCGCGCTACATTCCACTGGATTGCCGATCCAGCTGGAGGAATTGGCGCGAAGAGTGGCTGCACGTTGAGGACGGCCCGGCATTGAGAGTCTTTGGACCTCCGTCCGGCCGGATTAGCAACCCCGATCGGGGCCCAAGTGACCGAGACGCCAGAGCTCTCGGCAATGCTAGCCAGCGCCGACCATCTCATGACGGACGGGCTGACGGGGCCTATGGTTATCCGGGACTTTATCTCCTGAAGGCTGTGCCCTCTGCGTCGCCGTGTTCGCCCGGCCTGGCAGTACATGGGTCAGGATGATGGGACCCGGAGCATTACTGGAGGTGACCATCCCCTTCCTTCCTTTCCTTCTCTCCCTTTTTTTTTGCTTAACTGGACTTGGTCCTGACCGCGTTCCTGCTTCCCGGGGGTTTCTTTTCCCTTAGGTCTTTGCCCGGTAGCGGAACTTTCTGGCAGCGGGATAGACAGGTGGATGGCGCAACTGGGTTTCCTTGGTCCCGTCCCCCCGTTCCCGGAGGGCGCGGTCCCGCTGTGCCGGTTGTCACCACGGGATCGCGCGGCGATAATCCGCGCCATGCCGTCGATGGACGCCATGGGCACACCTGATGTGATACGCCGGACGCCCCTGACAATTCGGGACCCTCCGCCTGACGGGGGTCAGGGGAGGCGTAGGCGCCCGGACGATGACGATGGCACCGGCGGGCCTTCCCAGAGGCCTCGCCTCCTAGGACCGGCCGGGGCGGGATTTTCCACGGCGGCCGGGGGGTCTTCTTCGGTTGCGACGGTAGGCTCCGCAATGGCGGCGGGAGGTTCATCGACCGGCGGGACCTCGTCCTCCCTCGCTCCTGTTGTGGTGGCGACAGAGGACCTTCCGGCGCCGACTCTTCCTCCGCCTCCGCCGGCTCCGATGACGGGGCAACGGCCGCCACCGGTTTCGGCGACAATCTTTGCCGCGCCGCCTCGCCTCCTCGCCACCGCCGCTAGCAATGGGCGGTTTCTTCCTCCGGCTGATGGTGGGGCAACGGCCGCCGCCCGGTTCCTCGCGCCGCGCCCGGCGGCGGTTCTTCCTCCACCGCCAGCCGGTCCGCAGGCAGCGGGGGCAGTTCTTGCTCGAGTGTGCCCCGATTCCCGAGGCCATCACCTAGGTATTCATCTGAAACGCACATGCGATATGAAAGTTAGTCTCTCCAGTAGTGTCTTACCCTCGTTCCTTTCCTATCCCAGGACTCGCCGGGTGCCCCCACCGCCTGCCGGGGTGACCAGGCGCCAAGGGCCACGGAGGTTGCGCCGGCCGGGGTTGCCGAGCCCCTGGTCGAGCAAGGGGAGGGAGGCGACCCTCAAGCGGTCGATGCTGCAATCGTCATTCAGGACCCAGGCCGCTGCCCGTACCCACCGGAGCCCCCACCGCCTCTGTTCCTTCAATGACGCAGACGCTCATTGCCGCTCTCGGCGAGCTCTACTCCAATGCGAGTCTGGCGACAAGCAGGAGCGGTGGCAGAGGCTAGCCGAGTCAACCGCCTCCGCAAGGAGGTGGAGGACTTGGCGCGAGCGGGACGGCTGGAGCTGAATTGCGCGGCGGAGCGAGAGCAGCGGAGCGCGCCCGCCTTGGCCGATGAGCTCTCCGCGAGTTGGAGGCGAGAGGGTGGATCGGGGCGGTCGGAGGAGGACACCTTAGGGAAGCGGCACGCCACGGCGGACGGTGGCCACCTTGCTCACTGGGCTGGAGCGGCGACCGCATGGGAGGAAAGGCCGCAGATACATTTTCTGTCTCTCGCCGAACCGCGGACTTCTCACGCACTGTCGCTGCCCTCACCGCCCGATCCGTCCAAGAGGGGCGCCGCGCGCTACGCTGGCACGTGGCCGGCTCGCTACACCACCGCGTGACGCCAACCGACCCCACCGTCGCGCCCGTGGCCGAGGGCGATCGGGCACAAAGTGAGGAGCAGTCCACGACGCCCCGAGCAAGTTGCCGCCTGATTGGCGATGGAGAACCCCAGTGGAGGCGGCGCAGAAGACGTGGGCGATGTACCGACGCTGGACGTTGGCCCGGTCGAGGAGGACGTGGCGGCTGCGGTGGCGGCAGCGGAAGAGGAAGAAGATCCCCCAGCTCCGCCAGTAGTGTAGTTTTTTTTTTCTTTTTTGGCCTTTGTCTGCAAAACTTTAAACATTTATCATTTCGAATGGAGCAGAAGTGTAAGCCCCCTGCCAAGTTGCTTCAAAAGTTCGCTTTCGCCGTAATCTTTTCCGGTTCTGCACGAACAAGCACATAATCGCTTAAAGACTTAAAGTCTTGCGCCGCGGGACCTCGGCCCTGAAACCCCTCGCCTTAGCAAAATTTGCCTCCCAGATAGCCTCTAGGGAACGAACACTTAGTGAGTCATGGCAGGACCTTGGGTTTTTGGCAATGGTGCTCAAGTCGCCGACCCCCTCGGGGACACCCGGAGTGTCATGGCCGTGCTAGGGGTCGTGCTGAACCAGCCGTCCAACCGCCCACCCCTGCACGCCGCTCTCACTTAGTGATTCCTCCTTTGCTACTGGGCTTTTGCAAGGCGGCAGGGCAGCAGGGGCAAGTGTCTTGGTGCTGCCCAGCAGTGGGCAAAAGACCGAAAAGAGGGTAGAAAGAACAAATATTTCGGATAAAGAAAGTGAATATTTAATTTCAAACATAAGGCCTCCCCCGACCCGCTGTGGAGAGGAAGACACACTCCGGCCGGTCGGGGAACAGAGCCTGGGACTTACAACCGATCAAGGGTAGAACTTGCGCAGATTTTCTATATTCTGGGAGTTCGCTAGCTCCTCGCCGTCTTCAGTGGCCAACCTGACCGCCCCGGGACGAGAGACTGAGACCACTTTGAAGGGTCCCTTCCCACTGGGAGACAGCTTTATGCGACCCAAGATGCGATCGATTCTTCGCAAGACCAGGTCGCCTAACGCCGATGTTCTCTCATTGACCGGAGGCGTGGTACCGCCGAGACTTTGCTGGAACTTTGCAGACGCAAAGCCGCCGATCCCGCGCTCTTCCAAGAGGTTGACGCTGCCTCGCCGCAGCCTCCTCCTGGTCTTCTTCCATAAATGCAGAATACGGGTGACCCGGTTCCAACTCAAGGGAGAAACTGCGCCAGAGACCGTGAAGAAAGGGGTTTCCGGTAGCTTGGCTTAGGTGGTCCGAAGTGACCACAACACAGCCAGAGCTCTTGTCCCCTGACGCCACGCTTATGGAGTCGGTAAACGCCTCGGTCTTGAGGCCCTTCAAAGACTAGCGCGCTGGGTCTGCTCGACTGGCCGTTGCTCTTGGATGGGCGACCGAGGCAAAGCGCACCTTGGTGCCCATCTCTTCGCAGAAGTCCAAGAAGGCCGCTACCGGTGAACTGCGTGTCGTTGTTCGGTGATGATGCGGTTGGCGACCCCAAAGCGGGCGAAAATCCCTTGCATGAACTTGACTGCAGCTGCGGCGGTGATGGATCTTACTGCCTCGGCTTCCACCCACTTGGTGAACTTGTTGATGGCGACGAACAGGTGGGTGTAGCCTCGTGGGTTCGCTGAACGGGCTCAGGATATCCAGCCCGCATCGCGAAGGGCCAAGAGAGCGGGATGGTTTGCAGGCCTGGCCTGGTTGGTGGATCCGCTTGGCGGAATCGCACGCTTCACATCTCCTCACCAGCTCGCAAGCATCCTGGAGGGCGGTCGGCCAATAGAACCCTTGACGGAAAGCTTTGCCCGCCATCGTTCGTCCGGACACATGGCTCCCGCACATGCCTCCATGAATATCCGAGAGCAAATCGCTCCCCTCTTCCCGAAAGTGATGCACTTCGTAAGAATTCCGTTCTTACCCGTGGCAGACAGTCCCCGCCCACCAGGGTATAGCACTTGGCCTTCGTGCTACCTTCTTCGCCGACGCATCATCGTCGGGGCACACTTGATCCCGTGAGGGTAGGCCAGGATCGGATCCATCCATGTGCCTTCCGGTCATACAACGACCACGAAGTGGTCTTCCGGCACTACCGCCTGGCCGGGCGTTTCCACCGAACCGCTTTCTCCAGAGGCGAGGGCTGGCGCATCACCATCGTCCCCACCGTAAACGGGTCGTGATGGACGGGCCGCGAAGCCTTTCTTCAAAGACCCCGACCGTGCACAGAGATCTGGTTGAGGCGAGCCGGGCGAGCTCGTCCGCCAGATGGTTGTCGCGCTGGGATGTGAGTATATCCCAATCCTTCGGTGCCGCTCAATTTCCTCGACCTCCGCTGTGCACGCCGCCATGATGGGGTCAGACAGAGAAATCCTTCCTTGCTTGATTGACGACCAGTAGGGAATCGCCCTTTACTTGCAGGCGCCGGACACCGATGGCTGCAGCGGCCCGGAGCCCAGCCAGCAAGCCCTCATATTCGGCGACATTGTTGGTAGCCTTGAAGTTGAGGACGACCACGTACTTGAGGAGGTCCCCAGTCGGGGAGACCAGGAGGACCCCAGCCCCCGCGCCTTCCAACCTGAATGATCCGTCGAAGAAAAGCGTCCAGGGGGAGGGCGCTGAGTCGCACTGGCTTTCTGCTCGACCGGGTCCACTCGACGACGAAGTCCGCCATCCTTTGACTCTTTATTGCGGTACGAGGAGCGAACTTGACCCGAACTCCCCACTCGACGGACCATTTTGCGATGCCCTACCGCTTCTCGGTTGTGGAGGATTTCACGCAGGGATATGAGGAGACCACCGTGATCTCCTCCCTTGAAAATAGTGTCGCAACTTTCTCGATGCTACCACCACAAAGATAGACCATCTTCTGAGCCTGAGGGTACCTTGTCTCTGCGTCGTGGAGCATTTTGCTGATGTAGTAGACCGGCTGTTGGACACCTTCCCGTTCCGCTACCAGCGCCGCGCTTACTACAGAGGGGCTAGCCGCCACATACAAGAAGAGTAGCGCCTGGCCAGTGGGCGACCAAAGACTGGGGGAAGAGAGGTACTTCTTCAGATCTTCAAATGCTTGCTGGGCTTCTGGGGTCCATTCAAATGAGTTGGTCTTCTTCAACAGCTTGAACAGCGGCAGACTTTTCTCCCCGAGCCGGGATATGAACCGGCCCAGGGAGGCTAGCCGGCCAGTCAAGCATTGCAGTTGTTTGAGCCGGGTAGGCGGTTGCATCCGCTCGATTGCTTCTATTTTCTCCGGGTTGACTTCGATTCCACGGCTGGAGACCAGGAAACCGAGCAGCTTTCCGGATGAGACACCAAACACGCACTTCTCGGGATTCAACTTCAGGCGATGAGTTTCGAGGCGAGAAGGTCTCTTCAAGGTCCTGTACAAGCTCATCGGCCTTCTTTGTTTTTACGACCAGATCATCAACATACACTTCGAGGTTCCTCCCTATTTGGGGCCGAAACACAATGTGCATGGCCCGCTGATAGGTGGCACCAGCGTTTTTCAGCCCGAAGGGCATCTTGACGTAGCAATATATACCGAGGGGAGTCACAAAGGCGGTCTTCTCTTCGTCTTCCTGCGCCATACTGATCTGGTGATAACCGGAGTAGGCGTCGAGGAAGCACAGAGCTTCGCACCCCGCCGTGGAGTCGACGACGATGTCTATCCGCGGCAAGGGGTACGGGTCCTTGGGGCAGGCTTTGTTGAGGTCGGTGAAGTCGATGCACATTCGCCACTTTCCGTTGGACTTCCTCACGAGCACGGGGTTGGCCAGCCACTCCGGATAGGTGGCCTCCGCACAATCTTGGCAGACAAGAGCTTCCCCACCTCGCCCCGACGGCATCCCGTCGCTCTGGCGCTGCCGTCGGATCTTTTGCCGAACCGGTGCACTCCAGTGAGCGTTGTTAATCGGTGCTCGATCACCTCTCGGGACCCGGTCATTTCGATGGTTCCTGGCGAACACATCCAGGTTAGACCGGAGGAAGGTGGCGAGTGCGTCTTCCTATTTGGCGCCGAGGTCGGTGCCGATCTTGACGACCTTGCCCGAGCCATCCTCGCCCACGGGACCGCTTTGCCTCTCCCAAGGGCACTGGCGGAGCGCTGGTCTTGGCCGAGGGGAGCCCGGTTGTCGTCCTTGTCGCGCGCAAGCGGTGGTGCCGGCCAGATCCTGCGGTTGCGCTGGCGGCGAGGGCTTCGGTCTATCCACCTTCATCAGACTGGACCCCAGGCCACAGGATTTTCACCAGCATGTAGGCGTAATGGGCCACTGCCATGAACTTGACCAGGGCCGGGCGGCCGAGCAAGGCATTGTAGGGGAGGTCGAAATCAGCGACCTCGAAATCTACCAGCTCCGTTCGGAAGTTCTCCAAACTTCCGAATGTTACCGGCAACCGGACTTGTCCCAGGGGTAAGAGGCCCACCCCAGGGGCAACTCCGTAAAAGAGCGGGGCCGGACGCAGTTCCTCGTACGGGATTTGGAGCGCCTGGTACGCCCCAACAGATAGCAGGTTGATGGCACTGCCTCCATCAACCAGGACCCGCCCCAGCTTCGCATTGCGGACCGTGGGAGACACCACGATCGGGAGATGGCTGGGGCCGGAGGTGTTCTCCGGGTGGTCGGCCCGACTGAAAGTGATCGGCTGCTCCGACCACTTCAGCGGCCGGCCCGCCCCGGAGGATGACGTGGTGGCACACACCTGCCTCAGATCCCGCTTGTACTGCGAGTTCGATGAGTAGGTGGCGGAGCCACCGTGTATGAACGCCACCGTACGCTCCGCCTGCTGGAAGGCTAGCGGAGCCGCATCTTCATCGTCTTCGTCTTCGTGATCTTTCTCGCGGCGCTTCTTGAGCCGCCTGTCGACCAGTTTGGACACAACTTGGCAGTCCTCCAAGTCGTGTCCACTCGTTCGATGGATGGGGCAATAGGGCTTGCCGCCATCGTTTTCACGGCGAAGCGGCGGCGGTCCGAGGTCGCCGCGCCTATCCGGCCGCCGTCCGTTGGTCCTGATCATCATGACGCCGGATTTGGGTTCCGGCTCGGCGATCAGGACCTCCTAGCACCGCCTCCCTCCGCTTTTTCTTTTTCTTCTTGCGGTCGGAGGACTTCGAGGTGCCAAAGATCGCTAGAGTCGGAAGGTCTCGCCGCCGCACTTCCGAAGCTGCCGACTCCGGCGCACTTGTGCGCCAGGGAGAACAACTCAGACGTGGTTGAGATGACGCGGCGTAGCCATCTTTTCCGCATCTTCCGGTCGGACCCTCCGAAAGCAATAATCACCGAAGCGCTCAGAGATCCGGGGATCGTGTTGCGGCGATGGGCTGAACCGCCGATGAACTCTCTCGAGGACTCCCCTCTGCCTCCTCCAGAGCGTGGAGGTCGCCCTCCACGCTGGTTGAGCCGAGGAGCCCTGAAAGTTGGCGACAAAAATATTGCAGCCTCCTCCCACGAGCGCACTGAGCCTCGCGGAGGTTAAGTAGCCAAGACCGGGCAGAGACCGTCAGTGACGTCGGGAGGTAGTTGGCCATGACCTTCTCGGACCCTCCCGCCGCACGTACCACCGTGGTGTAGATTTGCAGGACCTCCTCCGGGTTGGTGGTACCGACATACTTCGATGGAGGCGGGCGGAATCTCTCCGCCATGTAGCTTGTCAAGGCGAAGAGAGAACGCTGGCATCCAACGTTGTAGGGGAGCTTGGCGTGTGCCACCCTCGATCCTGAGGAGAGGATGAGGAGTGCGACCCTGCACTCTCCCCAGAGTCCGAGGGAGGAGCCCCCTGCCTTGTGCCCTCGCGACGTTCGCGGAGGACACGACGCAGGTCACCGTCGCGCTGACGCCGCCTCTCGTCAAGGCGCGATCGAAGGTCTTCGCGGTTCCCCCTTGATTCGGGGGGACCGCGGGAAGAAGCGGAGTCACGTGCCTGTCCCCTCGTTACAGAGGGGGCTGCAACCAGGATTCCCTTCCCCTTGTCCCGACCCTTGATACCGGGAGGGGTCGTCATGTGGCGGCTGGAACCTGGCACATTAGGCGCGCGCGTTCCCTGCCGCCACGCACCGGAAGCCCCCGGCTGAGTCGCCGCTTCAACTTGCTTTTGTGCGACGTCCACCAGGTGGACGATATCCCGCAGCCACGGAGTGGCTGGGGTGTTTCCCCCCAGCGTTACTGGGGGATGATCGAGGAGAAGCCGGGCCGCATGAAGGCTTCGCGCGGGAGTGTCATCCCCCAGCGCCAAGTGCCGCTGGACAGGCTGACCCCCAGGCATGGGAGTCACGCGCGCCTCTCCTGCGGCGGAGGGACCCGGGATAGCCGGCTCCCTCCCCGAATGCCTGGACTGGCTCACGGCGCGCGCTTTCTTGAGCAGATTGCTACGCTTGAGTGCGAATCCGCCATGAAGACAACGCCTTACTGGCTGAGCCTCGCGCTGAAGCGGAAGAAAAGGGGCGATCTAACCACCAATAGCCCCTACTCGGCGCGCCATCACCAGATTAGCCAACAGCACCTCCGAGACGGTGCTTATGAGGTTCTGACGGGGCTTCGGGCAATTGCTCGAGAATGGAAGACGGAGGCGATCGGAATACCGAGAGGCTCGTGCCAATGGGGATGCAAGAAGTTTTACCTGTGTTCAGCCCTCCGGAGAGTAATAGCCCTAGTCCTCGCTTTCCTTGGTATTGCTTGTGTTCTTGCTTGGAGGAACGAAACCTACCGCCAAAGGATCGAACCTTCTCCCATGCACCCGGCTCCCTTTATATCTTTGAGGCGCATGGGAGGCTTACACCGCAAGCCATAATCATTACACCGGCATGGGCTCATTTAATGCGCACGCCATCGTTCTTACATCCCATTAATGATACCGCAGCTGCCACAATCCCTCGGGCCCCATGTCCACCAACGCCGCCTGTTCGTCATGGGGTGAGGTGTAGTCGTGACGTCTCCCGCAATTAATGCACACCTGGGAAGGCGCGTCGCCATCTGCAGCCTTCACGCCTTCATGCTTTGCATTTAATGCGCACTACCCGCATTAAATGTCCTTGACCCGGGCGTGGCTGGGGGTGAGCGCCAAGGGAGTGGCCTGCACGCCACGCGTCCACTGGGCGACCACCTTGCTGGGCACCCAGTTGGTGCGGCCTGATTGCCACTGTCATTGGCGACCACCTATCTTGGTCGCCCGAGTGGCGCGCTCGATCGCCACATCCGTCGCTGGGCGACCACCTTATCGGGCGCCGGTGGTGCGGCTCGATCGCCACATCGCCCACTGGCGACCACCTTGCTGGTGCCTGGTGCGACTGATCGCCACTGCCCACCGCTGGCGACCACCTTGCCGATGCCGTGGTGCGGCTGATCGCCACTGCCCACGGGCGCGGCCGGTCTCTTGCCGCCGTGGCGGTGGGCCCGGACGCGCCCTGCCCGCTTGGCGACCGTATTTATTCATTGCGGGGGACTGGGTACCCTGGCGTAAAATACGCCGACAAAAGCGAGAGAGATTGAGAGAGAGGGGGGGAGAGAGAGAGAGAGAGAGAGGGAGAGAGCTAAGAGATTGAATTGAGAGAGACATGTATACACACACACCTCACCCAGCACTAAATCTGCAATTACCAAAGGGAGCATTATTAGTTTCTCATGAATGTTTCCTTTTAAATCTAATGGTGTTATTAGGAATGACCATCCCTAGTTATAGTTGCCATCTCTTCTTTCTCTTGAACTCTTCCAATGAAAATTTTCAGGCTCTATGAAGAAGGGAAATACTTCAAGAATTTCAGGTTTTTGACTACCTGCTAGGAGAAGAAGCAATATTCTCCAATCAGCATTTCTATACTAGTACTACCACACAGAGAAGCTTGATGCAAGGTACAAGTATTTGTACCAAGGAGCATCGTGTACTCACGCAAGCACTACAAAGTTTTCTATGATGCCTATACTCATGTTCATAATGAGGCATTAGCTTTGTACCTGTTGAAGAATGAAAAAAATTTAGTTATTTCCCCCCAATATTTTTATCCACTGCCTTGGCTTCATGCGTCTCTGACTCCTTTTCTCTCATCGCAACAGTGCAAATGGACCAGATCTAGGTCGACATGACACAAAGCTGGCATGAATCACAAATGAGTCATACCTAAGCTCACCGAAGGTAAGCCAGGCCGGGGCAGCAAGGCACGGTTTAGGCACGTGGCCCATTGTGCCGATGCTGTGCCGGCCCGAGCCGACACTATAAGGACGAGGATGCCAATTAAAGGAGGGTGAATAGGCGGTTTTAAAATGTATTTTACTACACGCTCTATTTAACCCCTATGTCAAAACAATACATAAATCAACTAGGCTCACAAAATGCACTAACTATTTATGTCTCTAACAATAATTTGCAATTCTAAAGAAAATCAATCAATTTAATTGTATGAATGTAAATTACCACAAGGAGACATGATACTTTTTACCGTGGTGTTCGGAGACTTGTCGGTCTGCCCTAGTCCATGTTGAGGTTAGTCCAAACACATTGGACCAGCTCCACAAATTGAGCACCCACCTCGAATCCACTAGTGGCAGCTCTTTTCCCCTCCGGGTAGGTGAGCTTCGACCTTCATAATTCGTCGAATCTTCTCACAACCTTCATTGAGAAGATCACTGCACGCAATGCCGCTACCCAGTCTAGATGTCAGCAAACACCAAGAGTAATAGGTCAAGCACCTAGCTTGAACCTCACCGAGTGCAACACATGCACAATGGTGATCACCAAGTGCAACACATACACAAGGCTCTTCTCTAAGTACAACATATGCACAAAGAGCTATCAAACCCACTTCTAATTGCAACACATGCAAATTAGTATCGCTCTTAGCTCAAGAACCAAATGTGGGAGTGCAACACATGCATAGCTCCACCCAAATGCTCAACAAAGTCAGCAAATACCAGCCCCCAAGGTTCCTTTTATAGCATCCCCAAAGAAAACTAGCAATTTAGGGGCAAAACGGGAAAAAAAAACAACAAAGTCGACACTACCGCCCATGTAGGGCCGGTAGTGCCGACCTCTGGCGCAACGGTCGAAAATTTCAAATCATCCTCCAAAAACTAGTCGTTGCCTAGACCGCCCGGCACTACTGCCCAACTGGGAGCAGTTTTACCTCCAGAGCAATAGTATCGACCTCACCTGTGGTATTGCCGACCTAAAAAAATCTCTGAGAAAACATCCCCCCTAAAAAATAATTACTGGCCCTGAGATGCGGTAGTACTGGACCTCAGGGTAGGAGTACCGAACCTGTAGTACTACTGGCCTCAGGGGGGGTATTACCACTCATCCGGTAGTACTAGCCTAACACCTGCGGTAGTGCCGATTTTCTAGATAAAACTTGATTTTTCACATAAATCAAATCAAGATTCAATGAGATTAATTCTTTCAGCTATGTGAGGATCAACACATGATCGCAATATTTTACAAAACACATTTGCAAATGTTAATTACATACTCCAAATAATAGCATTTAAACTTCAACTTATTTGCAAAATACATTTGCAAACAAACTGAGAATCTATGAGATCAACCCTCTAGCCATGTAATGATCAACACATGATCACGACACTTTACAATACTCATTTCCAAATACCAACATATGCTCTAGGATCCAATCTCACGGGCTTCCATCTTATTTGCAAAACACATTTGCAAATAACAAATCTAATCTCATAAAATCAACAAAGATCAAATCTTGAGCCATGTGATAATCAACACATGATCAACTCAATTTGCAAAACACATTTGCAAATATTAACATGCTCAAGAGCAAATCAACTACATGAGATCCAACTATTTACAACACATGTAAATATTGACTCAATGCAAAGAATCAATCAAGATTCAATCATTTAAACACATGCTTAGCCATATGATGATCAAAACATGATCTCTAGCAATTTGCAAAACATATTCGCAAATTCTATTCACATGCTAAGACTCCAAATTGCATGAGCTTCACTTATTTGCAACACATACAGATACTTAGCTTCATGCAAACAACAATCAATTAATCCAAATGCATGAACTCACTTTGTTTGCAATACATGTAAATACTTAGTTCCATGCAAAAACCAACTAAACCAAATGCATGAGCTTTCTTCTTTTGCAACACATACAAATCCATAGCTCCATGCAAAGAGTCAATTCAAATAAAGAATCGAGCATAAACTACAACTATTTGTAACACATGCAAATATGAGCTTCATGCAAAAACTAATTGAGAGAGTGAGCTAGAGCAAACGGGATTGAGTTCATTAATACATGATGAAGCTCAAGCTATATGACCCAACCCCTCTTAATAGTACGGCAAACTAAACTAGCAACCAGTCTCACAACCAAACAACGAGACCGGTAAAAGATTAGGAACACATCCTTAGCCCTAATTAGTTATACCTTTGCCTCTAGTGCTTATCCACTTGGAGTTTTTATGATTACCATCATCGTCTCTCTAAGTCGGGTCTTTATCTCCGTTCATCAACACATGATGAATTATGTTTCTCTTTGCTTCGGAATCTCCTCTTAACGCTCGTCACCACATGATGACTTCCTTTATCCCGATTCTTGACTTGATGGCTATCAACAAATGATACCTTCCAAATCTTCATCTCAACCTTGGACTTAACATATTTCAAACTCATTGAAAATGTTAGTCCTGGTTGTCCAATCATCAATGCACTCCTTTAACACATAATGGATGCCCCCAAGATCCTTTGATCTTCTTCTTTGATGATTGATCATAATCCAAATCAATTTGAATGAAAGATTGATTTGTCTTGAGTATATTGATGCAAATAATGCTTCATATACTCAAGAACTTTTCGTTTGTCTTTTAACCAACAAAGAACGCCATCAACACATGATTGAATGACAACTGAACACAATTTAAATTCTATTTAAATTGTTTAGAGTATATATCAACTACACAAGCTTCATATACTTATTTTGATGGTTTCCAAGTAATGATCCAATTGATATGGAGTGGTGAAAAGGGATCAATACTCTTATGACCATCAAGCATAGAATAGACTCCATTTAAATGTGTGCATATATATAATTGAACTTTGAATCAATATACATATATTCAATTTAAGTTGCTTTGGAGTTTATCATATATTTCCATGAGTATACTACAACTACATAAGTTTTATCTATATTCAAGGATTTGTTTCTAAGTAATGATCCTTAATTTATTTGGTAAGAATGAAGGGATCAATAATATTGAAATTTCAAGGTAAAGCATGAACTTCCCCCCTAAATATGTGCATTCATGTATATATGGAATTAAAAATATTATGCACATATTGAGGTTTAAATGATGGAAGAGTTCATCTTTTAAATTGAATCCAAAGTACGCCACAGAAATAATAGAGTTGTAATGATGCATACCTTTAGAGTTTCCATTTTTATCCAATTGAGACTAATAAAAATAAAGCTCAATAAAAGAGTTAGTCTCACAATGATTAGTTTTGTCATTAAATAATGATTAAGTATTAATCCAAAACCAATCATTAAAACCAAAAGGAGCTTGAACTTACATGCACGACGCCCACCTCATTGCCGACGATACCAACCGTCGACACCGGAGGTATATAAATATATAATATATTGTTAATTTTTTATTAATTTCATTGTTTCCTCTTTAATTTTTATTGCACTTTAGAATATAATATGGAGAAATTAACAATATTCGAGAGCTACTCCTCTAGTATCAGACTTTAATATTTTATTGCATTTTAACAATATAGAGAAATTAATAATATTGCACTTTAGTATATAATATAGTTGTATACTTGTAAACTTGTATTTATTCGTAGATTTTCAATATGGAAAAAACAAACTTTGTGTGATTATTTCACAAGCAGTTGAAATGGTAATCCTCCAACCAATGAGAGCACAAATCAATCAACGAGTCTTCAACTAGAATTTAATCCGAATGAAATTATTGTTGATCTGGGGTGTTGCATTAAGTTGATATTGGTATATGGTCGCATTGAGTTGACATTGATCCTTTGAGGTTTTGAGTCTACACCCTATTTTCATCCTAGCTTTGCCACTAACATGGACAACAACGACAACATCTGGCTTTCGATAAGTGTTGACACCATTATTTGGCAGAAGTCGCCGATTAGGAAGATGGAGATAAGCATGGATAATGAATATTAACTGATATCAGTTCAAAGTGAAATTGATCTCCTGAAAGTTGAGACCGATAAGCAATGTGGATTTTGAAGAATTAGAGGATACGATCGGCCTAGTTGTTATAAAAAGGGGTCGAGAGGCAAGACAAGGAGCATAAGCCAATCAACCAACTATTCGCATCGATTTTTATTTTTCCATCAACTAGAAATAGTTTTTAGACTTATAATCTTTTCTTTGTAATTCAGTTTTGATCAATAAAGTTGTGCATCGCCGTTTTGATTATCACCAACTTGCGTTATCTCAAGTTTGTTTATATACCGATCTTGTTGCATATAGTATTTTTTAGAAAAAATAGATCTTTATCATTTATCTAATCGGCTGTAATAGCTGCTTAGATTTATCATCTTGCCAATTGCAGGATCAAATCGACTGGCACGTCTAGAACCCTTTGAACTCAGCGTTCGCATGTGTTAAAATCGCTTGGCTTTTTTTGGACATCAACGATAAAGTACCGATACGCTCTCCCTCCTCTTCTCTGGCTATTCCCACGGTCCACCGTCCCTCGACGTCCACAGGCCCAACCCAGCTACGTGTTGCCCACTGTCGACGTGCCTCCATGCCCCTGGTCAACGATGCCACGTTTGTGCTATGCCACTCTAAATACTACATATTAGCGTTGGTGGCATGTTATGCTAGGGCTGGAAACGAGCCGGGCCGAGCCCGGCTAGGCTCGGCTCGGTCTAGTGGCGAGCCGAGCCAAGCTCGGCTCGGCCCTGAGGTGAGCCCAAAAAACTAGCTCGACTCGGCTCGATGTCGGCTCACCGAGCCAGGGCATTTTATCATGAAATTAACTAGGTGCAGTCTGCAAAAGCTGACTCCACCATTGATTGTAAACGGATTTCACTCCCCAGTGGGGATTGGCTTTTAGTTGTACATTATTCCTTAACTAGCCACAACACCTAACATAACTTAATCCTATTCAAGTTCAAATACAAGCACAAAAATTGAAGATTACCTTTGCACGAGAAATAAACAGCACACCTTAATAACAATTATTGCAATCACACCAGTACACTACAAATTATCATAAAAAATTCCCTACATAGGTTGGGCCGCCGAGCCAATTTGGCTCGCGAGTCAGCTCGGTGGTTGAGCCAAACCGGCTCGGTGTTTCTGCGAGCCTAAAAAATATGCTCGGCTCGAGTTCGGTCTGAGCCACGAGCCTGTGCGAGCCGAACCAGGTTCAGATGAGCTCGAGCCAAACCACGAGCTTATTTTCCAGCCCCAGTTATGATACTGACGGCCTATATTATCGTTCATGTTGTGTCAGCCCAGCCCATAAACTTCCATGCCGTGCCAACCGGCTCTCCATAAAACCCCGAGAAAAACGGATCCTACGTACACGCACACACTATACGTATATAATACACCGTACTCCACACGTACACGTACATAACATACATACCCCACCGAAAGGCGCCAATATAATAACCACCACACCACGTCGCCGCCCTCCTCCCGAACTCCCAAGTCCCAATTCCCAAACCTTCGCTCGCTCCAAGGTCCATCGATACTTCCCAGCAAGCTAGCTCCTCCGCCATACCCCATCCATCCATGGCGGAGCCCCAAGCCGGAGCGCGAGACGGACAGGAACCTCAGGCGGAACCCGTGCGGATCGACGGCGCCGCTGCGGAGGCCACGCTCTCCGGCGGCGAGCTGGCGTGGCGGCCCTCCGGCGGCGGGGGGAGCCGGAGGCTGGAGCTGGAGTCGGAGGTACTCGGGTTTCGGGTGGACGGGAGGGCGCTCAGAGTCGCGACCTTTGCGAGGGGGGACGACGCGGGGACGGTGAGGTCGCCGTCGCCGCTGGGCTGTGGCGGCGGCGGTGGAGGGGGCGGGAGGAGGGGGGAGGTGGTGCTGGAGATGGAGAACGAGCAGGCGGCCGAGAGGTGGGGGGACGCCATGAGGGATCGCTTCGCTTCGCTTGGTAATTCACGAGTAATTCCGTGATCCTCTGTTTTTTAAAATAAAAACCAGTAGCAATTCGATGATTTCCCAGCTCCTTTGGACTAACGTTTGACTCGTGGTGTGATGTAGTTACCAAAATTCTGCATTCTTTTTATTGTGGTTGGAGGAATTGGGTTCGTTCTTGATCGAGTGGTTGGTGGTTGCGCCGTGGAATTCGTTGACTCAGTTGATAATTGGTAGAGAAGCACTGGGGAATGGGGATAGTGAGGGAAAACCCAAATCCCAGAGTATCTTCCACTCGGTTCTATTCAATTCGATGAACGAAAACTTGAAGAAATAAGTTCTAGATTGGAATGGTAGCGATGCACAGTATTGGCTCAAAATCTTTTTTGGTATTTGAGCGGTGGTTGCGTGTCCTGGGCTGCTCTGTTGCATGATTTGGTCAAACCGTCAAATGTACAGTGCTATGCAACTTACCTTGCACTTCTTTGGTGTCCTTTTTTTTTTCATGTTCTGGTGCCCATGGATCAAGTTTCACTAGAGACCTTGAAATTCTGTATGAGTTTTTTGTATCATCGGTTCGATGTCTATGTTTTGGATCAAACGGACTATCTCCCTATGGCATATTAGAGCTGTGTTTTTCAATTACGTGATATCTTCGTGCTTGAATTTGCTTCTTCTGAGGCCCAAGAATCGTACCATCTGATGCCCATTTTCATCTAGTGCTTATTAATGCCCATTTTTTTTATCATTCTTGTGAGGTACCAAAATTTATAATGAGGTAGTACCAAGAGGTACAAAAAATTTGAAGTGTAGAGGTATCAACTTTTGGTACACCTTGGTACTACCTCAAAGTAAATTTTGGTACATTCCAATAATGGTAAAATGTCTCTTTGTTAAATGTTCTTCTCAATGTCACTTTTGCCACTAAATTAAATGTTACCTTAGAGTGTTTAGCTTCAACAAATATCTAAGTTGCCTCTTTATGTTTTCAATTTTTTTGTCGTTTCTAGGATTGCTTCAAGCCTTCAAGAATCCTTTTCGACTCTAGTTCTGTGGTGGTTGGTCTTAGTTTGTTCTTCTCTGCACCTTTGAGCACAATTATGTAGAAGATTGACAATGCAATGGCAACTGGAGTTTTAACTATTCATGAATGCTTATCTGTTTGTTCCACTACATGGTATCGTATAATAGGTCGGCCAAAGAGATTGTTCATTATAGTGAACCCTTACGGTGGAAAGAGAGGTGGGCGGAGGACTTTCCAGACTGAAGTCCTGCCTCTCATTGAAGCTGCTGGCATCCTTTACACCATGCAAGGTTGCTGATCTATGTTTATAGTTTTCCTACATTTGAAAAGAGAATTGTGATGCCCATTTACTCTGTATGCTAAAATTTAACTTGTGAATTGCATTCAGAAACCGAGTATCGCCTTCACGCTCAAGAGATTGCTCATTCGCTGGATCTTAGGAAATATGATGGAATCATTTGTGTTAGTGGAGATGGTGTCCTTGTAGAGGTTAGCAAAATAAATCATTCCGATAAGAAACTTGATGCAAAATACACTATCTAAAAAATCTTTAGTCCCCATTCTGAATTTTTTAGCCTTGTTTATTCTGTTTGCTTATATTCTGTATTTTGGTTTGACCATTTTAATTTTGCTATTTTATTTTGGATTTAGGTCGTTAATGGTCTGCTGCAAAGAGAGGACTGGGACACAGCAATAAAAGTGCCACTTGGTATTATACCAGCAGGTATATGATCATAGCAATATCCTGATCATAGTGGTGCAATGCTGCACCTTGGTGAGCCGTACCATGCTTTAGGTTCATTTATCGCTGCAATATTGCAAAAACATTAGAACCATTAATAGTTATGCCCCACTAGGGAGTAGCTTGTAACTTATGTTTTTCTTTAGCCCTGGTGTATCATCTGTGTACTTCATATCTTCAATCTCTTTAGTATGCCGAGCAGACTTTTCACACTACGTGTGCCACAGGTACTGGAAATGGAATGGTGCAATCTCTATTGCATTCTGCTGGTGAATCCTTCTCTATGTCTAATGCTGTATTTGCAATCATCAGAGGTCAGTCTCTTCCTCCTTGATTTTTCACTGTTCATCTACGTAGCCATGTTGTATATCCTCTCAAAATTTCCCGTTGACGCGTTTGAACAAGGGCTGATTCAACTTTTGTGTCACACAGGTCACAAACGTGCCCTCGATGTCACTTCTATTGTGCAGGGAAAGAGAAACTTTTTTAGTGTCCTGATGCTTACATGGGGTATGTAGTCTATTAGCTTGGTGCTGATAGCACTGACCGGCCTTCTCAGAGCTTGTTCTGTCACTCTCTACTTTCATAGCAATAAGATATACTTCACAACACTGAAAACAATTTATGAAGTGCAGGTCTGGTAGCTGATATTGATATTGAGTCAGAGAAGTATAGGTGGATGGGAAGTGCTCGCCTCGACTTTTATGTATGGCTGCTACCCTAAAAGCTTTGACGAAACACTTCATTCCATTTGTATCCATTGCTTTCTCAACTCGACAGATGCATCTGAACTTCATTAGTTAGGTTCCAACTGTGGAAAACGGTTTTTGTTTTGTTTCTGTAATGGTATATATACATGTTTAGGCATGCATTTCTTTTTAAAAACATGCATTAAATGCTTAAAAGCGAAACTGTAGTAATATATTACTCCCTCCAATCATAAATAGTTATAATTTTGGACATAGGTGCAGTCAAAATTTCGAAGCTTTGACTATCAATATCTCTTTAAATACTTAAATTAGATACATGAAAATCGTATGTGTAGATTTATTTCGAAAAATACTTTCATAATATTATAATTTTATTGGGTTTTATAAATATATTATAATAGAAATTAGTGATTAAAGCTATGTTTTGAAGACCGTATCAATGTCCAAAACGATAACTATTTGTGACTGGAGAGAGTAGTTTAAAAGAAGAAGGAAACTGCCGCGATATATTGGATGAGATTTAATACTTGAGCACATGCAGAGGCTGATGAAAGTGTATTGCAAATATTGTTAGTGTCTTTGCATTCTGTTCCCCAGGTCTTCTGGATTTGTAATAATTTCACTCTGCTCTGACTTTGTTTCAGTCCCTTCTACGTGTGGTGAACTTGCGACGGTACAATGGGCGCGTTCTTTTTGTCCCAGCCCCAGGATATGAAGGATTTGGTGATCCTGTGGGGCAAATTACCAGCTGTAAATCAAATGGGGCTAGCACTGGTGCCCATGGAGATAGATCAAGTGACTGTAATGATGAAACATATGCCTATTCAGGTCCTTCAATTAACGAAGCTGATCTTGAATGGAGATCACTGAACGGTCCATTTGTTTCAGTTTGGGTCAGCAACGTTCCTTTTGCTAGTGAAGGCGTCATGACAGCACCACAAGCAAAGGTTAATCTCGCTCTCCTTTTTGGTTTAATTCTTCATATTTTGACTAAATGACTATAGGCTTTAAATTGTTCATACATATTTTGTTACGTGCTACAATCAAATTACAAACTTAACTGGTAGTTTCCTTCAAGTGATCCTGGCAATAACTTGTATATCGTGTCAATTTCGCTGCATGCATAAAATTTGTGTGGAATGATTCTTTGGAGTATCTATATACCCTCAAGATCTTAGGTTTTTCCTACAGTTTGTAAGCATGTCAAAATGCCACCAATCATTATTGGCATTGTTTTCCATTTTGTGCTAATTCTACGGGGCTCTTAATTGGCTGGGTCCCCATGAGCTCCATAGCTTAATTCTTCTTTATCGACTTGCAGTTTGCAGATGGCTACTTGGATGCAGCTATAATCAAGGATTGCCCGAGGTCGGTTGCTCTGGGGCTCATGTTTCAGATGAAGGACGGTAGCTACGTCAAATCGCCCTATGTGGAGTACTTCAAGGTGTGTTTGCTACCCCATGCATGCCCGGAAAATCCATCTTATCCAAATATGGCCAAAAAAAAAAAAAAACTGAAATGTCATCTCTGTACTCGGTAACAGGTAAAGGCTCTCCGGATTGAGCCGGGCCTGCGCGTCGGCAGCGGTACCAAAGGCGGCATCATCGACTCCGACGGAGAGGTGATCGCGAGAGGCGACAGGTCCCACGCCGGCGACGAGCTAGAGCATCTCATGGCGTATGGCCCCCCAATCCAACTGACGGTGGATCAGGGACTGGCCACCATTTTCTCCCCCAGATGATGATTCTTTCTTTCTTTTTTATCCTCCTTTCCCTGCTCTTGCCCCCCTCACATAGCCACATCTCAGCATCGGTTATCTGTAAATACTCACACCACAGTGCAAGGAGAGCCGAGAGCGATATTTATCGAAATTTCCCTTCTTTTTTTTTACCACTGCTTACTGCTTTACTGAAAGTGCGAAACTGTACAAGAAATACTGATGCTACCACGCACACCGGACGCAGATGGAAAATTGGGAGGACGCATCTCGTTCTTGGTCTGGAAATCGCCCCTTACCCTTGCAGCCGTCGGCACGTGAAGAGCAAGGACAGGCCACAAGGCAATCTATCGATTTCCTTACGCGATGGTGGTAGGTTTTCGAAACTGGCATGGCACCTCGTGATGCCGATTGGCATCATGCGAAGCGGCGGTCTTGACGCTTGGTGGCCTTGCCCCGACGTGCATGCGGCATGATTGTACCGTACGGTCGCGTACCCGACGGGGAGAACCTTTCTGGAGAAGAACAGCCGGCTGCAAGCGACCGCTAGTATAATTCTTGCGGTCATCGTTTGCAGGCAGCTTACAAGCTGTACGGTCAAGTTCCAGTTTATTTGCGCAATTTTTTCGGTTTAAATACTAAAAAGCAAAGTCTAAATAAATAAGTAATTTTTAATTGGACTTTTTTAAAAACCATAAGTCTTCATATAACTACAAGGTAAAAATCACAATATAGATATTTTTTTTGGCTTATTGAGATTGGTTTTACGCCAATATCATTGAAGTTAGGATAAAATTAGCCACCTTTTTAAGCTGCTTAAACAAAAAACTGACTTTAAACTATAAACCAAAATGTCTAAATATAAATAAACACAACCTGGATAACGTAGCCGGGACAACTGGCTATTTACAAGCTTAGGCCCCCTTCGGGACAGCTTCTGGATTATGGATTCTGGATTATGGGAGAAGCTGCTTCTGATTATGGGAGAATCGGGTCGAGCCGGCTACAACTTCTAGGTTTCGGACCGAGTGGCGAATCAAGAATCGGTGAGAATCAGTTTGAGACGACACGATTCTATACGTAAATCACCGATTCTCGGAGAAGTCGTCGAATCTTCCGTTCGGCAAATAATCCGCTTTTTCTAAAGCGTGTTTAAACGAATCGGGGCCTTAGTCTAACCGGTGAAGCATGGTTTGTGTTTAGGGAACCGTGCTATCGGGTAGTCCAGGGTTCCCGAATAAATCTAAAGTGGAGAACAGAGAGAGAGAGAGAGAGAGAGAGAGTATGAGGAGGGAATTGATCTATTATTTCCGATTGCATGTACATTGCATGGGGGACCCCTCCTTTATTTATAGCCTACGATTAGAGTTTCGGCTAAGGGACCATATGGGCCTTCGTGGGTCATCTAGTTTCCCAACACTCCCCCTTGGGCTCTTTACCGCGAGATGCATATGCTTCATCAAAACTCCAGAAAAAACCAGTGGAAAAAATACTTGGAGAAAGAGTACATAGCATACGCTTGCTGTGTTGCACGAATTGCCTCATTAAAACTTTATGTAAGAAAACTTCTGTGAAAAATTTACTAAGGAAAAAGAGTACAATTCACCCAAACTTCAATGTTAATCTTCAAGATTCACGTTGGGTACTCAAACTTCATGTTCGAGATTTATTTAGGAGTATGTGAAGATTCTCCCCCTAAAATATGCACTTCTCTAAGTCTCATCATCCCAATTCCTCTAACGCAACTATCAAAAGAAGATGCTGGGAGTGACTTAGTGAATAGATCGACAAGATTCTCACACGATTTAGTGTGAAGTATCTTGTTCTTGTTCATCTTATGCATTTCATGAGCATAGAAGAACTTGGGGTTGATGTGCTTCGTGAGGTTGCTTTTCACATATCCCATTTGTACTTGAGCAACACAAACTGCATTGTCTTCATAGATTATAGTGGGAGTTTGCTCAATGTTCAAGCCACATGACTTCTGGATGTGGTGAACTATTCTTCGAAGCTATGCACATTCTCGCAAGGCTTCATACAAGGCAATGATTTCCGAGTGGTTTGTTGACGTCGAGACAAGAGTCTGCTTAGACGACTTTCAAGATATTGCTGTTCCACCATAAAGGAAAATATACCCAGTTTGTGACTTGCCAATATGCAGGTCTGATAGGTACCCAGCATCGGCATAGCCAACCAAGTTCAATTCATGATTTCTTATATAAAACATGCCTGGGTCTTTGCTTCCTTGGAGGTAACGGAAGTTATCCTTGATCCCTTTCCAATGTCTTTTGGTGGGTTCTGCACTGTACCTAGCTAGCAAGTTCACGGCGAACGCAATGTCCGACCTGGTGCTATTTGCAAGGTACATGAGCGCTCCAACTGCACTCAGATATGGGAATTCCGCTCCCAAGACTTCCTCCCCCTCTTCTCTAGGCCTGTATGGGTCTAGATCTGCTTATAATAACGTTCCGACCATTGGGGTCTTTGCAGGATATGCCTTTTCGAAACCAAATTTCTTTAACTCTTTTTGCGTGTAGGACGTTTGGTGTACCAAGATCCCTCCTTGGACATGCTCAAGCTGCAAGCCTAAACAAAACTTGGTTTTACCCAAGTCTTTCATTTCAAACTCAGACTTCAAGTATGAGCAAGCTTCTTCTATTTCTTCATCCGTTCCAATGATGTTCAAGTCATCTACGTAGACGAAGATTATATAAAATCCATTTGGGGATCGTTATATAAAAACACATGGACAATCTTCGATGTTTGTGTAGCCTTTCTTGTAGAGAAAGTCACTCAATCGATTGTACCATATTCTTCCTGACTGCTTTAGTCCATACAGTGATTTCTCTAGTTTTACAATGTATAGGTTTCTATTTGCTCTATCTTGGTTCGGAATAGGGATACATTCTGGTACTTTCATGTATATGTCCGAATCCAAGTTTCCATACAGATATGTCGTGACAACATCCATCGATTTTGTTTTCAACTTCAAGTTGACTGCCATTGAGATTAGATATCTAAAGGTGATTCCTCCCATGACCAGAGAGTAGATTTCTTCATAATCAACCACAGGACATTGAGTGAAACCTTGTGCAACTAGCCTTGCCTTGTACCTTACAACTTCATTATTTTCATTTCTCTTCCGAACAAAAACCCATTTGTGTCCTACGGGGTTTATATGGCAAGGCGTGCGGCACACAGGCCTAAACACCTCTCTTTTGTTCAGAGAGACTAACTCTGTTATGATTGACTTCTTCCATTCTTTCCAATCTAGCATTTTCTTGCATTTTGCAAGAGATGCAAACTTGGGATCATAATCATTAATTGTGGCAATCTTCTTTGCAAAGTATGCATCGACATTGGCTATTGCTCTATCCAGGGATTCTCCCGTTATTACAAAATTTATGGCCATTTCGTCATGGGTTACTTCTTCATGCACTTCTGCTTGCTCTTCACTACTGTTTCCCATCACAGGAGCAAGTTCCTTTAGTTTTTCATCGCCTATGTGTGCGCACACATTATTTTTAGCGGCTTCCTGCAGTGGAAGATTCAAGTATGGAATCGCCTTTTTCGCAGGCTCCTTTCTAGTGCCACGTCTCAATTGGCTCCCCTTCTTGCTTTGGGTATTTTCGTGATTGACTGTGGTAAGTCCTCTTAGCCAGTTTTCCCAAAATATCTCTGGGTACTTTGGGTTTGAGAAGCTAGATTTTCTGTTTTTTTTCTTTAAGGCCTCTGAATAGGATGAGGGATACCTTCTGCTTTCTTTGGTATTTCAATCCTCTCTAGTGCATTTCTAGCAGGTACATGCGACTTAACCACGCTCTTCAGATCACAAAAATGATCAGGTTGTTCATTTGCTAAGTTTTGCAAATCAATTATCTTTTGGACTTCTTGATTTGCTTCATTAGTGTGAGGGTCATGTGCGGGCATCCCAGTGGAATGCCATATGATTTTCCGACATTTTTCATCTAAAAGTTGATTTCCTCCCCCTAATGATGGGAAACGACCCTCGTCAAAGATGCAATCAACAAATCGGGCTGTATGCAAGTCTTTAGTCGTGGATTCCAAATACCTGATTATGGATGCACTCTCATTACCAACGTATATTCCAGACTTGCGGAGGGAGCCATTGCAGTCTGCTTTGGGGGTGGTATAGGTATATATACCATACAACCAAACTTTCTAAGATGGAAAATCTTTGGGATGACCCCTTGCACTAGTTGCATAGGTGAATGGATGTTGTAGGTCGATGGTCTAAAATTGATGAGTGCTGCTGCATGCAAAACTGTGTGTCCCCAACAAGTGTTGGGCAAGTTACTACCTAGTAAGAGTGGTTGTGCTATAAATTTGATCCTCTTTATAAGTGCTTTAGCTAATCCATTTTGCGTATGGACATGCAGTACAGAATGCTCAACGGCTATTCCAGTTGATGTGCAATAATAATCAAATGCCTTAGAAGTAAATTTGCTGGCATTATCCATTCGAATGGACTTCACCCAATGATCAGGAAAAACATTTTTAATTTTGATGATCTGCGAGATCAGCTTTGCGAAAGCATGGTTTCTTGTTGACAGCAAGTATACATGCGACCATTTCGAGGAAGCATCAATGAGCACCATGAAGTACCGAAACGCCCCCGATAATGGTTGAATTGGGCTGCAAATATTCCCTTGGATGCGTTCCAGGAATGCAGGGATTTCATTTTGCACTTTCATAACAGAGGGTCTAGTTACTAATTTCCTAGTGGCACATGCAGAGCACACAAATCTTCATGATTCGAAATTTTTTAACATTAATGCCATAACCTTGCGAGCTGTTAACTATATTTCTCATCATTCTGAGACCAGGATGGCCTAATCTACAATGCCATAGAGAAAATAATTCAGAGCTTTTAAAAACAATCTTTAGAGAAGTATACACTACGGATGCATTGATTCTGGTGTAGTACAACCCAGATTCATATGAGAGACATTTTTCTAATACCATTTTTCCATATTACGTGTGCTTCATAATGCACAAAAATTCTTTGCCATTTTCTTCATTTGTGTCTACATAAAACCCATTGGCGCGGATGTCTTTAAAACTCAAGAGAGTGCATGTTGATTCAGGGTATAAGAGGGCTTCTTCGATTACCAAAGTAGTACCCATTGGTAATATAGTTATGGCTCTTCCAAAGCCTAGTATATAGGAATCGCCGCCTGCGATTGTGGTAATCCTTTCAGCGTTCTTCATGATCGATTGGAAGTATTTAGACTCTCTTAAGATGATATTCGCTGTGCCACTATCAAGTTTCATATATGACACTCGATGAAACAAAGTTAACTCGATTCAATCTCATGTTTGAAACTCAAAGATTTAGCTTCTAAAACCTAAACTCACATGGAAGTCGAGGTTTTAATTTTTGAAACTTGGCAAAACTTGCTGGAAACTTTTTTCCTTCTATGTTTCATCTGGATTTTCTATGAAACTTACCAAAACATTGATGAAACCTTCCAAAACTTCTTGAAACCCACTGAAACTCGTTGAAACTTTTCCGAAACTTACTAAAACATGCATGAAACTTGCTAAAACTTCTCCGAAACTTGCCAAAATAGGTATGCATTTTGCTTGACTTATTCCTGAAACATGGATGAAATTTCATGATGTTTTAGTTCTGAAACTTGAGTTTTTAATTTTGACGATTAAATTTCAGTTCTGAAACATTCTATCCTATTTGAAGACCACCTGATGGGATATCGTTATGTGGCATTTTTCATTGTAATTTTTATACTTTTATATTTGAAATTTTCCTTCAATGTCTGTGAAACTTGCTTAAAATTATCTAAAACACTCTAAAACATGTTGAAACTTGCTTGAAACTCTTTGAAACCTTGTTGAGATCTTCTTGGTTGAAATACAACCTGAAACTTTTGATGAAACACAACTCACTGAAACTTTAATAAAATATGAAACTTGATGAAACTTTGCTAGGCAGTATCTCTGTTATTTGGCGAACACCCGTCTTCTTACTTATCCATTTCATTTCGTGTCCAAATCTAATTTACTTAGTGTTATGATTGCTTTTGGCATTGCTGACCGGGACAAGTAAAACAAGAAAACTGACCAAGATCATTAGAAAAAATTGAGAACGTACATACATCAACTGATGAGATCGAGAAAGAGATTTTGTTTTTGACAAAGATCGGGAAAGAGATTGGTTACACTGATTCCATTAAATATTGATCAACTGTCATGCGGTAATGCTATTCTTTTACCGTTGGTTATGAGCTAGCTAGTATATATAATCCGTATGGTACATGCATTTGATACAAGGAGTGGCTGGTAGATATAGATTAGTATTCCTAATGTTTTGTACTAGTATGTAGTTTAGTTCACTTAAATTTCTGGGAATAAGTAAGGTAATTAAGCCAGATAAACCTAACAATGAATTAATTGTGTAGCTATATATAGCATTCATATTCAGACGAATAAAGAAAGGGGTACGCATCACTTGAGATGAAACTGCATGCGTGAGATCTATTAAACCGATTGTAGCAAGGACATGCATGAGCTAATTCAAACGATTGTAGTGAAGAATAAATGGTGTAGTTAAAAGGATTAGCAAACCCAGTGTCTATATTAAATGTGCGCTGCATGCATAAGAATAGATTGAGCAAATAGGGTCACACAATCATATCACTCGAGTTCATGCATGTACAAACAAAGCTGATACGTATAAGCCAACTGGCATTAAGCAGGAAATCTTCTAGAATGGCTTTGTTTTACGGCGACAGGTGAATGACCACTTGAGTTACAAAATCATATATATATTTTTTCCAGTACATGCATTCATGGCGATTTAAGAGTTGATGTCTTCACAGTATAAATGACTGTTATATACACACACATACGGTAGCACTATTCTATATGTGCGTACAGCTACGCACTGGTCATAACCCAACATTCCATGTAACCCCGTGGCATGTAAAAACAAGGCAGAAGCACGTTCAAACCATTCACGTACGTCAATTAGTAATGTGGCCACGCCGTGCAACTGACAATTTAATTGTAAATGACTAATAAATGCTACTTCTTATTTGTACATGAATCTTTTTTATTTAGCCATAATTTTTAAATGAGGATGATTTTTATCTTCAATTTTCACGGTTACGTTCAAACCATTCATGTACATCAATCAGTAACGTGGCCACGCCGTGCAACGGACAATTTAATTGTAAATTACTAATAAATACCACTTCTTATTTGTACATGAATCTTTTTTTATTTAGCCATAATTTTCAAATGAGGATGATTTTTGTCTTCAATTTTGCACAGTTGTAGAATATTACATCCTCTATATATGGTATTTTTTTAAAAAAATTTGAAAGCATGTATATATGATTTTTTTAATAGATTTTTATAGTTTACACAAGATATGTTGCCTTTTACTATCTAGAAAATAATATATTACTCGCTATTACACAAGATGTTACTATATCCTATGTAAACCACCTTTATCATGTAAAATATATGAAAATCACATGTCCTAGTTTTCAAAAAGTATTATAAAATTACCAAATGTAGGAAAGGTGAGCTTCTACAACCCTGTAAAATTTAAAGACCAAACTCAATCGCATTTTAAAGATATGAAATTGACAGAAGTGCTAAACAGTGAAAAATCACATTTAGCCAAATTTGCCTTTTTTATATCTTTCAGGTGAGATTAATTTTGGTTTTTAAATTTTACAGGGGTGTAGAATCTCACATTTCCTAAGTATGGTAATTTTTTTTGATAATTTTTAAAAACTTATACATGTGGTTTTTATGAACAAGAATTTAGTTCGATTTGTCATCTTTTAGTGAAAATATTTAAAAATTTCACAAAAAATTACCATACATAGGGGACATGAGATTCTACAACATTGTAAAATTTCAAGACCAAACTCAATTATATTTGAAAATTATGAAATTGACAAAGCACTAAAAAGTGAAAATTCACTATTCAACCAAATTTGTCTTTTTCATATCTTTCGGCTGATTAATTTTGGTCTTCAAATTTTACAAGGTTATAGAATCTTACCTCCCCTATATATTGTAATTTTTTTTGAGAATTTATGAAAATTTGTACATATGATTTTCATAGATTTTACACGATAGAAATGGTTTACACGAGATATATTGCCTTTTACTATTCAGAAAATAACATATTACTCTCTATTACACAAGATGTTACTATATTTTATGTAAATCACCCTTATCATGTAAAATACATGAAAAACCATATGTACAATTTTTTAAAATTCTAAAAAAACTACCATAGGGGACGTGAGGTTCTACAACTTTATAAAATTTAAAGACCAAACTCAATAGCATTTGAAAGATATAAAATTGACAATGTACTAAATAGAGAAAAATTACTATTTAGCTACATTTATCTTTTTCATATCTTTCAACTGATATTGATTTTGGTCTTTAAATTTTATAGAGTTGTAGAATCTCATCTCCTCTATATATATGATAATTTTTTGAGAATTTTAAAAACTTGTACATATGGTTTTCATGAACAAGAATTTATTTTTGATTGTTGGCCCTTTAGTAAAATATTTAAAAAATTATAAAAAATTACTATATGTAGGGGAGATGAGTTTCTACAATCCTGTAAAATTTCAACACCAAACTCAATCGCATTTGAAAGATATAAAATTGACAAAGCGCTAAACAATGAAAATCCACTATTTAATCGAATTTATCTTTTTCATATCTTTCAGTTGAGATTCATTTTGCTGTATTCTATAAGGTTGTAAAATCTTACCTCCCCTATGTATAGTAATTTGTTGAGAATTTTTGAAAATTGCACATGAAATTTTCATGGATTTTATACGATGAAAGTGGTTTACATAGGATATCTTGTACTTTAATATTTTTAAAATAACATATTACTTTCTATTATACAAGATGTTACTATATCCTTTGTAAACCAACTTTATCATGTAAAATACATGAAAATCATATGTATAACTTTTAAAAAATTCTAAAAGAAATACCATACATAGGGGAGGTGAGCTTCTATAACCATATAAAATTTGAAGACTAAACTCAATAGCATTTGAAAGATACGAAATTGACGAAGCGCTAAATAGTGAAAATAACTATTTAGCCAAAAAATTTTTTTCATATCTTTTAGTTGAGATTGATTTTTGGTCTTTAAATTTTATAGAATTGTAGAATCTTACCTCACTTATATATGGTAATTTTTTTAAGAATTTTTGAAAACTTGTACATGTGGTTTTCATGAACAAGAATTCAATTTTAATTGTTGGCTCATTAGTAAAATATTTGAAATTTTTTTTAAAAAAATTACCATATGTAGGAGATGTGAGATTTGAGATTCTATAACTATGTAAAATTTCATAACTAAACTCAATACAATTTGAAAGATATGAAAATGACAAAACGCTAAATAGTGAAAATCACTATTCAACCGAATTTGTCTTTTTCATATCTTTCAGCTGAGATTTATTTTGCGCTTCAAATTTTAGAAGGTTGTGGAATCTTACCTCCCCAATGTATGTTAGTTTGTTAACAGTTTTTAAAAACTTATACATATGGTTTTCATGGATTTTACGCGGTAGTCTGTGTAGTAGTAAAATGTATATATACATATAGTAAACTGATGTTCATTTGGCAGTAAAATTTGATTTATACGACATTTATTGAGGAGACTTATATCATTGTGTTGCTCTCATTGTCAGTAAGCTATTGGTGAAAACCTTTTGTGAATCAGAGCTGCTAATAAAAAGTTATGGCTAAATCAAAGAAAAAATATTCATGTACAAAGTAGAAATGCATTTATTAGTTGGTTTGGCCACATACTGATGGGCTTAGTCAACTGGCACAGTCTGTTGCGCTGATTAGTAGGATGCTTGGTCAGATTGGATTAATTGGCCCGGGTGTAGAATTGGTTATTCTATGCGCAGCTGTAGAATAGCATACACACACATATATAGGATTGCCCCATGGTGCCTGGGCACCATGATTTCAAATGCACAAATTCACGCCAAATTCAGGTATATTTTTCAAAAAGTTCAATTTTAGGGCATATGCCCATCTATTACAATTCAAATGAAACGCATACCTTTTATAAAAATACTCAAAGTTGAAGATTTGAACGAATTTAGATCACATGCTTTGCTGATTTATATATAAAATCAGCACATACCTACAATCAAACTACCATAAAAAAAGGAAACTCTAGTTTGAATTTCATTTCAAATTTGTCTGAATTAGTTAGTAAACTAATTAAACTGAACATCCTAATTTTTTTTTAAAAAATTCGTATGCAAATACATTAGAGAAATACCCATTTTGGATCATGGTGCCAAGGCACCATAGTGCCCTAAGCACACACACACACACGTGTGTGTAGAAAGCCTTTTTCATACTCCTGGGAGTACATACTTCCACCTCCAGTATACCACTTAAACGAATGTGTTATACTCCTTTATCACTTTCGGTATACTCCAATGATAATTCTAAGATACTATAATGCAATATTATTGAAAAAAATTCATCGATGCTCTTTTTTTTTTTTTTGCTATATACCTTTTTCCATATGTAAAAGGAGTATATAAGCTCTGTTTGGCAGAGTTTTAGAACCTAGCTCTACCTCGGAACTGAAACTTGTAGACTGAAATAAAGTGACTTAAGTTTATAATTTTATTCTAAAACATAAACAAAATGACCCACCTAAACACTCTTAATATACCTACAGCTCCAACTCCACGAATCAGGTGAAGCTAGGAATACCTAGCACCACCAATTCCACGAATTTAGCGAAACTAAAACTCTGCCAAACACCCCCATAAACAAATTATGCTATAAAGGGTGGATTTGGATGAAATTTTTTATAGAACTCATTTTGGAATATCTTATAATCAGTATTAAAGTATACTTAAAAAAATAAAGATGTATAACAACATTATTTAAGCAGTATATTGAGAATAGGAGTGCGTACTCCTATAGGTATAGAAAAGTGTATATAACAAAAAATAAAGGCCTCCGATGAATTTTTTTCCAATAATGTCACATTGTAGTATATTAGAATTATTATTGAAATATATTGAAAGTGATAAATGAGTATAACACATTCATTTAAGTGGTATACTAGAGGTGGGAGTACATACACCTAGGAGTACAAAATGGATTTCATATATATATATACAGTGGCGAAGCCAGAACTAAATTAGAGGGGGGGCTAAGCTAAACATTTCAACTACTAGTAAAAGTCAAATTTATACATAAATAACCATTTAACAAGTGAAACAAAGAAGAAATTTATAAGATACTCACATAAATGAAGTTGCTAGGCACACTAGCTACGAGTTGGATTTGGAGGCAATAGACAAGCACATTCTACGGGTTTTCATCCTTTGAAAGCAGTCCATAATTGCTTCATCATCAATAGATTTGAATATTGTTTTCTCGGTGTAGCACACCATTAAATAATTGAACCAATCATTGGAGACTTTGTTGCGCAAATCAGTCTTGATAACCTTCATTGCCAAAAAAAAAATCCAATTTTGCAAGTTCTCTTTCACATTCATAATTAGGCCCATGGCATGAACAATATCTAGATCCTTTGTTTAAAATTCATTTGACATTGCATTAGTGATGCCCAACAAATCTAACATCAAATGCAAGATGAACAATATCTAGATCCTTTTTTAAAAATTTATTTAACATTGCATTAGTGATGATCTATCTTTTTTGGGCTAATCTGATCGTGCCTTGTTTCAGCCTGACAGGAAGGGATGAGCATGATATCCTCGAATTTCTTGTGAGCGTGATATGTCATCCTTCCTGTCACCGTGTTGGAACAGGGGCGCACGTCCCAGTGCGCCCCATAGGTGGCTTCGCCTCTGTGTGTGTGTCTATATATATATATATATATATATATATATATATATATATATATATATATATATATATAATGGGACACCTTGGTGCCTGGGCACCATGATTTTAAATGCGTTAATTCAAGTCAAATTCGGATATATTTTTCATAACTTTTAGTTTTAGGGTATATACTCATCTATAAGAATTCAAATGAAACATATACCTTTAAAAAAATATACTCAAATTTGAAGATTTGAATGAATTTAGATTACATACTTTGCTGATTTATATGTATGATCAACACATACCTACAATCAAACTATCATCAAAAAAAGAAACTTTAATTTGAATTTCAGTTCAAACTTGTTTTGAACTAGTTAGTAAACTAGTTGAACTCAACATCCTAAAAATTTCAAAAAATTTCGCATACAAATACTTATGGAAAATACCCGTTTTCGATCATGGTGCCCAGGCACCTTGGTGTCCCAAGTAATTGTGCTATATATATATATATATATATATATATATATATAAATATATATATATATATATATATATATATATATATATATATAGGAAAATGGTTGCATACTCCTGGGAGTATGTACTCCCACTCTCATTATACTGCATAAATGATGTTATTATACTTCTTTATCCTTTTGAGTATACTCTAATACTAATTATAAGATACTCCAAAGTGAGTTTCATGAAAAATTTCATCAAAACCCACACTTTATAGCATAATTTGTTTATATACTCTTTTTATACATTAAAAACGGTATATACGTAGAAATAAATGGCTCCGATGAATTTTTTCAACAATGTCGCATTGTAGTATCTTAGAATTATTATTGGAGTATACTGAAAGTGATAAAAGAGTATAACACATTTGTTTAAGTGGTATACTGGATGTGGGAGTACGTACTCCCAAGAGTATAGAAAATGTTTCCTATATATATATATATATATATATATATATATATATATATATATATATATATATATATATATATATATATAGAGGATAGCTAGTGTACTTATCGATAGATAGATTTTAAGTGCTATAGGGTTGTGTTTGCAAAATTGAAGATTTAATCGTCGATCCAAACCGTGTATTCTATTCATCTCATTGAAATCTCATTACCCACCAAATTTTGTATTTTTTGAACTTTTTCTCCTATTTATTTTGTATTTTTTTATTAGTTGTGGGGCGTCCAATGAAGCTGGTTTTGAAAAATACAAAATAAATAGGAGAAAAAGTTCAAAAAATACAAAATTTGGTGAGTAGTGAGATTTCAATGAGATGAATAGAATGCACGGTTTGGATCGACAGTTTCGTCTTCAAATTTTGCAAACACAACCCTATAGCACGGAGGATCTGTACTATCGATAGTACACTAGCTATCCTCATATATATAAGAGCGGCTAGGTACATAATCTCAGATTGCCAATATGCTGTTGATTAAAGCTTTGTTCAGATATGAGTAGATCTGAGCAAACATGTTCACACAACGTGTTTGCGTACAAACAAAGCGATATGTATAATCTAGCTGGTGCTAAAGGAAATCGTCTAGATCTGTTTTTATTTTCAGGTGAGTGATCACTGCAGTTACTGAGAGCCAATTGATTTCAACAAGTAACGGTTGTTATAAATATGTGCTAGTTAGGGTCGCGCTACGCTGCGTGGTGTAAAATTTGGTTTGATGGTTATTTCCGAAAAAAAAATGGTATGAAGACCTAAACGTAATTTTAGTTTTCTGGGGTATTTTAAAAAATGTGGTGGCAAGAGTCGTCGGCTAAATTGCGGAACCGCATATCCTTTTTGTAAAAAAACGATGGAGGATCCGGTGGCGAATTTGTGAGGACCTAAACGCAAATTCAGATTTTTTTTTGCAAAAAAAATAGGTGGAGGACCTGTTGGCGAATTTGCAGAACTATATGGTCTTTTTTACAAAAAAAATCCAGTTAAAAATCGACGGAGGACCAATCGACACGAATATGAGGAACTACGGGGTCTTTTTTTTTTTTATATAAAAGAGTCGTTTGAGAACCTAAATGGAAATTTGGATATTTTTTTTTGCAAAAAAACAGGTGAAGAATCCGTCGACGAATTTACAGAACTACATGATCTTTTTCACAAAAAAATACCGGTGAAAGGATCTAAATGTAATTTCAAATTTTTTAAAGAACTTTTTCACGAAGACGATGACTTGGCACGCATGAGCTTCCAAGGAATCCTTTCCATATAATATAATAATAACTAGGTCCGTAAGCGCGGCGCACGCCGCGCGCGTGAACGAAAAATAATTTTGTGTTTTTTTTTTCGCAGAAAAAAATAGACTTAGACGTATTTTCAAAATTTTTGAAGGCTCGAGAAACCTTAAAGACCAAGCCGGGGAAAAAGTACACATCTTTTTGTCGGCGAAAATATCTTTTTCAGGCAAAACGGAGAAAGGACCTAGATGTAAAAACCGGAGACCTGTTTGTTATAATTTTGGACCTCACCGTTATTCCGAAAAAGTAGAAAAAGGGCTCGCTAGCGATTTACATTAATGGGAGGGTCTTTCCGTAAAGTAGCGAGTGAGGGACCTAAACGCGATCCGAGAAAAAAAAATTTCCCTTACAAAAAATCGCAAATAACATTTCCGTAAATTTACAGGAACCTATCCGTAATTTGAAGAAACGGATGCATTTTTTTGAAAAAACGCCTAGCGCCACGTGGTGCTCCGACCGGGAACTCTCCCATCCTTATTGTACGAAGTATAAGTTATTATTATTATACATATATACCCTTATTGTTGATCAGATACACAATAGTCTGAAAACCCTGTGCACGTATCATTCACACGATTTAACTTCGAAAAACCCTGTGCACATACAATAAAAAGGCACACCAAAGACACATACACACCCCTTTGATTGAAGATTTGTCATTTTTTTCCAATAGTTCACCCGATTCAAGCTCAAAAACCATCTGCTCGCACAAATAAAAAACAAAGAAAAGCGTACGCACCATGATAAGAAAGCTGAAAGCCATCCTGTGGAAGAATAATCTTCGAAAAGCAAAGCATGTGGAAGAAAAAAAGGTCGTGGGTTATTACTCGTCGTCCGTGCATGCTTATCAGTAATCACGTACCTATCCGGAGTACGCACGTCTACACTATTCCGTGTCCAATCACACTGTTCGCGCTACGTAGTAAGCATTCACTCTATTTTATAAGCGGCGGTACACTGCTAAATTCAATATTTACTGTTTCTTGTTTATCGATGTATCAGCTTAGTTATTTATTCTTAATCTAATAACAGAGTAGTAGGAATATCCTTAATAAATTAGTAGTTAGATTTGATTTTTGCTATCTATTATATGCTACTTGTGTAATGTACTGTAAAGATTTCTCTAATTATTTATAGAAAAATCAATAAGACCAGAGGCGGATCCAGTTCCGGCAGAGTAGGTCAGAGTGACCCTGTGACCGAAAGTTCTACTAAAATTCTACAAAAAACTATTAAAAAATCATTGAAAATAGATATTTAGGCCAGCCCGAGGCTTACCCGGACTAGTTCCGCCCTTGAATAAGACGACAAAACGGGCGAGTGACCTGGTGTTGGCGCGGTGGTGTGCATGGGCTGCGCTCACCGGTAAGGATACCGCCACCGCGCCGGTGGCGGCGCGCGTTCGTCTTCCTTCCCTGCGGCCGTTCTCGCGACGACGACGATCGCGCCCGCGTCCTTTAATTTCTTCCCTACGCGTACCGACTACCGACGTGCATGCGCAGCTGCTAAGCAGGCACGCCTGTTAATTTGGACGTAGAAACCATTATTACTCTGTTACGCCGTTGCCGCGAGTTAGCAATACGTCGGGGCCGGCACTTGTGTGGTTAACTTTACATATACTAACACACTAGTGGGCCTTTCCGTTGTTTACCTGTTTGCCGCGTTCATGTTGGAAAGAGCCAAAGAGGGATCGGAATAAGCTTGGGAACGAACGTGCATGCATGGAGCACGTTCTCCTCCGTACTGACCTAAACATTGCGATGGACGGTTTGTCGGGAAAAAAAAATATGATATGATCGATATACGGCCGGGCATATTTAGATCGATGTTAAAAGACGTTACTTGTGCTTGGTAGCTGCGCCTCAAATTTCTTCTTGGCTTAAGAATAAATCGATCGTCACGTAAACGATTAGGTAGGACGGGAGGGATAACACAAAGAAAAAGATGAAGAGAATAAGGGGCTGTTTGGTTCATAGCTAAACATTGTCACAATTTGTACATATTAAGTTAGGCAAGTTTGATCGAGTTAGACATATGTTTAGTTCATAGCCACACTTATGGCAAGATTCTTTTTTTGCCATTCTGGTCTTACGCGTCATTGGCTCAAAAAGTATGGCAAACTTCATTTTCCTAGCCAAAGTGTGGCTTCAATTTTGATGACCTAACCTTAGGTAAGTTTAGCAAAAAAAACTACAGCAAAACATGGTAAACTTAGTGTATGAACCAAACAGGCCCTAATACTCCAACAGTCCTAGCGGTGGTAGCACAGGAGGTGGAAGACTCGGTGTATTTGGCCTCTCTATACACGTTTTTTTTTATCTTCGACTTCTTTCCAATTGAATTGTAAATCTAATTCTATTTTCGACTACAGAAGAATTATCAGATAGTATATGTCATCTACCTCACATCCCTACAACGACAAGTCACCATCACTGTTGTGGCTCCATCCGCTATGGCAATTTTCCGGCAAGCGTGGCAAATGACAAGCGCCCCGCACTCCTGCCGAGCTCGAGTACGATGGAGCCCCGTTTTGCCAAGATAGGTTACGGTGGTACCCCGTTTTGTTGAGCTCATGTATTGCGGCAGCTTGTCTACTACGTTGATAGAAAGTGTTATGTTGCCGATAATCTATCGTAGTAAGTGATATGTGTTACATGTCGATGTTTTTATGGTACAAAAGATGCTAGATTTGTAACAAGAGAGTAAAGACTAAAAAAAGAGCGAATGGGGCAAAATAGACTAAGATCCTATTTGAATGAATAGTAATGCTTTAGGAGATTTTGGCGTTAGTTCAAATTTGAACTAGATCTTGAAATATTTTAATAAAATATCTATGATCCAAAATTCCAAATACCCAAAGCTTCCGGGAGGTGACAGGTGAGACCGAGGTGTGTCGTGTACACGTAGCAGGGGCAATCCAAACGCTGGTACTACGACAACTGCTGCTTTTCTGGGCCTCGCTTAAAAAGCCTCCCCTTCCTCGCCTCGCCAGTCGCCCCTCCCCTCCCCTCCCCTCTGTCGTCTTATTCCTTCCGCACCAACGATTTCCAAAACCCCCCCTCCACTCCCACCTCGCCGCACCGCCGGCCTAGGGTTCCGCCCATGTCCTCGCCACCGGCGCCTCCGCCGCCGCATCCCCCCTCCGCGCCCGCAGCCTCCGCCTCGGCCCTTGCCGCGAACCCCGTCTCGGTGCATCCGCCCCTTCCCCAGCAGCCAAAACCGCCCCCGCCGGCCGCTTCCGCCCCCCTGCCGCTGCAGCCGCAGCCGCTCCCTCCCCCCGCTCCGACGCAGCAGCGGCCCAGGATCTGCTTCAACGCGTACTGCAAGGACCTCAAATCCGAGGGCCCGCGGCGCCGCGGCTGGCGCCTCCGCTCCGGCGACTACGCCGAGCTTTGCGACCGATGCTAGTACGTACGGTAACCCCTTAATCGCCTCCCCTACCCCTCGCTCCTCTGCCCAACCGCGCCGTCGGCGGGGCGCCCCGCGCTCTCGATTCGTGCGGCGGGGAGCTCTCTCGGGGTGGGCGGGGGGGATTCGCCTATGACGCCCACCGGATCTACGTGGAGTGATCGCTACGCTGTTGCAATTTCCGCGGAATATCCGGGGGTTTTGTGTAAAGTTGTGGGTTTTTTGGGGTGGTTTGACTCGCGTGGGACTCGGCGTTCCTGATGCATGCATGCATGTGTGCTCTCTTTTTGTATGAGCAGTGGTTCGTTCGAGCAGGGGAGCTTCTGCGAGACTTTCCATTCGGAGGTGGCCGGCTGGAGGAACTGCGAAGCGTGCGGGAAGGTACTTACTCGTGCATGCTGATCCTCTAGCCTTTGTGGTGGTCGTGATTTGTGCTTGCTGATTGATCTGGCCGTGTACTTTTCTTTTTATCGGCCAGAGGCTGCATTGCGGGTGCATCGTGTCGGTCCATGCGTATGTGCTGCTCGACGCCGGCGGGGTTGACTGCATCCTCTGCGCCCGCAAGTCACACGCTGCGATGGTATGTCGTGAAAATTTGTGCTGCTTCCTGAGGATTTACTATTATTGGACTGATGGCATCGAGGATACCAAGTGTATGAAAGATGTGCCCTTTTTAGTCATGTCGGTCCTTTAAGTAGGTGAACTTTGATAAAATTGCATACATTACTGGGCAGAACTTTCTCAAGGAAGTGCATTTGGATATTTCATTTTGTCACTTGCGTTCCAGTTATGCTCTCCTCCCGGTTTTTACTTTTCATTGAAAAACTGAAACTGAAAAACACCCATCATTCACTAAGTCCAGTCATGCTATTTGGCTGGTTGCATTAATTAGGTGGAAGCCTGATGTTATCTAGCGGATGCCCTGTTTCTACCTTGCTCATGTCATTTACTGAAGCTGGCAACTGATTTATGTGAAGGATGCTTCTCATGTCATCGTGTGTATTGAAGATGCATGCTATTTTTGTTCTATATAAGCTTAAATTGCAGTAGTTTTGTACTATACTGGTTTTCTTTGGAATTGGTTCATATTTTGACCTGTCTTTGACTATTATTGGCCCTTGTGCTTGTCAGGCACCAAGTCATATATGGTCATCTTCTATGCATATGCCTCAAAATGTCGCTGATAGAAAAGACAGTTTTGTCAAGAGCTGGAGACCTCCCGCCGGGCAATTTTCAAGTCAGTGGCGACAGACTAATATGTGGAGTGTGTCCAGTATACAATCAGACTTGCAGCAGCGTCTAGCTTACGAGTTTGATAGGCCTAGTGGCAGTGAAAAATTACTTCCAGGGCGCACTTTTATTCATGCCCAGGAAAAGAAATTTGATGACATGCATGACAGACCAACAACACCTGCCAGCATGAACCAGATTATGCGGGACAGATATGCCAATGGGCACGGTCAGCACATGAGCATAGATCCAACATACTCTTATACACTCTATCAAAGAGAAGGATCAAATCCAAATAGTCTTCATGATCCTAGTCACCATGGAGGAGAAAATGACCCTTTGTCATCAAGGAAAGGGGTAATTCCAGATCCTTGTTCCTCTGTATCCGCCGCCTTCAAGCTTGATTCACATCATCCATCCATTCTAAAGGATGATCCGCCAACCCTACCTGTTGGGTTGCCCGCTAATTTTGCATCGGCAAATGGACCTAAAGACCATATCAGAATTGCGCCTGCTCAGCAGCAATCACAACTGGCGTCCTCCTCGTTGCAGAAACAACTTTGCTCCCATAGTGTAATTGATAACGAATTCCAAGCGCAACTGCGCAATGGAAGGCCCAGAATGGATGCAAAGGCGAGATCTCAATTACTTCCGCGCTATTGGCCTAGAATAACAGACCAAGAGCTACAGCACTTGTCTGGAGAGTATCCAAAAAATTCTACGTATGTCCACGAGCAATTTCCTCTAGATAATATACTCCTGTGTATGCTAGTAAATAATGACATTCTCGAATTAATATTTATGTTTTAATTCGTGTCTATTCTTAAGTGTTTCCTTAACTCTCATACAGTTCGAATTCTGTTATTACTCCTTTGTTTGAAAAAATGCTAAGTGCCAGTGATGCTGGCCGGATTGGTCGTTTGGTGTTGCCAAAGAAATGTGCTGAGGTGAGTTGATTCAATTGTCATTTTTAATTACATTTTCTTTTGTTACTTTGTAGATTCTCCAGGATTAGATTATGCTAGGGTTACTATGCATGGAAAATCGCTTTCATTATTGCTTACTAATTAAGTGTTCATGGTGATATGATCTGCCCTTTTTCTCTCTATTAGGTTTGCTACTTATCTTGAGCCATGCCAGAATTGTCAATAAGCTCATGAGCTAGAATTAACCTGATGCATGACTATATATAGAGTTGCAGGTTTTAGAATTATCAGCAGCTTTGATCTTTGTTCAAGATGTTTTAATTAAAAGTAGGGTTTGCTGAAGAAAATTGTTGAACTTATATTATAATAGGATGTGCATGCATTTTATATTCTTAGTGTTTAGTTCTTTTTTTTGGTGTATGTCCTCTTAATAAACCGCCCTAATGGAAAATCATTTTGAATAGGCATACTTCCCTCCAATCTCTCAGCCAGAAGGGCTTCCCCTAAAAGTTCAGGATGGTAGTGGTAAGGAATGGGTGTTTCAGTTCCGTTTCTGGCCTAATAATAACAGCAGGATGTATGTCTTGGAGGGTGTCACACCTTGCATTCAGTCGATGCATTTGCAAGCAGGCGATACAGGTAGATTCCTTTCCTAAAAACATGGGTTATTATATTAGTTTGCTGTGGCTATGCAACCGGAGTTACTTGTATACTGCAGACCTACTATGTAATGCATAGGGATGTAGCACGCCCATAAGAAAACAGTACCTCATTAAGCTTTTTTTCTTTGCATCTCAACATTATATAGGACACATCTTGGATATATTGTGTTCTGTGATTGGGGTAAGCAATTGTAATTCATTGATTTTTTGTGTTTGCTGTTCTGTTACAGTCAAGCTGTATTTCTTAAAAAGTATTACCTGACCTGATATATTTATATTGTTATGTCTTAATTTTTTTGCTTCTTTTATGATAACAACTCGAATCCTTTTTTTTTTCCTGTTGTAACTCATGGTGCTATATTTATTCAGTGACCTTCAGCCGAATAGATCCAGAAGGGAAGCTGGTTATGGGGTTTAGAAAGGCAACAAATCTTTCTGCAGAACAGGTATGCAAGTTGTGGTACTTCATTACAAATTTGAATTTTTAGTACAGTTAATGCTGCTTATACTAATCATAGTTACCAAAAACGCGGTTCGTCCGAGTCGCAGTACGGGATTCGGATTCGCGGTTCGCCACCTTTTCTTCCAATTTCCCTTGCGAACACAAACCTTTTACCCTAAACCGGTTCGGGTTCGACGAATCCGGTTCACGATTTGCGGGGGTTTACAACGAATCTAGTAACTATGATACTAATGCTTGAACTGATAGCAGTGGCGGATCTAGGATTTTAAGTTAGGGTATGTTGAGTTAATACTATAATATATAATTCGGTAAAATCCAATGAACAATTCGGTAAACAACTACAAATGTTGTCGAGAAATTCGGTGTACGAGTATAAAATAAAATAACTAGAAGCATGATAATACAAGTATAAATTACAATTTAAATAGTTCGAACATTTCAAGTATGAAATATGCATAAAAGAAGCTTACGCACCTACAATAGTTTAAAGAATACAATATTACTTCTTGTTCTTCTTGTCTGGCCTCCGCCTTCTAATAGCCATGAAACTCTTGATTATACCATTTTCATCAATTTGGAAGAAAATATCTCGCTCAATAAACGTGACTAGATAATCATCCAAAAGACTATCGCCCATCTTATTTCTCAACTTATTTTTGACTAAACTCATTACAGAAAATACCCTCTCAACACTTGCCATCGCCATCGGTAGAAGCAATACCAATTTCAGAAGCAAGTAAAGCAAATCATAAACTATATGCCTCTTTGTTTCAACAAGCTTAACTGAGAGATCAACAAGATTCTCTAGTCCTTTGAATCTATCATCTAGTCTTATGTCGTCAATATAGTTATCAAGTTGCAACTCAAGCTTTATCAAATCGGTACTTGAGATGATATCATTAGGGTAGAACTTAGCAAGTCTACGCACCTTTTGTGCATCAAAAGAAGCAAACGAGTCGGTAGGATTGAAGGCCGACATACAAGAAAGCAACTCCATACTAACCTCATCAAACCGATTATCAAGCTCTTGACTAATTTGATCAATGACCCCAATATATACTTCTCTTCTGAAGTGATCATCATTTGTTTGGTTTCGGGCAAACCGTGTTGATCTTCCATAAGGCACATAATTACCCTCCATATCAAGAACTTGGACACCATGTTTTTATTGCAAACAAAGTGACCGTTTGAAGGAATTGATTCCAGCCATCAAACCTCAATTGTTGCATTCTACTCTTTGCCATGGTAACAAGTGAGATTGCATTAAGAATATCTTGCTCTCTTCTTTGCAAACACTCGGATAAATTATTTGTGTATCCAAGAATAACAAGCATTAAGTGTGCACTGAAAATAAAGTCAAATAACTCAAATACTCCAACCATAGTATGTATTTTTGGCCAATCCCCCTTTTGTGAAGCATCATTACCAAGAGTGATAGTACATCGCGGATTGTGGGATACATAGCAAAAATGTTAACAACAATTTTATAATGAAAGCCCCACCTAGTCTAACCGGGTCTAGGCAAACCCATCTCTTGATTCAATCCGCTCCCAGTTTCAAGTTCATCACAATCAAGTGCTTTCATGATATTCTCAAGTCTAGCATTTCGAAAAATGTCATGACGCTTACAAGAAACTCCAACAATATTCAGCAAGAGTGATACTTGATCAAAAAACTACACGCAATCATTATTTCCTTTGGCAACAACAACAAAAACTAATTAAAGTTGATGTGCAAAACAATGAATATAATAAGCAGAAGGTGACTCTTGCACTCAAATCACATGTAGGATCGATATGCACTAATATAGCAATCAGAGGGGGTGGGGGGGGGGGGTTGAATGATTGCGCGGAAGCTAAAACAATTTTTTATTGATTCTCAAAACACCCCTAAACAAATTATAAAAAGCTGCTTCGATTTCAGCAAAAACAGACTGACACACGTTAACTAAAACAGCAATTTCCAAAGATTCAACCGTTGGATTGATGTGAAATTTTAACTGTAAAAACTAGATTCAATTTCGAAACTAATCCAACAAGAATCAGCTCAATCGGATCTACGGATCTAAAGTTATGACCTTCATAACCACAAACTTGGTTTTTTTTTTTTGCATATGGACTGTATTGGGCTGAATCTACAGGGTATGCCGTGGCCCACCTGGCATACCCTGTAGATCCACCCCTGACTGATAGGTGGATGCAGATTCAAATCTGTTCTTTGTTTATCCGTTTGAATGTTTGATGAAGTCTCATTGCAATGCCCACGTGACGTGTCCAGGCTTCAAATACTCTGCTGCATCCGTAATATCAAGTTTCAAGCTCTGCTTTTGATTCTAGAAATTTTTATCAACTGAAATGATATAATTATTGCACTACTATGTTTTGCATCCAACATAAAATTGTTGTGAATTGTTTTTTAAACCAAAATTATAGTTGACCATACGTGGATTCAATATCCCTGCACAAATAAGTGTGTTCTGTCTCTTAACACTCCTGCACAATTAAGTGTGCTTACTTTTCTTAACGTGTTATTCATACTGGCTCATATGGCAATTGGCAAACTTCTTGCAAGGTTTGACACCTTGACTGCATTAGTTTGACTATCGAGTAGGTTATTAGATTGCTGAAGTAGGTCCGTCTCATCCTTTGAATCATTTGACAGGAGCAATCAACAAAGCCTGTGAATGGTGTCCCAACACCTTCAGAGGTGAATGCTAAAGTCCCTGCTCCAGATTCTAGTCCAAATGCTGCAGTACCCCGACCAAATAAAGTCAACATAGAGAGCAAAAGCCCTAGTCCTGTGGAACAAACCACTGCCTGTAATGTAGACAAAGGCGGATTAGCACAGAAGGAAGGGCCAGGACCAGGGCCAGGAACTGCTCGTTCTTCCCCAGGACCTGTCAAGAGAAAAACAACTTCTGTTGGTCCAAAGATTAAACGATTCCGAATGGATAATGAGGAATCCATGGAATTGAAGATAACATGGGAGGAAGCTCAAGAATTGCTACGCCCTCCTCTTAAGGCCCCTTCAATTGTTATTGTTGATGGTCATGAGTTTGAGGAATATGAGGTATGTCATGCATTTCAACGTTTCACTTCTTGGTCTTGTGAAGTTGTGATATCTATTATATATTTTGTTATGTGTCTGTCCGCACATTCACTCTCTTATATGGCACAATACTAGCTTGCCAGTGAACCTCAGCACATGGTTCTGAGCATACTATCAACTTATTTATACCCTATTTGTTTTGACATGTATTCTTAGTAAAGAAAAGATGAAAACATATGTTTTTCTATATTGATATCCCATGCTTTTCAGGAGCCACCAATTCTTGGGAGGAGGACATATTTTGTGACCGACCAATTAGGGTAACGTTTTTGAACTGGAAAATTCTGTCATGTGCATGTGTTATGTGTGTGGAGAAGAACGCAAATAAAACTTTCCTCTTGTTGAAACTAGTGCTTATCCCCGCAATTGCTCAACGTACTTATCTAGTTACCTATCTTTGATTATCTGTTTCTTTCTGTGTGTTAAATTTTTAGTTCTGTAAATGTGTAATGATTTATCTCAATGCTCCTATCTATGAGTGATGAGATGACACTGCCATACCCTAGGGCCTAGGCTACCATAACAATTTAAATTCTCTTGAGTTCCATCTGTAGGATTCCTAGCCATTTTAACATTGAGAGTACAGTAGCCTCTTTTCCACTTGCTTCTAAATGTCATATTTTTTATCAGTGAAAATCATCAATGGGCCCAGTGCGAGGATTGCTCCAAGTGGCGGAAACTGCCAGTAGTCGCCCTTTTGCCTTCTAAGTGGACCTGCTCTGACAATAAATGGGATCCTGAAAGGTGACTTACTGTTTAATGTTGCTGATTGCTTCTTTGTGAATATACCTGTTCTGGCAAGAAATCTCATCACAAAAGTGACGGCTAATATTTTTTCCAAAATAAATTCTATTGGTCGTACTAATGATCCACCCATCTACATGTGTAATCAAAACATAGAAGAAAAACTCAAAGACTGAGCCACTGATGTTTTTTATTCTTGATGGTGTGAAACTTAAGATTAGCTTCATAAGAAGAAGAAATATCCCTGAAGCCAATCCTCTCTGGGCATAGATGAGCCGCCTAATAGCTATGCAGAACACCACATATAGTAGTGTTTACTAAATTAAAGCATACATAGTCACAAAAGCTACTGAACACAAAACAGAATCTATTTTCGTGCCACAAGTAACTGGCCAAAATCTTGCCAATTCAAGAATATTTTGTCTCTAATTATTTTGAAATGGTTTGCTCATTATTATATTTTAGCCATTCAGCTAATTGTTAATGCTTTTGTCTCTAGGACTTCTTGCGCATCTGCACAAGAGATAAGTATGGAGGAGCTTACAGAATTGATTCCTATAAAAGCTGGTATGACACACGGCACATGCCTTTTTAAAGTTTACCCATGCTTATGCAGAAGTTGGATTTTTATTAGTAGTTCTTTCCCAATAGAAATGCTGAAGATGAATTTCAGAAGGAAAAAAGTTGAGAGATCCACTATGAACAACTAGGTTGCATAGAGCTATGAGCTACATGCCGCAAAGCCTACAAAAGTACAATCTGAGGTACGGAGGAGGATCGATTGATGTCTATCATTACCAATAGCTGGATGTGCCAAAGAAACATCGTAGTCTTAGTATATGGTATAGTGAGGTACTTGGCAGCGTTAAAAGAAAACTCACGCTCATTCAGTGTTTTTAGGAAATGAGATGTTGAAGCAATAGTAACCCCACCTATCGCCCTCCCATCTTGTGGGGCCCTCACACAGCACTTTTTCAGTTTTTGGGTTTACATGTTTCTCTTTTTATGGTATGAATATTAAGACTGCGAGAACCATGCTTTACATAAGATTAGTTAATGCATTCTCAAAGTGGTCCCTGTTTGTGATTATCCTGTGTTAGAAACTCTTGTTGAAGCGTTTAGTATGTTGGAGGTAACATTGACCCGTGCAATGAGCTATAACTGCATCGAATGGCCTGGTTTAGTTACTGTAGTCAAGCGTTTACAATCCATGTTTTGTGGATTTTGGACTTCTTAGTTGAGGTACATCCATGAGAGCTTTTGCTGAATTGACATTGCAGGTGCTGCAAAAAAATCAAAAGCCAAGATAGAAACTGACAGTATTGAAGTTTCAGATGGGCTGGACACGCTGGCAAACCTTGCAATTCTTGGTGAAGGTGAATCTCTCCCTTCCCAGCCAACTACGAGACACCCCCGCCATCGCCCTGGCTGCTCATGCATTGTCTGCATTCAACCTCCGAGTGGGAAGGGCCCAAAGCACAAGCAGACGTGCACCTGCAATGTCTGTATGACAGTGCGCCGCCGTTTCAGGACACTCATGCTTCGACGCGAGAAGCGCCAGTCTGTGAAAGACTCTGAGGCACCTCGCAGGAAAGAACCAGGTCAGTCCAGTGAGTCGATTCCACAAACTGGATCCGGCCCTCTGCCGGCCAGTACCTGCATAACTAGCTCTACCCAGAAAGCAGAGACAAGCGCCGATGGTCCTGAAGATATGGCCGCTGAGCATAGGATGACCTCCTCTCCAATCAAGAACCAGATTGACCTGAACATCCAGCCCGAGCGGGAAGACGAGCAGTCACCGAAATCTGATGCAGTAGGTGCGATGAGACTCGTCCGAGACAATCCAACTTAGGGTGGCTTGCGTTGCGTGAGCCGGGTTGTTCATCATACTGGCCAAAGTGGTCATAGATAACCGATGAAAAATGTATACCGATGGGAGAAATGCGACATGCAGAGTTGTAGTGTAGGTGTTACCTTCCATACCAAAGATCCAGTCTCATGTTGCGGGACAGGTTCCCGCTGTTAATGTTATCGTGTATACCATAGATTCAGGCGTTGGTGTTGTAGGACCCCCCGTTGGTGTTGGATGCCCTGTATGTATTGTAAGAGCAGCGTTCTTCGGCGGCATGTAAGCAGGGAAATTATTCATGTATCGAATCCACCCCGTGCTAGGAAAAGGATTATGCTGCTGTTTTCTGTATGTTTCTGTATGCATATGGCGTGTTTTTATGTGATAAACCGTTGCTATCCAGTTTATCCTAACACAAATAGAATCTGTCTTTAATTGAAATATACATGGCAAGCCAGCATAAATCACTGTCCCATGCACAACATCGGCGGATACAATCCACCAAAGCAAGCCGAGCTCTCCTTCCATAATCTTATCGTGTATCATTCCATATAGATATGCACCCTTCCATCTAGGGAAACGCATCGGCGCTGGTGGTGGCCAGGGTTCACGTTATCGATACCGCGATTTTCGGATGAACAGTAAAATTTGATAATCGCAAAAATCGAGCCAAAAATCGCATAAATTCAAAAATCAGATTTTTTTTGAAAAAAAAAATCAAATATCGTGGAAAATCGATGATTATCGTGGAAAATCGACAGCCATGTTGAACTTTTTTGTGCGGTCGACTTTTGTAGCGATTTTCGATGATATTTGACGATAATCGCTCGATATGTCTCGATAATCGCGATATTTGCGTCATATAAATTTTTTTGAATTTTTGAATTTTTTGAATTTTCTCTGTTTACCGATCGGTAAACCATTTCGCCCCGCGTCGATAAGGGTGATAATCGCGATTTTCGCACGATTATCGTCGAAAATGTGAACCCTGGTGGTGGCTCATTGGTTCCACCTCTTTCTACCTTGCAGCGTAGCTTCGTGATGGGGCAACCAGGGGTTCAAAAACCGGCGAGATTTTGTTTTTTTCGGCTGAGATTTCGCTTTTCGGCCATGGACGAAATGTGAAATTACGACCGGATAAAAACACCTAAAAAATTCAAATTTGCTACAGTGCTCTCGGATTTTTCGGCGAGATTTCGCTTAAATCGCTCGAAATCTCGGTTTGAATCGCCGAAATATGCACATTTTTTACCGGATCTTGTGTATTTTTTTTATAGAGCATTCTAATTCCATCTACGATCAACACACACGTAGAAAAAAGTGAAAAAATGTAAAAAAAATTAGCTTAAAGTGTGATTTGAACCCCAGGCCATGAGAGTCACGGTAAAGCCTTATCTTCATGCCACTAACCAACCTAGCTGAGCATATCTTCTGCTTAGCATGGGGTAGAAAGCTTTATAGCCTAGATACACTAGATGTTGATGAAAAAACAAAAGCAACCAACCTTCTCCTCACGGGTAGAGTCTCGACAAAACCACATATCTCTCTATTATAAAGGGAAACACTGATATTGCTCTTCTCCGGCCAATCTCCGGCCAAATCCGGCCATCCCCGGTCATCTTTGCGTCGCATCTCGGCGCTTAATAGCGAGATCTCGGCTCTGTTCAGAGAAATCTCGGGTAAGGAAACCGAAATCTCGGTTTATTTTGTGAGAATATGCTCCCTGTTTTGAGTGAAAAATACTCTGTTTTTAGTGAAAAACTTCAAATCCTACTGTAGGAGAGCTTTGAATGTCAGTATATTATGCTAATGGTGGTAGAAAAAGAGAAAAAACTATTTACTGATGCCTTCATTCTTGGTCATCTTGCATGATCCTAGCAATTTTTTGGAAATTACGAGCATGTTAAGGAATGACTAGGAGATATTATGCAGTAAACAGGAGGATGAGTACTTATGTCTTTAGAATAGAACTAATCTGTTCATAGAGCCAAATATACAATCATAAATTAAAATGATTAGCTCAAGATGATTAGAATAGAACTAATCAGTTCTTATGATTAGCATATACTACAGGTTGAGTGATACCAGGAGGATGAGTACTTATGTCTTAATTTATGATTGTATATTTGGCTATAATATTGCTCTATAATCAGTTCTTATGATTAGCATATACTCCAACTTTTCTGTTAAAATATTGCTCTATAATACATAGGAACATATATAAAACTTTTCAAATGATTTGAAGTTCATTTGTTACATTTTGAAAAATCAAAAACTGATTTTACATACAGTTTTTATGACGACTTTACAACTGTTAGATTTTTTAAAAATTCCTCATGCTTGATCATCATCTCAAATTTTTATGGGAACATTAGTGATGTGTCAGGACCATCCAAAAAAAATTCAAAAATTTCTGACGTGTTTTGAACCATTTTTCAGTGGTTCAATGTGGACCGAGATCTCGGTGATTTCGGTCGAGACCTCGGATTTCCCGGTTAAAAAAAAAAAATCAGATTTGAAATTTGGTTTTTGTATTTCGTCCGAATTTTGTCCGAAATTTTCTAATCTCACTGAGATTTCGGACACATCCGAGATTTAACCCAAAACGAGATTTGGAACCTTGCAACTACTCTGCCGGCGGAGCTTCTGCCTCTCCGGTCTCCACCAGCACAGCTTTTCCGAGGACGGTTGGAGGAGGGAGAGAGGACGCGGAGTATGACGATGGGCGGCACGGCGAAGACTAGGATGGGCTTTAGGTGTGAGCAACGGAGTTGGAAAAGGATGGCGGTGGAGAGGGACGTGCAGAAAGTGGCGGCGGCGGTGCGGCAAGGTGTTGCCGGCCGTGGGAGGTGCAGCGGATTAACACTTACGAGGGTGCCCGAACGGTGAACCAGTATGCATGCTAGCCGATTAGTTGGGAATCACCGATCACGCCTTCAATGGCACTCTGATAGTTTAGTACCGTATCGATGTCCAATCAATACGGATAGATATACCACCATGTCCAATATAGATACAATACAGATATACCGCTCGACAGTTTTAATGTTTGATACGTCTTTGACACTGACACGTATACGATACATATAATAGCCCGTTAGCCATCTAAAGAGCAACCCTTAGCCAACGAAGAAGAGCAAATTATCAACATTAAGGCTCTATTGTGAAACTATTTTAACATTCTAGATGCCGGTAATCTGTTTAGAAAAAAAATGTGAAATAGAGATGTAAGAATTGCTAGTGAACAAGTGTTAAGTGTTAAAGTGTATTTACTAAATATTACTAATGGTAATCGAAAAATATATTCTAAGATCTATCTATTTTTGTTTCATGCTCAGCTTAGAAATGAAATTACAAAGACCGCTCAAAATAGGAATATGTATACCAGAAATACTGATGTGACCATGCGAGGTAGGGATGTGATCGGATCGGATACGGTCGAATATCGTCCTATTCGTATCCGTATCCGTTTTTTTATCGAATCTGTAATCGAATCTGAATAGTCTTTGAATCTGAATCGAATACGAATTATACAGGATAATATCGGTTACGAATACAAATCAAATACGAATCGGAATCAACATGGATACGAATAATATTAGTCGGATATTTTAAAATCCAATTTCAGTTTTTTTTTCCAAAATCGGTCCAAATTTAAATTCAAAATTAGGAATTTTAAAAAATAAGAAAATGTCAAAAAATACAAAATTTGTGCACGAATATTATTAAATTAGTACAAATTCAAAATTTCTAAATTTAAATTGAAAATTAGGAGAAAGATCAATAAAAAATTTGAGAATTTCATTTAAATTTCAACTGTTATTTAAAAATAAATTACATTTAAATTTTATTTTTAATGCACCATCAAATTTATTTAATCTACTATGAAAACTACTCAAATTTATAAGTAGTGGTCTCTAGTGGATAGTGATAGTCTAATAGACCTTCAGTGTCAAGTTCGTCATTGATGAATGATGATCGTCTGAACTCAACAATTGGCAAACATCAAACATAATCATTCTTTAGAAGAAAACATAACCAATTAGCCACATAGACATCACTACATAGCATAAGTACATATGAGTATATGACATCCACGTCTGGTCATCCATATTCCACAAACCACAATTCCACATGTATTTAACCTTGCAGCAGTTACATGTTGTCATTGTATCATCTCTGATCTCATAGACATGGTTCAAGTTATGTCATATTCGGATATTATCTGAACAAAAACTCGAATATTCCGTATCCGTCGGATAATCAGTGTTCCATATCCGTATCCTTCGGATAATCAGTGTTCCATATCCGTATCCTTCGGATAATCAGTGTTCCATATCTGTATCCGTATCCATACAAATTATCTGTATCAATATCCTTATCCGAGAAATCAACTGGATATCCGTGAAACTATCCAAATTATCATCCAAATCAATTCGGTCGGTCGGTCGAAAACTATCCGTACCAGTTCCATCCCTAATGCGAGTCTACCCAAATACTGAAAACTGCAGATTGAGCAAGGAGCCAACGAAATGCGATGAAACAGCTCAGTAAGCAGATATTAATAATTTGGGATTTGATCATCTTCCGAATGTTTTTATTTGCTGAAACATCCAAATCTAAAAGCATTAGATCATTTTTGAGATTCAGGAACATCGATTACATGATGATCATATAATTTGATCTAACGGTTGGATTAGATCCAAAATTTAAATATTATATAAGACAAAAACAACCGAAAGATTTCCATACCTAATAATTTAAATATTTAAGGGTTTTGATAAGTTTTATCCGGATGTTTTCTTTAGCAACCATCATTTAAATTCTGAACCATTGGATTTGCTTTCAGATCGATGTACATCCCCTGAATTTGAGGTGAGTTGATCCTACGGATGTGTGTTTTAATCGTACGGTCCAAAGTTTAGATGATTTTTTAGGATAAAAACATCCGAATGATACCTATACACTCCCAATATTTAATACACATGCCCCCAAAAGAAACTGGGCCTGAGGGCCTCCAAGGCCCTCACTAATCTGTATCATGATCCACAACCCCCCTATCAACTCTGTTGTTTCTTGTGCAAAACTATCACTGTCACCTCCTTGATTGACAAAACAAAAACTATTTCTTACACAGAAGAAACAAAAACCAAAGCCAAAAACGAACACCGAACAAAAAGGGAAGTAGTACTTCGATTTCTTGCGCGATTCCCGTTTTGAGTTCTTGCGACTCACTTCAGATTGCTGGCCCTGCCGACCATGTCGTTGTAGTGCTTGAGCGACTCCTGCCGCTGCAGCCGCATCTCCATGTTGAACTTATTGATGAAGGCCTCCACCCGCCGGTTCAGCTCGTCCTGCCCCAGCGACGGTTCGCGGCGCACCTTCCTCCCTCCTCCTCCTCCCCCCGCACCGTCGTTGAACGTCTCCGCCTTCCGCATCGTCGCCGGGGGCACCGCCTCCTCGCCGCCGCCGGAAGGGCGGCGGCCGGGGCGGGTCTCCCAGGTGTCCGACTTCTTGAGGTGCCGCGCCAGCGGCGGCGCCCGCCCCTCCGTGATGGCCTTCCACGTGCTCTCCAGCGTCTCCTCCGTCCGCGGCCGCGCCACCCGCAGCGCCCTGCTCCCTGCAGCAGCATGCCCAACCCACCATTGGTATCGAACAAAACATCACTGGATTTCTTGCTAGAATTCACTCAATTCAGCAAATACGCTAAGAATTGGCAAGGTCAGCGGGAAATAATGGCGAGTTGTTGCTTAGTCTTAACGATTGGGTGGTGTAGTGTTGTTACCTTCAGGGCTGGGCTTGGCCGCCTTCCTGGCGAACCTCGCCGACACCAGCGGCTTCTCCCTCGAGTTGGTAAGGTCCGCGAACGGCGCCACCACGTTCTCTACATCCGCCTCCGTGCCCCTCCGCCGCGGCCTCCATGCCGACCTCAAAATCGAAAACTCCTCCTCGTCCTCAACCTCCGGCGCCGCCGCCACGGGCACGGGCACGGGCACGGGAGCCTGCAACCCCGGGACCGGGACGGGCACCGCCGTCGTCATCGCCACCGCAGGCACAGGCACCGACACCGGCACTGGAGCTGGCTCCGACTCCTCCGCGGCGGCGGCGGCGGCGTGGGGGGTCGACTGACGGTTAGGCTGGAAGCACGAGGACGCGGCTATGGAGATGATGATGGCGTTGATGACAAGATACAGATACGGCGGCGTGAGCCACGTTGCCGCCGCTGCCTGCGCGCGCGGCAGCTCTTCCGCCACGAACCCCGCCGCCGCCGGCCCCACGAACCGCACCACCGCCGCCACCAGCACCGCCGCCGCAGCCGCCTTCACCGTCCGCGCGTACCCCATATCCCCACACCCTCCTCCTCACTCGCCGTCCGAGCAGTTCCAGCTCCCCAACCCAAGCGAATCCCCTTTCGACCGTTTCCTTCCCCTGCCGTGCGGTGCGTGCAGCGAAACGGGAGGCAAGCAAGGAGAGGAGGGCGCAGCCAGACGCTCATTTATAGCGCCAGCCAACGAGCGGTTGGCCTGGGTTTTCTTCTGCGAAGACATGCTGGCACGTGAGCCGTCGGATGCGGCTTCCGACGGCGGGAGACGCACGGGAGGCTCTAGTGCACGGTTTTCTTCATTGGATAAGTCTAGTATAGATCCGATCAGGGATTAATGGTGTGGCTCGCCGCTCGTGTGACCGCGGGGACGCCCCGGTGTCCTTGGCCGGTGCTGACAACTGGCCGTCGACCGTCCCAAATTCCAATTGCTCGGTGCACATACAGCGGTTAGTAAAAGATTTTGTGACTGGGTTTTTTCATTCCGTGTAATTTTGCTACATTTCATATTGACCGGTCGTTTTTTAGCGTAGTTGCTGAACAATTGTAGCACCGTGATCTGACATCCAGTACAAAGCGTTCGTTTGTACCTGCCATGTGGGCTCATTAGTGTGAATGTGTGATGCATGTTCCCTGCCCCCGGAGATAATAAAGGTTGATGAGAGAGAGAGAGAGAGAGAGAGAGAGAGAGAGAGAGAGAGAGAGGGGGGGAGGGTGTGATGGATGTTAGGAAACGGATTCGTATCCTGTTAGGAAACGGATTCGTATCCGATATGGACTCTTCCTTATCTCTAAGCAGAACCGCTATAAATAGGAGGCAGGGGGTCACCCCATTGTACACAAGCAATGAGAATAATAAAGCGAGCGATTCCTCCTCATATTGTGTCTCTCTCCCTCTCTCTCTATTCTCCAGTTTAGATCTATTAGGCAACCCCGGACTATTCGATAGCGAGGTTGTCTAACACGTTATCAGCACGAAGCTCTACCGGAGAAAGATGTATTAGAGGAATCGGGATGATGAGGCTTAGAGAAGTGCATATTTCAGGGGGAGATTTTTCACATACTCCTACATAAATCTCAAACATGAAGTTTGAGTACCCAACGTAAATCTTGAAGATTAACATTGAAGTTTGGGTGGATTGTACTCTTTTCCTTAAGTAAGTTTTTCATTGAAGTTTTCTTACATAAGGTTTTGATGAAGCAATCAGTGCAACACAGCGTGTGCTATGTACTCTTTCTCCAATTATTTTTCCCTGGGTTTTTATGGAGTTTTAATGAGGCATATGCATCTCGCGATGAAGAGTCAAGGGGAGTGTTAGGAAGCGGATTAGTATCTGTTAGGAAACGGATTCGTATCCGATATGGACTCTTCCTTATCTCTAAGCAGAACCGCTATAAATAGGAGGCAGGGGGTCACCCCATTGTACACAAGCAATGAGAATAATAAAGCAGAGCAGTTCCTCCTCATATTGTGTCTCTCTCCCTCTCTCTCTATTCTCCAGTTTAGATCTATTAGGCAACCCCGGACTATTCGATAGCGAGGTTGTCTAACAATGGAGACTTGGAGAGCTCAAACGGTCAAAAAAAGAACCGTTGGATGCGGGCGCGGGGCCCGCCCCACCCGCCTTCCCGACCCCCGTCTTCTGTGGCACTGCGGCGCTGCCACGGAGGCCACCCTCGGGACTCCGCCATCCACTTTGTTGTAAAACAAGTCGTTCCCTACGTCGAACACGGCAATCAACAAGAACACAAAGAACACACGAATGAAGAACACAAGATATAGGTGGAACTCTCTCTTCTTTATTGATCAATTGTGTGTTGATACAATGAGAGGCATCCAGTATTTATAGAAGAGGTATTAGGGATTTGCCCACATATTAGAGATAGACTCCTAACCGTATACGGTTAGAGTTATTATCTCGTAACACTTCCCCTTGGGCAAATACCGCGTAATGCATATGTCTCGTTAAAAACTCCACTCAAAAACCCAGTTGGAAAAAAGAGATGGAGAAAAGAGTACATCGCATTCGCTCCTTATGTTGCATTTGTTGCCTCATTAAAAACCTTTATGTGAGAATCATCAGGAAAACTCACAAAGGAAAAAAAGAGTACAACTTATGATCTTCAGGATCATGCAAATGGATTATGGTTCAGGGGTTTACTTCCCCTGAACTATGCAAATCTCTAAGCCACCTCATTTCAATGCCATTAACATACCTTTGTAAGGTGGATTTGGCAAAGATTTTGTGAATTAATCTGCTAGATTTTCACATGACTTAGTTTGCATTATTTTTATCTCACCATTCTTCTGGAGTTCGTGAGGATAAAAGAACTTAGGAGCAATATGTTTCGTGATATTGCTCTTTACATAACCCAATTGCATTTGTGCAACACAAGCATCATTATCTTCATAGATAATAGTAGGGGTATTGACGGTATTCATACCATATGACTTCTGGACATGGTTGATTACCCATCTTAGCCAAACATATTCCCGTGAGGCTTCCTTTATAATCTCTGAGTGGCTGTACCACCACAGAGGAAAATAAAATCTATTCTGGGATTTCTTAATGAACGCACAGGAACATTATTCCTTCAGGGACCATATTCCTTCTTCAGGAGGAATTTACTAAGTCGATTGTACCACATCCTTATCGACTGTTTTTAAAACCGTATTCAGTGACCCAAATACATATGCGGTCACTACAATTATCAAGCTATCGAAAAGTTTAAGCTTGCTGCCATCAATATTAAATTTCGGAACGTCATTCCACTCATTTCAGGAGAACAGATTTCATCGTAATCGATGATGGGTCTCTGCTAAAACCCTTGTGCTACAAGCCTCGCTTTATATCTCACCACCTGGATATTTTCATATCTCTTCAGGATGAAAAATCCATTTGATCCTACAGGGAATATTTCAGAAATGTTACATCCAACAGGACCAAGAACTTTCCTCTCATTAAGCGAGCGCTACCTCAATTGCTTTTTCAGGTGAACCTAGATGAGCGCTTCTGGCACTCTGCCATGGACTTCGGTTCTGGATCCAAATTTTAGCAATTTTTAGAGGCAAAATATGTCGACAATTGTAGTCTTTCTTCATATATAATTCTCCTGCATCACTCCAGGGATGTCTCTTTATCAATTTCTTCCAACTTCTCGTGATTTCCCATAACGATGAAGTCTGGGTGTTCCGACTTCCCAGCATTGGATTGTGCGCACAAATATACGCTGGGGTTATCATCTTCAGGATGGATCACTTCAGGGATGTTACCATCTTCTAGATGGCTCACTTCAGGGATTTTCTCAACATCAGGTTGAGCTTCTTCCACTATCATGGGTAGTATTCTCATTTATTTTGGTTCTCCTTTTCTGCGGACGTCTCGGCGGAATTGAGTCCCGTCCACCTGGAGGCCTCCCCCTCATTTTACCATGAGGGTCAAGAGTGGGTTCAATATTGTCGGCGTATTTTACACCAGGGTCCCCACTCCCCCGCAATAAAAGAGACCGCCAGGCGGGCAGGGTGCGTCCGGGCACACCGCCACGGCGAGCAGCAACTCCCCAGCATGGTCGCCCAGTGGACAGGTGGCGATCAGGCCACACCACTGGGCGCCCAGGAAGGTGGTCGCCAGGACGAGGTGGCGATCGAGCCACGCCCTGAAGCGACCCGGCAAGGTGGTCGCCAGGTGGACATGTGGCGGTCGAGCCACGCCCTAAGCGACGGCGAGGTGGTCGCCCAGTGGACAGGTGGCGATCAGGCCACACCACTGGGCGCCCAGGAAGGTGGTCGCCCAGCAGACAGGTGGTGATCAGGCCACACCACTGAGCGCCCAGCAAGGTGGTCGCCCAGAAGACACGTGGCATGCAGGCCACTCCTGGCGTCCACCCCTGAGGCTACAGCGCCCAGATCAAGGACATTTAATGCGAATCGTGCGCATTAAATGCAAAGCATGGAAGATACAGTATGGCGGCGTGTCTTCCCCAGGCGTGCATTAATTACGTGTGACATCACATGGCGCCTCACCCCCGGCCAGGCAGGTGGCGTTGGCAGACGTGGGGCCCGAGGCGGGGGTGTGACGGCTGTGGCAGATGTTACTGGGATGTAAGAGCAGTGACAGGCGCATTAAATGCGCCCGTGGCAGTGTAATGAGTGTGCTTTGCCGTGTAAGCCTCCCATGTGCCCCCGGGAGCCCAAGTATAAAAGGGGGCCGGGGTGCATGGGAGAAGGGGTTCGATCCATGGTTAGTAGATTTCATCCTCTCAAGTTAGTACACAAGCAATACCAAGAAAAGCAGGACTAGGAACTAGGGCTATTACTCTCCGGAGGGCCCGAACCTGGGAAAAGAGTTCTTGCGCCCCCTTGTTCCCCTGAGCTTCCCGGTACTCCGGTCATCTTCTTCCTTTCCCCGACAATTGCCCCAAAAGCCCCCCGTCTGAACCTTATAAGCACCCGATTCGGAGGTGCCTGTTGGCTAATCTGGCACAAAGTGGCGCGCCAGGTAGGGGCTATTGGTGGTTAGATTGCCCTCTTCCTTCCTTCTCCAGCTCGAAGCTCAGCAGAAGTAGGGGCGCTTGTCTGCATGGCGGAGTCGCACTCCAAGCGCAGCAATCTGCCCGAGGAAAGCGGCGCCCGTAGCCGATCCCGGCGTTCGGGGAGGGAGCCGGGCCACCCGGGTCCCTCCGCTTCGGGAGGGGCGCGCATGGCTCCTACGCCCGGGGGTCAGCCCGTCCAACGGCGCTTGGCGCTGGGGGACGACACCCCCGCGCGAAGCCTTCATGCGGCCCGGCTGCTTCTCGATCATCCCCCAGTAACGCTGGGGGGGACACCCCAGCCACTCCATGGCTGCGGGATATTGTCCACCTGGTCGATGCCGCACAACAAAGAGTTGAAGCGGCCCACCGGGCTTCCTACTATGGCGGCAAAGCGGCGCACAAGAATCGACGCCAAGCAGCTTCCAGCCGCCACACGATTTCTCCCGGTATCAAGGGCCGGGACAAGGGGAAGGGAGTCCTGGTTGCAGCCCCCTCCGTTATAGGGGGACGTGCACGTGACTCCGCTTCTTCTCGCGGTCCCCCCGAGTCAAGGGGGAATCGCGAAGATCTCAGATCGCGCTTGGACGAGAGGCAGCTCCAGCACGACGGTGACCTACGCCATGTTCTCAGGGGGCATCGCGAGAACGCGCAGCGGCGCGCCAATCCCCAGATATCCGCCGGGCGACAGGGGGCTTCCCCCTCGGACTCCGGGGAGAGCGCAGGGTCGCACTCCTCGTCCTCTCCTCAGGATCGAGGGGCTGGCGAACAACGCTGCTCCCCCTACAACGTTGGATGCCAGGCGTTCTCTCTCCGCCTCTGGCAAACCGCGTGGCCGAAGAGATTCCGCCCGGCCTCCATCGAGAAATACGACGGCACCACCAACCCGGAGGAGTTCCTGCAAATCTACACCACGGTGGTGCGTGCGGCGGGAGGGTCCGAGAAGGTTATGGCCAACTACCTCCCGACGTCGCTGACGGGCTCTGCCCGGTCTTGGCTACTCAACCTCCCGCGAGGCTCCGTGCACTCGTGGGAGGAGCTGTGCGACATTTTCGTCGCCAACTTTCAGGGCTCCTACGCTCAGCCGGGCGTGGAGGATGACCTCCACGCTCTGGAGCAGGCAGAGGGGGAGTCCCTGAGAGAGTTCATCCGGCGGTTTAGCCACTGCCGTAATACGATCCCCCGGATCTCTGAGCAGTCGGTGATTATCGCTTTCCGAAGGGGGGTCCGGGACCAGAAGATGCGGGAGAAGATGGCTACCCGCCTCATCTCGACCACTTCCGAGTTGTTCTCCCTGGCGCACAAGTGCGCCAGGGTGGCTGAGGCCCGGAAGAGTGCGACAAGGCCTACCGACACTGACGACGCCGGCACCTCGAAGTCCTCCGACCGCAAGAAGAAGAAGAAGAAGAAGCGAAAGGAGGCCACCGCTAGGGAAGTCCTGGTTGTCGAACCAGAGACCAAATCCCGGCGTCGCGATGATCAGGACCGGAGAGATGAGCGCCGAGACCGGCACGGCGACCGCAGGAACCGCCGCTCGCCGCATCGCGAAGACGATGGGGGCAAGCCCTACTGCCCCATCCATCGCACGAGTGGACACGACTTGGAGGACTACCAAGTTGTGTCCAAGCTGGTAGACATGCGACTCAAGAAGCGCCGCGAGAAAGACCACGGAGAAGACGACGACGAAGACTCAGCTCCATTGGCCTTCCAACAGGCGGAGCACACTGTGGCGTTCATCCACGGGGGCTCAGCCACTTACTCATCGAACTCGCAGTACAAGCGGGATCTGAGGCAGGTCTGCGCCACCGTATCGCCCTTCCTGGGCGAGTAGGTCGCTGAAGTGGTCGAGCAACCGATCACTTTCAGCCGGGCCGACCACCCGGAGAACGTTTCCGGCCCAAACCATTTGCCGATCGTGGTCTCTCCCACGGTTCGCAACGCGAAGCTCGGGCGGGTCCTCGTTGATGGGGGTAGCGCCATCAACTGCCGCCAATTGGGGCGTACCAAGCGCTCCAGTATCAGATGAGGAGCTGCGCTCGCCCCACTCTTCTCTGAGTCACCCCGGTGGGCCTCTTGCCCTGGGGCAGTCCGGTTACTGTTACGCTCGAAAGTGCGGAAAACTTCCGGACGGAGCCGGGTCGACTTTGAGGTCGCCGACTTCGACCTCCGCATAACGCCCGCTTGGTCGTCCGGCCTTGGTCAAGTTCATGGTGGTCGCTCACTACGCCTACATGCTGGTGAAGATTCCCGGGCCTGGAGGTCCAATTACGGTGAAGGTGGATAGATCGGAAGCCTGCGTCTCGCCAGCGGTACCGCAGGACTGGCCGGCGCCACGCTTTCGGCGCGATAAGGACGACAGCCCGAGCTCCCCTTCGGTCAGGACCCGCGCACCGCCCAGACCTTCGGGCGAGGCAAAGGCGGTCCCCGTGGGCGAGGACGGCTCGGGCAAGGTCGTCAAGATCGGCACCGACCTCAGCGCCAAATAGGAAGGCGCGCTCGTCACCTTCCTCCGGTCTAATCTGGATGTGTTCGCCTGGGAACCATCAGAAATGACCGGGGTCCCTAGGGAGGTGATCGAGCACCGATTGGCAACGCTCCCTGGAGCGCACTTGCTCGACAAAGATCCGTGGCAGTGCCAGAGTGGCAGGACGCCATTCGGGACGAAGTGGAGAAGCTTTTGTCCGCCAAAATTGTGCGGGAGGCCACCTATCCGGAGTGGTTGGCCAACCCCGTGCTCGTAAAGAAGTCCAACGGGAAGTGGCGAATGTGCATCGACTTCACCGACCTAAATAAAGCCTGCCCCAAGGACCCGTACCCCCTGCCACGGATAGATATCGTCATCAACTCCACGGCAGGGTGTGAAGCCCTGTGTTTCCTCGACACCTACTCCGGGTATCATCAGATCAGTATGGCGTTGGAAGACGAAGAAAAAACCGCCTTTGTGACTCCTCTTGGTGTATACTGCTACGTCAGGATGCCCTTTGGGCTGAAGAACGCTGGTGCTACCTATCAGCGGGCCATGCACATTGTGTTTCGGCCCCAAATAGGGAGGAACCTCGAAGTGTATGTTGATGATCTGGTAGTAAAAACAAAAAAGGCCGATGAGCTTGTCTAGTACCTGGATGAGACCTTCTCCCGCCTCAGAAAATACTGTATAAAGTTGAATCCCGAGAAGTGCGTGTTTGGTGTCTCATCCGGGAAGCTACTCGGGTTCTTGGTCTCTAGCCGCGGGATCGAGGTCAACCCAGAGAAGATAGAAGCAATTGAGCGGATGCAGCCGCCCACCCGCCTCAAGCAACTGCAATGCTTGACTGGCCGGCTGGCCTCCCTTGGCCGGTTCATAGCTCGGCTAGGGGAGAAAAGCCTGCCGCTGTTCAAGCTGTTGAAGAAGACCAACTCGTTTGAATGGACCTCAGAAGCCCAGCAGGCATTCGAAGGCTTAAAGCAATACCTCTCCTCTCCCCCGGTGCTGGTCGCCCCCGAGTCGGGTGAACCACTACTGTTGTATGTGGCAGCCAGCCCCTCCGTAGTGAGCGCGGCGCTGGAGGCAGAGCGAGAAGGCGTCCAATGGCCGGTCTACTACGTCAGCAAGATGCTTCATGACGCAGAAACAAGATACCCTCAGGCTCAGAAGATGGTCTATGCTGTGGTGGTGGCGTCAAGGAAGTTGCGGCACTATTTTCAAGGGAGAGAGATCACAGTGGTCTCCTCTTACCCCCTGCGCGAGATCCTTCACAACCGAAGCGAGGGCCGTGACGCAAAGTGGTCCGTCGAGCCGGGGAGTTCGGTGTCAAGTTCGCCTCGCATCGCGATAAAGAGTCAAAGGCTGGCGGACTTCGTCGTCGAGTGGACTCCAGCTGAGTCCGAAGCCGATGAGGTCCCCGCACCCTCCCCCTGGACGCTCTTCTTCGACGGGTCCTTCAGGCTTGAAGGCGCGGGGGCTGGGGTTCTCCTGGTCTCTCCGACCGGGGACCTCTCAAATGCGTGGTCGTCCTCGACTTCAAGGCCACTAACAACGCTTGTCGCCAGTGCGAGAGGGCTTCTTGGTGGGCTCGGGCCGCAGCCATCGGTGTCCGGCGCCTGCAAGTAAAGGGCGACTCCCTGCTGGTCGTCAACCAGGCAAGGAAAGATTTCTCCTGTCCTGACCCCGTCATGGTGGCTTACTTGGTGGAGGTCAGGAAATTGGAAAGGCATTTCGAAGGGTTGGGGTATACTCACATCCCCCGGCGCGACAACCATCTGGCGGACGAGCTCACCCAGCTTGCCTCAACCAGATCTCCTGTGCCGGTCGGGGTCTTTGAAGAAAGGCTTCCGCGACCGTCCATCGCAGCCCCCGTTTCTGGCGGGGACGATGGTGATGCCGCTTCAGCCCTCGCCTCTGGAGGGAAAGTGGTTCCGGCGGAAACGCCCGGCCAGGCGGAGTACCCGGACGACCACCTCGTGGTCGCTGTGCTTGATCGGGAAGGCACTTGGATGGATCCGATCCTAGCCTACCTGCGGGATCAAGTGTGCCCCGACGATGATGCGTCAGCAGAGAAGGTAGCACGAAAGGCCAAGTGCTATACCCTGGTGGGCGGGGACTGCATCACGGGTAAGAACGGAATTCTTCTGAAGTGCATCACTCGGGAAGAGGGGAGCAGTTTGCTCTCGGATATCCATGGAGGCGTGTGCGGGAGCCATGTGTCCGGACGAACGATGGCGGGAAAAGCTTTCCGTTAAGGGTTCTATTGGCCAACCGCCCTCCAGGATGCCTGCGAGCTGGTGAGGAGATGTGAGGCGTGCCAGTTCCACGCTAAGCAGATCCACCAACCAGCCCAGGCCCTGCAAACTATCCCGCTCTCTTGGCCCTTCGCGGTCTAGGGGCTGGATATCCTGGGCCCGTTCGCGGGCCAGTGGGGCTACACCCACCTGTTCGTCGCCATCGACAAGTTCACTAAGTGGGTGGAAGCCGAGGCAGTAAGATCCATCACCGCCGCAACTGCGGTCAAGTTCATGCAAGGGATTTTCGTCCATTTTGGGGTCGCCAACCGCATCATCACCGACAACGGCACACAGTTCACCAGCGCGGCCTTCTTAGATTTCTGCGAAGAGATGGGCACCAAGGTCTGCTTTGCCTCGGTCGCCCACCCCAAGAGCAACGGTCAAGTCGAAGGGCCAACGCTACTGCGTGAAGGGCCTCAAGATGCGGGCATTCGATCGACTCCACAAGCGTGGGGCCCGATGGACTGAAGAGCTCCCGGTGGTGTTATGGTCACTTCGGACTACCCCTAGTCAGGCCACCGGGGAAACCCCTTTCTTCTGGTCTACGGCGCGGAAGTCGTTTCTCCCTTGAATCGAATCGAGATCACCACGCGTCGCTGCGTTCGTGGAAGAAGACCAGGATGATCTGCGTCGGAACGACGTCAACCTCCTGGAAGAAGCGCGAGATCGGGCGGCTCTGCGCGCTACAAGGTATCAGCAAAGTCTCAGGCGGTACCACGCCTCCCGGGTCAATGAGAGAACACTGGCAGCGGGCGATCTGGTCTTGCGAAGAATCCAGTCGCATGCCGGGTCGCATAAATCGCTCTCCAAAGGGAGGGACCCTTCAAAGTGGTCTCAGTCTCTCTCCCCGGGGCGGTCAGGCTGGCCACTGAAGACGGTGAAGAACTGGCGAACTCCCAGAATATAGAAAATCTGCGCAAGTTCTACCCTTGATCGGTTGTAAGTCCCAGGTTCTGTTCCCCGACCGGCCGGAGTGTGTCTTCCTCTCCGCCGCGGGTCGGGGGAGGCCTTCTGTTTGAAATTAAATACTCATTTTCCTTATCCAAAATAGTTGTTCTTCCTGCCCTCTTTTTGGTCTCTTGCCCATTTGTCGGCAAAGGTCTTGGCACTTACCTCTGGTACCCTGCAGCCCTGCAAAAACCCAATAGCAAAGGCGGAATCGCTAAGTGAGAGCGGCGTGCGGGAGTGGGTGATTGGATGGCTAGTTCAGCACGCTCCACAGCACGGTCATGACACTCTGGGTGTCCCTGTGGGAGTCGGTGACTTGAACACCATTGCCAAGAACCTAAGGTCCAGCCCCGCCTCACTAAGCGTTCGTTCCCTAGAGGCTATCTGGGAGGCAAAGTTTTGTTAAGGCAAGGGGTTCGAGAGAAGTGGTTCCCTGGCACAAGACCTTAAGTCTTTAAGCGTTTATGTGTTGGTTCGTGCGGAACCGGAAAGATTAGGGTAAAAGCGAACTCTAAGTGACATAGCGGGAAGCTTGTGCTTCCGTTCCATTTAAAAAAGTTTTGCATCTGAAGTCTTTACAGGCAAAAGCAAAAAAACTACACTACTGGGGGAGCTGGGGGGTCCTCCTCGTCCTCCGCTGCCGCCTCGGCAGCCGCCACGTCCTCAGCAACTGGGTCAACGTCCAGCTGAAGCGCCACGTCTTCTGCTACCGCCTCCATCTGGGGGTTCTCCATCGCCAACTAACGCGACAACTTTGCCGGGCGTCGTGGACCCGCTCCTCCGCCTGCGCCCAGTCGCCTTCAACCCCTTGAACAGCGGCCGCGTGATCGAAGTTGGCGTCGCGACTGGCGCAACAGGCCAGCACGTACTTCGCCATGGCCGCCGCAACTGTGCGCCCCTCCTGAGCGGACCGGGCGGCAAGGGCGACGGGCAGGTGCGTGAGGAAGTCTGCGGTTCGGCAAAGGCAGAATGCATAATTCTGCAGCTTCTCCTCCCGCGGATCCGGCTGCTCCAGCCCTAGTGGAGCAAGGCTGGCCACCGTCCGGTTGAAGGCGTGGCGCAGCATCCTGAGGGTGTCCGCCTCCGACTGGGCCCGGTCGACCCTCTCCGCCTCCAGCTCTGCGGAGAGCCTCTCGGCACTGCGGGTGCTTTGCTCCCGCTCCTGCCGCAGCTGCAGCTCTAGCCCCGCCCCCGTTCCCGCAAGTCTTCCGCCTCCTTACGGAGGCGGTTGACTTCGGCTCCAGCCTCCGTCAGCCGCTCCCTGCTTGTCGCCAGACGACTGCCGTCTTTGAGTAGAGCTCGCCAAGGGCCGCCATCGAGCGTCGCGTCTGCTGAAGAGCGAGGGGACGGAGGAGCTCCGGTAGGGACGGGCCGAGCGGGCCTAGGTCTGGCGCCCGATGGCGCGCCGACCACCTGGGGATCGCCCCTCCATCTCGCTCTCTGAGGCTCGGCGACCCGGGCGGCCTGACCCGGCAGCCGCGACGCATACTGATCGTCCCGGCTTGGGCGGCGGGGTCATCCGAGCAGAACCCTGGAAAAAGAGAAAAACAATGGTAAGACACGGCCGAAAGGACTTAACTTTCATATTGCATGTGCGTTTTGAATGAGTACCTAGGTGACGGCCTCGGGAATCGGGCACGCTTCGGGCGAGACCAGGCCTCGCTGTCTTTGTCGGTGCCGTCCCTAGCGGCCTAGGGACCGGCCAGTGGCGAGGAAGGATCGCCGCTGCTAGAGGCGGCGGCGGAGGAAGAATTGCCGCCGGCGGGCGCGTGGCGGCGGCGGCAGAGCGCTGGCCGGGCGGCCGAGGGCGGCAAATCGCTGCCCACCATCGGAGCCGGGCGAGGCGGAAGAAGAACCGCCCGAGGGTCCATTGTCACCGCCCCAGCGGGGGCGAGGGAGGACGAGGTCCCGCCGGTCGACGAACCCCCCGCCACCATTGAGGAGCCGGCCGCTGCAGCGGAAGAAGTTCCCGCGGCCACTGCGGAAGATCCCGCCCCAGCCGAACCCAGAAGGCGGGGCCTTTGGGAACGACCGTCGGCGGCATCATCGTCGTCTGGATGCCTGCGTCTCCCTTGGTCACCCCTCCCCTGACCACCGGCGGGAGGAGGGTCCCGGATTGTCAAGGGCGCCTGGCGTATCACAACAGGTGTGCCCATGGCGTCCATCGACGGCATGGAGCGGATTATCGCCGCGCGCTCCCCTGGTGATAACCGGCAGAGCGGAACCGCGCCCACCAGGAACGGCGGGACGGGGCTAAAAAAGCCCAGCTGCGCCATCCACCTGTCAATCACGTCGGCAGCCAAGTTCCCGGCGGCTGACAACAAAAAAAAGAGGAAGAAAAGAGGGAAGCCCCAGGAGATGAAGCTGCCACAAGACTGATTCAGCCAATAAAGAAGAAGGACAAGGGATGATCCAAGGTGAAGCGGGTTACCTCGGTGATACTCGGTCCGTCGCCAGGCCCATATCTTTGCCAGGCAGGCGGGACGCGACGCGAAGAGAGGGCACGACCTCCGGAGACGAAGTCCCAGATAACCATGGGCCTCGCTGGCCCGGCCGTCCGCATGGTCAACACGGGCTAGCATCGCTGGAGCTCGGGCGTCTCGCTCACTGGGCCCCAGTTGGGGTTCTTGACCGCCGAACTGCAGGAAGCTCCAGCACTTCAATGCCGCTGTCGTCCTCGACGTACAGCCACTCTTCGCGCCAATTCCTCCAACTGGACCGGCAGTCCAGTGGAATGTAGCGCGATACGGTCCCATCGCGGAGCCGCAGGTGGCAGCTCCCAGTGACAGGCGAATTGCCGCCCGCGGCGCGAAGGGTATAGAAGAAACGAAAAAGTAGGAGATTGGGTAACACTCCTACGAACATTTCGCAGAAGTGGGCGAAGGCAGAAAGGAGGATGACGGAGTTGGGGGGAAGATGGATGTGGTGAATGGCGTAGAAATTAAGAACGGAAAGATAAAAATCGGAAATCAAGCGGCAAGCAGTCGCTAAGTCGCCACGAAGAAAACCACTTCCCCGGGTCAGCAACGGGGCTCGACGGTCCCGGTGCGGACGTGGAGGGCGCCCGCGGTTATGTTCCGGGAGAACTTGGCGGCAACCTCCTCCTCGATGAACGAGGAGGGGAGAATAGGAGCCATCGGGCGCAGGAGAGTATCGAAGCGCATCGGAGAAGAAAAAGAAGAAAGAAGCTCTAAAGCGGGGAGGAAAAGCAGAGCAAGGAAAGTTAGAAGGAGGAAGAACCGCTCCCCCCTCGGTCAACCTCTTATAAGGCTGCGAGGGAAGGCTCGGCGGGAAAACCGAAAGGGCGCGGTGGTTCGCAAAAAGGAAGTTCAAAAGCCCCATTAAGAAGGCGCGTCCCAAGGGTCGTAAGGCGGCAACAGTGTATGAATAACTGCACAAACCGCCTTGAGAACCGGAAGAAGCCGGAAGGTCTCTCGAAGGCTGCGGGGCGTGTGGGCTTTTTAATGGCCCCACCCGGGAGACTAAGCGGTTCCCCGAGGGGCATTTAAAAGAGAGAAAAAGGAAGATGGTGTAGGATCGAAGTATACGAATATAGCAATCAGAGGGGGGGTGAATGATTGTGCGGAAGCTAAAACCAAATTCTTGATCTATTAAAAGTTCACCCCAAAACAGAACCAAATAATTGCCTCGTTTTCGACAAAAACAGAATGACATAGGTTCGGTAAAACACAAATTCCCGGAGATCCAACCGTCGGATCGATCTGAAATTTGGACACAAGAAACTATATTCCAGTACGAATCGAACCCAAAAAGAATCAGCTCGATCGGACTTACGGATCAAAAGTTATAAGCTTCGCAAGCTTGCTGTTCCAGAACTTTACGAAAATCAATCTAATCGAAACTTGTAGATTGATCAAGAACAACAAAAGATTTATCAACAAAACTTTGAGGAACACTAGATCAATACCCTAGAGAGGTTTTTGATGGATCAAATCAAGATGAAACTCAAAAAACAAAAACCAATCTAGAACTAGAACAAGTATGCAAACAAGAACCAAAAGAGAATATTGTAGCACACAAGGAACTAGAAGAATTGATCTTTATTTCTTTTGTCTAAAGTACTCCCATCAAAAGAGTACAAACCCTAAAACCAAGTTCAAGCTCCCTTGCGCCTGTTCTGCTACTTGCTTCGATTGATGCCCTTTAACAGGAGACACCCCTCCTATTTAAAGGACCAACCCACAAGGAGTTACGAATACGATTCCTATTCCTAGAAGGAATCAGATTCAACACAACTCTACTTGGCCCAACCTGGCCGAGTACAACTCTTGCACGCGTATGGCAACCCTACCATACTCACGTGACTAACACTTTGCACGCGTATGGCCACCTGCCATACTCACGTGACTAACACTTTGCACGCGAATGACCTCCTGCCATTCTCACGTGACTAACCATTCTTCATGTGCACCATTCTCTTAGCCCGAACGTCTCGCATGACATCTTTGACCACCAAGACCTCAGTTCCTCCCTGAACCTAGTCCCGAACCTCAGCTCCTCCAAGAACCTAGTTCCGGTCCCGTCATCGACCACGTTCGTCTTCGAGCAATACCTGCACATGAACAAACCACAAAACATTTCCGAGCACAAGTCCACGACTTGACTCACATCAATCCATGCAAATACTCACACGAGCATTGCATAAAGTCCACTTCAAAAGAAGCATCATGAAATTCTCACAAATTTCATAATCCCAAAAATGAATCAAACACAATTCCAATTTTGCTCAAAACCCTAATCGAGCAAAAACGCATTCACGACGGACAAGGAAATATGGTCCGGCGTACACATGAAAAAGTCACTCAAGAAGCCATTCATGACGGATCAACAAAATCGGTCCGGTGTACAAGTGAAAGTATCGGTTTCAAGAAGAAATCATTCCGGCGAAAACACGTTCACGACAGACTAAAAGAAATCAGTCCGTCGTACATGCGAAATCAATCCTCAAAAAGCCGTTCACGATCGACCAAAGAAATTAGTCCGACGTACATGCAAAACTTCTTGGTTTGAGAGTTTGGTCGGCACAAAAGATGACTTCACTGCTTCTTTGTCAAATTGTCAGACACAAGCACAAACACATTTTGCAAATTCAATTCTAAGCCAATTTTTCAGCACATGATTTCACAATCTCCCCCTTGATGAAAACATTGGCAACACCACTTAGAATTGAACATTTGGCATTCACTTTACAAAAGATTTTGAAATCCAAAGGATCAAAGACCAAAGTAAGAAAACACAGAATTCCCCCTTTGACCAAAAAGCAAAACAAAATCTCCCCCTGAGAAGGAACATGTGTGTGAATGTACAATGTGCCAAAAAATTCCAAAATTCTCCAAACTTCTCCCAAAATTCTCAAATTTCCAAACACAACTCCCCCTTTTTCTTCTCCTCCTTTTTCCTTAAACTTTTCAATGATTCCCAAATTTCTCCCCCTTTGACAATGGATTCATCAAGAGTACAAAAGAGAGCATGTTCAAAATTTTTCTGAAACAATGATTTCACAAAGGGAAACAAGGGAGTGCCAAGATAGGAAAAGATAAGCTCATTCGATCATATAACCTTATATATCACATAATATGCAAAATACATGATCTTGATGTGATTTTAACAAGTTAGGGAATGACATGCATCTCAACCTCAATTTAGTCAACTATAGCCAAGTACTAAGCAAGATCTTAGCAGAAAAAGCAAAGGCTCAAAGTTGAAGCAAATAACAAATCAGGGCGAGCAAGTAGTTTCAACTCCAATCTAGTGGACCAAATTAATCTTTAAACAGTAAACTGCATGTGGCATGCTTGAAGCATACTTCTTTTATTTTCTTGGAGTGGCATGCTTGAAGCATACATCTTGTCTTTTGAGGGAATGGCATGCTTGAAGCATACATCTTATCTTTTAGGGAAAGCATCCTGAAGCACATAACTTGAGGGTTTTTTTTTTTTTGCTTTTAACAATCCCTTTTTTAAAACTGATTCCCTTTTCCTTTACTTTTTCTTTGATTGTAAACATGCGAAAGTGATTAAAAGGTCTTTTGAAAGAGTAAAGCTGAAAACACACTTGCTTCATAGCCCAAATTTGTCAAGAAGATTCAATATCAAGCCTAGAAGAGTGAGATATCACAGAGTATTTAGCTATAGGCAATCAGTCCAGGGAATTCCGCAATGTCATTTTTAGTTCAAGTGAGACAATTAGATTATCATATATTAGCTCAATTACATAACATATAAAGAAATATGATAAAGTGAGCTCATTAAGTGAAAGAACTTGGCAAGGAAACTCCCCCTCAAAACAAACCCATTGGATGAACAATCCCAAGTTCTCCCCGAATAAAAGCAAAATGAGAAGACAAAGGTTTTATGAAAATGTCTGCCAATTGATGTTCAGTATCCACATGATGAAGCACAATATTTTCTTTTTCAACATGATCTCTAAGAAAGTGAAATCCAGTATCAATATGCTCAAGAAAGGAATTACTCAAGAGGTGGCACGAACCAAATCAAATCAACATCCTCCAAAATCAACATCAGAAAAAGCTCTTAAACTAATCCTCAACAGCATCATCATCTTTATGAACAAAGACACTCTCCCTCTGAACATATGCACTTGTACCTGCATCATTTGAACTAGTGCCTTTTGCGAAAACAGAAGTGGAAGAAGCATCTCCAAAGGCAACACTTTTAGCATGAAATGCACGAGTGAAGAAGAACCAAAACTTATCACTGAACATATGAAGTGAGCATCCGAAATTCACTAGCCACATGTTCTCCTTCCTCGCGTGAGAAGCCTACATAGAAGCAGAAATTGTCGAGGTCTCAGATGCTGGGGTTAGAAATAAGATGTTTAGGAATCGATCTTGAGACACCTGACGGACAACAGTAGGCACAACACGAGTAGTCTTATGCACAAAATCAAATTTGCCTGTTCCCGTGTTTCTAGCAACAAAAGGTGCTTGCATCACCCTAGGCACGTAGTGAGAAGCAAAGCGTGCCTTTCTGAAATTAGACCTAGCCTTAGCTCTTTCTTTCTTTTGTTGTTTGGCTAGTCTAAAGCAAAAATCTACTAAATGTCCATCTCTACCACAATGAGTGCAAGTGTACTTAACAGGATGTTTGGCTTTAGAAGTAGAAGCAACATTTGCATTCATCATAGTAGAAGATAACACTCCAGCAGACTTAAAGACAGTTTTCTTAGGCTCATTGACAATTTCAAATTTTCCTCCGTCAAGTGCTTTAACAACAGTGGGAGGTTTAGTTTCATATGTGGCATAAGGATCAAAACCTAAACCTCTCGTGTTTGTGCTAACCTTAGATTGATCCAAAATCATGTTCAACTTTTTCTTGCCATTAGTGAAACGTTCCAAAGAATTTTGCAAGTAATCAATTTTCTTAGCAAGAGTTAAACAATTATTGCAAGGAATACCAACCTTCTCTTTCTGTTTACGACAAGTAGAGCATGAAAGAACCTCATGTGTAAGCAGATTATCAGTTATTTGAGAAACCCTAGCATTTGCATCTTTTAACTTCAATTCAAGAGTTGAGCATTTAGAACAAGAAGTTGAACCATGCAATTCATCAGTGGAACAGCTAGCATTTTTAACACGTTTCTCATTTTTCTCATTTAGATGTAACAGAAGAGCATGTTCTTTCCTAAGCAAGGTGAGCTCATTGTAAATTAAGTCACATGATTTACAAGTATCATCATCAGGAATCAATGTCTTAAGTCTAGCAATTTCAGCATTCAATGACTCCACAAGAATATCATGTTTCTTAATTTTTCTATCACGTTTGTCAAGTAATTTTCCAAGACGGGCAACAGCATTGGCTAATTCATCATAAGAAGGATCTACCTCATTGAAGTCGCTGTCATTGCCGTCCTCGGTGAAGCTATCCTTGCTGCTTGCCATGAGACACAATCCCATCAAATCATGCTTGCTTGGAGTTGCATCATCTTCGCTGCTCTCCGAGTCCACATCGCTCAAATTGACTTGTTCAAGAGCGGAAAGAACTCGGTGAACCACCTTGCGGTTGATAAAGCTCTTCTTCTTCCTATCATTTGACGAGAACCTTTTCTTCTCATTCCTTCTGTCGTTATCCTTCTCCTCCTTTGATGTTTTTCCTGCAATCTTAGGACAATTTGTGCGAATATGGTTGAGGTCACCACACTCATAGCATCTTGGAGGACCACCTCTCTTTTTCATTCTCACATTCTGCAAAGCTTTGTTAAAACGAGAAGAGAGTAGTGCCAAATCTTCCTCAGGAAATTCTTCAATTTGCTCATCTGTTAAAGAGGATAAAGAGGACAAGGCAAAGCTAGAAGAAGAGTTTGCATTAGACATGTTAGGGTTAGAGATCAAAGCAATTGACTTAACATTACCCTTCCTGGCAAGAACATGTAACTCATGAGTTTTCAATTTTGAATACAGAACATCTAATGTAAGTGTGCTCATGATAGTAGATTCTTGTATAGATGTTACTTTCATCTCCCACACCGACATGTCCAAAGCACTAAGCAATTGTCTAGCATTTGCAGCATTAGTGTAGCTAACTCCAACAGCACGGAGATTGCTAAGAATTTTATTGAAGCGTGCAAAGAAGTCATTTACAGATTCACTAGGTTTCATCTCAAAACGCATATATTCTTTTTTATAAATATCTTGACGAACCTCTTTGACAGTGTTAGAACCCTCATGATAATCACAAAGAGATTTCCATACCTCATATGCAGATCGAAGATGAACCACACGATCAAAGTCGCTGCGTCCCAAGCCTTGGATGATCAAGTTCTGCCAAATGCTTTGGGGTGCAACAATTGCGTGACCAGTGGCCAACGCAACCACACCTAAAGCATGTTTGAGAGTTGGGTGCTTTATTGGCTAGACCTTGCTTCTGGAAGGTTCCTGTACCCTTTCCTTTACCTTCCCACTGGGATTTGCCTTTTCCCATTTGATTTCTGTCATTTTTCCATTCATTCCCCTTGTACATTTGGCCCTTTTCGCGGCCATGGCTACTACTAGCCTGCTGAGCGGTAGCATGTGCTTCAGGCACTGTTTGACTTCCATTAGTATTTGCATGATGATTCTTCATCAGGAGTTCATCATGTTTTTCTGCTTCTAGCAGGACACTAATAAGCTCAGAGTACTTCTTGTACTTTGCATGACGATACTGTTGTTGTAGTATCATCATGTTGGGGTGGAAAGTGCACAAAGTTTTGTCGATCTTTTCAGCTTCAGTAACTTTCTGGTTACAAAAAGTCAATTTAGCGACCAGTTTGTGCATTGCAGAATTATAAGCTGCCACAGATTTGAAATCCTGAAAGCGTAGGAGGGTCCATTCGCGTTGTGCTTCTGGCAACAACACGGATCTTTGCTGGTTGTAGCGTTCCTTTAGGGAATTCCACAATACCAGCGGGTCCTCTTCCATCAAGTATTCGGCCTTCAGATGCGAATGAAGATGGTGCCTTAGGAAATGTAAAGCAGCGCATTTTGCGGGTTCAGGCACATCGGATGCACCGGCTTCAGGCCGAGCAATAGCAGCTCCAAGTCCTCTAGCTGTTAGGTTGATTTTGGCATCCATTGCCCATGTGAGGTAATTGCTGCCATCCAGGGCAAGCACAGCAAATTCCCTTTGTGCAATGTCAGACATATCCTGTATGCAAGCAATACGAGATTTTACTACAGGTAAAATACTATATTGCATGCATCTTCATTTAATCAATAAAGTTTTGGTCTATATCTATTCAGTAGATAATTATCACACTTTGCCAGAATTTCCTTAGCAATTAGCCAATTTCTGTTAATTATGTAATTTCAACATAAATTAAACATGGCATAAGTCTAATTTCAACTCATGTAATTCTTATTGGTTGGGAGCGAAAACGAGTAATGAATATCTCCGTCAATTTGACTCATGGCCAGGTCAACATGCCCCTAGGGCTCACATGAGGGAGGGAGCACTTCCCGTTTCCGGGCGCCAATTAAATAACCAAGCCTCATGTGTGTTTTCCTAGACACCAATTGTCTCATATCTGTTTATTCATTACTGAAATCAAATCCCAACCACACATGTTCTCATAAACTGTTGTATGAGAAATTTTGGAATTTTCCTAGCATTTTTCATAATTTCTGCTAATTTCCAAGCAATTTTCAGAATTACTTTACAACAGAAAAATTGAATTTCAGCAAATATCAACATGGCATAATGCTAAGGAAGATAAAACCAGATTCAAGGCATGAACAAAATATTCTCATAATTTTCTAGCTAATTATGCAATTTTTCTGTTAATATTCGAGCAATCTTCAGAATTTCAGGAATTTTCTAATTGATTTTCTGAATTTTTAATCAGTTTTCTAAAAAGAACAGGGGAAGTAAATAATAAGAAAACTGGGGAGGGCAAATGGGTAATTTCCCATGCCCTCCCGTGCATGATGCAATCCAAAATCAGATTGGAGTTGGCTTCCAATCCTCCAAGTCCGATTGGACTACATGTCCATGGAGCTTGGACTTTAGACAGGACTTCAATGTCCATATTAGAATCACGTGGACTTCAAGTCCTTTGGATTCCACCCGGTTCGGTTGGGGCTTTGTGTGCGGCGGCGAACCAGGGCAAGATCGGCCGTCTGAAAGGCCCTAGGCTGGCGCGGCGATGGAGAACCGGTGGCGAAGCAGCGGCAGCGGCGTTCAGCGACAACGCGATCGCGCCGATCGAGCAGCGATAAGCCGGCTCGGTGTCACGCAGCTGCGGGCGTCGCGTTGAAGCATCTCATGGCGGTAGCCGACAGCCGTCGCGGCGGCCGACGGTTCTGCAGCGCGCGTGTCGCGTCGAATCTGGCGGCGTGGCCGGCGGCGAAGCGCAGCGGCGTGCCGCCAGCATCGAGCTGCGAGCTTCAGCGGATCACGGCGGCTGCGAGCCCGATCGGCGGCGCAGCGGGTTGGCGTCTTGGCGTTACGTGCGTCGCGGCAGCGCCGATGGCTTCAAGCCGGGGCCAGGTGTGCGACGGCAACTTCGAGGCCAGGCATCCAACGGCGGCTTCGGGCCAAACTCCTCTTTTCATTAACAGTAGATTATCAATGCATCTAGCGAAATTGATCTGCAAGATTTCATTCACTGTTCATGCGAGATTACTCACGTTTCTTGATGCCGGATGTATTGGCTATCGCGTAGGATAGAGTCGCGTAGGACTTTTCGGCAATCCGAGTGGATGCCGCCTTGATGACGAGTTGATTGCAGATCGGATCGGGCGATCAATCGCCGGTAGTAGTCGTTCGCCGTAGTCGACGATCCTTCGCTTCTTGCGGTAGAGACTCGTGCTGATAACGTGTTGTAAAACAAGTCGTTCCCCACGTCGAACACCGGCAATCAACAAGAACACAAAGAACACACGAATGAAGAACACAAGATATAGGTGGAACTCTCTCTTCTTTATTGATCAATTGTGTGTTGATACAATGGGAGGCACCCGGTATTTATAGAAGAAGTATTAGGGATTTGCCCACATATTAGAGATAGACTCCTAACCGTATACGGTTAGAGTTATTATCTCGTAACACGCCTAACCTAATCAGGTCTGACCCAGCTGGCGACCGCTTTCCCGACGCTAACGCTCCAGCTCAGCTGACATCACGGACGCCGAGGATTGCAATAGAGGATTGAAGTTCGGAAGAGTTTTATTTGTTGTGAAACTAGATTGTTCACCCACACAATCAACAACACACCAATACAAGCACATGAACAGAAGAAGGAGAAGCACACCATACAAGGGGAAATCTCTCTCTTTATTAGATTGATTAATTCTGTACAAGGCAATGCCCTATATATATAGTGGAGGACCCCTGGAGATAAGTTCGGATTCGTCCACCATGAATAGAGTCCATCTCTCCAGGGATACGATCTCTATCCATATCATAACACTCCCCCTTGGGCGAATACCGTGTAATGTACATGTCTCATTAAAAACTTCTCCCAAAAAACCCAGTGGGAAAAAAGGATGGAGAAAATAGTACATTGAACTCGCACTTCGTGTTACACTGGTTACCTCATTAAAAACATTGATGTGAGAAACTTCAAGAAAACTCACTTAAGGGAAAAAGAGCACAATTTATAATCTTCAGGATATAAACTATGATCTTCAAGATCGAGCAAAAGGGGTTATGGTTCAGGATTTACTCCCCCTGAACTCTGCAAATCTCTAAGTCGTCTCGTTCCAATGCCATCGACGTACCTTTGGAAGGTAGACTTTGGCAAAGATTTTGTGAATAAATCTGCTAGATTTTCACATGACTTAGTTTGCATTATTTTTATCTCACCATTCTTCTGGAGTTCGTGAGGATAGAAGAACTTAGGGACAATATGCTTCGTCATATTGCTCTTTACATAACCCATTTGCATTTGTGCAACACAAGCAGTAGGGGTATCGACGGTATTCATAGATAATAGTAGGGGTATCGACGGTATTCATACCACATGACTTCTAGACGTGGTTAATTACACGCCTTAGCCAAACGCATTCCCGCGAAGCTTCATACAAAGATATAATTTCTGAGTGGTTGGTAGAGGTGGCTACCAAAATATGTTTGAAAGACCGCTAAGAAATGGCTGCACCACCGTAGAGAAATACAAAACCAGACTTAAATTCGACACTAAAATTCCTTCTGGGAAATGCTCAAGCTGCAGGCCTAAGTAAAACTTGATTTTACCAAAATCCTTCATCTCAAACTCCGTCTTGAGTTAAGCATTTGCTTCCTTTATTTCCTCTGTGGTTCCGATGATATTCAGATCATCGACATATACCGAGATGATATAAAATCCATTCTGGAATTTCTTTATGAACACACAGGGACAATCATCATTATTTGAATATCCCTTCTCTAGGAGGAATTTACTAAGTCGGTTGTACCACATACTTACTGACTATTTTAATCCGTATTTAGTGACCCATATAAATATGCGGTCACTACATCCATCAACTGTATTGATAAGTTTAAGCTTGCTGCCATCAATATTAAGTTTCAGAACGTTATTTCACTCATTACAGGAGAACATGTTTCATCGTAATCGATGATAGGTCTCTGCTAAAACCCTTGTGCTACAAGCCTCGCTTTATATCTCACCACCTGGATATTTTCATATCTCTTCAGGATGAAAAATCCATTTGATCCTACAGGGAATATTTCAGGAAATGTTCAGTCAACAGGACCAAGAACTTTTCTCTTATTACGCGAGCGCTGCAATTGCTCTTTCATTTGACCCTATATGAGCACTCCTGGCACTCTGCCATGGACTTTGGTTCTGGATCCAGATTTTAGCAATTTTTAGAGGCAAAATATGTCGACAATTGTAGTCTTTCTTCTTATATAATTTTCCTGCATCACTCCAGGGATATCTCTTTGTTAATTTCTTCCAGCTCCCCGTGATTTCCCACAACGATGAAGTCTGGGTGTTCCGACTTCCCAGCGTTGGTTTGTGCGCATAAATATACGCTAGGGTTATCGTCTTCAGGATGGATCACTTCAGGGATGTTACCATCTTCTAGATGTCTCACTTCAGGGATTTTCTCAACATCAGGTTGAGCTTCTTCCACTGTCATGGGTAGTGTTCTCAATTGTTTGGTTCTCTATTTCTGCGGACGTCTCCGCGAAATTGAGTCCCGTGCACCTAGAGGCCTCCCCCTCATTTTATCATGAGGGTCAAGAGTGGGTTCAATATCCTTCTAGGATATTTTCACTCTTTCAGGTGCATATACTGCAGGTATATGAGATCTTTCCACTACCTTATGATCAGTGAAGGCATTTAGCAGATTATTAGCTTATTTGTTGCAGATTTATTACTTTTTGAACTTCAAGTTCGGTCTCTTTTAGTGCGTGAATCTAAGGACTCGGCATTGTTTATTGTGGTACTCATCTCCCTCTAATGCCGGAAAAGTCCTTAGTACAATCAGTGTACCGAGCCGTGTACAAATCTCCAACTTCCGGTGAAGTCCCATGGTGGTACGCTGTGGTGGAGAGATTGGCATGAATACAACACAGCCAAATTTTTCGCATATGGGAAATACTTAATTCTCTTCCATGCACTATCTGCAACAGGGAAATTCCATAATATGCAGTTGATTTGAGTTGAATTAATATCGCGGTGTGCAGCAATGCATAGCCCCAGTAACTGATAGGTATCTATTATTCTGCAAAAATGGCTAAGCAATAAATTTTATTCCTTTAATAATGACTCTACAAGGCCATTTTAATGTGTGGACATGATGTACTAAAAGTTCTGCATTAATTCCCAGGGCCACATAATAATCATTAAATGCTTTTGAAGTTAAACTCGATAGCATTGTCTATTTGAATAGACTTGATTCTTTCTTTTGGAAAGGAGGCTCTTAAAAATTTAGGCTATTAATTTTTGGCAGAAGCATGGTTCCTAGTAGATAAGAGATATAAAATATCTGAAAGGGCCCAACAGGAGCTGAAAATGTCCACATATATCCGAATTTTCCCAGGAAATTCAATAATTCCTCTAAAAGTTAGAGGATCTAACTGAAAGTTTTCCTATAGCACAAACATGTCATAAGAAATCTTCAGGTCTAGGAAAGTCTTTATGCTATGGCCAGCAGAATTACAAATTATTTTATCATAATATTCAACTCAAGATTACCCAGTCGATCTACAAGATCTTTAAATATCTGTAGGTTTTTATCGCAACACAAACTTCAGGTTTTATATACGCGTAGTATAATCCAGAGAAGAAGGGAGGAAGTTTTTCAACCACACATTTATTACGCCAATTAAACTTAGCCATGAGTAGGTATTCAGTACCATCCTCTTTCTATGTCTGCATATGGGTATCATTCAGACAAATGTCTTTAAGATATAAATGAGTACGACCAGACTCAGGGTATAATATGACATTCTTCTAGTGGCAACTATAAAATCATCGCTTCTGGCGATAGTCATAATTTTCAAATCACTTAGTGTGGTAAAGCTGTCTTCTAGGCAAATTATTCCTTTTTCGCTGGATTATACTTTGTTATATATTAAAGGTATGACTTAACAATCAAACAATTATAGCATCAGGAAAAATTGTAGAATATAGGACAAGCATAGCACAAGAATAAGCAAATATTATGGAAAAACACCTTATTTGACTATTATTGATAATTGCTCAACAGGAGCATAGACCAAATGTTCATGCAGGGTTATGGTTTAGGAATTTACTCTACTTGAACTCTACATGTCTTTAAGTTATCTCATTCTAATGCCATGAATTTATCTTTGAAAACTGGATGTTGGTAAGATTAGTTAGTAAATCAGCTAGATTTTACATGATCTTTACCTCACTGATTGTTTGAAGTTTGTAAGGATAGAATAGCTTAGGGGCAATATATATGTTCCGTGATATTGTTCTTGACATAACCTATTTGTATCTTGCTACACAAATAATATTATCTTTATAGATAAACATAGAGTATCGATGATGTTAATGTTATATAACTTATGGATATTGCTAATCATACATTTTGGCTAGCACACGTAAACCGCTAAACCCTATAGTTCATAGCTAGGCATTTTTTTTTAAATAATATTATTTTAATCAAAATTTACAGAAATAATATGCCGAAAAAGAAAATAGCAAAACTACCCCCCTGTGTCCATTTGAATTGGCGACAGGGTCCTGTCGCCATTTCAATTGGCGACAGGAGCTCCTGTCGCCAGTTCAAATGGCGACAGGGGGCAAACCGGAATTTCCTCGCCCTGTCGCCAAATGGAATGGCGACAAGATTCAATACCTCATGCGCGAGGCTCCTGTCGCCAAATGGAATGGCGACAGGAGCCATTTACCCCGTTCGGCGACGCCCGAACTCGCCATTTGCACGCGCAGAGAGGGAGAGCGAGAGAAAAAGAGAGAGGGAGAGGGAGAAGAAGAAGAGAAAAGAAAGAGAGGGAGAGGAAGAAGAGAAAGAGGAGGAGAGGGAGGAAGGAGAGGGAGAGGAGGAAGAAGAAGATCGCGTCTGCAGGTAAATTTTTTTTCTTTCTTGTATGTTTCGTTTAATTTAGTGACTAGATTGATTAATTATTGATTTAGCGAGTAGTATTGTCATGTTTTCGCGACTTAGTGACTTAGCAAAAATTTAGCGATTAGCGTTGTTTTCGAATTAGCGACTTAGCGTTGTTTTCGCGATATAGGAAGAAATGTCCATGGTACTTAGCGTTAGTTTAGCGACTTAGCGATGTTTTCGCGATATAGGAACAAACCTCCCGCCGCTGCCCTGCTCGCCGCTCACCTCGGCCACGACCGCCTTTGGCCCGTTGGCCGTGTTTGCCGCTTGCCTTGGCCTTGCTGGCCTAGTTTAGCGACTTAGCGATGTTTTCGCGATATAGGAACAAACCTCCCGCCGCGCCGGCCCTGCTCGCCGTGCTCACCTCGGCCACGACCGCCCCTGGCCCCGTTGGCCGTGTTTGCCGCGCTTGCCTTGGCCTTGCTCGCCTAGTTTAGCGACTTAGCGATGTTTCCGCGATATAGGAACAAACCTCCGCGCCGCCTGCTCGCCGCTCACCCCGGCCACGACCGCCTATGGCCCCGTCGGCCGGGTTTGCCGCGATTGCCTCGGCCCTGGTCGCCTTGCATATCGTCTTCGCGATGTTTTCGCGATATAGGAACAAACCTCCGCCCGCGCCGGCCCTGCTCGCCGTGCTCACCTCGGCCCACGACCGCCTTTGGCCCGTTGGCGTGTTTGCCGCGCTTGCCTCGGCCTTGCTCGCCTCGGCCCGTCGGCTGTATCACACTTGTCTTGGCTCACCCGGCCGCCGCGAGCTTGCCTCGACGCTTTACGGCGATGATTGCATGGGCGGAAAATGCCATGAACAATTTCCTAAAAAATAGGTAAAAATTATGATTTTGCCTTTCCTTCTTTCCTAAATTTTAGAAATCAGTAAATAAATTCAGAAAATTGGTATTAAAGACTGAAAAATAGATTTTTCACATATCGAAAGTTTATACGTAGCATAAGTATATTGTCTAAAAGGTTTGTGTCGTACACAGTAAGAATTTCATGAAATGTTTGACAGGTATGGATGAACGAGTGCAGTTTACAATATATTACGGAGAGGGAATTCCGAACATGGGTGTGGAAGGGGTGGAACTAAGTCATTTCCCAAGTGTCGTAGTTGGTGCATCACGTCCGGTAGGCGTTCATGGAGCACAGTTAGAAGATGGTTATACCAAATATTCGTTGGACCGTGAGTTGCATGGTGTGAAGCTGCACGGAGTAGGGTGTCGGAGGCAGGCTATGACGTCTTGGGAGTTAGTTGAAATTACAGGTCCGAAATCATGGAGTTCGTATGTCGAGCAGCGATTGAGAGAGGATGGCCATTAGTGTTGTTGGCGCAAGCATTTGAGAAAGCGAGAGGGCATCCGTGAGGAACAGCAGGAGGTTGTTGGTGACGAAGAGGAGGAAGTTGGGGAGAGCAGCCAAGCAAGAGAATACTCAGTGAGGCATGATGTTAGTTCGGCTCAGGAGGCAGTGCAAGGTGAGGAAGTTGGTGTTCCAATGGAAGATGTGCAGGAACCAATGAGTGTGGCAGGCGTCACGAGGAACCAATGGGTGTGGCGGGCGAGGAGAACATATTGAATCATTGGTGATATCAATGGACACAGAGCCGGGACTACGAGGATTTAAGTAACGATGAAGAGGATGAAGAACCTTTCCCAGCGGAGTGGGATGAGTGTCGGTTCGACAGGTGATGGTCAACGAGGGTGAAGATGTCCAATGGGGAATGCGATCGGAATGAGGTGCGGCAAGATGCAATTTACAAGGATAAAGGTGAGGTGCGAGAAGCGATCCACGGCATGGGCGGTGTCGCTGCGTAGACCCTACGGGTTGCTAAGTCGATCGGCGGGTGTATGATGTCGGATGCAAGATGGAAGGTTGCCCATGGCGTGTCCATGCTTACCAACCTAAATGGGACACAATTTGGAAGTGTTCTATAGTAGTGCCGCATGCATGTGTCTTGTGAGTCTACACAATCGCATAGAAATATATTTTCGGCTTTGTTGCCAATGTAATGTACGGGAGATTGTGGGCAACCTGGATTTAGAGCCACGTGCCATCATACTTGCAATAGAAGCGAGAGGTATCAAGACACGATAAGCTATGCGAAGGCATGGAGAGCGAAGCGAAGGCATTGGAAGCAAGGTTTGGCACGTCACGAAGACTCCTATCGAGAATCTGCCAGGGTTGCTTCAGGTGATCAAGGAAAGGAATCTTTGGGACTTATGTCGATATTTTCGAGCAACCTTCACGGCGTTTCCTGGGAAGATGTTGCTCAAGCGGGCATTCTTTGCTTTTCGGTGCGTGTATCAACGCATTCGAGACATTGCCGTCCGTTGTTATGCGTGGATGGGACTTTTACGACCGGGAAGTACAAAGGCCGGATATTGACCGCCATAGGGGTCGATGGCAATAATCGAGTTCTTCCGTTCGCTCGCATTCGTAGAGGGTGAGAACAACGATAGTTGGCTATGGTTTCTAAGGAACGTGAAAGCCGGGTCGTGGAAACGGCCTGGTGTGTGTGTCATACATGATCGGCATCCCGGGTTGCTAAAGGCGATCGTGCAATTGCAGCAAGGTGAAGATGAGACACATCCATGGCCTGATTTGCGTAGTAGGTGGTGTAAGCGGCACATGGGCGCCAATTTTTACAAGCAGTTCAGGAACAAAGAGCTGACAAAGCTTTTTAAGAGGCTGTGCGACCAGAATCAGGAAAGAAAATTTGAGAGACTATGGAAGAAGTTGGACGAGCTAACGTCAAGGCATACAGCCGAGGCAGCGAAGAAGCCAACAGCTTCCGCAGGGGAGGCCCCAGTAGCGCTTGCAGAGTTACCAACAGACCCTCCACACCTGGTTCGGAGGAATGGAAGGGCTATGAAATCCTTCTCCGAATGGATAGAGCATGAGCCTAAGGAGAAATGGGCTCAGCTTTATGACACCGATGGCGCAGATATGGGGTCATGACGACAAACTTGGCTGAGGTTTACAATTGGGTCATGCGGGGGTTGAGGCCACTTCCCCTGGTTGCTATAGTGGAGGGTGTTCTTCGTGGCATAACGAAGTACTTTGTGGATCGCTATGCTAGGGCCGTCGCCCGCATGAATGCCCCTGATGTGAAGTACTCCGAGATGATTTGTACGTACATGGAGGAAAAGGGCAAGAAGGGGGAGATGCATAGAGCATTGAAGATGGGCACGAGGGAGCTCCGATTTGAGGTACTATGTAAAGATAAATCAGGGCGTGGGACAAACCGGCGGAGAGTTACACATGAATGCACCATGCATAGACAAACATGTGCATGCACCTGCAACAAGCCTCGTCTGTTACACAGGCCATGCGCACATGTCATGGCGGCCTGCTCAACGATCCGAATGGATCCAGGTATATTCTTGTCTCATTTCTTCAACAAGGAAGAAGTGATGGCAACCTGGAGTGGGGAAATGTACGGTTTTCGAGTGGTGGGTTTATTCACGGAGCATCATACCTGGGAGGCGACACGGTGGGTTCCCGGATTTAAGTAAATTTGAAGGGTGTTGGGCGACGGCGGACAAGGCGTATAAGGAACGATATGGATGCTGGAAAGTGGGCGTCGTGTGAAGAAATGTTCGGTTGCAAGGAGACGGGCCACACTTTCAAGTATTGTCCCACGGTTGAGGCGATAAAATTGTTATGCGTCGTTTATGTATGGAGTTTCCAATTAAATTGTTGTACGTCGTTTATGTATGAACTTTACAATTAAATTATTGTACGTTATTAATGTATGGACTTTCCAATTGAATTGTTGTTCGTCGTTTATGTATGTACTTACTATTAAATTGTTGTACTTCAAATTTATTATGGAATGATTATTTGCACTTTCTTTATGTAATTGTTGTGTTCAATTTGTAACGATATGTTCTTCTATTTTCCTATTGTCGGGGTCCACATTGCAGGTATGGCGTCTGAGTTGCTTGACCCGGTGATAGATCGACTCACCGGAGCCACTTGGCCACCGCCGCCTTGGCCAGGGCATCTACCTCTTGAGCTTGGCGCCCTACGCTATGCGCACCCCATGAGAGCATGGAGGATTGACCCGCGATGGCTTCCGAGGTTAGTACACTAATCACGAGGTTATATAAGTTCAATGCCTTTGTCATCTATGTGTGCAGCAGCGTACTTACAATATTTTCATGTAGGTTGAGGGCAGCGGGGTTGCTTCCATTAGCCAGGATGGTGGAGGCTACCGTCGGCCGACGCCAGACCAGCGAGGTTCCTCTAGGAGGTTCCGTCACGACCGGTCCTTCGACCGCTTTGGTGGACCGTTGGCGCCCTGAGACGCACACGTTCCACCTTCCGTGCGGCGAGATGGCGCCACACTTGAGGACGTGAGTTACCCATCGGGCCTACCTTGCTCGGGAGGCAGCGATGGTGCCGGCCGACGTCGACCCGACCGGGCGGACGGACCTCCTGCACGGTTCGCAGGTGTGATACCAGCAGAACTGTACAACACTTTCACTTCTACGCACGGCCCTATGCATAAGTGGCTGGTTCAGTTCTATGTAAGTTGCGCTTTATTTTGTAGTTTTTTTTATCCGCTTTCAGTTCCGCCGCTAACCATAGCCTTTTGCAGCCCGAGAGGATGGCGGCCGGAGCGGAGGACTACGTCGTCACCCGCCACTTCGAGGCGTACTGATCCGGCTATTCGGTGGGTCATGTTCAGCTCGAGCCACGGAGACTCCGTCGACAAGCACTTGATCGATTCGCCAGTCGATCGCGGAGAACGACATGGATCATATCCCACACCGGCTTGGGGACCGGCGATCTTGGCGGCCACCTACCGTGCTCTTTGCGATGGTGCCGTCGCACCTCGGACTCATCCGTTCTCGCTGGGTGTCCGCTCATCGCTTGATTGTGGTCGGTCGAGAGGTTCCCGATCGGACGTCCACATATAGACCTGGAGCCGTATGGCGACGATTTCTACCGGGCAGTTGGAGATGAGGTCGACCGCCCTACCATGGGGTCTTTGTGGTGTCGCCGACGGGTTAGTACCACATAATATATTGCCTTGTTTGTGAAATAATTTTTATCAATACTATTCTGTACTAACGTTGGTGTATTCCTTGTTTTTGCAGCCCACTTTCGCCCGATTCGTCGCCGCGCCGTACCACTGAGTGCGTAGCGATGTTTGACTGGTGACAGATGACCGTGTCATTTGGCGGCCCTACCTTCCGAGCTTGTCGACGCGCGAGCTCCTTAGGGACTTCGCTGCGAAGGCGATGACGCCAAGATATCTTGGCTCACACGGCGTCACTTGGTTTTCGGCGTGTGCGTTGAGGCGTCACGCGACCCACGCGCGTCATGCGGCGGTTTGGCCTCCGTCGGGAGTTCCCCCGCTGCAGTGCCATCGTCGGCTAGCGTCCACTCGTTAGTATTGCTTTCCATCTGTTACAATTATTTAATATCTTATTTAATTGCATATTTAACTAATGAAGTTTTCTTTGCAAATCGACTAATGCAGATCGACACGCAAGGGCTTAGGCCCTGATGCAGTAGGCGACACGCATGATTCCTCATATTGAGCAATGGCGCGAGGCTTTGGCGGACATGCACGAGGAGATCGCCCCTTACGACCACGCCACGTCACGACGACTACATCCGGTGAGTACAGGCGCGACACGCAGCGTTCGAGTTGTGCGTGTGGTGGAGTCACCTCCGAGGCACGTTCCCTCCACAGCGGACACCTACCCTACACAGCCGGACTCTGCTTTTCACCGCGTGGTTAGTACTTGCTCCCACAAGTTGTATACCACGCACGCATAGAACTAACAAGCCATTTTCACGCGGTGTGACATTGCTCGGGAGGTGCACGACGACGCGGCCTCGATGGTGGCAGCTATCGACACGGGCAACGCGACCATGGATCAGGTGAGAGCGATGTTGCAGGGTGTTGTCGACAAGACCGGTCGCATCGTCCACCTTACGTCGGGCACGAGATTGAGGGACGATGTGGCGGCACAGGTCCCGGGCCGTTCGTCCGTATGCGTGGCGACGGGTTCGCCACCGCCACTAGCAACTGCGCCACTAGCCCCTCCTCCCGATGTACCCGGAGCTCCAGGTGCGGCGACCCACTACAGTACACCTTTACTGCTTCCGCCCTTATCAACTACATTTTTACATTACGTGTGCTAACGTGAAACATTTTTCAACGGTAGTCGATGACCGTAGCGCGACCCACTCTGGCGGCTCGAGCCCCGTTAGCGACACCGATGTTCTTCACGATTGGCTTGATCCCCCAAGACGGCGATGGAGGATATCCTTGGTCGCTTCGCAGCTCGCCTCGCGCCGGACCCGATCGGCCGACGCAGTCGACCAGCGCCCGGACCCGGTCGGCCGACGCGAGTCGACCAGCGCCCGGACCCGGTCGATCGGCGCAGGACCCTTCACTACTCCGACTCCACCACGTCGCACTACTAGGAGTTCTCGCGGAGTTCCTGGCGACCCGTTGACATATTCAGGTGGGCATGTTCAGCGTCGGAGGAGGCCGGGGCCACACGTGGCGTCTTACCTCGCGAGGGCCGTAGCTAGTTTTTGCTTTAGTTTTATCTTTTAGTACTATCGGTTCATTACGTGGAGCAGTGACTTTGTTCAAGCTGGTTTATCTTTCGTATGTTTTATCTCAATGAATCCGCCTTTCATGGTTTGACGACTTCCTCCGCCCAAAAACTAACTTCCAAGATGCATTTCTACGGGCATGAAAATCCTTCATCGTTAGGGTTAGATGCGCGAATGTAATACTTAGGGTTATTGGGCGTTGAGAATTTATATGCGAAGAGAGTTGTAATGAGATATTTTTACGAATATGGTAGTCCGTATACCAAATAGCACATCTGGTACATCCGCCCAAAAAATAACTTCCAAGATGCATTTCTACGGGCGCCGAAAATCCTTCATCGTTAGGGTTAGATGTGAATGTAATACTTAGGGTTATTGGGCGTTGAGAATTTATATGCGAAGAGAGTTGTAATGGCGAGATATTTTTACGGAATATGGTAGTCCGTATACCAAATAGCACATCTGGTACATCCGGTCCAAAAATAACTTCCAACATGCATTTCTACGGGCCACGAAAATCCTTCATCGTTAGGGTTCGATGCGCTTGAATGTAATACTTATGGTTATAGGGCGATCAGAAATTATATGCTAAGAGAGTTCTAACTGAGAAATTTTTAACGAATATGGTAGTCCGTATACCAAATAGCACACATCTGGTACATCCGGCCCAAAAATAACTTCCAAGATGCATTTCTACGGACGTAGAAAATCCTTCATCGTTAGGGTTCGTGCTTGTGAATGTAATACTTAGGGTTATTGGGCGTTGAGAATTTATATGCGAAGAGAGTTGTAACTGAGATATTTTTATGGAATATGGTAGTCCGTATACCAAATAGCACATCTGGTACATCCGGTCCAAAAAATAACTTCCAACATGCATTTCTACGGGCCGCCGAAAATCCTTCATCGTTAGGGTTCGTGCGCGAATGTAATACTTAGGGTTATTGGGCGTTGAGAATTTATATGCGAAGAGAGTTGTAACTGAGATATTTTACGGAATATGGTAGTCCGTATACCAAATAGCACATCTGGTACATCCAGCACAAAAGATCACTACCCAGATGAAATTGAACGGTCCGCCGAAAATCCTTCATCGTTAGGGTTCGTCTTGTGAATGTAATACTTAGGGTTATTGGGCGTTGAGAATTTATATGCGAAGAGAGTTGTAATGGCGAGATATTTTTATGGAATATGGTAGTCCGTATACCAAATAGCACATCTGGTACATCCGGTCCAAAAATAACTTCCAACATGCATTTCTACAGACGTAGAAAATCCTTCATCGTTAGGGTTCGTGCGCGAATGTAATACTTAGGGTTATTGGGCGTTGAGAATTTATATGCGAAGAGAGTTGTAACTGAGATATTTTTAAGGAATATGGTAGTCCGTATACCAAATAGCACATCCGTACATCCGGCCCAAAAATAACTTCCAACATGCATTGGACCACGAGACAACACAAAGGCTGCGCGACCTATCACCCTCAATTTACGACCTACCACCGTCAATCAAAGCTGCACGACCAGTCACCCTCAATGTAAGTGCATGACCTGCCACCCTCAATAAAGTCAGACGACTGCCACCCTCAATAAAAGCTGCACGACCGGTCACCCTCAATGCGACTTGACAACACGCTCCTATCAGCTTTCTCAGACTTATTGGACCACGACGTCGTGCAGCTTTCACGAAGCGTGCCAAGTGATGCAGCGGTGCGACAGGCGTGCCCTGTCGTTCAGCTTGGCTAATGATGTGACAGGTTGTGCCGCTTTCGGAGAGAGCGATTCATGCATCTTTGCCAAGTGGATGACAGGCTATCTAGCTCGCCACCACTATAAAACCGGTGGAGGGATGCACTTCCATTACCAACAGATCGACAATCAACTTCGCACACTTCACACGAATTAGGCTACGATGTCGTTTCTACCGTCGCCTCTTGACAAGCGAAACTTAACCCCCCGAATACCGGATGCGAGTTGTGTTGGCGCTCCGGTTCTTCCGAGTTGCCCGACCTAATTGCGCTGCAACCTTCCGGCGAAGATGATGCGGTCTAACCACGAGCTACGGCCGCCCGCGCTCATTCTTGTTGTGCACACGGCTATGAGGTAAACCTCTTTGGTGTCATTACGATTAAGGTACCACTACCATTTCATGCGTCGTTTTTCTTTTGTAGCGCATGGACCGGTGTTGCTTCTTCCAATGGATCGACGGCCGAACGACGCGTGACTTTAATTTCTCAACAAGCGCCACGACGCCTACCCCACTTCGCGAGAACTTCACCGGTGGGAGAGGCCGGGATATGTCCCCTTCTAGATCGGCCAGGAGTTTAGGGCGGTGGGCAAGAGAGCAACCAATCGGTGAGTTCCATGCAACATGCTAATGTTACGCAGATTCTGTGATCACAAAGTAGTAATTCTAAACTGCTTCCTCGCATACAGGACTCCAAGAAGAAACTTGCAAAATGGATAAAGTCAAAGGAGAAACCTCCTCAAGGGCCCGCACCAAAGCCCGAATTTTGCGATCACGACACAGAAGCGATCGTTGATACCGCCAAGGGATCTAGCGGACCAGGAGATTCTACCGGTGCCCCTTGGCCGAGGATGAATGGTGCGCCTACTTCAGCCGGGTGGATCCGGAGAAGTACCACCCACATCTCAAACTTCCCATATGGGATAGCTGGGAGCAACCCTCTCCGTGGTGCTACTTCCGCCCGAAAAGCCGGACCAGTGCGCCCAAGGTATTTTGCAACGACCACAGCATACATCTTGTATGGACTGCAGGCACGCTTCCGATTATACAAGGACAAGCCCAACACGCACCTCTGCACCATATAGTGGAGTGCGAGCGAAACAAAGAAGACGTCTCAAGGAACCTAAGTGGAAGAGGGTTCCTCCACTCTAAGTAGGGACAAGGGGAGCTGGCCGAGATCGCACAACGGAAGAAATCCTTGCCGGGTTCTGAGAGACCATCGAGGAACCCGGCGGTATTAACATAGGGGCGCCGGAAATCGGGAAGGCATGCCCATATGGGAGGGCAGGACTCACAGAATGCACACAAACAAGTTACTTCTTACACCCAGAGACGTATGGCATAGGCTACCCATTCGGCGACAGCTGGGAGCACTGCGCACGGCCATGGAGCTCTTTCATAAGAGAGATTGAGCGGTGTCCGAGAACAAATCGCAAAAGAATGACGGGTGATGTAATATGTAGAAAATGTATGGCATCGTTCCCACTCTACGAACATAGACGGAACGATCACTTGTTCCACCATGACAACCAGTGTTATCGTCACTTCTCTTAGAAATATCGTCACTGCTGTAATGTCATTGTAATATAATCTGTTGCTCCTTTCATCATCTAAACTTTCGTTACATGTGCACTACTAACGTTGAGTTTTGTTCCTAAGGTTACTACCTGCATATCGTGCTTTGCACAATGATCGTAAAATCAGTCATCAATTGGTAGCCTTCTTTGATTGATTCCTTTCCTGTCTGTTGAGCCATGAAAGCCAGCCTATTAGACTGCAATTATCCATGCATGTACAAGTTGTACAACCCTCTGGATTTGCAATTTTTGGTTCTTGACATTGGTTTTCTTGACATATACGTAAAATGTAACACCTTCGTGAGGAGCTCAGAATTCTCGGTTTCAACTCGGTTTATCAACATTTTTTTGAACTCGGTTTCAAAAATCCGAAATAAACAAAAAAAATAGATTGCCTGGCCTTGTTCCGGGTGAACCCGACAAGGTACTGTTCACTATTGTCATTTCGGTGTGACAAATACACCGATTTTCGGTTTAGCGTTGACCGAATAAAACATGTACAGTTTTGCATATACCGGAGATGCAATTTCGTGTTTTCGCAGGCACAGAGCGCATACGGTTGGGTGTGTCGCTAGTACACAAAAATTTTGTACAGATTTTAAAATACAAGAATATTGTGTATAGAATTCCAAAATTTGCTTATACATGTGCTTTGCATATATATATATTAAAGTATATACAGTTCAATAATATTTTTTCAGCCTTTTCACATTACTTTTCCTTCATAATTGTAATTTTATACAGTACAACAGCAATTATCACAGCTAAATATGTTTTTTCCTTAATTTATTGAGCTTGCCCTCCTATGTCCATTTCAATTGGCGACAGGGGGGTGTCGCCATTTCAAATGGCGACAGGGGCAAACTCGACATTTCCACTGCTGCCCCACGCAGCCAGAGGCTGGAATGCCCCCTGTCGCCATTCCATTTGGCGACAGGACGGAGGAAATTCCGGTTTTGCCCCCTGTCGCCATTTGAACTGGCGACAGGAGCTCCTGTCGCCAATTGAAATGGCGACAGGACCCTGTCGCCATTTCAAATGGACACAGGGGGGTAGTTTTGCTATTTTCTTTTTCGGCATATTATTTCTGTAAATTTTGATTAAAATAATATTATTTAAAAAAAAAATTCTCATAGCTAGCTTGCTCGGTGGTTAATTAGCAAGCACACGTAAGTAGTAAGTGCGCGCGCGCGCGCGTAAACTAAGCTACAGGGCGCGACGTCACTGCTGCAGATTAGCGTTCAGTGCACGTAGTAGTACAGGTGTGACCGTGTAAGAGTTTGTCATGTGGTAAGGCATCATTTTTCAGCGGTAGTTCTTTATATTTTTATCAAAATATATCTATGAAATACTATATTATTTTTTATTATATCTTTCGAAATTATTTTACTTTAGTTTATAATAGTATATGATATTAAAAATAACTAAAGAAAAAAGTATAGAGGGGAAAAATAATAAAAGAATTTATACTAAAATTGCAAAATGTTATTATTTAGAATAAATTTTGAAAGTCAGTATGATATATGTATTCGAAAACGAAGGAGTATATATAAAAAAATGGGTTTATGAATTGCAATGCATCTTCAGAGGTGATGGGCGTACGTCCTGCTGAAATTTGCCAAAGAGCGATTGGTTACGTCTTTGGCTGCACATTTGCGGTGCGACTTTTGGAGCATTTCTCACCATGGGTCGGCGGACAGATCACTAGCTAATAATTAAAGTAGCACTAAGGATCGACTTTCCGATTGATTAATTCTTCATGAATCGCTTTACTCTGTCACGGTTTGATCGATCGCCGGGCGCCACACGTCCCTGGAAGTAACGGAGGAAACTTTTTCACCGCCCATGTACAGCTGCTTGCATGAAGAAGAAATCGCAGCATGCTCCAGATTTCCAGTCACGTAACACTGCATGCTATACCTGCATGGAGACGAATCACCTAACTACACATGATCTATAGCTAGGTGATTACTCTAACCACCTGCCAATGTTACCCATATTGATCTAGAAAAACCAACTAGGCAGCGCAAGATCGATGTAGCCACAAACAATATCGATCGCTAGCCAGCTCTCCTTGTTAATTCTGAATCGAAGGGGATACGTCGATCTATATCACTACTCTCTTGACTAATCTGACGCACCAATTGCGGCATGCTTACGCACGGTCTTATATATAGCATAAATCCATGTATACAGTGTACGTACGTATATATACTTTCTGGCTGCATGGATACCTAGCTAATACATATGAGGTGCATGCATGGCTAACCACACACGTGTGCGCGTATATAAATTATGTAATTAAGTGCACGTACGGTGTACCCCCAGCGCACCGTCAACTTGATCGTGCACTTAGCTAGCGGCCATAAGTAGTGCTGGGAGAATGGGCCGGGCCGGTTGGGCTGGCACGAGCACGGCCCGAAAAAACAGGCCCAAAGCCCGACCCGGCACGAATAGCAGATGGGCCGTGCCAGCCCGGCCCGACACCGTGCGTTCGTGCCGTGCCTCAAAACGGGGCACGCCGTGCCGCCCGGCCCGGCCCGATGCGCCGTGCCGTACGTGCTTGGGCCGGCCCGGCACGAAAAATGGCCCGGTCCATTCTTCTAACACTAGCTAGCTCTTGGACGGCATGTACATATGGTGAATCATACCTATTGTTGATTAGTGGAGTACTAGCAAGTGCTAGAGTATAATAATGAGTGTAGCACTAAACAAATAGCACTAATTATCTACTTGATGGGACAAAAGGAAGGTAGAACCCCAAAAGAGAAGGAATTTTTTGATCTCAATCGACCGTGCCGTACTTGGGCCGGCACGGCCCGATCGAGGCACGACGTGCTTCTGGGCCGGGCCGGGCCGGACCTAGGTTTGTGCACATCGGGCCAGCCCGGCACGGCACGTACAAAACAATGGGCCGTGTCGGCCCGATGCATTTAGGCCCGAGGCACGACGGGCTTGGGCCGTACCGGCACGGCACGGCCCAACTCCCAGCACTAGCCATAAGCTAGCCAGCCATGCACAGAGACATGATAAGAAGAAGATTGCAACGCAGTCCGTGCAACTGACGCCCATATATGTAGTCGTTGTTTCCCCTGAACCCTGATATATAAGGTGCATCAGTAGCGAAGCCAACAAGAAAATAAAGGACTCGTAAGCTAAAGCTTTCATATTTGCCCAGTGGCGGACCTAAGAATTTTCTAGAGTCCGGTCACGCTTAAAGAAGGACAACAAGCTCACAAACTATTTACTGAGCTAATAACAAGAGACCAAATCACTTAAGGAAGTTTCTATCAAGTAGTGACTGGGCTTTTGTTAAAACCAGATGTTATTAGCTCGGTCCGTTGTTGAATTCACGGAAGGACACTGTATTTTTCGTGATCTAGACTTTTGTTACATGGGCCTGAGCCCGGGCCCGTGCCCAAGCTAGCACGGCCCTGGGTCCGCCTATGTATTTGCCCATGTCAACACTGTAGACACACGTGATCGATACCATCACGGCCTACAATATCATCATCCTCACATAAGCTTACAGTCCATATGGCGGATGAAAGACAAAATTTTATCCGAGACAATCCTGAACATGGCTAATTCGTTACAAACAAGTCCATTCATGCATCATGTATGTGAAGTCCATAACCATAGTAATTTTGGACTAAAATCAACCCTGAAATTAGACAGACAAATGAAGCAAATTCATTATCTCGATTCGACTCACCGCTACTTTAATTAGTCTAACCGTTTCTGGATCTCCTTCTTCACAAGCGATTTGTAACACGAACCGCTTGTGGAGTCCCCCACGTGACGGCTCCACTAGCCTTCCTGGACACCTTTCCAACCGCTTCTGGTACCACAGCACAAGCGGTTCGAGCAACCGCTTGTGATACCGGACGGGTATCACACGCAGTTGCTTAGAAGCTGTTATAAAACCGCTTCTAAAGGGGGTTACGAGCCGCTTGTGGTAGCCGGTTCTGTAGTACTCCCTCCAGTTTGATAATAGATGTCGTTTTGGACATCGACACGGTCTTCAAAACACAACTTTGACCGCTAATTTTTATTATAATATATTTATAAAACCCAATAAAATTATAATATTATGAAAGTACTTCTCGAGACAAGTCTACATATATAATTTTCATATATCCAATTTAAATATTTAAAAATATATGGATAGTCAAAGTTTGACCATCACTATGTCCAAAACGACATCTGTTATCAAACTGGAGGGAGTAGTAAAATAGTCCTTCCATTCAGATATTTGTCATCAAATAATCAAATCTAGTATTTAGATATCATTTCGCAATAACAATTGACATACAAATTTCGCAACGTTAGTTTCTCAGATTAACATATAACTCCCTCTCTCACAAAATATTGTTAGACAACCTCGCTATCGAATAGTCCGGGGTTGCCTAATAGATCTAAACTGGAGAACAGAAAGAGAGGGCGAGAGACACAATATGAGGAGGAACGGATCTGCTTTATTATTCTGTATGCTTCTGTACAATGGGGTGACCCCCTGCCTCCTATATATAGCGGTTCTGCTTAGAGATAAGGAAGAGTCCATATCGGATACGAATCCGTTTCCTAACAGGATACGAATCTGTTTCCTAACACTCCCCCTTGGACTCTTCACTGCGAGATGCATATGCCTCATTAAAACTCCATAAAAACCCAGTGGGAAAAATAATTGGAGAAAGAGTGCATAGCACACGCTTGCTGTGTTGCACGGATTGCCTCATCAAAAACCTTATGTAAGAAAACTTCAATGAAAAACTTACTTAAGGAAAAGAGTACAATCCACCCAAACTTCAATGTTAATCTTCAAGATTTACGTTGGGTACTCAAACTTCGTGTTTGAGATTTATGTAGGAGTATGTGAAAAATCTCCCCCTGAAATATGCACTTCTCTAAGCCTCATCATCCCGATTCCTCTAATACATCTTTCAAAGGAAGATGCCGGGAGTGACTTAGTGAATAAATCTGCGAGATTTTCACACGACTTAGTATCTGATATCTTTATCTCGTTCATCTTATGCATTTCATGGGCATAAAAGAACTTGGGGTTGATATGCTTTGTAAGGTTACTCTTCACATATCTCATTTGCACTTGTGCAACACAAGCTGCATTATCTTCATAGATAATAGTGGGGGTTGTTCCATGTTCGGACCACATGACTTGGATGTGGTGAACCATTCTTCAAGCCATGCACATTCGAGAGGCTTCATACAATGCAATGATTTCTGAGTGGTTAGTCGACGTCGAGACAAGAGTGCGCTTAGACGACTTCCAAGAAATTGCTTGTTCCACCGCAAAGGAAAAAATACCCGGTTGTGACTTGCCGGTATGCGGGTGCGATAGGTACCCAAAGCATCGGCATAGCCAACTAAATTCAATTCATTGTTTCTTCTGTAAAACAAGCCAAGGTCTTTGCTTCCTTGAAGGTAACGGAAGATGTCCTTCACCCCTTTCCAATGCCTTTTGGTGGGTTACGCCTGCATGCCGCTAGCAAATTCACTACGAACGCAATGTCCTGGTCTAGTGCTATTCGCAAGGTACATGAGCGCTCCAATTGCACTCAAGTATGGGAATTCCGCTCCCAGGACTTCCTCCCCTCTTCTTTAGGCCTGTATGGGTCTAGGTCTGCCTTGGAGTGACCTTGAGCCATTGGGGTCTTTGCGGGGTATGCCTTTTCAAAGCCAAATCTTTCCAACACTTTCTGCGTGTAGGATGCTTGGTGTACCAAGATTCCGCCTTGGACATGTTCAAGCTGCAAGCCTAAACAGAACTTGGTTTTACCCAAGTCTTTCATTTCAAACTCAGATTTCAAGTATGTGCATGCTTCTTCAATTTCCTCATCCGTCCCAATGATGTTCAAGTCATCTACATAGAGCGGAGATTATACAAAATCCATTAGTGGATCGTTGTATAAATACACATGGACAATCTTCATTTGTTCGTGTAGCCTTTCTTGCAGAGAAAGTCACTCAAACGATTGTACCACATTCTTCCTGACTGTTTTAGCCCATATAGTGATTTCTCCAATTTCACACTGTATAGGTTTCTGTTTGCTCTGTCTTGGTTCGGGATAGGGATACCTTCCGGTACTTTCATGTATATCTCCGAATCCAAGTTTCCATACAAGTATGCTGTGACAACATCCATTAGCTTCATTTTCAACTTCAAGTTGACTGCCATTGAGATCAAGTATCTAAAGGTAATTCCACCCATGACCGGAGAATAGGTTTCTTCATAATCAACCCTAGGTCGTTGAGTGAAACCTTGAACAACAAACCTTGCAATGGTTGTTGCTCTTTTCATAGATTCTCCTATTATTACAAAATTTATGGCCATTTCGTCATGGTGTGCTTCATGCACTTCTACTTGCTCTTCATTGCTATTTCCCATTCCAGGAGCAAGTTCCTTTAGTTTTTCTCCGCCAATGTGTGCGCACACATTAATTCGTGACTTCTTCCAATGGAAGATTCAAATATGGAATTGCCTTTTCACAGGCTTCTTTCAGTGCAGGTCTCAACTGGCTCCCCTTCTTGCTTTGGGGCACTTTTGTGATTGGCTATGGTAAGTCCTCTTGCCCATTTTTCCCAGACGTCTCCGGGTACTTTGGGTTTGAGAAGCCAGATTTCCTGTTCTTTTTCTTTGAGGCCTCTGAACAGGATGAGGGATACCTTCTGCTTTCTTTGGTATTTCCACCCTCTCTGGTGCATTTCTTGCTGGTATATGCGACTTAACCACGCTCTTCAGATCACAAAAATGATCAGGCAGTTCATTTGCTAAATTCTGCAAATCGATTGTCTTCTTGACTTCATGATTTGCTTCATTAGTGCGAGGGTCATGCACGGGGATCCCAATGGAATGCCATATGAGTTTTCGGCATTTTTCATCCAATGGTTCATTTCCTCCCCTAATGACGGAAAGCGATCCTCGTCAAAAAAAAATGCAATCAGCGAATTGGGCTGTATGCAAATCTCCAGTCGTGGGTTCCAAATACCTGATTATGGATGCATTCTCATAACCAACGTATATCCCAGACTTGCGGAGAGGGCCCATTGCAGTTCGCTGTGGGGGTGGTATAGGTACATATACCATTCATTCAAATCTTCAGGATGACCCATTGCACTAGTTGCATAGTTGAATGGATGTTGTAGGCCGATGGTCTATAATTGATGAGTCTTTGCGTGCGAGGCTGCGTGTCCCCAACAAGTGTTGGGCAAGTTACAACTCTGCAAGAGCTGATGCGGCAATGAACTTAATCCTCTTTATTAGTGCTTGACTAGCCCATTTTGCGTATGGGCGTGCGATGCAGTGCTCAACGATTATTCCGTTCTTTGTGCAATAATCATCAAATGCCTTGGAAGTGAATTCACCGGCATTGTCCATTCGAATGGACTTCACGCGATGATCAGGAAAAGCATTCTTAATTCTGATGATCTGCGAGATCAGTTTTGCGAATGCATGATTCCTTGTTGACAGCAAACATGTATGCGACCATTTCGAGGAAGCATCAATGAGCACCATAAAGTATCGAAACGGCCCTGACAAGGGCTGAATCGGACCGCAAATATCCCCCTGAATGCGTTCCAGGAATGCAGGGATTTCATGTTGCACTTTCATAACAGAGGGTCTAGTTATTAATTTCCCGGTGGCACATGCATGGCACACAAAATCTTCATGATTCGGGAAATTCTTAACATTAATGCCATGACCTTGTGAGTTGTTAACTATATTTTTCATCAATCTCAGACCAGGATGACCTAATCTACAATGCCATAAAGCAAATAATTCAGAGCTTCTAAAGACAGTCTTCAAAGAAGTATACACTGCGTGTGCATTGATTTTCGTGTAGTATAGCCCAGATTCATACGAGGGATATTTTTCTAATACCATTTTTCATACTCCGCGTGCTTCATAATGCACAAATGCTATTTGCCATTTTCTTCATTGGTTTCTACGTGAAACCCATTGGCGCGGATATCCTTGAAACTTTAAGAGAGTGCGGGTTGATTCAGGGTACAAGAGGGCTTCTTCAATTACCAAAGTTGTACCCATTGGCAATATAATTGTGGCTCTTCACGAGCCTATTATATGCGTGTCGCTTCTGCGATAGTCGTAATCCTTCGGCGTTCTTCGTGATCGCCTGGAAGTATTTACGACTCTCTTAAGATGGTATTTGTTGTGCCACTATCAACAATGCATATTTCCTCCATTGGGCGCTACACGATTTCTAGATGAAAAGAAAATAATTCTAATCATATAGTGGCAAAGTGATTCAAATATTGCTTACAAATAAAGAATACTGGAATAAAGAATAAATTGCAATTCGATTCATGAGAAAAGAAAATGTATGCTCTTCGAGAGCTTACAATTCATTACTCAAAATTCATTAACAACCACTGTCTATAGCCTGCAAACTTCAGGCGAACCCAATCTTGCTGTGCTTGGAGCAAGATGGTGGGCTTGAGTTTCTAATCGCTTACGAAACACGATCAGAACGCAGGTGTACTCACCTCGACCATGTATTCATTATTCATAGTGGTGAAAAGTGATACCTGGGGAGTACAAAATTTGATCGTTTTGCTCGGCAATAGTTTGCGTGTCCTTCGAGGACCCTAAGCCGGTGGCAGCTTGGAGCTTCTTGCTCGCAAGTATGATCTTCAAACCTGATGCCCATGTGAGATAGTTCTGACCTTTCGGGGTCAGTTCTTCAAACTCACATTGAATAATGCCAGGTATTTGCATATTCAAAAGATTCTTTTCATTAGATTACTTCGTGTAATCTAATAGGGAGTGGTTGCAAGATTCATAATTGCATAATTAAATTCTCATGAATTTCCAGTAAACTAAAAGAAAGCAATAATTTCAAGATTCATAAATACAAGATTCATAGATCTGAGATTCATAAGTGCGAGATTCATATATACACGATTCATAAATATTCAGAATAAACAATAATTGCACAATTCATAAATTCATAAATGCGGAAATAAATTCTCAGAAATTTCGAATTTTTCTTAGTATTTGGCAATTTTACATTAATTATATGACAATTTTCCAAAGATCACTTGATGACGAAAATAAATTGCAACATGAATTAAACATGGCATAAGTCTAATTACAACTTATATAATTCTTGTTGGTCGAACGAAAGCAGGTAATGAATATCTCTGTCAATTTGACTCTTGGCAGTCAACTGCCCCTAGGCGCACATGAGGAGGGAGCACTTCCCGTTTAGGGTGCCAATTAAAGAACCAAGCCTCATGTGTGTTTTCCTAGACACCAATTGTCTCATATCTGTTTATTCATTACCAAAATCAAATCCCAACCACTCAGGTTCTCATAAAAGCTATATGAGAAATTCTGGAATTTTCCTAGCATTTTTCATAATTTACGCTAATTTCCAAGCAATTTTAATTACTTTTCAACGTAAAATTTTAATTTCAGCAAATATCAACATGACATAATGCTAAGAAAAATAAAACCAGAGCTAAATAATTTCTAGAATTTTTCTAGCATTTTCATATTTTCTGGCAAATTTCAGAATTTTTTTGTAATTTTGTAATCAATTTTCTGAGTTTCTAATTAATTTCAGAAAAGAGAAATAGTAAAATAAAACAGAAAACTGGGGAGGTCAAATGGGTAAAATCCCATACCCTCCCGAGCGTGTGGGCCTTTCCACAACTCAATTGGAATCTAGTTTCAATCCATCTAATTTCCTGACGGCATTGGACTCCACGTATTGGACTCTCTGTCCAACACGTATTAGGCATTCACGTATTGGACTCCATGCCTAATTGAGTTCCAACTAATCTTGTCATTCACGTATTAGGCATTGGACTCCATGTCCATGCAAAATCGGACTTCATGTCCGATTGACCCAAGAGTTAGGCACGCAGCGTCTTTGGTCGAGATCGGCCGCGGCGAGCGGGCGTGCCGGTCTGTGGACCCGGTGCAGCGGGTTTCGGGCTGCATGGCGACGGCTCGGCAGCTCGTCAGCGGCAGCAACAGCGGCCGGCTCGGCGGGACGGCGGCTGTTGACGGCGACCGTCGAGCGCGGCGAAGAGCGCAGTATGGCCGGTGGCCGACGAGGCAGCTCGTCGTGGCGCGCCAGTCAGCGGTCAACGACTGGCGCCGGGCGGCGGCAGCATGGCGGCTGCAAAGAACGGCGCCAGGCATGGCGAGCTGCGGCCTGCGGCCGCGAGGCATTGGCCGAGCGGCAGGTAGCACTCGGCGGCGGCCGGCGAACGCCACTGAAATTGAGTTTGCTTACCAACATAGCACACCAACGGTGCCTGCTCATCGGTGTGGTAATTGCTTACAACAGATGACAGAGCGGTATGCATGCTTGCGATATTCCACTGATTCAAGTTTTGCATGGACGTCTAGTTTTCTTGATGGATTCGTATGCATGCATATCAAACTTCTAGTCTGATGGATTGAAGGCCGGCGGCTGGCGCGGCTTGACCGAGACGGCAGTGGTGGCTTCTGGCCGTCTTGCCTTTTGCTCTTGATCCCGGAGGTGTTGGCTATCGCGTAGGATAGAGTCGCGTAGGACTTTTCGGCAATCCGAGTGGATGCCGGCGTGGTGACGAGTTGATTGCAGATCGGATCAGGCGATCAATCGCCAGTAGTAGTCGTTCGTCGTCGTCGACGATCCTTCGCTTCTTGTCTTTTCTCACCTTTCAATCTTTCTCGGTAGAGCACGTGCGCGATAACGTGTTAGACAACCTCGCTATCGAATAGTCGGGGTTGCCTAATAGATCTAAAGCGGAGAAACGAAGAGAGGCGAGACACAATATGAGGAGGAGCGGATCTGCTTTATTATTCGTATGTACATACAATGGGGTGACCCCCTGCCTCCTATATATAGCGGTTCTGCTTAGAGATAAGGAAGAGTCCATATCGGATACGAATCCGTTTCCTAACAGGATACGAATCTGTTTCCTAACAAATATAACCCCGTACTTGAGCCATTGACCATGGAAATTAATGTACGATCACGCGCAGTTAGTTGCGCGTTTTGCATCAGCAAATCAGTAAAGCAAGCTTGTTTATCCAATCTGGACTTCATAATCTTATCGACACTAGCTACTATTAGTAGTTCTCGGCCTCTCGCTGTCTCACGGCCTCTCCTGGTTGCCCCCACGCCGCCGGCAAGCCAAACGCCGCTCGACACCTGCGTAAGCGACCGGGCGTCAGGGGCAAGCGACCCGGCGCCGGCCCAACGCCCGGTCGTACTCGTAGGCACCTGCCCGTCCGGCCGGCCGGCCGGAGAAGTCCAACGGCCAACCAACGCAAGTTTTGCGCGTTGCAAACGAAGATTAATTCTCTACCCATCCATCAGCAGCTGCGCCTGTAGTCGGAGTGTATCCACAGTACACGCTGGTGCATAATCATATATACGATGGGGCAGACAGTGAAATGCAATCTTGTACTAAGCTCTAGGTTTATACCGACCATACGTACGACTACGAGCACGAGTCGAACCATCGAGTCCACAAAGCCGTGTCCCTGTTCGTGCGCTTGGACCAGCGTCCCGTCGGCGGCGTATGTAGTATGTACAGAAAAGAACCGTCACGTCAACGCGCGAGCAGGTTGCACCGTCGTGAGTGCAGGGGAGGGTGTACGTGTACCGACGTGCGCGTTTCTCGTAGGTACGCGGCGCAACTAACCCAGGGTGTGTTTTGTGCATGGGAGCGAGCAGCCACGTGGCCGTCGGCGACAAGGATTGAAGTGGACAGAGAATCTGAGACTGGATTTGGATTTTTGGCTAAAGCTTTAGCTAATTCGGTGGCCAACACCATCTCGGACTACCAGATCGATCAACAGGTCTTTAAAATAAAGGCAGTAATTCGATCGTCCTCTCTTCTCAACATAAATTGTATAAATTTTAAAATAAATATAAATAACTATCATCTATATGTTTTATACTTTTTCTTCCAATACAAGTTGCAGAAATCTTAAAGCATACGAAGGGATAAGTAGTCACTATTTACTCTTTATTCATGCTTTAATATTTGTACAATTTAAACAAGAAAAATACAGAAAAACCTCTCGCGTTTTATTTTTGTTTTACTATCTACATAACTTTTAGGGAACATATCATGTGCATATGGAGCCCTTGTACACATATGCAAACATTAAATCTGGATCGTCCAAATCCCATGTGGATATGTTTAAACAGCGCGCGGTGAAGCGAACGGTCGAACGGCGAGGCGCGGGGTTACGGACCGGGCTTAAAAAGGGCCGGAAATTCACGAGGCCGACAGGCCGATTACCATTTCTTTGCTGGGCTGCACGGGCTGCTTCAATCAGGGGATGCAGTGCAGCACCCTCCTGGGCCGCCGCGGACCGATGCCGCCGCGGCGGCGCGTGCGGTTGGGTTGGCTTCTCGCTTGCTGCGCGGCCGAGCTTCTCCTCCCCTGGCCCACTCCGTGCGGGCCGGCAGGCGCGGCCTGGTTGTAGAAAGCCCAATGCCTGCCAAGAAAGAGGGGATTGGCCTCTTTTCAGGGCGATAGCCCACCGTCACACGCGTCCACACCCGTAGCCGGTCGCCCTTTGGCTGTGTGGTAGCCGCCGCCGTGCAGGGAATCAATCCCCTCTTCCTCCCCCGTCAGTTCCTCTCGAGGTTCTGCTCGTGGAGGTGATCTTGTGCATGCTGAGCCCTACCTCGACTTTAATCGGGTTCTGCTCGTGGAGGGATCAGGTGCGTGAGTTCCGTTCTCCCCCCACCCCCGTAATTTGGTTCCCCAGTTTTGAGCTCTGCCATGCCATGGATTTGCTGCGGTTTCTCCGCTAATTTTGCTTCTTACGTGCTTGGTAATGGTGGCAACTTCTTACCTCCCACTGTAATGCTGTATTCAAGTTCAAGTTTTTTCGCTCTCTTCAAATTCGATTTCTTTCGCCTCTCCTTGCTTTAGCAGAGCCCCTTCTTGTACCCTAATTTTGTGAATGAGCATTTCCTCTTTGTTCCGTTGTGCTTGCTTCATTTTTTTTTTTTTTGGTAGTCTGGATGTATTGGAGTAAATTATATTAGTGGTTCTTGAAGAGAGGTCAGTGAACCGATGCTACATTTCTTGATCCCATTTCTTCCTCTCTCTTTTTCCAACCAGTTGCGAAGAGGGAGGTTGGCATTTACGAGAAGCTTCAATCTGTCAATCAAGTGGGCTGTGTGTGCCTGATGTTCATGTGTGTAGAACGAAATGTCTGGCAATAGCGGCGGCAGTGCAAAGGAGAAGGAACCCCAGATTGCTCCGGCACTCGTGGCGCCTCCGTTGGTCCGGACTTTCAGGCCTGCTCATGCTGCGGGCAGTCCCGCCGCGGACCCGAGGTTAGCACAGCAGTCTTGGCCCGGCCATGTAGTGCTCCTGCGTCCATGCGCACCTTGGCCTCCTCACGTGCCATTCCCGCCGCCGCTGAATCTTGCAATTCCGCCGCCGCTGAATCCTGCAAATCCACAACAAAATGGGGTATGCTCTCTAATATTGTCGCTTTTGCTCTAGGTGTTGAAGGAAGAAGAATGCCTTGAATGCCATGTTACCTGACTTTGCTGCTGCCATTCTTAATCGGCAGGAAGTGGTGGCGGCCAATATTAATCCTGCCATCGATACTTGTGATGAGCAGATGTTGCCGAAGGTAAACATGCTATTTGATGGCGAAAATGAGGCATACGAGTTCTACAATGCGTATGCCGAGAAGATGGGCTTCTTTGTCCGGCGGTCAACACTCTGGACAACATCAAAGAACATCATCACTAGGAGGACATTTGTTTGCTCTAGAGAAGGTTTTCGGGAGAAGAAGAAGGGCGCGAAGGAAGCAAAGTGCCCACGGCCTGAAACAAGAATTGGGTGCCCAGCAAGCATGACCATTAGGCTTACTGCCAATGGCAAGTACCGTTTGACAGAATTTGTACCGAACCATAACCATCAGCTAGCAACAGCATCTACAGTTCATATGTTAAAGGCCAAGAAAGTCAGGCTTAAAGCACGGGCTGTGAGAGAAAATCTGGTGGACGATACTGTGAGAACACCAGAATTTGAGAGTGAGGATGAGGCATACGAATTTTATAGCATGTATGCGGGGAAAATTGGGTTCAACGTGAGAAGGGCAAGCATGACAATGAATGCTGAAAATGTTATCACCAGAAGGATGTTTGTTTGCTCAAAAGAAGGGTTTCGCGAGAAGAAAAGAGGAACAAAAATTGTAAAGAAGCCTCGTCCAGAGACCCGGACTGGTTGTCCAGCATGTATGGTCATCAGACTTGCATCGAACGGCAAATATCATGTCACAGAATTTGTTACATTCCACAATCACCAGCTTGGTGCTGCATTCGCTTCTGATCTTGTGATGACAACACAAAGTGCAGAAAATGATCAAGATGACGGGGTAGATCTTGTTGATAGATCGCCGGATGATTCTATCGACAAGCAAAATCTTATTAACGAAAATGCCATTTCAACCTCTGTAGAAGGTAGAAGTTGCAAAAGGTACAAGTGTACAAAGGTTGCTCACTATGGTGATGTAGGTGCTACTCTAGAGTACCTGCAAAAGATGCAACATGATAACCCTTCATTCTTCTATGCAGTAAAATCTGATGAGGATGGGAACTTGACGAATTTTCTATGGGCAGATTCGAAGTCTATCATGGACTTTGTCCACTTTGGTGATGTGGTATGTCTTGATTCAGGGTATGCGTGCCAAGGCTATGGTAGGCCACTTGCTTTGTTTACAGGTCTGAATCATCACAAGCAAACTGTCATCTTTGGTGCTGCACTGCTTTATGACGAAAGTACAGAAGCTTTCAGATGGTTATTTGATACTTTTAAGATGGCAATGAATGGATCCCAGCCCAAGACATTGTTAACTGACAGATCTAATGTGATAAGTGAAGCTGTTGCAGCAAGTTGGCCTGCAACAGCCCATCGTTATTGTGTTTGGCAAATTTACCAAAATGCTCTTCAGCAGTTGAGTCAAGCATTCCACGGGTCAAGAACTTTAGAATACAATTTCAAGAGATGCCTGTTTGATTGTGAAGACGAAGCTGAGTTTTTGACAGAGTGGAGAGAAATGTTAAAAAAGTATGACCTGGAAGATAATCAATGGCTAGCAGATTTGTTCTCTCTGAAGGAGAAATGGGCACTACCATATGGCCGTGAAGCATTTTATGCAGATATGAAAAGTCTCCAACAGAAGGAGAGCCTGAGCAGGGAGATTAAGAAACATTTATCCCTGGAATGTGACCTTTTATGCTTCTTTGAGCAGTTTGAAAGATTATTACGAGATCGTCACTCCGCAGAACTGCAAGCTGATGTGAATGCTAGTCAGAGTACAAAGAAGCCGCCATCTATGCGAATATTAAGGCAAGCTGCCAATGTATATACACCTGCTGCCTTTAAAATGTTTGAAAGGGAATTCGAGTTATACATGGATTGCATGCTATACAATTGTGGCGAGATGGGCACAATTTCCGAGTACAAAATAAGTGTCGAGGACAATCCAAAAGATCATTTTGTTAAATTTGATTCACTCAATTCCATGATGAACTGTAGTTGTAAGGGGTTTGAGTTCATAGGCATTCCATGTCGCCATATGCTAAAGGTACTTGACACTAGGAATATCAAGGACCTCCCTCCTCAGTACATCTTGAAAAGGTGGAGAAAGGATGCTAAATCAGGATCTTCAAACGGTGGCTATGCATTCCCATTTGATGGCGATCCTCATTCAGATCAGACAAAGCGTTACAATTTATTGTGTCGGATATTCAGTATAGCAGCAGCTAGGGCTGCAACCTCGGCAGAGTCATTTGCATGTATGGAAAGCCAATCAAGCATATTTATGGATCAAATAGAACAAGTACTTCAAACCAGGCCCCCTGACATAGCTGCTATTATTGGTGCTAACTGTGATCGAACTCAAAATCCGCTTGACAATATTGTCACAGAAGGCCTACACAGTCATACTAATTTTATCAATGGTTCTGCTGATGGTACTGATTTAAGTATGATTACATTCCAATCTAAAATTTTATTGTTGCCACATACATATTAATGGTGCTAATTGCAATGCAGGTTCTCTAACCTTTCCATTCACATTGGGTGCTGGTGCGTTGGATTACCGCTAGACAGGTAATCATTTCTTACTATAAGTATTAACCATAGTGCAGTGTGCCCTCTGCAATATGTACAAGAGAGCTATTCTGTTGTACCATGCTAAGATCTTATGGTTCTTACCTATCACTGCACTCGTGATGTGTGTTCTGTTTAGTGATCTGTTTGGGAGAATGTCTGTTTATTTCCCACCAGATGTCTGGTTTTGCTGACTCTTATGTTCAAACAGGTGTTGGATGGTATATCTGGCTGCCCTACCAATCTGGTGGTGATTACACATAATCTGACTAACCTATCCATTGTATAGGTCATTTTCAGACAGATTTCTTAAACTGCTGGAAGTTTTCCGTCAAGTAAACTTTTTTATGTTTGAAAAAAAGAGAAGTCATTAAATTATGACCTCTGCCCGCATGGAATGTCTACTCACAGTATTGCATATCTATGGCATGAAATTGTTTCTACTGCAGCCATTCCTGTTCGAAGAAATTTTGTAATCTGAGTGTGGTGGATTGTCTGGATATCCCCTCACACTGTTGGATATCTGGCCCTCATCTCGATTATGTCCAAGTGGTGAATTATTGCTTGCTAAATGTGATGGATCCTTACCATTGCGGCCAAGCCGTTTCGGTTGTTACATTTTCTTTTTAATGTACGTGTCGCTTCACTAGTTTGGTCACCTGTAGTTGTATTATGTATGGAGCAAGGATACAAAAACCGCCTAAATTTTGGATTTTTCGGCTGAGATTTCGGATTTCGGACCCTCGAGATTCCAAATCTCGGCCGAATAAAAAAAAATTCAAATTGCTACAGTAATTTCAGATTTCTCGGCGAGTTTTCGGCAATTTCAGTCGAGATTTGGTGGTTTTTTTACCGGATTTTAATTTTTATGCATTGGATTTGATTGGATTTAGGGTTAAGATCATCCACAAAAAATTTTAACACATTTTTGACCATTTTTTGGTCAGTTCAATTTGTCGGTTAGGACTGTCCAATTTTTTTAAAATTTCTCAAGATTGATCATCATCTGAAAATTTTATAGGAATATTATGGATGTGTTAGGACCATTCATAAAAATTTTCTAAAGTGGTTTATACTATTTTTCATTCGGGTGAATTTTGTCAGTTTATCTTTAGTAGTACTATTTGATTTGTTTTTAAATTCCTAAAGATTGATCATCATCTGAAAATTTTATGTGAATATTATGAATATATTAGGACCATCTACAAAAATTTCCAAAAATTTCTAACGTGGGTTGCATAATTTTTCATTCAGTTAAAATTTGCCGGTTAGTTTTTTATCAAGACAATGGCACTGCTAAATTTTAAAAAAAATCCTCATGCTTGACCATTATCTAAAATTTTTATGAGAATATTAGTGATGTGTTAGGATTATCCAAAAAAAAATTCAAAATTTTTTGATGTGTTTTGGACACTTTTGCGGTCGGTTCAATGTGGGCCGAGATCTTGGTGATTTCGGTCGAGATATCGGATTTTTCGGTTGAAAAAAAAAACAGATTTGAAATTTGGTTTTTGAATTTCGTTTGAATTTTGTCCGAAACTTTTAAATCTTGCCGAAATTTCGGATTTCGGTCAGTCTCGAGATAGAGTTCGAAAACCAAATTTGACCAACATCTCTGCATCTCTTCATCTAAAATCGTGGGATTCTGGTTATTCTTTTCTATTGTACTAACTGTTCAAAGAATTTTGCCCAATATGGAGCAAATCATTGTGATGGCAAAATATTGTCATGTGCATTGGATTGATAAGGGAAATTCCTCGTAAAGGCTTTGTTTGGATCACTGGAATTTTCACGGATTGAATGGTGTCACGGAAAATTCTTGTGTTGCATCCAGCATCCATGGCGAAGTACTGAAAACCTGAAAGGGTTCAACTGTGGCCCTCGGATCATGCGATGACGGCCCAGATCAACCCGGGCGAGCTCCCCTGCCCAGGGTTCCATTTATCGTCGATAATCGCGTGATTGTCGCGATATTGGCGGCGAGCGAAACGTGTTACCGAGTGGCAAACTGAGAAATTTTAAATTCAAATTCAAAAAATATATAAATTTTGAAAAAATTTATCCAGAAATTTTCTAAAATTGTGTTAATATCTTTGTGTCATTTGAGATGAAATTTTTTTTAAAAAATTGAATTTGATAGATCTTTTAAACCAAATTATGAAATTAGAAATTGAAAATGAAAAATGGTGAATAGTATGGGCTGCACAGTATCTAGCCCATTCGGCCCACAAAGTTTTTGCACACTTTTAGTGATCTATCTGGCTTCTCCCACCGAGGCATCTGACTCCCAGACACAAGCCAATCAAGTTTCCCCAAACATCCGGCCAGGTCCGACGAAGTGCAACCATTTTTCGCCACCACAGCAGCGATTTTCAGCGCCACAACAGCAATTTTCGAGAGGAAACCGCTTATCCTACCAAAAGCTTCGTAAGTTGGTGTACGTTAACTATAATCTTCGGCTACGAATTCAAGCTGAAGAAAATCAGAGGTGCACAAAGGCAGATGATCCATTCTAGTGTCTTATGGAGCTTATACTATGCGATGCTGAAAATCCAATCCGATAGTGGATGGAGAAATGGAGGTCTAATGCTGATCCCTTACTTGATGAGGAGGACACAGATAGTGACACCCCCTCCCATCGCACATTGTGACAGACCCGGTTGACCCTGTTACATTGAGAAAGAATACTGGCACTGCAAGCATCCCGGAATGGGCCGACAAGACAGTGGGTGATAGTCACACTAGGAAGAGGAAGCACCCAACAGTTACGACAAGGTTTTCCACACAAAAAAAAGAGCTCCAGCCAAAGAAAAGGGAAAGCGTCCCACATATGTCGGGAGTGATGACTCGACTGATAGCACTCTTAGAGACCGTCGAAGTCCCCCATACCAAGAGTCCAATGATAGCAGCTCCAAGTTGGACAGCGATGGGGGTAAGCCCGGTGATGATACCCCTCTCGCTCCCACTTCCCACTCAGAAGGACAACATCCTATAAAATTTACAGGGTAGTCCCAGTACACTCATGCTACACAAGACAGAGACCATGGCGCTCCTCAATCACAAAGGACGACTACTGCAGGAAGGGACCATCCGCATAGCCATGCTGCACCACATGATAGTTGTAGCTCGTACAGTGCCACGGAGACGCAAGAGAGTTATGGCTCATATGGTGGCTATGACTACACCATCCCGGATGCTCGTGCACAAACTCCCACTCGATGGATCTATGAGTGGCAAGATCCTGACTTTTATGCCTTGTTGTACCAACAGTGGGAAACGACTAGCCCTTGGACGGGTCAAAGTTGGCACGAATACAAAGCGGAGTTGCTAGCTACACGAGGATTGCTGATGATATCTACTGAGAAGTACAACACGGCCAACCAAGTGTACACTCAACAATACTACCCGTAGCACCGAAGGTAATGTTTTATTTGTATATTTTATTTTATTGCAACTTCATTTTTACTAATGTAGCATTCATGTAGGTCCAACACGATATTTCTATGACAATGGAAGGACGACAAAGCTATGCCAATTGAAAACTTTCATTTTCGGTGAGAAATATTGAAATATTGTTGCTACATGCCTATTCTGGGACAAAGCTATGCCAATTGGAAACTTTCATATTGGATTCATGTATGAATATGTGAATGGTAAAATATGTTAATGGTATTAACATGGAATGCTATTTGTTGAGATACTGTTGCTAAATGTTTATTTTACAACTTGAAATTATCTAAAATATAGCAAAGTTCATGCCAAAATTTTTTATATTTTATCATCGTTGTGCTATTTATATTCTCCTATTCTTTCCATATTTTTTAATGTATTTATAACATTTATTGTAAATTTTTGTCTTTACCTTGTTTTTACAAATTTCTAACATTTTTTTTTTCAGATTTTTTAACTATTTTTTGTAAATTTTTTCAAAATTTTCCATTTTTCCTTCACATAGTCGATTTTCCATGAATTATCGTCGATATTCGGAGCTTATCGCTCGATTATCGCCACCCTTATGTCGATTTTGCGATTTTTCCAAGCGTTTTTGCTCGGTCGGGGCATTTATACGATTTCTAACGATTTTCCAGCGAAAATCGACGAAAATCTCTCCCAAAACGGTAATGCAAACCCCTGCCCCTGCCTCGAACGCTTCTGCCGACGGACTCCCGTGCCCGCGTCCCGCCGTCCGTCGCGCCCCGTTACTCCCACGAACTATATGCTGGCAAAATCATAGTTATAAATATCGACTAGTCGGTATGTATCATTTCAGTATATAAACTGGTATGAATTAATTTTATGTATTGTACCGTTTTCGATACCGATCAATACCAGCTCAATACAAGTCAATACCAGTTATGCCGGTAGAATTGATAATATGGAGCGTACTATTCCAATAACCAAACTAGTATGACCTCCGATACGGTATCGATAAGTTTGGGCAAAATACTACTAATTCAAGCTGAAAATTACACAACAAAAAAAAACACTTCTTCATCTTCGATTTACTATGGCACTAGTACACCACTTTCATAAATATAATTGTTTAGGATTTTTTTCAATCTAGAAAAGTTGATGGCATGGTGAGTACTTCTGCTTTGGTAGTATTTCCTGATTTTCTTTATTGCGCTGCTTTGTATCTCATAGCAACCACTGCAATGGAGCCAAAGTACCCTAGACTCGAATGTGGTGGAGGTTGTTCTTGAACCTGGAGATGTCATAGTTGCCATGAATTATCTAATGGAGGAGTCTCTTCTCCTTGGTTCACCAGCTGGTTGTCTCTTATTGTATAACATGGAGGAAAGAACAGCCGAAGTTGTAGGAAGACTGGAGGGTGGTGTCAAGTCCATTGCCTCTAGTCCTGATGGTGACCTTCTCTCTGTAACAACCGGATTTGGGCAACTGCTCGTCATGACACACGATGGGGAAGTGCTGTTTGAGACTTCTCTTGATCCTCAAGTAAGTTTTCTGTATCAGATCTGACTAAAGATATGATTTTAAGTGTTCTCCATTCCAGGGTTAACTTTACCAAAATCGTCTTGATTATCAAAACAGCTCGGTATCGATAATCGTCGATTATCGAACAATTTCATGACATTCGATGTCGAAATCAAATTTGTTTGAATTCACAGTGAAGATAGCAGCTTGTAGGCTCGATTATCGAGCGATAAACAGTGATAGTCGAGATATTTTGCAAGAAAATCGGCAAAGTTAAGAAAAGGTGGGAAAATTGCAGGAAATTACAAAAAATAGGAAATATTGACCATCTATGTCTCTCCCAGTCGGAGACGGGACATCATCGCCTGCAAATAAAACGTAGGATGAAAATATGAGCTATTAATCACCTGCAAACAGGATGAAAATTTGAAATCTCACTTACCCCATTTTTGAGTTTCGTTGACGGCGCTAACGAAATAGGTATTGTTTGCTTTCCTCCCCGCAACACCAGCCGTGTGAAAAAATTTAGTCCAGGCTGAGCCAATCGCCCGCTTCGCATTCCTTCCCTTCTATGTCCAGCTCCTACAGTCAATCCTTGTTTACATAGGGCCACAGGCTTTACTAAGATTATAATCCCTCAAGGCTGGTCTTTCTGTTGCGTGGAACTCCAAAATGTCCTTCTCAGCACACCTTCGCCCCCTCCTCTAGCCCCCTAGAGGAGCCACTACCACCAACACTACCACCATCGTGCTCATACTTACCACCTGACCGACTGATAAATTCTACCTTGGCTCTGGCGGCAGCCATGGCATGTTGAAGTTGGTCTTTCTCATCAACATCACCCATGTACTCTGAATATGCACTTCTCCTCGGTGAAAAATTTGTAGCTGCTGCTTCCTTTTTGAGCCTCTCGTCCCTCTTTCCCTTCTTCTTACCCTTCATCCTGTCTAGGTTGCGCTTAAAGTACACGCGAACCTTCTTAAGAACTTTACTGTAGTGGACAACATTCGTATCGCGTTCTGCCAAGTGGTGCTTCAGTCGGGTTAAATTGTCTTCTCTCTTCTCTTAGTGACAATACTTACATCAAAATGCGGTCCCTATCTTGTCATTGTGCTCCCACACAACGTCGTCCTGTTCTGCCATCTGCTAATACAGAAAATAATCGGCTTGTACGTAACCACAGTACTATCACAACATACACAAAAAAAAAAAAAATACAGCAGCTAATTAATCATCAATACGAAGCTGATAAATCGATCCCTAACATAATGCTAACTAATAAGCTCAAATATGCCAAAAACTGTCGCATCATTTTGCTCTCGTTTCTGCTAAGTATTTATCCTCTTCTTTGCGCCTTTTCCGTGCTGCGCCCCCCCTTGCCCGTGCCTTGCAAAATGCGGGTGCTCCGGTCGATCGTGTTCGCCGCTCCTCGGTGCGGCCCCCTCGTTCTCGACGGCTTGCTTCCGTGATTCTGTATCGTAGGTATCGGTGTTGGCTTCACTTTTGGGTTTTCTCCCAGTGGATTTCGCGTGGCTTCTATTCTGGCAGATTTATTTATCTTATGCTTTGTGCCTTTTCCGTGCTGCGCCTCGTCTCGTCTGCCCTTGCGTTGGAAAATGCGTGTGGTCCGATCGATCGTTGTGCTGGATGCCGTCTGTTGGCCGCTGCTCGGTGCGGCCCCGTCTTTCTCATCGGCTTGCTTCCCCGATTCCATATCGCAGGCAGGTATTGGTTTCGCTTCTGGGTTTTCCCCCCATCGATTTGTTGCTTGGTTCATCCATGGCATTCGCGAATCAAACCTGTTACGCTAGCTGGAGCCTCGCGTTTCCCAGATCCTATTTTCAGGTTACGTGCCTTCTTTGTGTTCTCCCCTTTCGGTTATCTATTCTTGTTACCGTCCTATCCGTTTGTATGTAATTTATGTAGATTTAGTTCACCGTATATGTCTTTATGTGCCATTGCTATGCACAGCGTAGTGCCTTGGTACTCCCCGAAGTGTGCTCTTCGTGTTCATCAATGTTGATAACGAAATTAAAGAGATGGAAAACATATCATCAGAACTCATGCCGCAAATGGCGCTGGCACCGGCTAACACGAGAGTTCTCAGAATTTGACACATTTTAAAATTCGCATTTCAGAATTTGACACTCCGGTCCACTCTCATACACACAGACGGTCCCACATGTCATTCAAATGTTCTGAAAGGCTTACGAATTGAGTGTCAAATTCTGAAATAACCCTAAACGAGAATGTGCTAGCCTTATATCCTCAACTAAACATGTATAGCCATCGCGTCCTTTCATTTTATATATAGGATCCTGCATCACATGCACAACGATCTAGCCATCCAGAAGAAACGTTTGGGCCTCTCCTTCTGTCACGCCGTCCCACGCAGATCAATGAAAAGAGCATTCCGCCAGACCAAAACTTGGAGTTTGAACAGAATACGTGTAAACCAAGTCAGCTGCCTTCCACCGAATCAGACAATCCATCTGTTGATATGGAAGATCACATCATTGTGCCTGGTGTAAGTTCTTACATTCCTTAAACTACTCAGTGTTTGTCTCTCTAATTCATACAGGCTACACCATGCAGCTTGATATACCTTACTTCTGACGATCGAAAATACAGAACCCATCTTACATGACCCTTTTGTTTAATACCCATTATCACGCAAACACTTTTAGCATATAAGAAGTGATAGCATCTCACCAAAATACATAAGGATTTAAAAACAAAACATTGTTGATCTCTAAACATTATTGACATATACCTTTGCTTTCGACTGTAAGACAGTTTTCTCTGAAATATTTCGTAGAGATCAGCTCCCTTTCAGGTTACTTACAACAGATATTCACCTCTCTGGTTCTGATGAAATACTTGGTGCTTACATTTTTGGTAGGTTGAAACAGCTATATATATTTCAAGACAATTGCTCTTAAGAGAGATAGCTAGCAAATTACGTTTAACGATACACTCATCAGACACTACTTATGAAAACAGTGACCAAAGTAGATCTGTAATTGGCATGCCATTGACAGTCTTTATAACAAAGTGGTTGAAACATTCTGAAGGTGCAGAATTAGCTGACACAGCATACAATGATACAATGCAAATAGAAAGTGCTGTGTCAGCCAATTCTCCATAGAATGTTTCCTCTACTTTGTTATGATGGGCGAATGTCAATGGCATGTCCATTTTGGCCCAGCCGCCTAAGCGCTACACGTGAGAGCCTCAAGAGGGAACACTGCTGGGTAGATATCTTTCGTGAAGCCGCTCTAGCTGCCAACAATGCCGCTCATATCATTACCCAGAAACACAATAGTTTGCTCTATGAAATCAAACGGATCTGTGAAAAAATTATTGGTTTCCTACCTATTAAGAACACAGATTCAGACAATCATAATGTTGATCCTCACAAAATATCACTGGTTTACACGGGATCATACCCAGCATTCACCCCGCAAGAACTCTTAGCATATATATGATCTTGTCAGTCTTCTTCAATACAAGGCTACTACTGGAGGCTATATTCCAACGACAGATGACAAACCATGCCTCAATATATAGCATCGCAGTATTACTTATGCTACAAGAGCATCGGATTATTTCTAGGTTGTATATACAAAATCCTTTTCCCCGTCTCGAACAACCATCTATTCGTTTTAACCTATTTCATTGTTACGCATGCAGGACCAGGTTCTACATCAGCTTGCTCTTCCTGCAACGGCCTAACTGTTTACTGTGGCCAAAATGACCAGCCTTAAGAAATCATTCCAACCGCGTGTTCTTTCCATGCTTATTTTCGATGCATCCTTGCATATCTGTGTTATATTATTATACTACCATATCAGACCGATGATATTGCCACTTCCTCTATCATATAATCGCAGTGGCTATCTACCTGAACTATATCTTTTATTTTGAGTTATCCAAAGGCCACCGTATGTACGTGTATATGGTTAAACATATATCGATGTATAATTAGTGCTGACCAATTGTCCTAAACCGTGCCCCTCATCCTTTTCCTCTTTTGCTTAGTTACACATTCCCTATTTAACTGCATGTGTTTTACCATCTATCAATATTGGCTCAGTTATACATTCCCTATTTAACGCCCCTATCATGTCCGTTTCTTAAAATATTTCATACCTGATCTCTACAAAAACAGACAAGTTATCGTCGGCACGGCACGGCCGTCAGGTGCAGCAGGCTGGAGATAATTTTGAGGTATCGCAAAGGGTTGCAGTGAAGTTGGCTGAGGATACAGTATCTAACGACAAGATAGACGAGAATGCGCATACGCTTGAGCATTATGTAAACATGCTGAGAGCTCGTCAGCCTACTACCAGTGAAACCGCTTATTGTGATGGAAATTGGAACAGAACGGGAGCTCTCAACGTTGGTAGCCGCGGCAACGTTTGTGGGCTGTGGTGGCAGTTGAGCGGTAAACAAGTTGTTACGTTAGCCGTAACTAGTTCCAAGATATGTCTGTATTTTTTTTTCAACAATTTTGTAGTTGCAGTACGTATGGAGGAACAAAAATTTATACCCATCGTTGCCATCTACAATTGGGCGATTGTTTTGCTGGTGTACTACAGTTCAAAGAGTTACGGCCAAATTGGAGCGTGTAGTACTTCACTATAGCATGTGGATTTCAGTTACCTGGTACTGGCTCTCTTTTATCTTCAGAAAGTAGTAACCACCAAGCAGTAGTACTTTACTATAGCATTCATCGCATAAAGCTACCCTCTGCAGTAACAATCAAGCGGTCTGTCAACTTCTAACCAAGAACACGATACCAACAACAGGATATACATGAATGGAAAAAGTGCGGTCCAATGCCTTAACAGAGGGCACTTTAATCTCACAACAATACAACCAGATGTGTGAATAACAAAATCCAATTATTGCTGTACAATACAAAATAATCGGTATCTCGTATTGCAGCTACGTCCTGAACAAGAGAATAAAATAGTTGCATTATGCTCTTATAAATGACAAGTTCAACAAGGCCACAGGGGCTTCATCCTCTATTCAACGCGGTCGGCGTCACTAAACAATATGAAACTCTTCAACTGTAGGAAACAACATGAGCAATTTACTGCTATATTTCCTAAGAAATCCCCTCTTATTTGCCCAGCCACAAGGTAATGTTAACTATGTATCCACAACCACAAGAAAAGCTGCCTCAGCAAAAGTGTACAAGGCCCCAACCTTCTCCATAAATCTGCCGTGTTCATCAGCACAGAGAGACCTTGCTGTTCAATTTCCGAGTATGGTAAGGGGTTCATCGCTTGGAGAACATTCCTTGCGTTAACGAGGAAAAATCGTAATCTTTGCCTGAATGAGAAGGGAGGGTAGAAGAGGTAGGGGATGTTGTGCTCCTGTTAGCACCTGTGGCTGCGGCCCCATTTGCTGGTACAGCTGAACTTACGCTGTACACCCTGCAATCGACAGGTAGCATCAGAAAAACTGACCTATGATCAATTCGCAGAGCTCAAGGCAAAAAATCTAAATTATGTTTACAAATCTATTAAGCTGCAGTATGGGAATGGGATGCTAAGGGCCACAAACTGTAAGTAAAAAGTGTTAGGCAAAATAGTTTACCCAGGTGTACCAAAACTGAAGCTCCCAGAAGAGAAGTCCTGATTGTTGTTCCCAACCTGCCAAACAGTAGAACAGAGAAAAATGAACAAAGATACAACTAATATTCTTGTGCACACATCCATATAGATCATCTACGAGTCTTTACCTTGGTGACACCATTATGTGCTGCGGCGGGAGTCAACCCAAGGTTTTGATAACCTAGATTTGTCCAGCTTTGGGAAGGCAAGCTTCCATCGGGGGCATTAGAACCGTTAGCATTTAGTAGACTGGCATTGCCTGGAATCATTTGGGGTGCATTTCCAGCTTTAAGAGCAGCCATTAAAAAAGCTTGCTGCTGGGTCATAAAGGCAAGCTGCTGCTGATGGACAGCGAATGGTGATACCATATTCGACTGCAAAAGACAAGTATTTCTTCAGATAGACCATAGATGTGCCCTTTCTTTTGTGGGCGGATCCATTTCACATAAATATTAGCAGTGAAAGGAGTGCTGGTGCTGACCTTCTCAAACAAACTCATGATATCATTCTTCACATTTGATTGGGAAACAGCTGGAGCTGAGGACAATGCCACAGCTGGCGAGTCTTTAAATAAGTCTTCTATTCCTGATGTAGACTGGGGCTTACTTTCTACTGGCTTAGCAGAATCCTTTTTCTCAGAGCTAGGTACCAGTTCTGCAGCTGGACAAGTCGAATATCCATGATAAAGAGCAAAACAATGTGACATGGCAATCCAAAAACAACATAGAAGCTCCACCCCATGCAAGAAATAGATCTGGTAAAGTGCTCATGGAAATAGAACAGTTCCTCAATCGAAAGATTACTCATAAGAGCTTACACTGGAAACCTTCCCAAGCATTATCCTCATTTGAAGATGACTCTGATTCTTTCTCAGGTGTTCCATCCATTGACAACATGCTAAAGAGATCAGTGGCATAGTCAACTTTAGGAGGTGGTGCAACTGATGGCTTTTCAACTTTTGGGGGTGTTGCATCAACTTTGGCAAGAGATTTCTCTGGCTGAGGAGGTGAAACAACCTTGGGAACTGATGGTTCTGCTTTCGGCTGAGGTGATGCCTGCTTTCCATGCAGTTATGCCAGATTTACTAAAGGTTGTCAACTAAAGAAAAAACATACAATAAAATATAGTAACTCCAAAACAAAACGAGGTAATTAGTGTCCCCAAACCACTTGAAGAAGTATCCAAATGCATAAACAACCTAATGTGGAACGATTTGCTGGTTACAAGTTTTTTTTTCTTTCATCATAAATGATTATGGTGTTACTCATTAACTAACTTGTCCGAGTGCTAAATCAGAGAATATGGTGACAGAGGAAGAGCATGCAATCATAAAAACAATGATTACCATCAAGCTAGGTTGTCAAGGCCAAGCATGAGAAACAACTATAAACATTTCTTCTAGCTTAAGCAAGTCGCATACATCAGTATATGCACAACTTAATAGAAATTTACATAAGATTTATATGCACTTCTGTGACTATATCTCGTGCATACTTCTATTAAATGTCCATTAGTACATGGCGTACTAAATTAACCAATAACAAACATTGATTTAGCGATCAAAACATTGAATCATTAAAGCTGGAGATCCATACAGACGCAAGACATAATCTGGTCTTCTAAGGGTGTGTTTGGTTGATGAGATGAGGTTGAATGGGATGGAATGGTTCTGTACCATTTAGTTCCATTATTTTGTGTGAATGGAATGGTTCAGCATCTAGAGGGAATATTCCTCAAATTTGTATAACTTAGTCAAGAATGGGATGGTTCCATTCAAGCAACCAAACACATCGATGACTTTTTTTGAACCATCTCATACATGTACCGCTTAGTACAGGCAACCAAACGGACCCTAAAAGTAAGTGCATACTTTTGTTTGCTTTACAAGGCCATTGGTGGCGGAAAAGATCATAGCTCACTTGCCACAATAATGAAAGTAGGTGGTTTGGTACATCAACAAGTTCAATAATAAAATAGTAAATAAGAGTCAAAAGGTGTATTCCTGTGCATTTTTCTTAACTTGCCTGGTAAGTATAAAATAGCATCTATGCAATAAACAACGGATCACGAAAATGGTGGAAATTCTGATGTTTTGGGCTTTCATGGCTGGTTGGGTGTTCTAGGAAAAAAAAATTACCCAATAGTGCTACTGATGTGATTGTTGGCAAAGTCACAATTCCGCTAGATGGGTCTTCAGCCTTACATCCTCAAAGCAACTAGGAAAATGTCCAAAAAACCATCAGAATTTTGGCAAAAAGTCCACTTAACACCATTAACTTCATACGATATATTCCACCCCTTAATTGCACTAGCAAGTGACTTAGGGGTAAGATATCTAGTTTTAGTTTTCGGGGTGTTACGCGGCTTTTTCCTTAAGTTCAGGAAATTATGTGAACATTTCCCAAGTTTTTATTTCCTTATGCATCTCTTTTAGCTTGAGTAATTCACAACTTAATGGAAGTTTACTAAAGATTTATATGCACTTCAGTGATCATACATCTTGCGCATACCTCTATCAAAAGTCCATTAGTATATGGCGTACTAAATTAACCAATAACAAACATTGATTTGGCGATCAAAACATTGAATCATTAAAGCTGGAGATCCATACAGATGCAAAACATAGTCTGATCTTCTAACAGTAAGTGCATACTGCATACTTATGTCCGCTTCACGAGGCCATTGGTTGGGAAAATATCATAGTCCACTTGCCACAATACTAAAAGTACGTGGTTTGGCAGATCAACAAGTTCAATACTAAGATAATAAATAAGAAGAATCAATATGCGTATTTCAGTGTATTTTTCTTAACATGCCTGGGTAAGTATAAAATAGCATCTATACAATAAATGAGGGATTTTGCACTAGCATGTGACTTAGGGGTAAGATACCCGGTTATAGTTTTTTGCGTGTTAAGCGGCATTTTCCTGAAGTTCAGGAAATTATGTGGACATTTCCCACATTTTTATTTCTGTATGCATCTCTTCTAGCTTGAGTAAGTTGCATACTAATGCACAACTTAATGGAAGTTTACTCAAGATTTATATGCACTTTAGTGACCATATATCTTGCACATACTTCTATCACAAATCCATTAGTATATGTTGTACTAAATTAACCCATAACAAACATTGATTTAACGACTAAAACAGTTAATCATTAAATCTGGAGATCCATACAAATGCAAAACATGGTTTGGTCTTCTAAAAGTAAGTGCATACTTCTGCTTGCTTTATGAGGCCACTGGTTGGGGAAAGATCATAGTCCACTTGCCACAATACTGAAGGTACATTGTTTGGTAGATCATCAAGTTCAATACCGAGATAGTAAATAAGAAGATTCAATAGGTGTATTGCTGTGTATTTTTCTTAACATGCCTGGGTAAGTATAAAATAACATGTATACAAGAAAGGAGGGTGTACAAACATGGTGGAAATTCTGAGCTTTTGGGCTTTCATGGCTGGTTGGGTGTTCTAGTCAAACAGATACACAATAGTGCTATGAAAGTGATTGTTGGCGAAGTCACAATTTCACTAGCTGGATCTTCAGCTTTACATCCTTAGTGTCACTAGGAAAATGTACAGAAAACCACCTGAACTTCGGTAAAAAATCAGCTTAACACCGCCAACTTCATACAATATATTGTACCCCTTATAATTGCACTAGCACGTGACTAATATCTGGTTTCAGTTTTTGGCGTGTTAAGTGACCTTTTCCTGAAGTTCAGGAAATTATGCAGATACTTCCCATGTTGTTATTTCGATATGCATCTTTTCTAGCTTGAGTAAGTCGCACACCCTTTGTCGGTGTTTCGAGCACCGGCAAGTACGATTTGTAAGTCTAGGGGGTTCGCGCGCTCCCTCTCCTCGAATGGGCTGACTCTAGGAGTCCATGATGTATACTGGTTCGGGCTGAACGTCCCTACTCCAGTTCGTGAGGTGAGTGTATATTGCCCTTTCGGGGGGTTACAAGGGCGTCTTCCTTCAGGAGGAAGAAGAGCCGGATGATCTTTTCGCTTTTCGCGTGTGGATGCTTTTTCTTGTTGTGTTTTCCGACCGATCGATCGATCTCTCTCCTCTCCTCCCGGGTCCTGCCTTTCCTTATATAGGCGGAAGCGGCAGGTTACATGGGAGTTTGGAATGGGAAAAAGAAAGAGAAAGGGGGTGTCCTATGTCTTGGAGTCTGATCTTCGGCCTTGTCGTCAGGCCAGGCCTCGAATCCACCACTTGCCGAGTTGGTAGTCTTGGCGAGGGGTCTCGGCCAGGGTTGGAGAAGTGGCCTTGCGCTCGTATGGTTCGTCGGTAGCCAGATTAATGGTGTTTGACCTCGGCGTGGCCTTAGGAGGCGTTCCCTCTGTTGTGTGTCGAGGATAATGACGGGCCTTTCTTTGGAGGCGAGATTGAGGTGAGCCTGCGCGTTGTAAGCGTCTGTGCTGTGGTGAAGCTTCGAAACCTTTGAATCTTTCCTCGAGCTTGCGTGCCTCCAAGCAATAGGCCCGCTATGCGCAGCCGTGGGGCTCGTGGCCTTCATTACTTGGTCAACAGCAGGCTTGGAGTCACCATGCACGTAGATCGCCGGTGGCGCCGAGTCGGCCGATCAGATTGACCAGATTGACGAGGGTCTCGTATTCGGCGACGTTGTTGGTCGATCAAGAGTAGTCGGATGGCGTCTGGAGCTTGTTGTCGAGTGGGGAGGCGATGGCGACTCCGGCACTTCGCTCCATTCTTGGTGTAGGATCAGTCAATACATTGTCGATGCTGGTCTTCAATCGTTAGCGGAGCTTGAGCTTGATCCGCTCGGCCGACGAAGTCGGCGAATTCTGCGACTTGATCATCACGAGGGCATATATGAGATGTCGTGGCCATTGAGCTCAGCGCCACTTGGCTATCCTTCGATGGCGTCGCGGTTGTGGGCGATTTAAGCCAGAGTGGTGATGAAGTCACCACGGAGGCCGAGTGCCGTCGAAAGTAATGGACGACTTCCTCTTCGTGATGAGCACCGTGTCACGGTAGCTTTTATGTATCTGCGATGCTCCGGGTCTTTGTCTCGGATAGCACTTGTGCAGCCAGTACGGCCAAGCCTCTGTACCTTGAATACGCTCCTCTGCTCGCTTCCACAGCGGCCGTCCCAACGACACAGGTCGTGGCGGCGATATAGAGGAGCAGAGCTCTTCCGGTGTCGGGCGACCAATACCGGGCGGTCGGGAACTCCTTGATCGGTGAGGCTTCAGGCTTCTGCGTCGGTGAAGTGGTCGGATTTCTTGGCGCTTATAGAAGCGGCATTCGCACTCGCCGGCCGAGACACGAAGCGACTTAGAGCGCAAGACACCATCGGCTCTGGACTCCGCCAGGTTGTTGATCGGCCCGTCTTCATGATAAGCGAGAGATCTTCTCCTATTGGCCCGATCTGGCGCTCGGGGCGATGAAGTAAGCCTTCCTTTCGGGACCACGAAAACACATTTTCGGGGGTTGAGCTTTATCGCGGAACAGCCAGAAGGTTCGCAAAAGTCTCTTCTAGTCGGTGGCGAGGTCGTCGGCCTTCCTAGTCTTGATAGCGATGTCAGCGATGCCGATGTTCACGGCCTATTTGGTCGGAAAAACACATCGCATCTGGCCGTGAGTAGCACCGCGTTTGTAATCCAATGGCATCGTTGCGTGAGTCAGACGAGCCATACGGGGTGATGAAGGAGGTCAGCGGTGGTCGGACCCCTTCATTGCGATCTGGTGGTAGCTGAGTGGCGTCCAGGAAAAGAGAGGACTCGCGCGGCGGTGGAGTCGACAACCCGGTCAATCTCTGAGGCAATGGGAACGGGTCCTTTGGACAAAACCTTATTGAGCTCGTGTAGTCAACGCACATTCTCCATTGCCGGTTTTCTTTTTTACAAGGTAGGTTGGCGAGCCACTCGGGGTAGCGAACCTTCGTAATCCGGCGGTCAAGAGTTTGGCAATCTCCATCAATGGCCTTGCGCTTTTCTTCGTCGAAGCGGCGCGAGCGTTAGGCGGCCGTCTGCAGGCAGGCCGGATGTTCAGGAGTGCTCGTGACTTCACTTGATATTCCCGGCATGTCAGGGTCTCCAGGCGAAGACGTCTTGGTTTGCGGAGGAAGTCGGCCGCCTTCCATATTTAGTGAGGCGTGGCTCAGGCGCCCATCTTGGCGGGATCCTCGGGATCGGCCGCGACCTCCTTGCCAGTGTCCTCCGCGGACTTGAAGGAGGTTGGCCCGACTTTTCTTTGGAGTCGAGGTGGATCGAGGACCTTTCCCTGGAGGTCGAGCTTCGGCAGACGCGATGACCGCCGATGCCAACTCCGCAAGCTTTCTGCTTTCGCTTATAGCGAAGCTGAAAAAGCGAGGCCAATGCAGTGATGACTCCTCGTGGTCGGCATCTTGACTGAGGTAGGTGTAGTTAGGGGATCGCCATGAACTTGGCGTAGCATGGCCTCCCCAAGATAGCGTGGTAGGGCCGAGAAAGTCCACAACCTCAAAGGTGAGGTTTTCGGTCTTGAAATTGTCCGAGCTCCCAAAGGTGACGGGCAGTCGACTGCCCAGAGTGGATGGGCACAGTTGGCCGGGGGACGGCAGTGAAAGGCACCTTGCTCGATCGGAGACTAGGCGAGGACCCCCAGGCGTCGAGGGTCTCAACATACGATGTTGAGGCTATTCTGCCACATCCATGAGCACCTTAGTCGAGCGCCGTCCCAGCGATGGGATCGGCGACGGCGTAGTGGCGCCAGGATGCGGGACATGGTCGGGGTTAGTCGGTCCGATCGGCGATCGGAACTCACCACCGTATGTAGCCGCGCGGGAGTGACCGTATGGACTTCGCGATAAGCGAGCTTCAACCGAAGCGCTTATCGGCGTAGCCTGTGACTCCGTAGAAGATCATGAAGGGCCCGTCGAGTTGTGGAAACTTCGTCGTCGCTATCCTCCCTGGCCCCGTGCCTGGGTGTGGGTCACGCTTCTTCACTTTGCCCGCGGCGTCGTGGGCTTTCCAAGAGCGCTTTAGGACTCCAGATCCGGTACTTGTGACGGGATAGGCGTGGTTCGACACGGACTATCCATCAATTTTGAAGTGGTCGGGCGCTCGCCGGGCTTCTTGCTTAGGCGAGGCGACCATCACGCGCATGGCCTTGCTTCCGCTTCGCTTTTCGTTTATCGGAGGCGATCGGAGGCTGCCGGCCGACGCCGGGCGCCGATTGGCCTTCTTGTCAAAGATGGCCTCCTCGCCGAGGCGTGGTTGATGGCGATGTCAAGGAGCTTCTTTGTGGTCTTGGGCTTGGCGCGGCCGACATGTACCAAGGCCTCGCGGGTAGTGCCGTAGATGAATGCCAAGCGGCGTCACGCGGGCGTCGGGAGCTCGTTGCATTCTTTGGGGCGTAGGATGTAGTCGGTCTCACAGTGCTTTGCTTGCGGCTCTTGAATCGGGAGTTCTTAGGCGCATGCATGCGTTCTCGAAGTTCTGAAGAGGTTTGCCAGTCAGCCCAACTCCGCGGTGTCCGCGGGCAAATACTCGAGCCAGGCTCGGCGAGTCCACGAGGTAGATGGGGAAGTCTTGGATGATGAAGAGATCATCAAGCTGCTCCCCGCCCGGCGAGCCAGGTAGTCTTGAGCCAAACAGCGGGGTTTGTTGCCCTGTGTATTTGGCTATGTTGGCCAGGGGCCCGGACCTGGCCGGGAAGTCGGCGTTCGGATGGCGCGGCGAATGCCCGTGATCCCGAGCCATCGAGGCTTGGACGCGGTTATCGTCGCGGCTATCCATCCGCAACTGGTATGCTGCTGCGCGATCGCGCTCTTCCGGCGCCTGAGTGGCGCGAGATCTCAGTTTGTCCCAGCGGTGGCCTTGTGTAAAGGTCTTGTGATGCAGAGCCGCTCGGCTAATGGCGCCATCTTCGTCAATCAGCTCTGGCCCATGAAGCGACCGGCCACTCAATCTTGCCCGAGTGGTGGGGCTGGAGCCTGCGCGTCTTCACGCAAAGTACGCTCATCGGCCTGGAGGTTTTGATGCGTGATCTTGGCCTCGGATCAGTCGGCTCGGGTAGCCCACGGGCGACTTATAGCCGTGGCGGCGTTTTGGCTCGCATGGGAAGAAACGGAGAGCGTCAGGCCCATTGTGGTTTGGTGATGTACCTGGCGTCTTGCCTTACCGGATAGCTGGCGGATCGAAAGCCGTATTTGCTCCCAGTCGGCCTGGAGCTTGTCGATCTCGGCCTTGCAGACCTCAAGCTCCTCATTGCCGTTGGAGCTCGGTAGCGAGCTTGAAGGTGCGCAGGGGTTTTCACGTGGTCTCGTAGTCCCGCGTTTCGGTGCTGGGGAGGAGTTAGGAGCTTCGCGGGGGTGGCGGAAGGAGTCCGCTTATCCTCGCCATGTTGCACTAGCGAATGCGGCCCGTATGAGGTGCTCTGTCGGGCTGGAGCCGTGGTGGAGGAGTCCCCAAGCAAGTCGTGGAGGGAGGCCAAGACATAACTGTATCATTACCACGGTAGGGGCAACGTGGAGGCGGGTCGCCTTGCCGGATTGTTGCCTACCTTAAGGCGATGCCAGTGAGTAGCTCGTTGTCATGGCCGCGCGGAAGCCTCGGCGAAGGTTGCCGAGATGCCGGCAATCGCGTCCAGTGCTCGTGGAGGAGGCCTGGTCACGGATAGCGGGGGATGAGCACGAGCTCTCCGTCATAGTAGCGACGAAGTCAAGGGCAAAGCCGGATCCGCCTCAAGCCCCAGTGCGCCTGTCGCGTGAGAACCATCGGGAAGTGGATGGGAATGCTGAAGCGATGGTGACGATGGCGCGCGAAAACCCACAGCGCCCAGCTGTGGTGTTCGAGCGGCAAGTGCGATTTGTAAAGTCTAGGGGTTCGGCCCCTCTCCTCGAATGGCACGACTCTAGGAGTCCAAGATGTATTATCTTGGTTGGTGAACATCCCTACTCGACGTAATGAGGTGAGTGTATATTGCCACTTTCCGAGGTTACAAAGCGTCTTCGCCGGGAGGAAGAAGAGTTGGATGATCTTTTAAGCTTTTCCGCGTGTGGATGCTTTTTCTTGTTGTGTTTCGGCCGATCGGTCGATCTCTCTCTCTCGGTCCCAACCTTTCCTTATATAAGCGAGCGGAGGTTACATGGGAGTTTGGAATGGGAAAAGGAAAGAAAGGGTGTCCTATGTCTTGGGAGTCTGGTCTTTGGTCTTGTCGTCCGAGCCAGAGCCTCAGAATCCGCCCCCGTCATGCCGAGTTGGTAGTCTTGGCGAGGTTCTCGGCGGGTTGGACGACATAGCGCTCATCTGATCGTCGGTAACATTAATGGTATTTGACCTCGGCGTGGCCTCGGGAGGCGGCTCCCTGCTATGCGTGTTAGGATAGCGGGGCCAGAAGCTTGACTTCTTAGGCGGCCTCCTGGTGCCTTAGGGAAGAGAGCCACTACCCAGGTGCGACGTCTTGGGGCGTTACGCCCGAAAGAGGGGCGTGTCCAAATGCTTCGAAAAGCAGCATCGCTCAGGCTGGGGTCGAGGCGAGTGCCCCCAGACCATCGGGAGTCCTGAGCGTGTTTGCATTTGTGCTCAAGGACAAAGATCCCTTAAGTAGCCTCACGGGCCCTTGGTCGAACCAGGGCCTCAAGGCAGCAGTTCACTTTGTCTACAGACTCTTTGGGGTACCCATGGTACGTGTACTCGTTACCCTTGACAAGAATCTATCGTATAATGGTTATGGAGTAATTATCAGTGCCCACTTGTGAAACATCCATTACCTTGCTATTCCATTCCATCACATCACTACTTTTGATTTTCAGTATCAGGAAATCTACAATTTATGCATTTGGCAGTTTTGAGTCAATATGAATCTGTCATCCAGTGCATAATGTGCACATATGAAAACTTATAGGTCTTCTCCATTTTCAATTATATATTGAAGTGGTAGATAGTAATTCAGAATTCTACGTGGAATATTTAGCTTGAGCTCAAGAAAGAGTGCCAATTTTTCAAACAGAGCTTTATCCTGAAGAAACAACTACCAAAGCCAGGTATTAATAAATTAACTGTTGCCTAGGGAAAGCTTATTGCAATGCAGAAGGGTTACCTGTGTGGGCATCCTAGAAGCTACTGGAGCAATTTTGCTCATAGCAGCTGGTGAAGCACGGTGTTGCTCAAATGAAGATCTTTGACCATGTCCGCCGCTGTTATCATAACTAGCCTGAGACTCAGAGCTCTTCTCATCTCGAACACCGGACGACGGTCTCGATGTTCCATTCCTCAGGATCCATCTCTTGTCCTCATATCTACAATTTGGACATAATATTAGCCACATGTATTATCTGAAAAAAGTAACACTAGATTTTCAACTGAAAGAACTGGGAAGAATCATACTTTGCACGGATGAAATTTTCTATCCCAACCCTATCATAGTTAAGGGGCAGCTCTGCTTCCCAATAGTTATTTGACTTTTCATTTCCCATTGCTGCAAGAATGTAAACACAATCATCATCAGAAATCTAAACACAGTTTTATTTGATGAGAAATATCATTTTGAAATTTCAGAACAGACAGTAATCCATACATTGAATAAATGCAACTTGGTCTGGCAGCCATGTATCCAAGGTAGCAGATCTTACCTGCATGAGGAACAAAATCTTCTATTAGAATGATAAAAACAGCTGGTTATTCTTTCTTGGTAACGTACACAAAAAAAAAGGTTTCCACCCAACAAAAACAAACTGAAATGCGACAAAATCAGAGTACAGCCAACAATAACCAATAAACATAAGTGCATGAATTCTCTAAATCCATGGAAAAGAGAAAAATCTACCGGCTGGGAAGCTAGATGGCAAGGTTGTTGCATGATGAGGATAACTAAGCTGAACATTGGATAGGGTTGTGGCACATGATAGCCATTCTATTCGGTTTCATTATGTCGTAATTACATCATCTTATTCTAGGTCTTTAGCATGCAATGGAATTAATGTAGCCAATATATAATATAAATTTCAACTATAAAACATTCCACGTTGAAAGAACAGCAAGCAAATTGTCCTGAAAAGCTGTTCACCTCAAGCTACACATCAACGTTGTGGTTTTGGTCCATTTTGTCAAAACTATGAACGATTAAAGTTTGCTAGTGACGCTGAGTTGGAATAATAAACAGTGAAACTCATGGACATGATTATTCACTGACCTTAGATATGTGTACCCCAAGGCTTCTATGAATTCCAGAACACTGCATGCATATAAAGATCCCAAGATTCACGCTTGCCCATCGAGGACCCCTGCGATATATGAGCAAACAGTTAGAAAGTGTTGACAAGAACAAGAGTTGCACGCAAAAGTAGACATCCACACTACTTGCATGGAAATGGAATTTAAAGAATCCAACAGAGATAGGGGGAGGAGGACTAACCACCTATAACAATACAAACCATTTTCACTTCTTTTCCGCTGAAATACAATTTTAACTTTTTGGGTGCAATGAGCCAGTGATGCAGCAAATAAACATATCAATCATTTGGATGCTCCTAGTTCACTACAGGCCCTTTCCTCTAACCGCACATATGTACCCATATACATAATATATGCCAAATCAGATAGTAAAGCTTGAAACATAAGATAGGGCGTAAAACAATTATTATAACATTAACTCTATCTTTACTCTGAATCATATAAAAAGGAGTTGGTGGTTGTGATGGCAGATCCTACCATCCCTCTCATCTCCTATCCTCTCCTCTCTTCAAAGATCTTTTGTGGATGTGTCCACATAGACGTGTGTGTTATTTGTAGAATCTTTTGTAAAGGATTGCATCGTTTGCAAGTGGCCGGTTGATCTAATGTGAATTATGTATGCAATACTTTTAGAAGCTATGATACATTTATTTGAGATTTGTCGCAACACACAAGCACGATGCTAGTAAACATAAACTTCAAAAAAATAAGCAATGGACAGTGATGACTGACAAGTCTGTTTTCATGAATCAAATATTTACCTATCAAAATAGGCCGTGTCCGCAAGTGATAAAACTCATAGCAAAGCTATTGATAATATATAAATTTGTCTAATGCATCAGTAACCATCTCTAAAACAAACAATTGCACAAGACCACTCACTTTGACTTGCAGTCTGCGCATTCTCTGTTTTCAGGCAGACGAAGAAGGCCTTCCAATATCTGGAAATCAATGGAGAAGAAAAGGACAATGGATTATGAGGGCTACAAGTGAAATAAGACAAACGTACATAACAGAAGATGTAATTGCAACATAAAACAACACATTATATTGTTGAGCGGGTCATGGCAATGGCAACTTTTTTGCCGTGGCAACGAGGATAGCCAGTGCGATTACTCGTAATGTGGACAACAATAAAAGAATGCCAAGAATTGCTTTTCCTTTTTATTTCCATAGAAGAGATAGAAGTCTGTAGCAGACAGATATTAATTAGAATTTTTTTAATCGAATTGCCGAATGGCTAATAGCGATTTCCATCGATCGACTAAATTCGCCAAAGCTTTATAATGGAGCCCCCTAAACTTAAACTAGCAGCAGCGTCCGTTTCTTGATTCTCAGATGAATCTCAATAAAAAGTTATAACGAAACGGAGCAACTTCGGATCTGCGCTCTAAGTAACACACCCAAGAATTACAAAGCGACTACGCAGATCAGGGCTGCGACGCATCAAATCTTAGGACGGGGAACTCAAGAACCCGCAGCATCGCACATCCCAAATCCCCAACCGAGGAAAAGGAAATTGCAACATTGCATCGATTTTTCCTTCGTTTCCGCTCCAGTCGAGGCAGCACCATACAGTTCCCGATCCAAGAAAACGAAAAACGAGAGATCATCACGAAGGAAACGAACCTTCTTGTGCTTGGCGTTGAGCTCCTTGGAGACGGAGGCCTTCTCGTTCATGGCTGAGCCCCGAATCCTCCAACCCGAACGGAAACTACTCCCAAATCCGGGGCTAAGCGTAAGAATACAACAGGATTTGGATTTGGGTTCGGGATGTCAGGCTCTCCCTTCCTCTCTCTCCTCCTTGCTTTGCCGCGTCTGAACTCTGAACTCGGAAGGGTCGAAGAGAGAGAGAGAGAGAGTAAGAGAGGGGGAGGAGGAGGAGGAGGAGGCGGCGGCGGCTGGCTAACCACGCCAGACCACGGTTAATAAGCCATTTTTGTGTGCTTTTATGCATTATTATTTAGAAGTACCATTCTTTTTTTTTCTTTGTTACGTACGTTCACACTTACGCCGATCAGAACAGTGATTAGTTGATACGGAAATTTTTGTATTTAATACAACATTCGACTCATATTCGTAAAATGATATAACACTTTTGCGTATTTACAGAAAACTCACTTATATCCGGAATTTAAAATTCCATTTTTGAATAACCGGAATTTCAAAATCCGTTTTTCACGTATTTGGAAACCGAGAAACCGAGTATGCTCTACCTGGAACCTCAAAAACCGGGTATGGCACCCATATCCGGTTCCTCAAAAATCGGTTATAGAGCGAGGAATTTTGCCCTGCGGCACGCAACAGTCAGGGGCGGAAGTAAGTGTAGCTATCCGGTGTCACAGGACACCGGGTCAAAAAAAAATAGTGTATGTTAGTCTATATATATAAAAAAAGTATTGTATGTTAGTCTATAAATATAGTATATGTGAACCCCCTTGATTTAAATCTTGTGACACCGGGAAGCAAATAACAAGCAAATGGTAAGAATAATAAGTTGTTATCACATATACGATGAAGTGGTGAACCCGGAAGATTTTTTCTCTAGTTCCGCCCCTGGCAACAGTCACCAGCAACGAGCAACAATTGGCGCGTACGCATCAGAACCTTTTTGCCCCATGACGCTGCTGGTCACCATCCATCCTACACGCATCACACTGCAATTCCATCGACCACTTTTCAACCTCCATAACCAGTTTTTAAGGAACCGGATATGGGTGTCGTACTAGGTAATTCAAAAACCGGGTATGGCATACTCGGTTTTCCAGTTTTCAAATACTTGAAAAACAGGTTTTGAAATTTTGGTTATTCAAAAATGGAATTTCAAATTCCGAGTGTGAGTGGGTTTTCTGTAAATACGCAAAAGTATTGTATCATTTTGCAAATATGAGTCGAATGTTGTATCAAATACAAAAAATTCCTAGTTGATACTCATGAAACGACTAGAAGCGAGGAATCTTATTAGTTCGTACATGTATTCACTTGAGGACACAACTCGCATCTAGAGTCGGGTTAACAATATCGAAATTATAAAAATCATTCCAAATTTAAAAATTAAAAATATTAAACCAAAAATTGATTGAAAATCCTTAAAAAATGTAGAGTTTTAAAATCAAATTTTTTGGAAAAAGAATAAAAAATCGACAATTTCGTGGAAAATTGACGGACTAGTTGAACTTTTTTTACTATCGATTTTTTGAGCGATTTTCGTCAATTTTCTTTGAAAATCGAAAGATTTTCACCGATTTCGACCCGTTTACGTCGCATAATTTTTTTCTGAATTTTTGAATTTTTTATTTGGACTAGTATCAAGTGGTTTTAGAAGTCGGATCGTGTCGAAAATCAAGCGATTTTTATCGATATTTTGAACCGTGATCTGAGGTACCCTTGAACGTAATATAGGTGAATAACATGTGCAACATCTATAATTAGTGTGTACACTAAATTGCAAAATAGTAATGCTAGCATAGAGAATATAAAAACTGAAACAAAATATTTCTCCCCAAGATTAGATGAAACCATTGGTTTGTAGTTTAGCTGCGTTGGAAAACTAGCTCGAAAATTCCAAATGAACAAATTTAAATTGTTACAACATTTTGAAACAACAGTGGAAACATTTTACAGTGGCTTGTGCAACAATCGGCAAACTGAAAAGCAGATGGCATGAGTGAAAATGGTAAAGATAACTATGAAGAGGAAAGGGGTATGCAGAGTCAAGTAGATAGGATAGTTTATCACTGATCCGGATAATTTTTGAATATGGATTTTGTTAGCTCGGATATTTGTCAGCTAGTATCAGATCGGAAACAAAATACATATTTTATGTCGGATACGAATACAGATTTGGTAGCTCACTATTCGTCAAGTACATGTACGAATATGGATCTGAATTATCCAGATATTCAGGCGCGCGAGCTAGGCCAAGGCTACTATTTTGGCCAAAAAAAGGTTTATGAATTTCAAAAATATTTTCTAATTTAATTAATTCAGAAATCAAATTTTAATTATTAAAATTAGCAAACCAGCTCCAAAAATTATGATTTTTTGAAGATATTCAAATCATAGTGTATCATTTAACAAAATCATTTCTAAGATTTTCTCAGCTTTTTAATGTTCTCGGAAATTCAAGCATTGCTATCCTTAATAGGGAAATATTTTAAATATGTAACTAAAAATGAACAAAAACTCATAAATACATAATTTTTTATTTTAAACATAATTCAACAAAGAATACAAATATTGGATCATTACATGTTCTTCAAGAATGTTTGGATCAAATAAACTAGTTATGTTTTTTTGTCTATTTTGTGTGTACAATTTAAAAAGTTTTCACGTTCCGATAAATATTCATGATCGTATTCATTTCGATTTGTATTCGCTTTGTGTCTGTATTCGATATTATCCCATTTAGATTCGTATCTAAATTATCTATATTCAGTTTCGTATATAAAAAAATATGAAAATAAATATAATAAAATTATTACCCGTCCTTATTGCATCCGTTTTCCTCCCTGGAGTCAACTGGGCAATCCAGCACGCACGCACTATCATCATGATGTAACCTCGGTCACTAACGCCATAATGAATAAATAGCCTAGTACCGCTGCCAGCCTGCCACTTTCGATCAGCCGCAAGAAATCACCTTTGTTAGTCAACCATCCTCTTTCCTTGCATTTTTGTTTTCTTTGAAGTCTACTAAGGCGTAAGCGTCGCGCACGCCGCGCGTGTAAATAGAAAATAATTTTACTTTTTTTTAGAGAAAAAATAGATCTAGACGTATTTTTTTTAAAAAAAAATAGGCTCGTGAAACATTAGAGGCCGCGTTAGGGAAAAAGTACGCGGCGCACGTCGCACGCATGAACGGAATACGATTTTGCTTTTTTTCCTGGAGAAAAAATAGATCTAGACGTATTTTTAAATGCGCACGCCGCGCGCATGAACAAAAAATAACTCTGTGTTTTTTTTCGGAGAAAAAGTAAACTTAGACGTATTTCCAAATTTTTGGAGGCTCGAGAAACTTTAGAGACAGAGCCGGAAAAAAATACGAGCCCAGCACGGCCCGAGCTACAGTGTCGGGCTGGCCCGGCGCGGCCCTCTGACGTGCCAGGTCGGGCTTGGACTGTGCCGAGCCCGCCATGCTTTGGGCCAGCCTAAAGAAGCTCGGCCCAAGTGCCCACCTCTAGTCCATACCACTATACTAATCACCAACAGCTCCAAACAACAATATCAACTGCTCATGTGATCGGTATACACTCATGGTCAAAATACCAAACAAGTGATTGTTATCAATTCGAACCACTATTTAACATAATAAATACATATAATACATATAAAATACTAAAAAACAACATATAGATTTTTTAATAAAATAATACAATATTTATTAAGACGGTGAACGCAGCTTGCCTCCGATATTCCAATATCCCTTGTCGACTAGTCTATAGTCAATTGGCGTGTTAGCCTTACTATCAAAACTCTATGGTAGTCGACTTTTGAAATCCTAAGCTTGGCCACTATAGTTCTATTTGGAACAGCTTCGACTTTGGCTTTTCATCTCAAGAATCCGTCACAAATGGTAGGCTTCTGTAATAGCTTCATGGCTGAGCTTTAGGCCCATTTATACTACGAAAAACCGCAGCTGGCAAGTTGCCCACCACCTACTTCATGTGGCTTTTGTGGGATGAGGTTTTGCATTTGTCACTAAAGTTGGGAGAAATTACTCACCTTGTACCACCTATAAGCCACTAAAGTTGGGAGAAATTACTCACCTTATACCACATATAAAAGAGTTGTTTATACCTTGGTATCCCCATTGGGGCCTGCGTTGTGCAGTAGCCACACCCTTGGGAGGCGATTAGGGTTTCACTCTTCCATGTCGCTGCCCTTGGCCACCTCTCGCCGGCGCCTCCTCAGCTTCGTCCTGTTGGCGAGTAGTCTCCTCTCCTTTCATCCATCTTTGCCCCTGCACTCCGCATCCGCACCAGTCTCCACCCTCCACATCACCGTCGACCGTCTCCGCACTTGCTGCTGATACCCTGGCCTCCTCGTCCCATCCTCCATGGCCGCCGCCAACTCCTACATCCATCCCGGCGTCCAGCGTCCCCAAGTGGATCTACTCCATCCGTCCCGGTTTCCGGCCTCCGGCATCCTCCCCTGCAACCATGAAACTTCCCCAGCTGCTTCTTGCCTTGCCTCTCGATCAGCTTCGTGTGGCGTCAGCTTCCCTTCCCCCCTGTTAGGGGCGAATCCACAGGGTATGCCGGGGAGGGGGGGCACGGCATACCCTGTAGATTCGACCCAATACAGTCCATATGCAAAAAAAACAAAGTTTATGGCTATAAAGGTCATAACTTTAAATCCATAGATTCGATTGAGCTGATTCTTATTGGGTTAGTTTCAAAATTGAATCTAGTTTCTATAGTTAAAATTTCACATCAATCCAATATATGGATCTTTGGTAATTATTGTTTTAGTTAACATGTGTCAGTCTTTTTTTTGCTGAAACCGAAACAGTTCTTTATAATTTGTTTAGGGGTATTTTGAGAATCAATAAAAATTTATTTTAGCTTCTGCGCAATCATTCACCTCCCTCTGATTGCTATATTAGTGTATATCGATCCTACATGTGATTTGTGTGCAAGAGTCACCTTTTGCTTATTATATCCATTGTTTTGCACATCTTCAATTAGTTTTTGTTTCTGTTGCCAAGGAAAATAATGATTGTGTGTGATTTTTATATTAAGTATCACTCTTGCTGAATATTATTGAAGTTTCTTGTAAGCGCCATGGCATGCTTCGAAATGCTAAACTTGAGAATATCATGAAAGCACTTGATTGTGGTGAACTTGAAACTAGGAGTGGATTGAATCAATAGATGAGTTTGCCTGACCCAGTGTGACTAGGTGGGGCTATCATTATAAAATTGTTGTCAACATTATTGCCATGTATCCCACAATCCGCGATGTACTCATCACTCTTGGTAATGATGCTTCACAAAGGGGGATTGGCTAAAAATACATACTATGGTTGAAGTATTTGAGTTATTTGATTTTATTTTCAGTGCACACTTAATGCTTGTTATTCTTGGATACACAAATAATTTATCCGAATATTTGCAAAGAAGAGAGTAAGATATTCTTAATTCAATCTCACTTGTTATCGTGGCAAAGAATAGAATGCAACAATTGATGTTTGATGGCTAGAATCAGTTCCTTCAAAGGGTCACTTTTGTTTTGCAATAAACATGGTGTCCAAGTCCTGATATGGAGGGTAATTATGTGCCTCATGGAAGATCAGCACGGTTTGCCCGAAACCAAACAAATGATGATCACTTCAGAAGAGAAGTATATATTGGGGTCATTGATCAAATTAGTCAAGAGCTTGATAATCGGTTTGATGGGGTTAATATGGAGTTGCTTTCTTGTATGTTGGCCTTCAATCCTACCGACTCGTTTGCTTCTTTTGATGTACAGAAGGTGCGTAGACTTGTTGAGTTCTACCCTAATGACATTATCTCAAGTACCAATTTGATAAAGCTTGAGTTACAACTTGATAACTATATTGACGACATAAGACTAGATGGTAGATTCAAAGGTCTAGAGAATCTTGTTGATCTCTCAGTTAAACTTGTTGAAACAAAGAGGCATATAGTTTATGATTTGTTTTACTTGCTTCTGAAATTGGTATTGCTTTTACCGGTAGCGACGACAAGTGTTGAGAGGGTATTTTCTGCAATGAGTTTAGTCAAAAGTAAGTTGAGAAATAAGATTGGTGATAGTCTTTTGGATGATTGTCTAGTCACGTTTATGGGGTGAGATATTTTCTTCCAAGTTGATAAAAATGATATAATCAAGAGTTTTATGGCTATTAGAAGGCGAATGCCAGACAAGAAGGACAAGAAGTAATATTGTATTCTTTGAACTATTATAGGTGCGTAAGCTTCTTTTATGCATATTACATAATTAAAATGTTTGAACTATTTATATTGTAATTTATAATTGTATTACCATGTTTCTAGTTATTTTATTTTATACTCGTATACTGAATTTCTCGACAATATTTGTAGTTGTTTACTGAATTGTTCATTGAATTTTACCGAATTGTATATTATAGTATTAACTCAGTATATCTTAACTTAAAATCCTAGATCCGTCAATGCCCCCTGCTCCATAGGGGCGACATTGGCGACCATGCCGGTAGCAGTGGGTCTGGCAGGCGCGGCGCTGCAGTTCCCAACTCTTATCGGCGAGCAGCGGGCATGTCTGCACAGCGCGCCGACGTGAAGGCAACACACTGGATAGTGGATACGCGAGCTGCGTGAGCAGCATGGTCTGGCTCGTGCTCAGTCTTGTGCTCGAGCCTTGAGTCCCGTGAGTACAAACAGGTAGCCCAAGCCTCAGCTACCCTCTCGGGCTCACCATGGGGCAGCGTGGCGGCTTGGGTCATCACATCGAAAGGCCTATTTTGGAGGTGTTTGGCAGAGCTCTAGCTCCACTAAATCCGTGGAACTGGTGGAGCTGGGTATTCCTAGCTTCACTAGATTCGTGGAGCTGAAGCTGTGGGTATAGGGTGTTTGGCAGAGCTCCAGCTCCACCAAATTCGTGGAGTTGGTGGAGCTGAGTATTCCTAGCTTCACCAGATTCATGGAGCTGGAGCTGAGTGTTTAGGTGGATCATCTTGTTTACATTTTAGAATAAAATTATAAACATAAGTCACTTTATTTCAGTCTACAAGTTTCAGCTCTGAGGTGGAGCTGGGCTCTGGAGCTCTGCCAAATAGGGCTTAGAGTGTTTGGATGGGTAATTTTATTTACATTTTAGAATTAAATTATAAACTTAAGTCACTTTATTTCAATCTACAAGTTTCAGCTCTAAGGTGAAGCTATAATCTGGAGCTCTATCAAATAGAACCTTTTTCATCAAAATTGCCAGGCTCAAGCACACGTTTTTTTCCCATTTAAAAAAGGGCCAGAAGCACAAGATCGAGCGCTTGTTTGTGACACTTGAATCTCACAAAGCCACGAGGACTTTGAAAAATAAAAAGGACACGATTTCTCCAAAATTTGCATCATTCTTCCAAACCCGCCTGGATTGAGAATGGGAGCCAACCTTCAGTTTGCTGGTATGGGTTGCAACGGCAGCTCCCGTTGCTGGACGGGCGGTGCAAAGGTTTACACCAAATCCAGGCTTAGAGAGAACAGCAGATCAAAGGAAGAGATACAAGCGTTCGGGCCTTCAGGGTGGAGAAACACTGCACACCAACCAGACAACAGTAGATAGGGTTAAAAACAAATGAAATGATAAGAAACCAAGTAGAGGCCTCTTTGGAACCCAGGAACAGAGGAAACACAGGAAAAGAGGTGACATGTCTAGCAGAATCCTTTGCAAGTCTAAATCGCAGGAGTTGTTCTATTGTGCTAGTTGGATGCTTCATTGGGAAAAAAAAGGAACATGATTTTGGGGAGAGAGAGAGAGAGAGAGAGAGAGAGAGAGAGAGAAGATTTTTCATAAGGTCCGACCTCATGTTATATTTCCTCTAAAATTCCAAGGGATCGAGCCATTCCATAGAAATTTCATAGGAATTGCTGGGGCTCAATGCTTTGTTTCAAAGGGACATCCAGGAAAATTTTCCATAGGATTTCAATCCTCTAAAATTCCTCTACTTCTACTCCGTTCCAAAGAAGCGCTAAAGATTATCAACCTGTCATTCCAGTACAGCATTATCAACACAGGGCTAGATTTTCTACTCATCAACCAACTGGAAATTGGAACACCAACAGCCATCACCGCCAATTGTTAATCAAAGTCCCCGGTATCACAAATGTGTATGCGTTGATCGTTTTCATATCTCTACTATTCTAAAGCAGCACTTGGTGGCAGTGGTCCGTTCTTCCCACGTCATTAATTGCCGCTTAATTGCCCTGCTTAATTGCCCTATTTAATTGCCCCGTTTAATTGCCCTGCTTAATTGCCCTACGCAAGAAACGAAACGTTGCTTTAATTAGCCAGCTTTCGCAAGAAACGAAGCGTTAAAGATAGATGTTTGATTTTGTGAAATAATTTTTTTATTTTTTAATCTTTATTTTTCGTTATCAATTTTGTTTTTCGTAGCAACGCACGGGCATGTAACTAGTATACAGAGAAATATACACTTGAGGATTTCATAAATCGTAACTTCAATCAGACAGGTTACATTCCTTTCGCCTAAGAACATTGCGCCTCACTGTTTCCAACTAGTTCGCAGGCGAAACAAGACTGTGCAAGATGAGCTCCCCAGCAATAACTGGATGATCCCGTTGAGACGGATCTCCACGCAGACACAGTTACAGGAGTTCCTCAAGCTATGGCAGATGCTGCAGGGGGTGGTTTTAAACCCAGATGCCCAGGACGATATCATCTGGCGATGGACATCAGATGGCCTGTACTCAGCAAAGTCGGCATACAAGATACAATTTCAGGGATCCATAGCTGATCAAAACTACCCCCTCACTTGGAAGGCAAAAGCACAGTACAAGTGTAGGTTTTTCGCCTGGTTGCTACTCCAAAACAGGATCCTTACCGCGGACAACCTTATCTTGAGAGGTTGGCCACAATGCCCGATTTGCCGCCTTTGCAGCTCGGGGGATGAATCGGCAAATCACCTAATGATATCCTGTCCTTTCGCAAGGCATGCTTGGGCGCTTCTATCAGACAGGTTACATTCCCTTCAGCTCCCTCTTGAGAACCGGGATCCTACTGTGTCCATTTCGACCTGGTGGCAAGGGCTACATGACATCTTCCCCAAAGAGCTCCGAAGGGACTTGGATGGGTTGCTCATTTTCCTTTTCTGGAACATTTGGAAGGAACGTAATGCTCGCACTTTCAATGAGCAGTACTCTACGGTGCTAAACGTTGTTCAGAAAACAATTCAAGAGTTCACCATGTTCCATCTAGCTTGGAGGCCAATCTCCTCCGAGTAGTAGTCGTTGTGGCCCAGGCACTGGGTGCTGTCTAGTGTCCCTCTAAGGGGCCCCTCCCTTCGAGTGTTTCCGGCTTCCTTTCTTCGGACTTTGTTTCTCTTTCTTTTTGTCTCTCTTCCTTCGGACTTTGTATCTTGCTTCCTACTTAATTAATTCGGCAGAGCTCCTGCCCTTACTTCGAAAAAAAAAAATCGTAACTTCACAGGACTATGGTGACAACTACTCAACTAGTGCTATAGCAAAGGAGCTCATTGGTAAGGAAAAGACGGCACAAGGCTGCTACAATCTGATGAATTATGCACGATCCATGTGACATACATATACCGGCTCTATCACTCAGTGGATGTCAATCTCTGAATTTGCAACAAACGGATCAGCCGTGAGGAACACATAGCAGCAATCTGTTGCTCCACCGAAACGGGTGAAACTCAACCGAGTGGCAGATATCAATGGAATCGACAAATTTAATACAAAATAACACTAGGATTTCAGTACACAAGCAATGATTTGCAGCACAAGCAGTTGGGGGTGAGCATTCCTAGCGTTTCGGATAAAAAAAAATGCATCTGTCAAGATCAGACACTCATCAGTGATCAGTATAGTAAGTGCACCAAATTGTCACATCAGACAAGCATCAGCATATCAGAAGCTGGCTCCTAGTGTGGTGGAAATGTTAAAACTCTTAACAACATAACTAAAAATTTCTACTTTAAGCTCAAGAATATCAGCAAACAGCAAACTTATCAAACTGGAGCGCTCAGAAATTTTAGTCCAGCGGACTAGTATAAGATGAAATGAGAGCGCAAAACGCATTGCATTAACTAATAACAGAAACAGTAATACAGGCCTCATTGTCCAAGGAATTTAATGAAAATCTCGCTACATACCATGGTAGTACACAGCAGTAGAATGAGTAATATAAAGATATTACTTTAGGTCTTTAAAACCATTAATGGTTGTAAGGGGTACAGAGCAAGCAAGACAGGTATTTCAAACTCACCCATAGCCGCAAACAAAGAAGACAGCCAGCCAAGCTATTATTCTACCTATTGTATCTCCTCTGTATCTCGATTCTTCTTTTTCTTCTCCTTATTCTTTTCACTTTTCTCAGTTTCAGCACCAATGTTCAAAAAAACGCTAGAAATGCCTAGCCCGTCTAGACGGCGTCTAAATGGAAATCGCAAAATAGCAGGCTACAACGAAAGACACATAACTTTGTTCTACAAAAGAGTAAAAGACACAAAAAAGATGAAATATAGTCACAAAACATAGTCCCCACATATAATATAGTCACAAAATTAAGTCTCACACATAACATAGTCACAAAACTAAATTCCACACATAATATAGTCACAAAACATAGTTTCACACATCACTAAGCTCCACAAAAAGAGTGGAAGACACACAGGAAAGATGTAATATGGTAAATGATAAGATAAATTAATAGCATTAATGCATTATGCAATAAGCCAATGATCAATCCTCTAAAGGAAAGAGATTTTGTGGCAACACTTCATCTTCGTCATCCTCGAACTCAATAGCCACCTCTTCTTCCTCATTGCCCCCCTCTTCTTCGGATTGGAAATCATCATCATGAAGCTCTCTCACTCTTGCACTCCTACGAAGTTCAAGTTGTCCACTAGTACCCATAGCTTCATCAAGTACTCCCCATGGTATAGCAAGCACTACCTCTTCCTCATCGTCCTTGTCCCTAAAAACAACCAATGTATGATTATCCCCTCCCTCATATAGAAATCATTGAGCTTCGGAAGTATCACAACATAGGAGGACATCAGCGTTCTTCTTTGATGTGATCCTTTCTTTCTTGGCCAATATTATAGCATTGAATTGTATGTAGACTAGACTGTTGAGACAGATAGTGGGTAGCCTATTCCTCTTTTGGTATGTATCTAGGGATTGCAAAGTAGAGTTAGACGTTGCATTAGATGGGGAATTGAGACTTTAGAGTATTGAATATTGGGACTCAAGAGTGTTCGGTCGAGGATGCCGACTAGAGGGGAGTGAATATGCGATTTTAAAAATTCCCTCTACAAATAATTACTCACCTAAGTGACTCTAAATCAAAACCTAAACAATAATTGATGCGGAAGCGATAAACTAAGGTTTTGACAAATAAAACCTAAATCAACTAGGCTCGCTAAGTGCACTAACTAATTAAGTCTCTACTCAAGCATTGCAATCCTAATGATAATCAAGCAATTTAATTCTAGGAAAGTAAATTGCAACAATGTAAATAAAGAATTGCAAACAAACACAAAGAGACACAGTGATGTTTTACCGTGGTGTTCGGAGACTTGCCGGTCTCCCCTAATATACGTTGAGGTAGCTTGACTCACTTCAAATTGGCTCCTTTTCACAATTGAGCCTTCCTCAATCACTCGGAATAGCTCTTCCCCACTCTGGGTAGGCGAGCACCATGCCTTCACAACCGACCGGGCCTTCTCACAAACTCCGTTGAGAAGATTACTACACCACGACGCCTCCACACCGTCTAGGTGTCGGCAAACACCAAGAGTAATAAGTTAAGCCTCTTGCTTGATCCTCACCAAGTGCAACACATGCACAAGGATGCTCAATCCTTCCCTAGATGCAACATATGCAACTAGAGACATCTCCTTGCTCACAAGGTGCAACACATGCACAATTAAGAGGAGAGGCTTGGACTAGCTCAAGAGAATGCAAATCAAAATACCAAAGAATCAACACACGAAAAACTTTAGCTTAAATGGCATTCAAATCTCTCAATAATAGCTCTATGTGCTCTTGAGCTTTTGCTCTCATAAGAATACCTCAAATGGGTGTTAGAGAGGCTACAAAAACCTCCCCATTCGGCCTCATATAAAGCCCCTCAAAGAAACTCACCGTTTGGGACATTAAATGCACTGAAACTAGCCGTTTCTATAGTACCGCGGTACTACCACCATGTAAAATATGGTAGTACCAATCATCGGTAGTACCACTGTGTAAAAAGCAGTAGTACCACTGTTTCAGCAATTAAAATGGTCATAACTTTTTAATCTGAAGTTCGATTTAGGTGATCTTGGACTTTATGGAAAGCTTATCAAGAGGGCTATAGTTTCCACCTTTGTCAAGATTTAATCAACCATAGATATTTCTAAAGAATACAAAAACTCCAATTATTACACTCTCTGGAGAATATGTACTGGCAACTAAATAGCGATACTACAGGACCAGTGGTAGTACCAGCCTTTGAATCATGGTAGTGCCGGCATTCAAACATAGAGAAAAACACACTTCTGCAAAATAACAACCGCACAACTGTCACGGTACTACCGGACCTGCAGTAGTACTGGCTTTAACACAGCGGTAGTGCTGGCCTAAGGAATTTTTCAAGAAACACATTCTCTAGAAAATAACTACCGCTCCCAGGAGCGGTACTACCAGACTTCGGTAGTACCGGCCTCATCACGACAGTAGTGCCGGTCACAGGTCAAAAGCCTTTTCAAATTTCAACCAAAAACTAACAAGATCAATTCTTGAGCCATGTGATGATCAACGCATGATCACTCCAACTTGCAAAACACATTTGCAACAATTTAGCTCACGCTCAAAGAATTTCAAACAAACTCCAACCAATTTGTGAAAACACATTTCGCAAACAATCTCAAAGATATATTCGCAAAAACGTATTAAGCAAATAAATCCCAGAGTCTATGAGATCGGTCATCTTAGTCATGTGATTGTCAAACCATGACCAAGCCAATTTGCAAAAAAACCACGGTGCAAGTCTCGCATGCTCTGTGGATCTCGGACTCATAGACCTCCCGTTTATTCGCACAACGAGTTCGTAAATAAACAATTAAACCTCAAAGCATGAGCTATCTCCCTTTTACAACACATGCAAATCCATAGCCTCATGCAACACCAAATCAAACTCAAGTGCATAAGCTCTCTCCTTTTTGCAACACATGCAAATCCAAAGCTCCATGCAAACATAAGCTTTTAATTCAAATGCATGAGCTCTCCCTTTATTTGCAACACATGCAAATACTTGGCTCCATGCATAAACTAACTAAACCAAATTGCATGAGCTTTCTCCTTTTTGCAATACGTGCAAATCCAAAGCTCCATGCAAGAACCAAATCAATTAAGATTCAATAAGAAGCAAGCATGAGCTTTCACTATTTGCAACACATACAAATACAAACTTTATGCAAAAACCAAATCAAAAGATAAGCTAGTGCAAGTGGGATTGAGTCATCAACACATGATGAGACTCAAGCTATAAGACTCGACCCCTCTTAATAGTACAACAACCTAACTAGAAATCCGATCTCCCATTCAAACATCGAGACCGGTAAAATACTAGGAACATATCCTTAGTCCTATTCTATTCATACATTTTCCTTTAGCACATCCACTAGGAGCTTTTATGATTACCAATCATCTTCTCTCCAAGTTGGGTCTTTGTCTCGTCCATCAACACATGATGAACTCCCCTTCTCTTAGCTTCGAGATCCTCTCTTGACGCCCATCAACACATAATGACGTTCCTTGTCCTGAATCTCGACATGATGGCTATCAACACATGATACCATCCAAATCTTCATCACTGTGGGACTCACCTTACTCTCACAACTCATGGAAAAGGTTAGTCCAACAAACATGATTGTCTCAATCATCAATGCACTCCATTAACATATAATGGATGCCTCAAGTTCCTTTGATCTATTTCTTTGACGATTGACCACAACCCAAATCAAAAGATTGAAAGATATTGATTTGTCTTGAGTATATTAATGCAACTAATGCTTTTATATACTCAAGAATTTTCAATTGTCCTTTGGTAATTAATTGACAATTGGTCACAATTTAAATTGACTTTAAATTGTTATGAGTATATATATCATCTACACAAGTAATGATCCAAATTATATGGAATTGATAGAAAGGGATAAATACTATTTGAGACCATCAAACTATAGAATAAACTTTCTTAAATGTGTGCATAATAAATAATTGAACTTTGAATCACCATGCATATTTTCAATTTAAGATTGTTTTAGAGTTTATCCTCTATTTCCATGAGTATACTACAATTATATGTGTTTTATATATACTCAAGGATTTGTTTCTAAGTAATGATTCTTAATGTATTTGGCAAGATGAAATGGATTAATACTATTGAAACTTCAAGATAAAGAATGAACTCCCTCTAAATGTGTGCATTCAAGTATATATGGACATGGAAACAACATGCACAACTTAAAGTGAAACTATGGTGGAGTTCACGCTTTTCTTGAATCCAAGAAATGCATCTAGAAATAATAGAATTGTATTGGATGCTTACCTTTGGGATTTCTATTTTTAAATAAGATGAGACTTTGATATTTTCATCTTTTCATCCAAATGAGACTAATAAGAATTAAGCTCAACAAAAGAGTTAGTCTCACAAGAAGATTATCATTAATTAACAATTGGAACTAATCAATATTATGATTATCAAAAGGGTTAGTCTCATAATTAGGTTTGTCGTTAACACCAAAACCAAATGAATGGAGCTTGAACTTTCAGAGAGTAGAGACTAACCGATTCAAAAGTGCTCCAATTTCTTTCACAACCAGAAGAGCTTGAGGTCAATGAGAGGTGTCTTAAGGCCATTTTTTGTAAATCCGGTGTTTGGCCTCCATAGAGCCTCCACCAAGATGCTATCAATAAGAAAAGTAAGAACAATTTAGTGTGTATATATATATATATATATATATATATATATATATATATATATATATATATATATATGAGTTGATTAACAAGTTAGCATGTATTGCAAAATGAAGGCATGAATTAAGCACAAGTTTACCTGGATTATAGTTGAATTTTTGACAACTCCTTGCAAGCTTCTTTCCAAAGGGGCCTTCTCTATTTTTGAAATTTGATCAACTCCTGATTTACAACCTGATCTTGCTTGTCATCATCACCATGATAAAAAGCCCCAACACAAGACATGAATGATTCCGTAATGTTTGGATCCATGAAGGTTGCATCATCAACATAACTATAGTATGGATTCAACATGTATGCACTCAAGTACGATGGAGAATAATGTCTACCTTTCATCTTCTTCTCAACAATGGCCACAATATTTTTGTAGTTATTTCCACATTTCCAAAGGCATCCTTGAGCTCCTTCTTTGCCTTAATTAGTTCTCCATATAGAAAAGCCATAGATGGCTTGACATCCCCATCAACCAAACGAAGAATTTGCACCAAACGTTCAAAAACCCTCAAGTATAGAGCCACACCATTCCAAAAGGCCCTATTTATAGCTGTCGCCGTTGCATCCTTGCCCTTTTTGGTTTTCACCTGGCTCGAGCATTCTCACTCTCTATCAACCACCATCTTCTTTAGTTCTTCCTTCTTCTCCATCAAGCTTTGCAAAGTAAGAAAAGTAGAAGCAAATCTAGTCACCCCCGGTCTTATGATATCTCTCTTCTTTGTGAATTGCCTCTTCGGTGCCAAGGACTTGTGTGAGCCCCCGGATCGGCTATCCGGAATCTCTTGTGTATTTCTGTACTAGTCCCAGATCAGTAACTAGTACACACAGTCCAACAGTGAAGAATCAACAGCCACATCATGATTACATATAACTAAATAAGAATAATACCAAATAAAAGCGAAGACCTTATGATCAAGGTTTATCATTCACGGCTGAGCAATTTGAACAACTAGAATTTCTTGTGGAAGACGAAAACACCAAGGCGACCCATCCAAATGCCCACAGGCAATCGAGTGGGGAGCGCGTCCTAGTCCTGGGATCTCCTTTTACAGCTTCAAACACTTCTGAGACAGGTTGAGAATGTAGCACGTGAGTACATAAAGTACTCAGCAAGTCTGGGGAAAATGCATATGTGGGGCTTTCCAAAGGAAGCTTAATACAGTTCTTTTGCATAAAGCCAAGTTTCATCAAATCGTACTTGTTAATAAGTTTCACAAAGCATATTTGAGCAATTCTTGTTAATAATTGAATTATGTAATATTTCAGTGAAGGTTCTAACCACCATTCACTAATATACGGGCTCTATCCGCCACATCTCAAAAAGATCATGATTCAATCCATCCACATGGCTCTATCTGCCACGGGTCATAAAAACAGGTTCAATCCACCTATTGGCTCTATCTGCCAGAAGCACACCCGAGAGTTCTAACCACTCCCGGATCCCAAAACAAACCACTGTTTAGTTTGATACCAAAAACCAAAGTCTACCAGTATGAAAGCATTCAGCAAGCTTTGCCTTTGACCGTAGGCACGGCTATTCGAATAGTTTTAACTCTGCAGAGGTGTACAACTTTACCCACAAGACATGATATTCCCTTGGTGCCAAGCTATTAGCACACTTCCTTAGGTGTGCCGGCAGAGATATCATGATAAGGCCTTTACAATGTATACGCCTAAACTGACCCACCCGCTGAGGTTTCACCGCTGTTAGGGTTATATCCACCCAGTACAGAAGCCCCCTCTTGCGCCGTGTGAGAAAAACAACATTGCCTCTATCCGACGCTCACATTCCACCATGTGGTGAGTCTAAGTTAGGTTTCTACAAATTAGTTAGCCAGGTCGTGCCCACTTTGACATGTGGTTGTACGGTTATACTTAGAATGGAGACAGTCATAAGCGTCGGTCCTTAACTGACTTGGGGCGGTACTTGCACAATGAAGACTAGTGCTCTATCCGCACCCGCCAGACAAACCATTCCGCCCAAGTCCAAACCATTTTTCATTTTATTTTTATTTTGTAAACCAACGGCAATACTCTCTGCCTATAACTTCCAACACAAGTTTTCAAGAGTTAAAATGAAATTCCCACCCATAGGTGAATACTAACCGATTGCGAGTCTAAGCATTTCTACCGTACTATTCTATTCCACCAATAGTTTATTTTATAAAATACAAATCCCGGGTTTGATTAAAATCCTTATAATCAATTGTGTATTCTCCGATAATCCTTCTATTGCCGAAATTTTACAATCATACGAATAATCCAGTTCAATATAGTATCCAACAAGTAGGAAGTACATCATGGTACCATCATAACTCCCAAAATCATATTAAACTACAATCATGTCCGTATATGAAATATTTCCCTTAAACCATAATTCGTGTTACTGGCTTATCCAGTATTTATACGGTAATCAATCTTATCATCTGCTAAGAATATTTCACCAAATCACTTACTAAACCACCGAGAATACTTCACAATGTTATCTCTAATCACCTAGAATACAATCCACCGATAATACTGCATAATATCATATATTTAATCATTCACATTATCACCTCTAGAGTATCTACTTTAATCCTCCAAGAATACGCACTATCATTCTTTACTAAACCACCAAATATTATTTCATAAAACTAGGATTGTACTAATTCACCGTCAATAGTAGTTTCCCTTCACACCGATACTAAGTTAAATAAATAAACCATACATATTCTACATTATCCACAATTCTCCATAAATGATTATCACATATCTATATTTCCATAATCATCTATTTCTTAATCAGTCCGTTAATAATAATTCCCAACAGACACTAATAATCCAACTAACTCTGATTCTCATTTGATACTGTTTTATCAACCCATGGAATCCAATTCAACATACTATTTTCTTGCAACGATCTATTTAATCCATCATGAATACTTCATAATACCATACATCTTCCAACCTTTCCCCCAATCCATTAACATGTGAACCACTGTCACGATCCAACTTCAGAATGTTTCAATCATCAATGTTCATAGATCAATTTCATAATTTATAATCCCCATCAACACTAATATTCAGGTAATCTCCAATCAAGTTGGGTTCTAGCTCCCATCTACATTCTATACTAATATGTTTCATCCACCATGTCTTCCAAATAGTCATTTCCCGAATAAAAGAATATTTTATCAAAAATATTTATTATGGTGGATTACTGACTAGGGCGACAAAGGATCATGGATGACAATATCAAGGAGGTAAGAACAATAGGTATAACTAATGGCCTAACGTCAACATCATCCTTTTATATAAATAGCAATGCAATTTGTAAAACATGGTAAAACGTTTATAAATTGTAGGATCAACATGCGTCAAGGAGACTTGCCTTCAGTCGCGGCAGTGTTGTCAAACTCGAGAAATCCGGCGGCGGAGTCAGCGGCCTCGGCGGGATCGTCGGCTACACGCAAAACGGTGCAACAAATAAATAACAATAAATAAAATAAATCCAAAAATTATAAAAATTATATTGGCAGGAAGGTCTTGATTTTAGATGAATTTAGGAACTTGAACGGAGTCAATCGGAGTTCGGATGCAAAAGTTATAAGCATTCGAAGTTGGAAAATGATGGAAAATCAAGGAAAAGAATAAATGTTACTGTAGCTACAGTAAAAAATCGCGAATTTAGCCTCCAAAACAGAGCTCTCTGGTTAGGGTTTGCTCAAGGAAAAATTCCAATAGAGGGGGTGGCGGGATGGAAGAAGGTAAGCTCCGGAAAGGTCTCGACGACGCGAATCCAATGGTGGTGTCGGATTTTGGAGAGGATTACCGGAGATGATGAATTTCGCGATGAACGACGGTTCGGCCGAGGCGACCAAAACTCAAAATTCGACTTCAAATCTTGATGAAACCTAAAATGGATTGAGGGATTATGATCTAGACATCCATACGCACACAAGGGAACAAACGGAATTGAGTTTGACTCACTGGAGAGGAAGATATAAGGACGAAACCGAAAAACAAGAAAAAAAACGTCATTGCCTCGTCGGTTTTCTCGATATCCCGGTCGAATGAGTTGGAGAGGCTAAAGGGGAATGACACCACTGGAAAGAGCACTCCCCTATGGAGCTTTGAGAGGTGGTGGTGCGCCGTTTGGAGAAGAAACGGGCGAGTAATTGTCATGAAGGTGATTTTTGGTTTTTGGGAAACTGCATCATTTCCAGTGCAATTTAGAGCTGAAGATCATGGGGGATGGAAAGAGGACGTTGCTACGGATCCAACGGATCCGGCCGTTCGCGATTTGGACCATTATTGCAAGAGTTATCAGTGTTTGAATCCATGCAACAAGAATGAGTAGCCTCTGTTCTTTCTACTGGAAACAATCGATCAGGAGGAAGATGAACAGTACTACGCGTTACAGTAGCCTGCCGCTACAGTACCCGCCACGTGGCGCTCTGCGATTGGCCGAGAATTATGTAAATGAACCGCCCTAAAGAAAAATTAGGAAAAATGGTCTAAAAATTCCGGAAAAATTCCTAGAACCATTTTGGAATATTTGGAACCCAATAAAATTGGTTTCGCGGAATTTGGATGAAATTTGTGGAATTAAATATTCAGGCGCGGATCGCAGGCATTAAACAAAAGCCGCGCGAGATAAAATAGGAGCGAAGGTCCAAAAATCAGGGGAATCATTCCAAAAATCATTTTGGAATATTTGGGATATATTTGAAGTGATTTTGGGATTTTTGGAACATTTTTGGACTCGGGTGAAATTTCGGGTACCGGCGGGAACCTGGAAATTCGATTTTTCGAACGGAAGAGAATTGAATCCCGATTTCGAATGGGAAAGGATGCCAGGTTAACATAAACACCAAAGAAACTCCAAATTTTGAATTTAAATAATTTAAATTAAATTTTCTCCAGAAGGCGAGAACTAGGGCGTTACAACTTGTGGTGCGAATAGATGAAGATAGTGAATGCCTTTGCTTGGTCAAGTGTCTTCTTGAACTTAGGCAAGTTACTAATTCCTTGGAGCATCAAGTTGATAGTGTGAGTTGCACAAGAGCTCCAAAAGATATTTAGTCTCTTGGCATGCAACAATGCCTTTGCTTTCATGCTATTAGAAGCATTGTCCGTCACTACTTGCACCATATATTCCGGACCTACTTCCTCAATTGCACCATCCACTATGTTGAATATGACTTCACTTGTGTGTGACATATCTGACATCTCCTTTGATTTTAAAAAATTTGTTCCCATGGTACAATGTGTGCACAAATTCATTATGCTCCTCCTCTTCATGTCCATCCAAGCATCGGTCATAATGGAGTAACCATTCTTTATCTTTTCCTCCTCGCGTTCCTTTACCAAACTCTTGGTTCTCAAGAATTCCTCACCCAACAAATTCTCCCGGAGGTTATATTGGGTAGGAGGTTGAAATCCGGGGCCAAATTGACCAATGGCTTCACACATTTGCTTGAACTCATCATTGTCAAGAGCGTTGAATTATACACCTATCAAAATAATACAAATAAGAGGTTAGTGAGGTAGCAAGCAATGGAATGTAGAAGACAGAAAGATTTACCATGTGTATACATCCATCTAGCAACATATTGTCGCACTTGATGTGTTCCCTCTTTCTAAAGCACATCGGTAATATTTTGTTGCCGCTTGGCTTTAGCTGGGCTTGCTTTAGGATCAATAGGACATGCAAACTTGACCATAGGGCCTAATTTGTTAGGTCCTGAACTTCCATTGTCCTCCACTCCTCCAACTGATGAAACATTCACATCTTCTCTAACTTCATCATCACGATCTTGCTTTTGCTTCTTCAAGAGATTTCTTGCACTTGTCTTTAGCTTCCTCTAAGGCTACTTTGCATTTAGCAACACTATTGCCAAATTTGCCAATGTGTTGCTTAAGACGATAAATCCCCCCGATCTCACATGGCCACAAAAAAATGCACTTCACTATGTCCAAGTTGGACGGATCAGCTAGAACCCCATAAGCGCATCCTATGTCATCCGACTTCCTCTTAAGAGCCACCGTGGTCTCATTAGTCGTTGCCACCGATCCTGTTGATGACGTTCTAAGGACTTTTGAAGTAAGGCAGAGAGCAGATAGGCACCCAAACAACATTCTGTAAAGGAGTTCATTATTAAGAGTACTACGGCAATAAGGCAGAGAACATAGAGTAGAGGCACCCAAGCTTCCGAAGGCCGAAGCAGCCGCACCGGAGAAAGGTTCAAAATCTCGGTGAAATTTCGAAAATCTCGGCCAAGATTTTGGATTTCACTCGGGGATGAGATTTCAAATCCCAGGAAAATAAAAAATTTAAAATTTTTCAAAAATGCACATAAGAGACGGTTTAGTTAAAACCGTCCCTGATGAGTCATCAGGGACGGTTTTAGTTAAAAACTGTCCCTGGTGAGTCATCAGGGACAATTTTTTTTTGCTAAAACCATCTCTGATGTGAACATGAGGTATTTTGACCGGATTTTAAGTTTTTTGGGACAAGATTTCGGTGTTTCTCGCTGAGATTTTAGCAATTTTGACCGAGATCTCAGAAATCCCAATCTAAAAAAATAGATTTAAAATTTGGTTTTTGGATTTCTTCCAAAATTTTGAGATCTCGCTGAAATTTTGGATTTCGGTCACCTCTGAGATATATACCAAAAACGAAATTTGAAACCTTGCACGGGAGGCGCTCGGGCGTTGACGGGAGCTTTGGCGCTAGTGGGAGCTCAGGCACTAGTGGGGAGGAGCTCGGGCGCTGGCAGGGAGGAGTTCGGTTGCACAGGAGGCAGGAAGGAGCTCGAGCGGGCGCTGGCAGCGGGGAGGCAACCAAACGGGGAGGAGCTTAGGCGTTGGCAACATGGGAGGCATGGTCCATAGGGAGGAGCTCGCACGGCAAGGATGAGGTCGAGGGCCTCTGGGTCGTGGTGAGGATGAGCTCAGGAGGCCTTGGTGGCAGCGTGGGTTCTCAGGGTCACACGACGCGGGGCCTCGAGTTCGTACGGTGAGGATCGACGGCGGCGGCGAGGGATCAAGGTCGCACGATGTGGGGCCTTGAGGTCGATCACTCAACCCCTCTAATCGGGTAACCCTAGCCTCCCTTCTCTCTCTCTCTCCCTCTTTTCCCCTCTTACTCCTCACCCTACACCACCTAGGCAGGCGCCTCCTCCACTTTTTCGCAACTTAGTGCCACCTACGCACGCCTGCACATCCACCTAAGGCCGTTGAGCTCCGCCTAGGAGGCTTCTTCGCCTAAAGCACGATTTTGTGCCAAGGCGAGCCAAAGGGCCACCATTGAGCACCTAGGCGTTGCCTTTTTCCGCCTTCTTGAACATTGGCTCAAGTTAATCTTTCTTTCATGGAGTTACCAGATTATGAGCAATGGTAGTGTGAGAAGTGCATATCATGGCAACTAGTATTGGTTAAGGCGCGTCGGTACTGGATTTATGAATCCGAACCCTCTGTATATAACTGCACTATTCCCGAATCAAGCTAGTGCACACAGTAGAAACAGTGATGATAACACATCCATATCACGAATCAAATAATAAATAAACTCAAATAAAAGGTATCAACCTTATGGTCAACAGTTACAAATAAAGTAGCCACATGGCTAAAGTTCAATAAAGTAGCAGCGGAAACAAAATAAGAAGTAGCATGGAAAACCCATCCATATGCCCAACAGACAATCGACTGGGGTGCGCAACCTAGAATTCTGGATCTCCTTCGTCAAAACCACAAGCGTAGCACTCGTAGTCACCTTCTGCTTCTGCACACTCCTCTGTGGAAAGAGGGGATAATTTGCAAGGGTGAGTACACAACCGTACTCGCAAGTCTTGGAAACTTAATACATGTTAACTATATGCAAGCTGAACAATGGAAGGCATAATAGGGCTCATTTGGCATAAAGCAATGTTGAACAGTAAATACCAATAGTAATTTCATAATGCATCATTTGACAAATATGATTATAAACATTAAATTTAATATAACATTAGACAAATTCCAATCACCAAACTGGCTCCATCCGCCAAACCACACCCTAGGAGTTCCATCCACTCATAGTACCAACTAGTCACCTGAGAGTTCTAACCACTCACAGGTTCCCAAAACATCATTTTCATTTGAAAACAAAACCATAAGATCTACAATGTGAAAGCGTACCTTGCATGCTCTTGACCATGGGCACGGCTAATCGATTAGTTTTAACTCTGCAGAGTGTGTACAGCTTTACCCACAAGATATGATCAACTCTTAGTGCCATGTACAATAAACACACTTCCTTTGGTGTGCCGGCAGAGAGAGCATGACAAGGCCTTTACAATGCACGACCTCGCTATTGACTACGCCCGCTAAAGTTTCACCGCTGTTAGGGTTCTAGCTACCCAGTACAGAAGCCCCCTCTTGCGCCTTGCGCATGCCTCGATCCGGCGCTGCATTCCACTCAAATGCGAAGTCAAATAGTGAGACGCACAAATTACTTAGCCAGGTCGTACCCATATAGACTTATGGTTGTACGGTATTGCTCGGTCCAAAGTAACACACGCTTCGATCCTTAATTGACTAGGGCGGCCCATTCACTTTACCAAAACATTCTCGTGCATCTAGCACCCACCATGCATCCATACGCCCCGGTCTAAATCATTTTTACACTTTATTTTATTCAAATAACAGTAGCAACACCAATTGCCACAATTTCGCAAAAGAGTGTAAATCAAATTTGAAATGATTCCCATAATAACATATACCGAAACTTTTAAGCTGTACTAAGCAGTTCTACCGTCCCATGCTACACTAATAATTATCACTAAATTACAGTAGCTAATATCATCTAGGGTGACAAAGGTTCACAATTATCAACGTCAAAGGAGTCATAACAAGTTTGGGTGATTAACTACAACGTAGGTCGATATTTAAATTACTCGGTACAAAAGTAAGCATGCATAATTCAAAACAACAAATAAATTTTATAAACATGGGTTCAACATGGTCAAGGAAGACTTGCCTTCACTGCCTCCCATTGGTTCTACCTCTGACGATTGAATTTCTTGATTTCCGGTGACGTCGTCTACGCGCGAAACGAGAACAACTAGATAAAACAAATACAAATAAAATTCAAAAATTGAAAATAATGGTACTGGAAGGTAGGGCTTGATTTTAGAAAAATTTAGAAATTTGAATCACTGAAATTGGAGTTCGGACGGAGGAGAACAGGCTCTCGGAAGTTTAAAATTTCAGAAAAAGGAAAAAGGAGAGAGAATGGGACACGTGGCAGGCTGTGATTGGTTGAGATTTTCAGCATTTACTGGAAATAGGAAAAAGAATAAATAAATCCACTGACACGTGGGGTCCACATGTTAGTGGCTCGGTCCACCGTGGACCGGGTTCACCGAGAGGGGTGCGGGGCTAACGTGATGCACGGCTGAGGTGGTGGCTGGCGTGGCTGCCACGCGGGCTTGGGCGCGAGGTGGCGCTGGCGTGGCGCTAAGGTGGAGGACGCGTGGCAGCTGATGCGAGCGGCGAGGTGGCGTGCATCCAGCGGCTGGGCCAGATCGGACGGCTGAGGTGGGTTGGCTCGGGACACCGGCGAGGGGCGGCGCGACTCACCGGCAGTGGGGAAGACGACGCGGCCTTTGGCACAAAACGGTCGAATCGGGCCCGGGTTTCGGTGGATCCGAACGAGCTCGACACGACTCACCCACAGGACCAAGCGGCAACGGCAGAGATGCGGCGGAGAAGGAGATCGGGCGCAAGGAAGAAGCAAATGGCGCGGCGGCGCTTGAGGAACTTCGGCGAGCGCGCACTGGTGCACGGCGAGGTCTTCGACGGCGGCGAGGAGGGCTACGGGTGCGGCGTCCAAAGGGGAGCAAGGCACGGGGGTCGGCGCGTTAAATAGGCATCGGGAGGCGTGGGGCGCGGACGTCGAGGGCATTAGGGTTAGGGTTCACGGTGGCGGCGACGCTGCGTGCAGGTTGGCACGAGCTGGACCGCGAGCGATGCGGTGGGCCGGGAGGCGGACGACTGTGGAGAGGGAAATGGGCCGGCCAAAATCGGCTCGAGAGCAAAAAGGGATTTAGAATCATTTTCCAATTTAGTAAATTAGCAGAAATTCAAATAAATGCAAATAAATAGCAAATGAACTCGGAAAAATCTCAAAATTTACAGAAAAAATTCCTTGAAGCACAAGGAACCCAACCAAAACTGAAAATCCAAGATTTGATGCACAGATAAATTAAATAAAATCTTTTGGTTGATTTAAAAATTCAAATCAAGTTGAAGTTAGTTCGAGAAAATTCAAATGGTTCATTTCGATTTCAAAATTTTCAAAAACTCCAAATTTGGAATGTTACAAGGCGATTGATGTGTCCTGTACTGTGGCATGTGAACTGTTGATTATGAGATATGCATGTGTGTTCACAGCAGAAGCAATGGCACCACCTTTCTGAATTCTGCACACCTTCAGAAGCTAGTGGCAGGGAATCAAGGTACTCTATTTGAACATTTCACATACTCATTCTTAATGCATGCCTTGATGGAATATGTCGACAAGGAACATGAAAAATCGAATTTACAGTGGATGGATTTTGTGAACATCTTACATACTCTATTTTGTGATTTTTTTAGTGTTTAGGGGCATGTTTGGAAATTATATTTGATGAGATTGTAGCTTAAATGTCCATTTGCAAATTTCATCCAGAAAACATGACCCATCAAAATTGAAGTGGATATTTGTTTCTTTTTGCAGTTTAGGAATCTGGTCACGTTCTTTGCAACTCCATCAACCACTCCTGCACTATTTGGTGGTGGCGTGTTGGGATATGTGATGTATGATTGCGCTCACTACTACTTGCACCATGGAGTCATGGACAACCATCCAAACACCCAGCAAAACATCACAAGGTGAGCACATAATCCACTAAGTTGTAAACAAGCTAGGTGTTCCATGCAGATGCCCATGAGGCTTTCATTCCTCACTACTTCTCTCGTTTTGCAGTGGTATCACCTCAATCACCACTTCAGAATCCAAAACAAGGGCTTTGGCATTTCCTCATCACTCTGGGGAGCTGTTTTTGGGACAATACCTCCATCCAAGACCACCGGGAAGAGCAACTGACACACAAAAACATATTCTTTGTGTGAGAAATTTTAGAGTATTTGTATTATATTGAGGTTAGGCACAATGCTAGTCTTGTCTTTCTGCCATGGGTTCACATGTCCATTCAGTTCGAGTTCTATGGGTGTACTAATGTCTGTTCTGATGTGAAGATATTTGATTGCCTTAACAATCAATCCCCAGCCAATGAGCTATTCTTGATAGTTGATCTACGATTCCTCTACCAGTTAGGATCAAGATCAACATTTCTATTCGTTAGTCCAATTGCAACATGGTTTGCCTTTTTCCCTGGGGTTTTAGTTATCAATTGTTTGGAGTATCAGGTACGCAAATATTCTTGATGCTCTTTATGGGTCCCTGTCATGAGTTGTCTTTGGCAACAAGCCTTCGGACTTGAATTATAACAGAAATAGATGTGAGAAAGTTTAGCTTAGGTAACAGCCAAGACCCCAAAAAACACTAATTATTTCCATATACTCACAGCCGTTGGGCGGTTTGACAACCTGCTGATACCTATTTGTCAAGGCCACTTAAACAAGCTAAGAGCTAAATCTGAATTTTGCATAATATAAAATCAAACAATTAGAACGTGGCAAATCTGAAGAGGCCATTCTTGCAGTTGTAGATCAAAAATGAAATGCAATAATAACTTATAGAGACCCTGCTTATCAACAGTACCTGAAGTACTGAGTCATCTAATACATAATCATTTTACCCATCATATTATAGATCTACACACAATTAGGGTATTCTTAAGGTCAAAACAAGGACCACATATATGTAATATTTTGTATCTAGTACTTATTAAGTACCACTTACATGTTACATTTTGTTATATGATGCTTGGAAATTAATAATGTACTATAGGTCACGCTTAGATTTACATTTGTATGTCACATGCAAAAAAAAAACACTCGTATGTCCTTCAAATGGCATCAAATAAGCCGAAATTTGACTCATGGTCATTTCAAAAATTTCGCAACTCAGAACAAACAGTCGGCCAATATAAAAGCCAGGTTGCCAAACACCAAACCTCTTCAGCCCAACCGTTTAGTCTTGCAGCCGTTCAACCATGCAACCCAGCCGAAAGCTGCTTCTCAGAAAAGCTACAATCGTTCCAAGCAGGGTCTATAAATAACGCTAGCTGAGTAGTTTAACCTTAAAAAGCTCAACTGCAGACTTAGGGCTTAGCTACATAATCATTCGATGCACAGGGATATATGTATACCTATAATAACTTGCCACTCTTAGTAATCTTCTACGTTAACCAGAAAAAAATCTAGTCATCCATATGGCAACTAAAGTTATAATGACTCGGATTAAAAGAAAGAGTCTAACTCAAGTAAAACACAAAAAAAACTAAAAATTGTAATAAAAAATAAGGAAAATTAGTACCTTGATCTCTATACAATTTCGAAAGTAACATCCATAAAAAATAATTCATAATAGAAAATAAAGAAAAATCAGTCGTTTGGTTTCCATGAGACTTTCAAAGTAACATAAAAAATAAATAAAATAAATAATAAAAATGAGCAAATGAAAAGAAAGAGTCCATGTCTAGTACAATTAAAATTAACAAAAATAAAGAAAAATAGCAATTTGATTTCCATATGAATTTCAAAGTAAAAACTTGTATACAAAACCCAACCTAAAACCGGGGGGAAATAACACAACGGTCAAAATATTATCTGTAAATTCAAAATAAAATAAAATGGTAATAAGACATTTGATATGTATATCAGTTCCCAAGTTTAAATTTAAATTTGTATAGAATACAAATTTAAATAAGATTAACTATATATTAGGAATACAAATTTAGATCAAATGAAAGATTTATGTCAAGTACAACATAAAATTTAGAATAAAAATAAAAATAAAAATAACAAACTTTTCATTAAAATAAAGAATGTATACCAAGTACAATATGAGCTTCATAATTAAAATTAAAAGAAAGCTAGCAATTTGATTTTATATGCATTTTGGAGTATATTCCAAAAATACCTAAAATTAAAATAAAATACAAAGTAAAATTTACAATTGGATTTGTATATGAAATGCAAACTTAAATTTCAAAACAGAAGTCTCGATGTTAAGGCAATTCGATTTGTGTATCAATTCCAAACCACAATTTTCAAAAATATTAAAATTTGCAATGAGAAATATATAAAAATTGGAAATTCAGTTTTATAATAATCATAAATTGAATTTAATGAAAATTAGAAATTAGATTTACATAGATATAAATTAGGAAACATAATTCCAAAATTTTGTAAATCTTTAAATGCCAACAAATGTTTTTTAGGGCATTAATTGATTTGAGGTTTCTCTACCTCATGTTTTGTTTTTGCTTTTTTAATGCTTTATGTATGAATGTCCTTTATTGTAATATCAATTGATATTGCATGCATCACCGACCTTTTTGTTAAAAGGGAGAAAAAGGAAAACTTTGAACCATTGATATAGTAATTAAAAATATAAGAAGAAATTAAATTAGATTTAGAAATTACTATGTCAACTATTTGTAGGTCACATTAGGGCATGTTATAATATTGTGATGTCAGCCGTCTATAAGTTTTACCATGTAAGATTTTTGCTGATATAGGGGAGAGAGAAGGTAGAGAGAGAGAGTGTAGCTATCTCTTCGTAAATAGATGGCTATATAGACAACACAAAATATCATTGTATGAGTTATTGTCTATAACAAAACATTTTTATGTCATAATTAAAATATTGTGGGATTACATAGAGACAAGCTTAAGAGGAGGCAACATATTCTATAAATTGTCTTTAATTTTATCTTTAGATGATATGGAAAAATATATACACAATAGTTGTCTTTACTATTGTACATACTTTTAAGGCACCAACTTTTTCTTTCTTAGTTAGTCATGCAAGCAAAGTTGCTAGATGTTGTGCTATCTTTGTCTATCATACTCCGGTTTCATACATATCACATCAACACAAGTGTTATTAACTTTGTGCATATCAATTCGTCATTATGGAGCACTTTGTCGTTTGTAGTACTTAGGCATATATAGTTCGTTTCAGCTTCTGGATTATGGATTCTAGATTATGGGAGAAATTACTTTTGATTATAGGAGAATCATGCCAAGTCAACTACGACTTCTATGTTCCAGATTGGACCGGCGAGAATCAGTAAAAATCAGTGAGAATCAAATTCCAGCCGGATTTCGATTCTACGTAGATGCTAGCTTCTGATTCTCAGAGAAACTGTCCAAAATCCTACCGTTTAGCAAATAATCAGCTTTTTTTAAGCAGAAGATGAAACGAATAGGGCCTACTTGTTCTCAGTCATTGGTGATTAAAATTAAAATGAAATTAGATTGCACTTTAATCTACTCTTAATTAATTTTATATGAAGTATTATTTTCATAATCTATGTTTTTACCTATTTATTTTAGCTTTTAAGATGGAGATTAAATACTTTTTCTAAGAAATTAGCATGCGCGAATGCACGTGTTGCGACTAGTTTGATTAATTACTAGTTACAAGCCCGTGCGTTGCTACGAAAAACAAAATTGATAACGAAAAATAAAGATTAAAACATAAAAAAAATTATTTCACAAGATCAAACATCTATCTTTAACGCTTCGTTTCTTGCTAAAGCTGGCTAATTAAAGCAACGCTTCGTTTCTTGTGTAGGGCAATTAAGTAGGGCAATTAAGTAGGGCAATTAAGCGGCAATTAATGACGTGGGAAGAATGGACCACTGCCACCAACTCCTGCTTAGAATAGTAGAGATTTAAAGAATAGTCTATGCCACCTGCTGGTTTGTGGGAAATGGTTATGAGTCTTATCTATATTTGATTCTATTGGCTCTTGCAGTATTCGGATGAAATCAATGGACGCCAGTGGAAATTCTTACCGGCTGGAAACCGGAGTAGCATCCATTGCGGTACACTTGAGGTGAATTTTTTTTTATTTAATATTTATTTTAAATCTTTTTTTCAAAAATAATCAACCGAACATAAAAATAGCAAAAATGGGTGCCTGTCGCCCGAGTATGGGGCGATCGCATCTTGAGGCGACGAGGACCTAATGCAAAAAAATTCAGCATTTTCGGACTCTATCTTCAAATAAATAAAAAATAGTTCAAACAATGTCGAAAAATTTTGAAACTTTTTTTGAATGATCCTAACACATCACTTATGTTCCCATAAAAATTTCAGACAATTATCAAGCATGAGGAATTTTTTAAAAATCTAACAGTCTCTTCATATTCGCGACCGTCTCTGATTTTTTAAAAATTCTTCATGCTTGATAATTGTCTGAAATTTTTATGGGAATATTAGTGATGTATCAGGATCATCCAAAAAAAATTTTAAAATTTTTTGACGTCGTTTGAACCATTTTTTATTCATTTGAAGATTGAGTGCAAAAAACGCTAAATTTTTTTTTGCATTTAGGTCCCTGTCGCCCCAGTATGGGGCGATCGCCCCATACTCGGGCGACGGGCACCTATTTTTGCTATTTTTATGTTCGGTAGATTATTTTTGAAAAAAAGATTTAAAATAAATATTAAATAAAAAAAAGCTCCACTTGAGGTTTCACTTACATATGGGCCGGGCCCAAAGAGTGAAAACGTTCTTTCAGTACGACATGTGGGCCACCGATTTATTATTCTGAATAAATGACAGTTAGGCTCGTATGTGGGTTCACACCATTTGTTTTGCTAATTATTGAAAGAAAATGTTTGGCTGGTCATTAGGTATTTGTTATTTATTTTATTAAATCGATTCCTCCCAGAAAATCAGGGAAGCAAATGTCCATGTACATACGGAGCTGTCCGTTGTACTTTAGGATTTGTGCGCATGTGAGTGGGGAGACAATCCGGAAAATTCGTAATAGGTTAAATACGTACCTTTTGTTAGGAAACCTGTTGTTGTATCCTATATGGACTCTTCCTTATCTCTAAGCACAACCGCTATATATAGGAGGCAGGGGGTCACCCCATTGTACACAAGCATACAGAATAATAAAGCAGACCCGTTCCTCCTCATATTGTGTCTCTCGCCCTCTCTCTCTGTTCTCCAGTTTAGATCTATTAGGCAACCCCGGACTATTCGATAGCGAGGTTGTCTAACACGTTATCAGCACGAAGCTCTACCGGAGAAAAGGTGAGAAAGGTGAGAACGAGGATTGATCTAATCGCTCATTATAAATCTATGCAGGCATCGACTTCGCAATGATTTCTTGATTTGTAATACGTAGAACATATCTACTGTACAATGGGCAACGTAGCAACTTTGGCACGAAGCCACATTATGAAGCTACACATCTCCCGGCCTCGTAGGCCTATGCCACCGCGACACAGTTTGGCTCGAAGCCATCACCGCTGCTCGGCCCGAAGCCGCAGCACGTGTTCTGCCGTCGCGCATGCCTGGCCGCTGCGCTCCGATGCTGTTGGCCCTCGCGGCTTGAAGCCGCACCACCACCAGCCCGGCCGAACGCGCCCGAGCAGGAAGCTCAGTGCGCCGCGTGCCCTTGGCTCTCGGCTTGAAGCCATTCGGACCGTCTCCCACCGCGCCTCTGCTGCACTAGAAGAGGACCAGCAGAATCTAGCCGTTTTTGTCCCACGCGCGGGAGCATCTCGTCGTCCCCCCCCCCCCCGACGCGACGGCAGAGCCGTGTGCTGCGGCCGGCCAACCGTTCGCCATCTTGGTCCATCGCTCGGGCCCCGCAGCGCCATCACATCTCCAGGCCTCCATGCGCCCCTGTCGGCACCAACGCCAGCATGCGCCCGCTCGGACAAGCACCGCAGCTTGCGCCCACTCAGACAAGTCTCAGGTTGGACTGCGCTTGGACTTGAAGTCCTGAAACAAATCGGAAAAGGATTTGAAGTCCAATGGCTGGTTGGACAAGAAGTCCAATGCTTCATGGACTTGATGCATTTAATCAGGTAGATGCATGCTACATGCTACATGCATGCGTATGCCGTGAGCACCACTAGCATGCATGACTGTGCACATGCAAGTGTTGGATACGTGAAGTAACAATGAAAAAGAATACGTGCATGCATACGTGAGAAGAAGTGCATTGCCGCGCACGCAGCCGATGCTGCGCACGAAGACGCCCGAGCAAATACGCTTACGGGCCTTGCGGTGCCGCCGCCGCCACGCCTCGGCGCCGTCGCGCTTCCGCCCGCCACCGCCGCTCTAGCTTCCCCAGGCCCCGCATGACGCCGATGTCCGACTGCTCCCCAGTCGATTTGGACATGAAGTCCTCTAATGCATGGACTTGAAGTCCACTATTCTGGCCAAAGGACAATGCGGGTCCGAGCAGGTTCAAAACCGAATTGAACCTGGTCGAAGCGCACGGGGGAAGGGGGAAATTTCCCCCTTGCCCCCGGTTCTTTATACTTTCTGATTTTATTTTCCAGAAATTGATTAGAAACTCAGAAAAACAATTAGAAAATCCATAAAAATTCTGAAAATTGCCAGAAAATATGAAAATTCCTAGAAAATTACAAAAAAAATTATGGCTCTGTTTTTAATTTTACTTAGCCTTATTTTCTGCATTTATGAATTATTGCATGAATTTTCGCATTAATTGCATTGTTTAGAATATCGAAAATTTCTGAGAATTTATTTTCGCATTTATGAATTGTGCAATTATTATCTATTCTGAATTTTTCAATTGAACATTTATTGTTCTGTTCCATGCATTGTATTTATTGTTTTAATATAGTTCATTGAAAATTTGAGCACGCCGCACGAAGCGGCAACTGTCGCGTCAAAAAGGCCAACGTACATGGAACTAAATGCGCCGCGTGCATGAAGCCGTACTAAACAGATCGCACGAAGCTGATCGCGCGCATGAATCTTGCATTTATGAATCTTTATGAATTCTGTATTTATGAATCTCGCACTTATGAATTTTGCATTTACCTTGTATTTATGAATTTTGTATTTATGAATCTTGTACTTATGAATTTTGCATTTATCTCGTATTTATGAATCCCGTACTTATGAATCTTGTAATTATTGCTTTATTTTAGTTTACTGGATATTCATGAGAATTTGATTTATGCATTTATGAATTTTTGCAACCACTCTCTATTAGATTACACGAAGTAATCTAATGAAAGAATCCTATGAATATGTAAATACCTGGCATTGCCTTATGTGAGTTTTGAAGAACTGGCCCGAATGGTCAGAACTATCTCACATGGGCATCAAATGTGAAGATCGTGCTTATGAGCAAGAAGCTCTGAATTGCCATCGGTTTAGGGTCCTCGAAGGACAAGTAACCTACTGCCGAGCAAAACGATCAAATTTTGTACTCCCCATGTATCAATTTTCAGCCACTATGAAGAATGAATATATGGCTGAGGTGTGTACACTTGAGTTACGGACTGCACTTCAGAAGCGGCTCAAGAAGCTCAAGTCCACTATCTTGCTCCAAGCACAGCAAGATTGGGTTCACCTGAAGTTTGCAGGCTACAGAACAGTGGTTGTTAATAAATTTTGAATAATGAATTGTAAGCTCTCGAAGAGCATACATTTTCTTTTCTCATGAATAGAATTGCAATTTATTCTTTATTCCAGTATTCTATATTTTTAAGCAATATTTGAATTACTTTGCCACTATATGATTAGAATTATATTCTTGTCATTTAGATATTGTGTAGCGCCCAATGAAGGTGATATGTATTGTTGATAGTGGCACAACAAATACCATCTTAAGAGAGTCGAAATACTTCCAGACGATCACGAAGAACGCTGGAAGGATTATGAAAATTGCAGGAAGCGATACGCATATAATAGGCTCAGGAAGAGCCACAATTATATTGCCAATGGGTACAACTTTGGTAATTGATGAAGCCTCCTTGTACCCTGAATCAACACGCACTCTCTTAAGTTTTAACAGATATCCGTGCCAATGGGTTTCACGTAGAAACCAATGAAGAAAATGGCAAAGAGCATTTGTGCATTATGAAGCACGCGGAGTATGAAAAATGGTATTAGAAAAATATCCCTCATATGAATCTGGGTTGTACTACACGATAATCAATGCACCCGCAGTGTATGCTTATTTGAAGACTGTATTTAGAAGCTCTGAATTATTTCGTTATGGCATTGTATATTTAGGTCATCCTGGTCTTAGATTGATAAAAAATATAGTTAACAACTCACAAGGTCATGGCATTAATGTTAAAAATTTCCCGAATCACGAAGATTTTGTGTGCCATGTATGTGCCACCGGGAAATTAATAACAAAACCCTCTGTTATGAAAGTGCAACATGAAATCCCTGCATTCCTGGAACGCATTCAGGGGGATATTTGCGGCCCGATTCAGCCCTTGTCAGGGCCGTTTTGATACTTTATGGTGCTCATTGATGCTTCCTCGAAATGGTCGCATACATGTTTGCTGTCAACAAGGAATCATGCATTCGCAAGCTGATCTCGCAGATCATCAGAATTAAGAATGCTTTTCCTTATCATCGCTTGAAGTCCATTCGAATGGACAATGCCAACGAATTTACTTCCAAGGCATTTGATGATTATTGCACAAAGAATCGGAATAATCATTGAGCACTCTGTACCGCACATCTATACGCAAAATGGAATAGCTGAAGCACTAATAAAAGAGGATTAAGCTCATAGCCCGACCACTCTTGCAGAGTTGTAACTTGCCCAACACTTGTTGGGGATACGCAGTCATGCACGCAGCAGCACTCATCAATTATAGATCATCGGCCTATAACATCCATTCAACTATGCAACTAGTGCAATGGGTCATCCTGAAGATTTGAATGAATGGTATATGTACCTATACCACCCCCACAGCGAACTGCAATGGGCCCTCTCCGCAAGTCTGGGATATACGTTGGTTATGAGAATGCATCCATAATCAGGTATTTGGAACCCACGACTGGAGATTTGCATACAGCCCAATTCGCTGATTGCATTTTTTTGACGAGGATCGCTTTCCCGTCATTAGGGGGAGGAAATGAACCATTGGATGAAAATGCCGGGAAATCATATGGCATTCCATTGGGATCCCCGTGCATGACCCTCGCACTAATGAAGCAAATCATGAAGTCAAGAAGACAATCGATTTGCAGAATTTAGCAAATGAACTGCCTGATCATTTTTGTGATCTGAAGAGCGTGGTTAAGTCGCATATACCAGCAAGAAATGCACCAGAGAGGGTGGAAATACCAAAGAAAGCAGAAGGTATCCCTCATCCTGTTCAGAGGTGTAACATCCTCATTTTCGCCTTCTGGAGAAAAACATAATTTAAATAAAGTAAATTCAAAATTTGGAGTTTCATTGGTGTTTATAATAAGCATCCATTTCCCTCCGAAATCGGAAATTAATTCCCCTCCGATCGAAAAATCGGATTTTCTAGTCCCGCCGGTACCCGAAATTTCACCCCGAGTCCAAAAATGCGCCAAAAATCCCCAAACCACTTCAATTGTGTTCCAAATATTCCGACATGATTTTAGGAATTATTCCCCGGATTTTTGGGCCTCCATTCCTCTTTTATCTCGCGCGGCTTTTGTTTAATGCCCGCAATCCGCGTCTGAATATTTAATTCCACAAATTTCATCCAAATTCAGTGGAACGAATTTTATTGGGTCCCAAATATTCCAAAATGGTCCTAGGAATTTTTCCGGAATTTTTAGACCATTTTTACTATTTTGTTTCTCGCGTTGTTCTTTTGGCACTATTCATTGGGTCCACCGGTCAGTGCGCACTGTTCGTCTTCCCAAACGAAACGTTACAGAGGAGCTCGTTCTCACTCCAGTTCATGGCAATCAATCTTCAACCTTCAATAACTCACTCATTTTTCCACCAAAACGCGAACGGCCGGATCCGTTGCGAAGAGGGAGACGAGGAGATCCATTTCCCCATCTTTAATCGTTCCAAATCCCGCCGGAAACGCCCCATTTTGTATGGAAACCGGATCACCATTAAAGCAATAACTTGTCCGTTTCCTTGGATTGGGAGCTCCTCGCGAGTATAAATCTCTCCCTGAGGACACCCTCTACCTCCCCAACCCAGTGTTCAACTCCACAAATCAACCCCGAGGTTGAAATCTTTGATTTTGCGCAAGGTGAGGAGTTGTCCAATTTCTTAAACCACTGTAATTTTTCCAGTCACGGCCGTCGGCTAGCCGTTCTCCGATCCCACCGTCGCCGGCATCGGCTCTGCCACGTTGGGCCGCCCGCCCGCCCGGCCTTTGCCCGATCTTCTTCCTCATGTGCGCACGGTGGAGGAACAGAGGGCATTCTTGCCATGCGCATTCAGTTCTGGAGCTTTTGGTTACTGTAGCGTCGATCTTTACTGTAGCTACAATAACATTTGTTTTTTTTTCTCTTTCTCTTTCTCTTTTTCCTTTTTCTTTTTTCTTTCCAATCCAACTTCGAAACGCTCGTTCTCGTCCATCGTAACTCCGATTCACTCCGTTCAAATTTCTAAATTCATCTAAAATCAAGATCTACCTGCCAGTATTATTTTTATAATTTTTAGATTTTATTTATTTTCCGTTATTTATTTGTTGCTTCGATTTGCGTGTAGTCGACGATTCCGTCGTAGCCGCCGATTCCGCCGCCGAGTTTTCCGAGTTCGACACCTCCGCCGCGACAGAAGGCAAGTCCCTTTGACGCATTTTGATCCTACGTTTTCAAATGTGTTTAAATGCTTTATAAACTTGCATGCTATGTTTAAAGTCGTATGTCAAATATAAGGACTTAGCTAATCCAAATTGTGATTACCTCTCTTTGATATCGACAACCATATTACTTGTAACCCTAGGACATTGCTTATACCATGCTTACGCTTATATGGTATCCCTTGATTGTAGTACGGTAGAATTGCTTAGGATCTTTATCGATGAAGTTAACCCAGGGGAGGGATTTCTCAAAAATGAATGATTACCAAAATGACGTGAAAGGTATTATAATTGGTTTGATACTGTTTTTCCAAAATAAAATAAAAAGGAAAACTGGTTTGGACTTGGGCGGATTGGTATGTCGGGTGGGAGCGGATTGAGTCTTGATCCTATTGTGCAAGTACCGCCCCAAGTCATATAAGGACCGACGCTTATGATTGCCATTTTAAGCAACACCGTACTACCACATGTCTATAATGGTACGACCTGGCCCACTAATTTGTAGAAGCCTAGTTTAGACTCACCACTCGGTTGTTGTGTGAGAGCCGGAAGGAGGCTTTGTTGTTGTTGTTGTTGTTTTCCTCACACGGCGCAAGAGGGGGCTTCTGTACTGGGTGGAGAGAACCCTAACAGCGGTGAAACCTCAGCGGGTGGGTCTAGCTAGGTAGAAACATTGTAACGGCCTTGTCACGATTTCTCTGCCGGCACACCAAAGGAAGTGTGCTAATAGCTTGGCATTAAGAGATGATCGTGTCGTGTGGGTAAAGTTGTACACCTCTGCAGAGTAAAACTATTCGAATAGCCGCGCCTGCGGTCAAAGGCAAAGCAAGGAATGCTTTCATATTGGTAGATTTTGATTTTGGTTTCGAAAACTGAAAAGTGTTTTGTTTTGGGGTTCGGGAGTGGTTAGAACTCTCGGATGTGATTTGGCGGATAGAGCCAACCAGGTGGAAAGAACCTGTGTTTGTATTTGACGGATGGAGTCACATGATTAACCCTGATTCTTTAAAATCTGGCGGATAGAGCCTTTTATATCGGTGATGGTGGATAGAACCTCACTACGATATTACATAATTCAATGATTAAAAAGAATTGTGAAAAGTCGCTTTGTGAAATGCTATTACCTAAGTATGGTTTAATCAAATTTGGCTTTATGCAAATGAACCCTACTAAGCTTCCTTTGGAAAGCCCACATAAGCATACTTTCCCCGACTTGCTGAGTACGTTTGTACTCACGTGCTACACCAACATGTCATCATCGTAAAATTATCAAGATGCGATCGAGGAGGGCGAAGTTCTACGCGGAGGAGAACAAGGAAGGCCGCCAGAGGACTAGTCGCGTTCCTAGTCGTCGCTTTGTGGCGTTTGGCGTCTGCCGTTTCGCTTTTGTTTTCATTGCTTTGTTTCCGGTCTTTAGACCGAGTATTGTAATAAGTGGCCATGTGGCCCATACTTGAATATTTATAATACAAGTTTCGTTATGTTCGGCAATGAAGTATCACTGTGACTGTGTGTACTAGCTACTGATCTGGGACTAGTACGGAAATGCACAGGAGATTTCGGATAGCCGATCCGGGGTCTCACAAGAGGCCTCAAAGAAAAAGAATAGGAAATCTGGCTTCTCAAACCCAAAGTACCCGGAGACGTCTGGGGAAAAATGGGCAAGAGGACTTACCATAGCCAATCACATAAATGCCCCAAAGCAAGAAGGGGAGCCAGTTGAGACCTGGCACTGGAAAGAAGCCTGTGGAAAAGGCAATTCCAGATTTGAATCTTCAATTGAAAGAAGCCGCCGGAAATAATGTGTGCGCACACATTGGCGGAGAAAAACTAAAGGAACTTCCTCCTGGAATGGGAAATAGCAATGAAGAGCAAGTAGAAGTGCATGAAGCACACCATGACGAAATTGCCATAAATTTTGTAATAATAGGAGAATCTATGAAAAGAGCAACAACCATTGCAAGGCTTGTTGTTCAAGGTTTCACTCAACGTCTTAGGGTTGATTATGAAGAAACCTATTCTCCGGTCATGGGTGGAATTACCTTTAGATACTTGATCTCAATGGCAGTCAACTTGAAGTTGAGAATGAAGCTAATGGATGTTGTCACAACATATTTGTATGGAAACTTGGATTCGGAGATATAAATGAAAGTACCGGAAGGTATCCCTATCCCGAACCAAGTCTGAGCAAACAGAAACCTATACAGTGTGAAATTGGAGAAATCACTGTATGGGCTGAAACAGTCAAGAAGAATATGGTACAATCGCTTGAGTGACTTTCTTTGCAAGAAAGGCTACACGAACAGCGAAGATTGTCCATGTGTGTTTATACAACGATCCCCGAATGGATTTTGTATAATCTCTGTCTATGTAGATGACTTAAACATCATTGTGACGGATGAAGAAATTGAAGAAGCATGCACATACTTGAAGTCGGAATTTGAAATGAAAGACTTGGGTAAGACCAAGTTCTGTTTAGGCTTGCAGCTTGAACATGTCCAAGGCAGAATCTTGGTACACCAATCTTCCTACACGCTGAAAGTGTTGGAGAGATTTGGTTTTGAGAAGGCATACACCGCAAAGACCCCAATGGTCGGAAGGTCTCTCCAAGCAGACCTAGACCCATACAGGCCTAGAGAAGAGGGGGAGGAAGTCCTGGGAGTGGAATTCCCATATTTGAGTGCAATTGGAGCACTCATGTACCTTGCGAATAGCACTAGGCCGGACATTGCGTTCGCCATGAATTTGCTAGCACGGTACAGTGCAGAACCCACCAAAAGGCATTGGAAAGGGGTGAATGACATCTTCTGTTACCTCCAAGGAAGCAAAGATCTCGGCTTGTTCTACAGAAAAAATAATGAATTGAATTTGGTTGGCAATGCCGATGCTGGGTACCTATCGGACCCGCATAGTGACAAGTCACAAACCGGGTATGTTTTCCTTTGCGGTGGAACAGCAATTTCGTAGAAGTCATCTAAGCAGACTCTTGTCTCAACGTCGACAAACCACTCAGAAATAATTGCCTTGTATGAAGCCTCTCGAGAATGTGCATGGCTTCGAAGAATGGTTCACCACATCCAGAAGTCATGTGGTTTGAACATGGAACAAACCCCCACCATTATCTATGAAGATAATGCAGCTTGTGTTGCTCAAGTGCAAATGGGATATGTGAAGAGTAACCTCACAAAGCATATCAACCCCAAGTTCTTTTATGCTCATGAATTGCATAAGATGAACGAGATAAAGATACTGCATACTAAGTCGTGTGAAAATCTCGCAGATTTATTCACTAAGTCACTCCCGGCATCTTCCTTTGAAAGATATGTTAGAGGAATCGGGATGATGAGGCTTATATAAGTGCAGATTTCAGGGGGAGAATTTTCACATACTCCTACATAAATCTCGAACATGAAGTTTGAGTACCCAACGTGAATCTTGAAGGTTAACATTGAAGTTTGGGTGGATTGTACTCTTTTCCTTCAGTAAGTTTTTCATTGAAGTTTTCTTACATAAGGTTTTTGATGAGGCAATCCGTGCAACACAGCAAGCGTGTGCTATGTACTCTTTCTCCAATTATTTTTCCCACTGGGTTTTTATGGAGTTTTAATGAGGCATATGCATCTTGCAGTGAAGAGTCCAAGAGGGAGTGTTAGGAAACCTGTTGTTGTATCCTATATGGACTCTTCTTTATCTCTAAGCACAACCGCTATATATAGGAGGCAGGGGGTCACCCCATTGTACACAAGCATACAGAATAATAAAGCAGACCCGTTCCTCCTCATATTGTGTCTCTCGTCCTCTCTCTCTGTTCTCCAGTTTAGATCTATTAGGCAACCCCGGACTATTCGATAGCGAGGTTGTCTAACACCTTTCTCTTCCCTAACCCTCTCTCCCCCTCGCCTTCGGAGACGTTGCCGCTTGGCTGGCTCCCTGTGTCTAGGGGTGAAAACAGGTTAGGTACAGATCGGATAGGGGCCATCTCATATCCTACCTTAATTTATTTTGTTGGATATCGAATCGGATACGGTAAGACTAAAATACGGTCGGATAGTCGGACCGTTGCCGCTTGGCTGGCTCCCCGTGTCACCTTCATACTTGCCGCCGCAGTCACGAATCCAGGTCGCTCACGGCCGGGAAACCACCACGCCGTCGGAGACTGTGACGCCGTCGCTGGAGAAGTCGACCACTAGATCCACAAGAAACCGACGATAGTGAGGACTAGGCGGGGTCGGAGGAGGCGGATCTAGCATCGAGGGTGCCCGTATTGTGATGCCAGTGGAAGGGGAAAGGACAGCGGCGGAGGGTGGCTTCCGCACTGGGAAATAAATTCTATGCAACGGTGGTGTATATCATAGTCTGTTCAACAACGTGTGGATTGACGCCATGTGTCTCACTTCCTCAATCTATGGAGCCTAACGTTTCGTCTCCCGAGCTGGCTGCTTGGGGATTGAGGAAGCGGGACATGTGGCGTAAATCCGCACGGTGTTGCACAGGCTATGATATACAACACCGTTGCATAGAATTTATTTCCCCGCACTGCCGCCCGACGCCCCGGTAGAGACGGACCAGAAGAGAGACACCATGGATGGATGGATGGCATTCGGTACGCAATACGCATCGAAATATGTATTCCGTCAACCCTCCAAGTGCTTGCGTGAATCTTGGCACGAACGAACGGTGAGGAATTAATGTGCATGGACATCCATGCACATTTGGGAAAGCCAGTCCCAAAAAAATCGTAATGATATTTGACATAGCTCAGGAAATTTGCAGTTGTGGTCTAACTCTCACGGAGTATTTGGTTTATGGCATGTTAATTTGAAACGCAGGATTTTTTCTTTCAAAAAAAAGGGAATGCGTTAATTTAATTAGGGCTGGAAACGAGCCGGGCTCGGCTCGGCCCTGAGGCGAGCCCAAAAAACCGGCTCGGCTCGGGTTCGGCTCGCGAGCCGGCTCGTTGGCTCGCCGAGCCAGAACATTTTATCAGAAAATTAAGTATTTATACAATAATTCATATATGTGCAGTGAATAATATTAACTTACTAGTTACTACTAAATAATAGTAGTTGCTTAGTTGCTCTATATCACACTTGTAGGACATGGAATTGTCTCAACATCATCTTTTTCCTAAAAATATAAGTCATTAATCATACTAAATTCACTGCATGGGCTGGGCCACCGAGCCAATTTGGCTCGCGAGCCGAGCCGGCTCGGTGTTTTTGCGAGCCTGAAAAGTAGGCTCGGTCCGAGCCACGAGCCTGTGCGAGCCGAGCCAGGCTCGGGCGAGCCCGAGCCGAGCCACGAGCCACGAGCTTTTTTTCCAGCCCTAAATTTAATCGGGGACGGTTCGATTATCGTGTAGTACTAAACTGGGCTTAAAAGAGCTGGATTAGTTGGTCCCATGTTGCTTCTTCATGATTGGTGAGGGCGAATGTAGCAGCTTGTCGTCCGTTCTTCTTTTTCTTTAGTGGACAGCCCCATTTGGATACACTGCTAGAAAAAAAACCTTCAGTACCGGTTGGTGAGGGTCTTCAGTACCGGTTTTTTGAACCGATATATGTAATCCGGCATCAGTACCGGTTCATAGAACCGGTAGTGATGGTACTAGAAATATTTCAAAAATATGGAAGAAGCGGGACTCGAACACGCAATCGTAAAGAATTTGGACTTATATGCCGGTAGGAAAGCCTTTTTCTCTAGTAGTGATATACTGGAGGCGAAGGATTATCTCAATATTGTGAAGATTTTTCTCAACTCGTATCCCTCCCTGGTGTTATTGCTGAGTTAATGGTGGCAATAATCAAATGCTGTTTGATGTAACGGCTATAAAACATTGTCACTGCCTTGTTTGGTTTGTTCCTTTTGGTTTGTACCGACCGAAATGGTTGGTTGTGTCCCAACAATTAAAAAGAAATGGTCCCGGGCGGCTGATTCGGTGTAAACCTTGGCAGATTCGTGTACCTCTATGGCTATGCTGCCTGCAAGTCAAGATGCTCCCGAGTTGACAGCATTTTTCTTTTGTACATTTGCTTTTGTTTTTGTGCAATTCTTTGCGATTCCATTAGTTGTTGTAATGCATGCAACCGGAGATCTTCCCAGGGGAATCTGTTCCATCTCAAGGCACCTTGCCGGCCGGGCAAAATAAGCTACTACCTTGGAATTTGTAAATCTGTAATCACCTCTCCCAGTGATGTGTTTTATTTCTTTGCTCGTCACAGTAGTGAAAATGGGTCGGGCCTGGGCCGACACGGCACGAAGCGCAAATGGGCCGGGCTTGGGCTCGCCAAAGGCGAGTCGGGTCGGCACGGCGGGCACGATGGGCCGTCATGGCACGGCACGGTTCCGACCCGAAGCATGATGGACCCGGGCTTGGACCGGCACGGCACGGCACGACGCCCACCTCTAGCGGGGTGGGCGAGCAAGAGCGCTCGTGCGCCGAGGCCGTCATGCGCGGGTGAGTGGCATCGCACGGGCGAGCACGTGCGCGGGGATCAGGGCCGGTACTGAGTTTTTAGGGGCCCGGAGCGAAATTATAAATAGAGGCTCCCATAACATAAGCATCAAAATATTTTTATATTACCATGTATCAACTGAAAAGACAATATTCAGTGTATTATAGAAATTGTTACCAATAAATAAATAGAAGTACAAAAGTGAGATTATTTACCTCAAATATTTTGTAGAGATCATCTTAGGAAATATCTTCTAACATTTCTAGATGCAAAATCATCAATTATGGCCTCAACATTAATGTCATCCAATAATTTCTTCTCAATATATAAAGTTGCCAGACCATTTAACCTTTCTTGAGACATTGTAGACATTAAATAGTTTTTCAATAATTTTAATTTTGAAAAGCTTCTTTCAGCTGATGCCATAGTTACCGGCATAGTAAATAAGATCCGATAAGCAACTATTCCACAATAGCTGCACAGTTTTTCAGTTTTTAGATAGATACTGCGTATTGTGTTCGGTCTCCGTCTCGGATGTGCTACAATACCCACGATGGAAAATAGAAGTCCAATCTAGTTTTCTTTCGATTTCTGCTTTAATATGAAGCAGCTCAACTCTTGTAACTGAGTCTATATATTGCAATGAAATTAGAAAAGAAGTAAGCAGTTTCCACGTCGCAAAAAACAAGTTTGTTCTGTAGTTTTAGTTCGATTGTTATTTTTTCTCTGAAAACATCGTTCAAGTATGAAGCTTTTGCTAGTTAGTTTCAGTCAAGAGTTGCACACGAATGTTTCAGCCGAAGCGTGTCCGGCTGGAGCGTTTTCAGACAAGGAACAAAAAACTTATCGCTAGCATCTAATTCTTGGACTGATTACCAACAATGATTGCTCCCGGCTCTCGTGTAGGTGCGTAGTCTTCACATTATGACGGAGTCACAGAAGAGCCCCGATAATTTTGGGGGCCGGGGCATGGATGTCGAGATAAATGACTTGATTATTGTTGTTGTTATCGCGACATGGATGTTGATTAAAGCGATAAGTTTGATTATTAATCTCTTGGAATCAACTCTTGATCGCATAAAACAAAGGCCACACGCACAAAAACAAAGGCCTCTGCCCTAATGACCGAGATTCCAAATCCTAGTGTGTGTGCATCATGTTAGAGATAAAATAGGATAGACTCTTCCAGGATAGTAAGCATTGTATTATAGATAGAAAGGCTCTATAGATAGAAACTAATATCCTCCATGATCATAACAACCCATGTATCTATCGCCACTGATTTGGTTGGCTATTTAACAAAGGTATGCGGCCTCGGTATGAGGTGAGAACGCTTCTGCAGAATTCACATGGTATCAGAGCATATAGGACATTATTTAGATAAAGAGGGCGATCAGCAGTGGCGTATCTAGGATTTTGGGTATGGGTGGTCCAATTTGGCATAAATTTTTTAAATACCGTAAATGTAATATGCCAATATACAATACAAGTATAGAATTTACTGATAGTACATCATGATATATTAATAAGGTGCCTTACGAACATCTTAAAATCAACAACTAAGTATGAAATTTTACTTAAAGAAGCTTACACGGCTATAATAGTTTGAAGAAGATTACAATACTACTTCTTGTTGGGTCTACGCTTTCTAATGGCCATGAAAGTGTCCATTATATCTTCTTCATTCACTTTAAAGAAAATATCTCGCTCAATGAATGTGACTAGACAATCGTCCAAAAGACTATCACCCATCCTATTTCTCAACTTATTCTTGATGAAATTCATAGCAGAAAATGCTCTTTCAACACTTGACGTCGCCACCGGGCAAGTTGTGTATACATACAAGTGTGCGGATCATACGAATATACGATTCATACGAATATACGATTCATATGTACAAGTTGTGTATACATACAAGTGTGCGGATCATACGAATATACGATTCATACGTACGTGATAGATCAAAACTCCGCGCAGCCGCCGTCGGCGTCGCGCGTTGGCGCTTCGGCTCCAGGCCAGGTGCCGGTGTCGGCCGCTCGGCGCCAGTGCGCACCGCAGCCCGCAGCCCGCATCCGCAACTCACAACGCCAACGCGGGACGGCGTCACGGCAAGAGCCGAACCACGGGAATACGAGTCGCAACGCAGATCAAAACTTCGACAATGCAATTAGAACTAGCCAACTAGGAGCCGTCTGCCGTCACGTACTCGTACTCACGTATATTTGCTATATTTGCTGGGATATTTTTGGGTGGGCCGGGGCCCACCCGGCCCACCCTCTGGATCCGCCGGTGGCGATCAGAGGTACAGATTTTTGTGTGACCAGTATAACCAATACGCATACCTGTCCCATTGGCCGTATAGATCTGTTCTCCGCCATTGTACTTCTCCCGGACACTCAACTTATCAAGTTCTCCTGTGATGTGATCCGTTGCACCGGTATCAACATACCAATTGGTGTCAATCCCATAGGATTGTGTAGCAGCGGATGCACTCTTCTCTTGTGGAACAAAGTCAGGATCATAGCAGTGCCAGCAAATGCTAACCGTGTGCCCTGTCTTACCACAAAGTTGACAGACCGGACGCTCTCCTCTATTGCTTCCGGGTTGGCCACGTCTTCCACCATGGCCGCGACTAGGATTGGGAGTATAAGGATTCCCACGTCCGCGGCCACGGCCACGTTGGTTCCCACCTCGTCCAAACGAGGCAGCATTCACTGAGGCATGATAAGAACCTTGCCGAAGGTCTGCTCTGCCTTCAAATCCTAGCAGCTGCGAGTAAAGCTCGGCTACTGTGACCGGCTCTACTCTAGCTGCCAGCGCTGATACCACCGGCTCAAACTCAGCGTCAAGACCGGCGAGTATGTAGGACACCATGTCTTCATCATCCAGCGACTTGCCAGCAGCCGCAACTTCATCACCTAAGGCTCTCATCTTGGTGAAGTATTCATTGATGGTCATGTTGCCTTTCTTTGTAGTGGAGAGAGCGATGCGGGTATTAATCGCTCGTGCACGAGTCTTTGAGGAAAACATCTCTTCAAGAGCGTTCCAGAGTTGTGCTGCGGTTGTGACTGACACCACCTGTGTCAGGACATCGCGAGAGAGAGATGACATTAGGTATCCAAGTACCTGTTGATCTGCAGCAACCCACTGCGCGTACGCTGGGTTCAGCACTTTAATGATCTTGTCTCCATCTTTGGCGTCGATCTCTTTTGCAGGGGCGACAATGGTGCCGTCGAGGTAGCCAAACATCATAGCTCCCCTTACGGCAGGAAGGATCTGAGTCTTCCAAAGTAAGTAATTATTCTTGCCAAGCTTCTCTGTCACCAGAACACCAAATTGCAAACCCACTGGTGGATCGTCGATCATCAACTACACTTCCTGCCCAATCAGCATCAGAGAATGCACTAACAAGTGTAGAAGAGTTTTTCCTAATCTTTAATCCAGTACCAAGAGTATAATTAAGATATCTGAGAACTCTTTTTACAGCTGTCCAATGAACAGTGGTTGGCGAGTGAAGGAACTGACACACCTTGTTCACAGGAAAAGATATATCAGGTCTAGTAAGGGTTAAATACTGAAGTGCTCCAACCACACTTCTATATCTAGTAGAATCCTCAGGTCCAAGGGCTTCTCCCTCCTTCAGGGAAAGCTTCTTTGATGTACACAATGGTGTGACTGCTGGTTTGCAATGCACCATATTCACCCTTTTAAGCAAATCCGAAGTGTATTTGTCTTGTGACAACAAAATGCCATCTTTCGTTTTGGATACCGCAATTCCCAAGAAATAATGCAAGTCACCAAGATCTTTTAACGCAAAATCAGTCGCAAGATCTTTGAGTAAAACTGTAACTGCATCTTGTGATGAACTAGTCACAATAATATCATCCACATATACTAGTAAAAATATTGTGACTAAACCTTTATTGTAAAAGAACAATGAGGTGTCTGCTTTTGAAGCACTGAAGCCAAGTTGCTGTAGTTTCTGACATAATTTAGCAAACCAGGCTCTAGGAGCCTGTTTGAGACCATAGAGAGCTTTATCCAACTTACATATGTGATGCGGTTTCTGCTGATCTTCAAAGCCTGGTGGTTGCCTCATATAGACCTCCTCCTCAAGAACACCATGAAGAAACGCGTTCTGTACATCTAGCTGTCGTAGATACCATCCTCGCCATCGCAATGAGACAAAACAATTCGTATGGTTGCAGCTTTAACTACAGGACTAAAGGTGTCCTCATAGTCTATTCCATACCTTTGTTTGAAACCCTTGGCAACTAGGCGTGCCTTGTACCTGTCAAGAGATCCATCAGCTTTTCTTTTAACCTTGAAAACCCATTTGCAATCAATTATGTTTCTTCCTTGTTTGGCTGGTACAAGATGCCAAGTCTTATTTTTGACTAATGCATCAAACTCACAGTCCATGGCCTGCTTCCACTTCTTATCTGTTAGAGCTTCATCAACAGTTTGTGGTTCACCTGTGGCTGTGAAATAGCTGTATCTGATCTGACCATCTGTGTAAATTTTTGGTTTACTGATCCCACTTTGAGACCTCGTGTGCGGCCGTTCCACTGCAGACGGCACAGCCTCCATGGGAGAACTCGCAGCATCCCCTATTGCCATATGGGGTAAATCAGTGTTGACCTGCTCACCATTTTCTTCATGCCATGTGACTGCCGTCGGACCTTCTCCACTTGACAGATCCAAGTTAGGAGCATTCGGTACTAACTCCAGTGTCTGAGGAATTAATCCCGATGGAGATTCCCCTGCTGCTGCAGATGGAGATTCCCCTGCTGCTGCAGCCGACCCATCAGGCAAATCACCGTCATGTCCTGTGCCTTCTGAATGCTCCAGATCTGCCACAGCTTCATTAGTGACATTAGTATCATAAGAGACATTAGTATCATAAATATGCGCATTGGTTAACTGATCACATGACATTGTGCCCCCTTGATCAGTACTGGGAAGAAGATGTGGATAAAGGAGGATCTCGGAGCGAAGCAGGGCACCGGCATTGGAGTGAAGTTTGGTGAAAGGAAAAAAGTTTTCATCAAAGACGACATCACGAGATATGTATATACGACCCGTGGAGACATGAAGGCATTTGAACCGATCCAGTACTGAGGCAGAATACAAGGCACTAGCAAATGCAACAGCGGAAGTAATTTGGATACAAACTTTGTTACAAGAATTAAAAATTCCAAGCCCCCCGGCAGCGCAACTTTGGTGTGATAATATAGGAGCAACCTACTTGTCTGCAAATCCGGTATTTCATGCTCGGACGAAACATATTGAAGTTGATTATCATTTTGTCCGTGAAAGAGTGGCACAAAAGTTATTGGATGTTCAATTCATCTCAACCAATGATCAAGTTGCTGATGGTTTTACCAAGGCTTTATGTGCTAGAAAATTAGATATGTTTAGATACAATCTTCACTTATGTAAGTTATGATTGAGGGGGGATGTTAGAGATAAAATAGGATAGACTCTTCCAGGATAGTAAGCATTGTATTATAGATAGAAAGGCTCTATAGATAGAAACTAATATCCTCCATGATCATAACAACCCATGTATCTATCGCCACTGATTTGGTTGGCTATTTAACAAAGGTATGCGGCCTCGGTATGAGGTGAGAACGCTTCTGCAGAATTCACACATCAATGGCTCGCTCAACAGTCGTTCTCCTCCCGAGCTGGGAATCCGGCCACTTCATGTCCGCGCTCGAAGCCGGCAAGCGGCTGCTCGGCAGCGGCGGGGGCGCCGTCTCACTGACCGTGCTCGTCATACACGCACCAACCGAAACGAAGGCGTCGGAGGTCGAGGGCCACATGCGCCGAGAGGCGGCTTCCGGCCTCGACATCCGATTCCGCAAGCTCCCCGCCGTCGAGCACCCCACCGGCTGCGTGGACATCGCGGAGTTCACTTCCCGGTACGCCCAGCTCCACGCGCCACACGTCAAGGCGGCCATCGACAGCTTGTCGTCCCCTGTGGGAGCGGTCGTCGTCGACCTCTTCTTGACAGCCCTGCTCGACGTGGCCCGCGAGCTAGCTGTGCCGGCGTACGTGTACTTCTCCTCCCCTGGCGCGTTCCTCGCGCTCATGCTGCGCCTGCCGGAGCTCCGCGAGGATCTAACCGTCGGGTTAGAGGATATGGATGGCACGGTGGACGTGCCCGGGCTGCCGCCGGTGCCGCCGTCGTACATTCCGGTGTGCCTGGTGAGGAACATCATGAGCTACGACTGGTTCGAGTACCACGGGCGCCGCTTCATGGAAGCCAAGGGCATCATCGTGAACTCCTCGGTCGAGCTGGAGGGGCCGGTTCTCGGCGCTATCGCGGACGGCCGCTGCGTGCCTGGGCGCCTTGCTCCGGCGATCCACACGATCGGCCCGGTGATCTGGTTCAGCCCGCAAGATGAACAGCCACACGAATGCGTGCAGTGGCTCGACACGCAGCCGCCGGCGTCGGTGGTGTTCCTCTGCTTCGGGAGCGTCGGGTTCCTCGACGCAGTACAGGTGAGGGAGGTAGCCACCGGCCTCGAGCGCAGCGGCCATCGCTTCCTGTGGGTCCTGAGGGGCCCACCCGCCGAACCCACAGGAAGCTCACCTGTACCGCGTCTTGGAACCCGAGGGTACCCGACGGACGCGAACCTGGACGAGCTGCTCCCGGTGGGGTTCTTGGAGGCAACCAGGGGAAGGGGTCTCGTGTGGCCGAGGTGGGCGCCGCAGATGGAGATCCTGGCCCACGGCGCCGTGGGCGGCTTCGTGACGCACTGCGGTTGGAACTCGATCCTGGAGAGCCTGTGGTTCGGCGTGCCTATGGTGCCGTGGCCGCTGTACGGCGAGCAGCACCTGAACGCGTTCGAGCTCGTGGCCGGCATGGGCGTGGCGGTCGAGCTGGAGATGGACCGGAAGACGGGCTCCTTCGTGAAGGCGGCGGGGCTGGAGCGTGCGGTGCGGAGCCTGATGAGCGGGTCGGTGGAGGGGAGGAAGGCGAGGGAGAAGACCGCGCAGATGAGCGCCGCGTGCAGGAAGGCCGTGGGGAAGGGCGGCTCGTCGGACGCCGCGCTGCAGAGACTCGTGCGTGAGATTTTGGTTCTTCCCGATGGAGGGAGCTAACCGATTATTCCAGTAGCTTCACGTTTGACTCAAACCAACCGCTAGCTCGAGGACGGTTTGCTTAGTGTTTGGTTGGCAATGGCGTGCGTGCATGCATGCATGATTAACCTCGGATGATTTGCCTGTGTAATCTCATTCTAAATAATTGGAAATTCGCAGCGCTAGCTGCCTTCCTTTTATAGTACCTCGTTGCTCATGTTTGTGTATGGATGGAAATAATTGTGGCCGTCCGTGTATTTTCGCCAAAATCCAACGCTGAACACAGTGATTTTCGGAGGGTATTTCGTCATCTCACGTGGTCAAGGCTGCAAAAAAAATTAATTGAAACGAAAATGGGTAACGGGAGCTGACGGAATCGGTACAGATGGGATATTAGCGTGTTCTCTATGCCAGTGGTATTTCCTTTCCTTTAAAGAACCATGCTCATGTTTGTGCTGCTGCTGCTGTTTCGCTTTCACTTGATGCTTACAATGGCCCTTGGCCGAGAAAGAGAGTAGTTTGTAATGGGCTTCAGTTCGGATCATAATATCATATTAGACAACTAGGAAATTGGGCGCGGCGTTGCCGCGCCAGCAAAAACGGGTTGTTTACGCAAAAAAAAAAGAACAAAAGAAACGGATATTCGTAGGACCTTTATGCAAGAAGAGGAAAAACAGGTAGAATCGGAACCAGATCTTGTCGCAAAAAAAAATTAGAGGGCCTTTACGCAAAAAGGACCTTTCCGCAAAAACAAAAGATCTTTACACAATAAGGGATTTTCAGAGGGCCACAATGTGGAGAAAGGATCTTTTCATCAAAAAAAGGCCCCGCATGCATTTCCTGAACTTGCAAGGGGCTTTTTGCCCAAAAAAATTGTACCCCTCCACGGCCTGCGTGCCTGTGCCACGTGTCAAGCATGGAAAATACATGCGCGAGCAGAGCGAGCTCTCGAAACCGTGTCACGGGGACGCGAGGGAGCGGGCTAACCTGTGCACAATGCGGCCACTGTGGCGATGAGATGAGAGGAGAGTCTCCTTTTAAGTCTAGTGTCCGGGAGAGTCAAAGCAATGTGCCATTTGAGAATCCTTATTGGCCTTTATTTTGACAAATGAAGAGAGCCTACAGTCATCACATCCTTGCCTTGCTAGGAATCATTTAGCAAATAATTTCTTTTTTGTCGAAAAAGCTGCTGGCTTGGCTATTTGCTCTTTTAAACAAAATAGAGCTAAGCACCGGAGGAGTCGAGGTACTTGAATGCTTCTTGCAAGATAGTTATGTTGCAACATTAGGATATTAAATGATTAGTGCTAAACTGCAAATTACAATAATTTTGGGTAGCAAACTGCGGATGTGATTATTAAGGTAGGCTTGTTTACCCTATGGATTCAGAGCCACTGAGGAAAAAAGAGTTGAACCAATCGAACTTAACTGAAGTAGCGAGGCGAGAAGGAAAATGGAACAAATAATAAGCTGCTGTAACTATATTTACATGTATTCTGTATATGGTTGGCCAATATTCAGGGATGATGTATAATCCACTAAAACAAAGCTGAGTTTCTGCAGCACAGTAGCAGAGCTAAACTAAGAGAATTTAAAAGCCTTATATTGAATTCAACAAACAAGCGCGCAATCAAACCTAAATTTCAATTTTTCTGAAGCGCATAAAAAACAGGCCAACTCAATTTACATAACAGAGATTAAAAAACTGTAGGACAAACGAAAGGAGATCTCACCTAAGACATTGATGATATATACTTTCTCTTGTAGTAGTTCTTTTATATCATTCCCAAAGTGACCAATTTCAGTCATAACTTTCTTTCGAAAACTGGAGCTGCAGGATTAAAACGAGAAATGTTGAAAAGAATTCTAGAAAATGACAAAGGTTATCTATTTGCTACGGAAGGAATCCAACAGTTCAATACATCAATTAACTACAGCATTTAATTTTTGTCCACATCAACAACAGAGAAAAAGCATTGTATAAGGTATAGAAATACATTACATAAAGGTAATACATATCTGAAATAAGATGATGATCTAACAAGCAAAGAAAACAAGATTTCAGGAAGGAGGTGCTTACAACGAAAACTTCTGCAGGACCCTTTCCACTAGATCATCAATTCTGACAAGCTGCTCTGGCCTACTATTATGTTGCATATATGGAAAGAAATAAATGAGTAATTAACACAAGCCAGAAGCCAAGAGGAGGCAACTTCAACTCAGCACGATGCTGTATCTAAATATTTCAAGGACAGTAGAAAACAAGCTCTAAGCGAATTAACGAGGAGCATGGATGTCCCCATAACTCTTCTTCATGAACTTCCTACAAACAGCGCAGCACAAATCCATTCAACACGACCGCATAAGGTGAGGAAGGATCGGGTAGAGAACAGAGATGCGCGGGGCACGCAGGCACCGACGGCACGCAGCAGGCTGGCCAGGTGAAGCGGTAGTGTCGGCGAGGGCACGGAAGCGTCGCGGATTTTGGAAGGAACGAGAGACAGAGATAAGGAGGAGCAGCTATACCGCGTGCGTTGCGTGCCGATGGAGCACATGGGTTGTAACCTTGTAGGAGGGGCACGGAGATCTCCAGAGACCGGAGGGAGAGCGGCAGCGGCTCCAGGAGATCTGCGGGCGGCTGCGGCGCGGGTCGGAGGGCTGATATCGCCAGCCGATGTCGCCGAAGGCGGGGGCGGATGGCGGACGGCGCGCAGCGCGGAGGACTCGGAAGAAGCGGCGGGGCTTCGGAAGAAGCGGTGGCGGTGCGTAGTGGCGCGAGGCGTGATGTCGCCGGCGGCGGGCAGCGCGTAGAGCGCGAGTACTCCGGAAAGAAGCGGCGCGAGGCGTCGTGAGAGCAAAGGAGACGCCGATGGAGCGCGATGGCTCACGGCCGGAGTTAGGGAGCTCGAGGAGGGGAAAGATGGGGAAGAGAACGGAATGAGCTAGAAGGAAGCGAGGTGGAAACGGAGGATTGGATGGGTCCAAGCGAGAGAGCGCCGCAGCGTCGGCCGAGGCGACGAGAGCCGAAGGAAAAACGGAGACCTGCCGAGGCCCTTTTCGAACGGAGCGACAGGTGGGCACAACCAGAGAGCAGGAAACCTCCGGAATGTAATAAAAGGATAATATATGGCATGGCCTATTGGGCTAGGAATGGTTTCGGTGGTTTCTCGGTGCCTATAATTGCCGTTTGCCCTTTTCACACGAGGAAGAAGGTTGCCAGGCGTTTTATCAGTTTTAGGCCCACCATGGATAAATTGGCAGGATTAAGCCCGGCAGCAACACCGCGTGGCCTAATGGATGAGGCGCTCGCCTCTGGAGCCGGAGGTTATCGATTTGAGTCCCATCGTGGTCACTTATTTTTTAGTTTTTATTAAAAGCATGTAATTGGTTTTCTTTTTATCTAACAATTCAAATGAAACACATACATTTAAAAATATATACTTGAATTCAAATATTTTGAACAAATTTATATCACATGCTTTTACTGATTAGCACATACCTACAATCAAACTATCATAAAAGAGAAAACTCTAGTTTAAATTTTAGTTTAAACTTGTTTGAACTAGTTAGTAAATATCTACCTTTACTTTATATTCTCTATATGCATATATTAAATATAGTGCTTAATTATAATAATTAAAACTAATCTAGTTATTTTTAAATATATTATAAGTCCATACGGCAAGAAAAAACATGATAGTAAAACTTATACGAGAAAGCAGTAAGAAAGAGGGAATGATTCATGGTACTAGCCTCTATGTTTTCTTTTTACAAAACTAGCATCTATGAAGATAAATTTGTATAAATGGTCTCCTGCCTCAAACCTACCACGTCCGAGGAGTGGAGTGCGGAAGCAAACTTTCTCGGCCAAGTAGCGCGGAAGCAAGCTCTCGCAGTCCCAAGTAGCGCTCGTGAGTGGCGTCGCACGGGAGAGCACGTGCGCGGGGATTCGCTTAGGGCATCTGCAATGGTGCCACTTCAGCTTACTATAAGGGTGCCAACTCAGCATTTTGCTTAGGTGGATGAGAGAAAAATAAGAGAGAGATATAGATTGACTACTAATTTATAGTCAGGCTATAGCTGATTCCAAGGCTTTTATCATCTCTTACATATGGGTCCATATTTAATTTTGTAGACAATGCTATAGCTAGTCCATTAGAGAGCTTGTCTATTAGCTATCTATAAATGACATGTATATTTTTTTATAGCTAGTAGTTGACTACACCATTGCAGATGCCCTTGGGGCCGAGCGGGTGTGGGGATTCGCGTTGGACTGGGCCGGCCGAGCGGGTGTGCTTGACGAGCATGAATGCTCCGTTTGTCGCGTTAGACTATCTCCAGCAATTTCCCTTCATTCCATTTCCTTCCCTATTCCCTTCCCCATATTCATTCCCTTTATTTCCTACCATCTCCAGCAGCATCCCCTAAGGGATTTGTGAAGGGATTGGAGAGAGAATCCCTTTCTAAAGGGATTCACTGTTTGAATCCCTTCCGAAGGGAATCCACTGGAGCACTTGGGATCTGTTCGTGAAGGGATTTGGAGGGGAAGGGAAGCCGCTGGAGATAGTCTTAGGCCCTGTTTGTTTCCTTCTCCAGCTTATATAATCCAGCTTTTTGGTGTTGGATTATATAAGCTGGATTATATAAGCTACTTTAAAATAAGCCGGTGGGTTGTTTGTTTTCCTGGATTATTACTGTGTTGGATTATTAGTTTGAGATTATATAAGCACCCTAATGGCTGCTTATAGATTATTATAATCTCATGCTTTAGATTATATAATCTAGATTATAATCTAGACTGTTTGTTTCCCCATTAACTTATATAAGCTGGATTATATAATCCATAGGGCAAACAAACAGGGCCTTAGGGGACCGCGGAAGTAAGTTTCCGCGCTACTGATCAAAGAATCTTGCTTCCCTGCTTACCCTAATTAATTTGAGATAAAAGACTTGATTACTGTTGTTGTTGTCGCCATATGGATCGTTGATTAAAGCGATAAGTTTGATTATTAATCTCTCCATATCGTTGATTAAAGCGATAAGTTTGATTATTAATCTCTTGGAATCATCTCTTGATCGCATAAAACAAAGGCCACACGCACTAAGACGAAGGCCTCTGTACTAATGACCGAGATTCCAAATCCTAGTGTGTGTGCATCAAGCCATCAATGGCTCGCTCAACTGTCGTTCTCCTCCCGTGCTGGGGATCCGGCCACTTCATGTCCGCGCTCGAAGCCGGCAAGCGGCTGCTCGGCAGCGGCGGGGGCGCCGTCTCACTGACCGTGCTCGTCATAAACGCACCAACCGAAACGAAGACGTCGGAGGTCGAGGGCCACATGCGCCGAGAGGCGGCTTCCGGCCTCGACATCCGCTTCCGCAAGCTCCCCGCCGTCGAGCACCCCACCGGTTGCGTGGACATCGCGGAGTTCACTTCCCGGTACGCCCAGCTCCACGCGCCACACGTCAAGGCGGCCATCGACAGCTTGTCGTCCCCTGTGGGAGCGGTCGTCGTCGACCTCTTCTTGACATCCCTGCTCGACGTGGTCCGCGAGCTAGCCGTGCCGGCGTACGTGTACTTCTCCTCCCCTGGCGCGTTCCTCGCGCTCATGCTGCGCCTGCCGGAGCTCCGCGAGGATCTGACCGTCGGGTTCGAGGAGCTGGATGGCACGGTTGACGTGCCCGGGCTGCCGCCGGTGCCGCCGTCGTACATTCCGGTGTGCCTGGTGAGGAACATCAAGGGCTACGACTGGTTCGAGTACCACGGGCGCCGCTTCATGGAAGCAAAGGGCATCATCGTGAACTCCTCGGTCGAGCTGGAGGGGGCGGTTCTCGGCGCGATCGCGGACGGCCGCTGCGTGCCTGGGCGCCTTGCTCCGACGATCCACACGATCGGTCCGGTGATCTGGTTCTGCCCGCCAGATGAACAGCCACACGAATGCGTGCAGTGGCTCGACACGCAGCCGCCGGCGTCGGTGGTGTTCCTCTGCTTCGGGAGCGTCGGGTTCCTCGACGCAGTACAGGTGAGGGAGGTAGCCACCGGCCTCGAGCGCAGCGGCCATCGCTTCCTGTGGGTCCTGAGGGGCCCACCCCCCGCCGGCGTGCGGTACCCGACGGACGCGAACCTGGACGAGCTGCTCCCGGAGGAGTTTTTGGAGGCGACCAGGGGGAGGGGGCTCGTGTGGCCGAGGTGGGCGCCACAGAAGGAGATCCTGGCCCACGCCGCCGTGGGCGGCTTCGTGACGCACTGTGGTTGGAACTCAATCCTGGAGAGCCTGTGGTTCGGTGTGCCCATGGTGCCGTGGCCGCTGTACGGCGAGCAGCACCTGAACGCGTTCCAGCTTGTGGCTGGCATGGGCGTGGCGGTCGAGCTGGAGATGGACCGGAAGACGGGCTACTTCGTGGGGGCGGCGGGGCTGGAGCGTGCGGTGCGTAGCCTGATGGGCGGGTCGGTGGAGGGGATGAAGGCGAGGGAGAAGACCGCGCAGGTGAGCGCCGCATGCAGGATGGGCGTGGGGAAGGGCGGCTCGTCGGACGCCGCGCTGCAGAGACTCGTGCGTGAGATTTTGGTTCTACCCGATGGAGGGAGCTAGATGATTAATCTCATTATAAAAAAGTGGAAATTCGCAGTACCTCGTTGCATTGCGTACGCACGTTCATGTTTGTGTATAAAGGGAAATAAGGTGTTCGCGGGCGGAGGCTGGGACATCATGGTAGGCGCTGTGACTCAAACCAACCGCTAGCTCGTGGACGGTTTGCTTAGTTTTTGGTTGGCAGTGGCCTGCATGCATGCATGTAATCTCATTCTAAATAATTGGAAATTTGCAGCGCTAACTTTTGCAGTACCTCGTTGCATTGCGTACGTACGCTCATGTTTGTGTATGAAGGGAAATGAGGTGTTCGCGGGCGGAGGCTGGACATCATGGTAGGTGCTGCGTGGTCGTGCTGTGCGCCTGGAATAGCGAGAAATTTGGGTGGCGACCACTGCGGGCAGAGGACGACGGCACGGCATTGCACGCAACTGGGCTCTGCCGCTGCGCCTGCACTGATGATACTTGTCCTGTTAGCCCGGCGAGTGTCTCTCGTCACTTCACTTGCGAGTCCCGTGTAGTGTGCGCCTGTATGTTTATGATTTATATGTTTATGATTTTTTTAAATAATATATTATTTTGTCTCTCGAATAAATATCTTAGATAGTGATTAATGAACATGTTTCACAAATTATGAATATAAGGATATCAAATCAATTATGACGGTGGATTTTGATTCACTATGAGACACTTCGAAAATTATTATATTCTTATGTATTATCAGTTGGTCTCATACATAGTGTATATAGAATCCTTAAATCTGAAGTCATTATTGGAGATAAACTCACCGGCTCCCGGAGGCAAGGTTTCGTACACCACGTGAAGTCTACGCCAGGAGGAAAACTGACCTCCCCCGAGGGGGAGGCTTCATGCTCTATGGCGGGTGGCGCCCGCCCACCGGGATTCATCACCGAAATGCTACAGAAGATCATATCGTACTCCGTGAGACTGCTGCGAGAGATCCCATACCCCGCGGGGGTTTCTCACGTCCCGCGGGGGGTCTACGCCTCCCCGGGGGCCTACCTCGCGGACATACCCCGCGGGAGGTCTACATCCTCCCCGGGGGCATACCTCGTGGCACTTCGGGAGGTCTCATGCCCTCCGGAAGACCTACAACCTCCCCGGGAGGTTACCCCGTGGCACACCCCGCGGGGAGTTCTCATCATGTCCCGCGAGAGGTCGACGTCTCCCCGGGGGCATACCCCGCGGAAAGTCTCCTTACGGGAGACTTGAGTGATGTCACCAAATCCCCTGTGGGGCCCGGATGTCAGGGGTCCACTCCCTCGAGACGATCCCGTGGGACCCACTACCTTCACTTGAGAATGACTAAGATGCCCCCGCTTAGGCTAGTCTAGTAGGGGTATAATGGTACTTTTATGTAACAGGCTGAGTGCCTATAAATACTCACTGTAACCCCCTCATGTAAAGGGAGCTCTCATTAAATGCAAAACCAAAAACTGGAGTGTCCCTCGGGGAGTCTGGACAAGGGCACATCCCTCTACTCCCCCCGGGGAACACACCGACAGGAGTAGGGCGTCTTCCTTAAGCGCCCGAACCTGTATAAACCCTCGTGTCACATTTACTTTCGTGGACGACGGCCCGTGAAACGGCCGGCGTCCGCTCTCATTTCCGTGTCTAGTTTCCGAACCTACGACACTTGGCGCCGTCCGTGGGGAACGTAGCTAACTCGAACAAGGCTATGGCTCCTCCCAACAAAACTCAACACAAGCCTCCGGCTCCGAAGCGTAAGGAGTACGAGGATGATCATCCTCCCCGACGGAACCCCAAGCGCGCCAAGTCCTCTGGGGTCGGTGCCATCCACCACGGGGAGAACATCCTACAAGTCCCAGGGCCTGAAGGTTCCTCATCTTCCCGGGCGCTGGTAGCTATGGTCCAAGGACCGGAAGCTCGGGGCACCCTTACAGCCGCGGGGTCGGGAGCTCCAGAGCCAACCCTCGTTCTGCAGGTGTTGGACATCACTCAGTGGCAAGCCTTGGTGGAGGCCACCGCGAGGCGGACGGTGGATTACATGATGTCCCTCTTACCATCCTCCCGGGGCCACTGCCTCCATCTCCGCTCCCGCCACCTCCCTCGGTCCCAGTGGCCACTGACCCGAGGGCACGTGGAGGTGCACCCTTCTCTTACGGAAGCGAGCATGTGGGGAATCCTTTCAACCTCCCCCACTCGCCCACGCGGCGGTCTCAAGTGGGGCCCCTTTCTGGCCGCTTCGCCCATCGAGTACGGAGTTTGGAGGGGTTCCTCCTTTTCCATTGCAGTTCGCGCCACCGTCGCACCCTTCGAGGCCTGATCTCGCGCCCCTATGTGCGGAGGTCCGGGACCTCCTTCAAGATCCTCCTCCCGGGCAGGTACACCTGCACCCGGAGATGGTGAATCGGCTCCCATCGGCCAGGGCGGACTCGCAGGCTCGGGAGGCAACGTGGCTCATGGCGGAAGGAGACCCTACCAGGCCGAAGGTAACTGCACCCCAAGTGGCACGCCCGGCGGCAGAGAGGCCTGCCCACAGCTGCTCCCGGGCGACCACAAGTCCCAAGGGACCCTCGCCCGGCCCAGCGAAGCCAGGTCGGAGGAAGGAGTATTCACTCCGCTTACACTGGGCACGCCCTCTCCTCTCATGGCCACCGTAGTCATGCGGCCAGGGGGTCGGGGGCGGAGTCCCGGGATTCCCGGCCCGCCCGGACCGCGTATCGACGAGGATACTCCCCTTCTCCTGAACGCAGACGCCGTCAACGCCCTCGAGACTCCGGCTCCTCCAGTTCTGAAACTTCCTATCGTCACCACCACCGCCATGCAAGAACGCCTTCCCCTCGTGGGCGTGGTCGCGGAAGTGACCCCGGGACCGGAAACCCTCTCGCTCGAGGCATATCCGAAACGCCGTTCCGACACAAGTTTCGTCAGCCCAACATTGGCCCATACGACGGGGATTCCGATCCCATGCAATTCATCGAGGTCTACGCCACGGCTATCCGCGCCGGGGGAGGCGGGGAGGCTGAGATGTGCAATTGCCTCCCGCTCTTCCTCTCGGGGACTGCCCGGTCATGGTTCTTCAACCAAAAAAGGGGCTCTATCCACTCTTGGGCTCAACTACGCGAAGAGTTCAATGCAAACTTTCAAGGAAGTTACAAACGTCCCTTGCTTCCCAACCAACTCTTCACCGTCAAGCAGCGGAAAGACGAGTCCACTCGGGACTTTCTCAAGCGCTTCTCCCGAGTGCGGAGCCAGGTGGCAGACGACCCAGACTCCACGGTCATCAATGCGTGCAAAGAAGGGCTACTCCCGGGAGAGCTGAATCGGGCGCTTGGGAGAGATCCCCCAATAACGACCCAACAACTCTTTGAGATCGTGGAGAAGTATGCCCGAGGGGAGGAGGATGACCTAGCCAAAAAAGGTCTCTTTCCACAAGCTGGAGGCAACTCCCCTGTTAGGGGACCGAAAGGGTCTTCCAGGAGGAGCGAAGACCGGAGGGATCGCTCCAACAGGGGCCGCGACTCCAAAGTCCTCGCCGTGGCCGACGCCCCATCACGAGGGGATGGTTCTTCCAAAGGACCAAAGGAGGGTCCCAAACCCAAGGAGCCTCGTGCTCGCGACAGGGGTTCCAGTGAGAAAAAGGGCCACCAAGACCAAGGGGAAGGTCGTTGGTGTGCCTACCACAAAATGGGCGGGCACGATACAAACGAGTGCCATCAATACGCCGCCGAGGTGGCGAAACTCCTTGAAAGGGGGCCTGAGCCACACCGCAGATCACCGCCCCGGCCTGCCGCCGCAGATGCCATGCCTCTTCAAGCAAATCATCCCGCGCCCGCGTTGCCCCCTAATGGACCTCCCCCGGGAGGGCCCCTGCAGGGTGGCGAACGGGAGCTTCCCTTCCAAGCGCCACAACGATAGGTGAATGTCATAATGGGGGGCTCGGCCTATGGGCATGAATCTAAGCGGCAAAGAAAGGAATATGCGCGGGAAGTCAACGTGGTGGGGGTGGCCACCCGAAGCGTCCCACCCAAGTGGGCTAACATCCCTTTGAGCTTCACGGCCGAGGACGCGAAGGACGTGAGGTTCCCCCATGATGATGCCCTCCTAGTGTCCGCCACGATATCCAACTGCGAAGTCTCTAGTATACTCGTTGATGGGGGAAGTTCCGCGGACATACTTTATCTTCGAGCGCTCAAGGAGTTATGGGAGTCACGGGGGGGCTACCACCCTGGCATCCTGCTCCCGTCAAACCGCCCCCTCACGGGCTTCATTCCGGGAAAATCTACCCAACCCCTGGGGAGGATCGAGCTCCTCGTGACCTTCGGGTCACGGGAGAACCATCGCACGGAGGCGATCAGATTTGACGTTGTTGATGTCGAGTCACCGTTCAATGTCATCATGGGAAGGGTGACTCTCAATCGCTTATGTGCAGCAGTCCATCAAAATTACCTATGCCTCAAGATACCGGGGCCTCGTGGGGTTATCACCGTGAGGGGCGACCAAGACTTGGCGCGACGCCTCTATCACAAGGAGACCACCCACTTTGATGAAGTCAATCTCCTCGAAGTGGGAGGTTCAGAAGAGACTGCGTCCCCCTTACCCCAAGGGGAGGTCACGAGAGATGAGCCCCCTCGGCCGAAGTGCTCCCCGAAGCCTCGTCCTGAAGGAAGGCTAAGTGATACGCGTCTCCTTGGCCCGAACGATGAGCGTTTAAATGCAGGTCGGGGTTCAACTCTCAGAGTTGGCGAGAGAGGAACTCCTTGAGTTCCTGAGGACTAATGCGGACGCCTTTGCCTGGACACCAATCATAAAACACATTCAAGGAGAGGTCGAGGCGGAGGACAATATTGAGGCCCGAAGACTATTCCACAAATCCAAGCCCTACCTCATCCTCGAGGGAAACCTGTACAAGAAAGGATCCTTCGCTCTGCTCAAATGCCTCTCGAGGGAGGAGGGTATTGCCCTCCTTCGAGAGGTACATGAAGGACTCTGCGGCTCACACGTTGCACCTAGAGCAACGGCGGTCAAGGCATTAAGACAAGGCTTCTACTGGTCTACTATGGTGCAAGACGCCATCGCTACGCTAAGAACCTATGAAGGGTGCCAAATGATGACCCCGGCTCACAACTCCCCCGCCGCACCTCTACACCAAATTCCCGTCACATGGCCTAGACCTCCCGCCGGCCAAGGGGGGCTACAAGTATGCGGTGGCGGTGGATTACTTCACCAAGTGGGTTGAGGCGGAGCCGTTGGCATCAATCACCTCCCGAGCAGTGCAAAAGTTCCTCATGTCCCGCGGGAGGTCTACGCCTCCCCGGGGGCATACCCCGCGGGGAGTCCTCGTGTCCCGCGGGAGGTCTACGCCTCCCCGGGGGCATACCCCGCGGGGAGTCCTCGTGTCCCGCGGGCGGTCTAGGCCTCTCCGGGGGCATACCCCGCGGGGAGGATATACCCCAAATGAGAAGGACCCTATCGCATCTCTGCGGTCTTGGGCTCGGGCGCCTACTGCCTCTCCACCATGGAAGACAAGCTGTTCAAGCACGCATGGAATGTTGACAAGCTGAAGTTTTACATTTAAAGCTCTTTTGTAAGCCGTGACGACACCTGGCTTGTAATGATGTAAACCCTTCCGAGGGAACGTTATGGAGTCGCGCAGCCCGCGCAACACTCCTCAGGGCGCATAGCCTCCGAGGCTTACCCCTAAAAAGCCCCGAGCGGTCAGGACATCTCTAGTCCCCCTTGGGTGGCCTCCTCCCTATTGGACCCAGGGAGCAGGCGATGACTTAAAAGGCATGTTGCCTAAGTCATTGGGTGCACCGTGGACTAGTCCCCCATGGTCCCCTGGCGATAAGCCGAACGACCTCCGGGTCAACCCCTAACACGTTGCTGTTAGGGAACGTTATGGAGTCGCGCGCAGCCGCGCAACACTCCTCAGGGCGCATAGCCTCCGAGGCTTACCCCTAAAAAGCCCCGAGCGGTCAGGACATCTCTAGTCCCCCTTGGGTGCCCACATCCCTATTGGACCCAGGGAGCAAAGCGATTTACTTAAAAGGCATGTTGCCTAAGTCATTGGGTGCACCGTGGACTAGTCCCCCATGGTCCCCTGGCGATAAGCCGAACGACCTCCGGGTCAACCCCTAACACGTTGCTGTTAGGGAACGTTATGGAGTCGCGCAGCCCGCGCAACACTCCTCAGGGCGCATAGCCTCCGAGGCTTACCCCTAAAAAGCCCCGAGCGGTCAGGACATCTCTAGTCCCCCTTGGGTGCACCGTGGACTAGTCCCCCATGGTCCCCTGGCGATAAGCCGAACGACCTCTGGGTCAACCCCGCAACATCGCGGAAAACATTCTCATTACATTGTGAGTTCTAACCCGGGAGACATCCCCGTCCCGGTAAGCACGAGTCTATTACAAGGGGCGCAACAACCTCCCCTGTGGGGTCGCGCCCCGAACTAAACGCCCAACTCCTCAGAGTAAGGCCCCGTGCGCCGAACCTAAACAATTCAACGAAGGCGGGGTTGTTATCGCCACACCGGGGTCGAACCTCCCTCTCCGCTGCGAGAGGGAGGACATGTTCCCTCGCTCCCTATAAACTTAGGGGACATGTCCCCTTTGCACACGGTATGATGCAAATCGAGCCCCCCCTCTTGGGGGGAGGCAACCAAAAGGCCTCCCGGGAGGGCGCCCGTGCCTTGGCCCCTTTCTGGGTGCCAAGACACGATCATACCCCCATGAAGTCGCCCGCTCCTGCGGCGAACCTTATTTGGCGGGCATAATCGTAAAGGCACTCGACCCCTCTGTGCACTTCGCTTATAATGGATATCAGCTGCCCTCCAGGACGTCTCCTAAAACAATGCATTTTAAAATACATAAGTCATCCACCCAAGCTTTAAGTGCCACCACGAACCCCGATGGTGGATTGGGACTCTCCCCAAGCTCCGGGAACTCCACATCCCCGGGGGAGAGGCGAATCCCTCGCTGGACGAGGGAGAGCTTCTCCCCGTCAGTGAGCTCCCAAGGACCAGGATCCACTATTGTCTCCGTAGGAGCATCGTCCTCGTCCCCCACTGCCTTCGCAAAAGTGGTGAACTTGGCAGGAGCCATCATGTCCATGTCTCTCGCATGAGGGTCACCCCCACCGGGGGGCTTGCTTTTGCCTTTGCCCCCCACTGGAGCCACCTCGTCCACCTTGATTTTGCCCTTTGCGAGGGTGTCACGATGGCGGGAACCTGCAAGCAAGAGCAGAACCATTAACACAATCAAGCTACGAACGCAAAGGGTTATGAAGTAGCCCCCTCGTTCCGCAGAGCGGCGGCACGAAGTCGGCCCACCGGACAGCGCCACCCCCTCGATCCGCATAGAAGGCGCACCCCCGTGGCCTTCCTTCTGGCCTCGCACACCAGTGTCGGGCGAGATGGGTTGAGCGGCCAGATCTACCCCAGGGAAGGAGCGCTGCCGACCGGAGGGTTGATCCGCCGAGCTGCAGGGGAGGCAATGAAGAGTAGGCGAAGGAAAAAATGGGGCTCGAAGGTTACGCCCCTGACGCCGGATGTCCCTCTCAAGCACCACTGAGAGCGCTAGCCGAGCGCCCAACGCATAAGCGAGGGGAGGGCTAGCCGAGCGCCCAACGCAAGGGCACCCCAGACGGAGAGAACACTCACCTGTGCCGCTCTTGTGTGCCCAGCGCCTAACAGCGCCCACGCGCTCCCCCTCCAGGCATGTGCAATCGGGCGATAAGGCCAGCGCCCAACACCGAAGCGCATCCGAGGGGAGGACCAAATAAGGGGGACAAATAAAGAGGGCGATGGGTGCGCCCTTTGTCCCGCATAGCCAAAGGAATCACGGGCGTTGCTGCAAACGCCCGCACCAAGTTGTCCCCATATGGTTCGGGTGTTGGCTTCAGGGCCCGTGGAGCGCATGGGAACCGTCCGAGAGTGTAGAGACCAATTTGTGTCGTCCCAAGGATGATCAATGCACAGCCAAGAAGCGGCCGAGAGCCCCGATTTACTTCCGCTTGTATATGCCAATCGGGAACTGGGGGCCGGCGCCCAGCACAAGCCTACACCCCACTGGGGGCATTAAGTACCAAGGGATAAGGCGCCGTGGGCGAAGCATCCAACGCCCGTAGGGGCCACCTGTGCAAAATGACTGCCGCCTTGAACACCCGAGCATCCGCTTCCTCGTCGCACGGTCAGGGCGATGTCATTCGGGGGATGCTCCAAACTCCTGCTCAAGACCTACCGCGGTGCCTCCGATTTGCACCCTCCGATGTTGAGAAAAGAATCCCGACCCCCTGATCCAATGCTACTTTGAGGGGGTTTGGGCGTCGTCCAAGCACCCTTCCGCGCAAATGAAGCTCCCACCTAGGCAATGGCTTGGGTACCCAGAGGATGGGTAAGGCTTGCAACACCCATGTGGAGGCTGGTTCTAGTGCCTGTACCCTAGACTAGCCCTAAGGCGCCAAAAATAGCGCTAGCCTATTGTGCGGGCGTAGCCCACTAAAGCTGCCCAAGGACAAAATATTCACACCGCGCGGGGCGATAAGTCATGAAGGTTCACTTCTTTGCCCCTTAGGTCGCCCTTAAAAGAACCTAAGGGACAAGAGGGCTAGTGTTGGAGGAAAATTCACCAACTCCCCAAGGGGAGGCCTCGTGCTGCGCTATGGGTGGCGATCATATCTCCTCAGGTCCTCACGCAAGAGATCTCATGTCCTGCGGGAGTTCCACGCCATTCCCGGGGGCATACCTTACGGGTACGCCCCGGGAGGTCTCCCCGTGACCCTGTAGGAGTGCTACGGGAGGCCCTCCCGTGACCCAGCAAGAGTGCTACGGGAGGTGCCCTCACGCTCCGGGAGGTCTCCCCGTACCCCGAGGGAGTGCCACGGGAAGAGCCCGCACGTCCCGGGAGTTTCCCCCGTGACCCCGCGGGAGTGCTACGGGAGGTCCCTCCGTGACCCCGCGTGAGTGTTACGGGAAGAGTCCTCAAGTCCCGGGAGGTTCCCCCGTGACCCAACGAGAATGCTACGGGAGGTGCCCTCACGCCCCGGGAGGTCTACCTGCACTCGAGGAGTGCTACGGGAAGAGCCCGCACGTCCCGGAAGGTTCCCCCGTGACCCCGCGGAGTGCTCTGGGAGGTCCCCGTGACCCGCGGGAGTGTTACGGAAGAGCCCTCCAGTCCCGGGAGGTTCCCACGTAACCCCGCGGGAGTGTTACGGGAAGAGCCCTCAAGTTCCGGGAGGTTCCCCCGTGACCCAACGAGAGCGCTACGGGAGGTGCCCTCGCGCCCCGGGAGGTCTCCCTGCACTCGAGGAGTGTTACGGGAAGAGCCCGCACGTCCCGGGAGGTTCCCCCGTGACCCCGCGGGAGTGTTACGGGAAGAGCCCTCAAGTCCCGGGAGGTTCCCTTGTAACCCCGCGGTAGTGTTACAGGAACAGCCCTCAAGTCCCGGGAGGTTCCCCCGTGACCCAACGAGAGTGCTACGGGAGGTGCCCTCACGCCCCGGGAGGTCTCCCCGTACCCCGAGGGAGTGCTACGGGAAAAGCCCGCACGTCTCGGAAGGTTCCCCCGTGACCCCGCGGGAGTGCTACGGGAGGTCCCCCCGTGACCCCGCGGGAGTGTTACAGGAAGAGCCCTCAAGTCCCGGGAGGTTCCCACGTAACCCCGCGGGAGTGTTACGGGAAGAGCCCTCAAGTTCCGGGAGGTTCCCCCGTGACTCAACGAGAATGCTACGGGAGGTGCCCTCACGCCCCGGGAGGTCTACCTGTACCCCGAGGGAGTGCTACGGGAAGAGCCCGCACGTCCCGGGAGGTTCCCCCGTGACCCCGCGGGAGTGCTACAGGAGGTCCCCCCGTGACCCCGCTGGAGTGTTACAGGAACAGCCCTCAAGTCCCGAGAGGTTCCCCCGTGACCCAACGAGAGTGCTACGGAAGGTGCCCTCAAGCCCCGGGAGGTCTCCTGCACCCGAGGAGTGCTACGGAAAAGCCATGACGTCTCGGAAGGTTCCCCCGTGACCCCGCGGGAATGCTACGGGAGGTCCCCCCGTGACCCCGCGGGAGTGTTACGGGAAGAGCCCTCAAGTCCCGGGAGGTTCCCACGTAACCCCGCGGGAGTGTTACGGGAAGAGCCCTCAAGTTCCGGGAGGTTCCCCCGTGACTCAACGAGAATGCTACGGGAGGTGCCCTCACGCCCCGGGAGGTCTACCCGGCCCCAGAGTGTTTTGTACTGGATTAGCCCGCACGTCCCGGGAGGTTCCCCCGTGACCCCGCGGGAGTGCTACGGGAGGTCCCCCCGTGACCCCGCGGGAGTGTTACGGGAACAACCCTCAAGTCCCGGGAGGTTCCCCCGTGACCCAACGAGAGTGCTACGGGAGGTGCCCTCACGCCCCGGGAGGTCTCCCCGTACCCCGAGGGAGTGCTACGGGAAAAGCCCGCACGTCCCGGAAGGTTCCCCCGTGACCCCACGGGAGTGGTAAGAAGAGGTCCCCCCGTGACCCCACGGGAGTGCTACGAGAGGTCCCCCCGTGACCCCGCGGGAGTGTTACGGGAAGAGCCCTCAAGTCCCGGGAGGTTCCCACGTAACCCCGCGGGAGTGTTACGGGAAGAGCCCTCAAGTTCTGGGAGGTTCCCCCGTGACCCAACGAGAGCGCTACGGGAGGTGCCCTCGCGCCTCGGGAGGTCTCCCCGTACCCCGAGGGAGTGTTACGGGAAGAGCCCGCACGTCCCGAGAGTTTCCCCCGTGACCCCGCGGGAGTGTTACGGGAAGAGCCCTCAAGTCCCGGGAGGTTCCCACGTAACCCCGCGGGAGTGTTACGGGAAGAGCCCTCAAGTTCCGGGAGGTTCCCACGTGACCCAACGAGAGTGCTACGGGAAGAGCCCGCACGTCCTGGGAGGTCTCCCCGTGACCCCACGGGAGTGCTACGGGAGGCCCTCCCGTGACCCCGCGGGAGTGTTACGGGAACAACCCTCAAGTCCCGGGAGGTTCCCCCGTGACCCAACGAGAGTGCTACAGGAAGAGACCTCACGTCACGGAAGGTTCCCCTGTGACCCCGCGGGAGTGCTACGGGAGGTCTCCCCGTGACCCCGCAGGTTATGCCCCCGTGGAGTCCGGGGTTCTCATGTCCCGCGGGAGGTCCACGCCTACCCGGGGGCATACCCCGCGGGGGGTTCTCCAAATGTCCTACGGGAGGTCTACATCTCCTCGGGGGAGCACCCCGTGGGGAGTTCTCCTCATGTCCCGCGGGAGGTCGACGTCTCCCCGGGGTCATACCCCGCGGGGGGTTCTCCCCATGTCCCGCGGGAGGTCCACGTCTCACCGGGGGCATACCCCGTCGGGGGTCCTCATGTCCCGCGAGAGGTCCACGCCACCCCGGGGGCATACCCCGCGGGGGGTTCTCCCCATGTCCCGCGGGAGGTCCACGCCTCCCCAGGGTCATACCCCGTGGAGGGTTGTCCCCATGTCCCGCGGGAGGTCCACGCCTCCCATGTCCGCTTCGCTCCGGCCCAAGCCTGCCGTGATGGGCCTCGCCGCTCCGGCGAAGTTTGGCCTTATTTCTGAATTTGCATGGATACTCGGTTCGGCCACAAGGAAATTAACAATCTTCTTGACCACAGGACACTTCCTAAAGTGTCCAAGGGGCAGGGGGGCTGGTGTTGGAGATAAACTCACCGGCTCCCGGAGGCAAGGTTTCGTACACCACGTGAAGTCCACGCCAGGAGGAAAACTGACCGCCCCCGAGGGGGAGGCTTCATGCTCTATGGCGGGTGGCGCCCGCCCACCGGGATTCATCACCGAAATGCTACAGGAGATCATATCGTACTCCGTGAGACTGCTGCGAGAGATCCCATACCCCGCGGGGGTTTCTCACGTCCCGCGGGGGGTCTACGCCTCCCCGGGGGCCTACCTCGCGGACATACCCTGCGGGAGGTCTACATCCTCCCCGGGGGCATACCTCGTGGCACTTCGGGAGGTCTCATGCCCTCCGGAAGACCTACAACCTCCCCGGGAGGTTACCCCGTGGCACACCCCGCGGGGAGTTCTCATCATGTCCCGCGAGAGGTCGACGTCTCCCCGGGGGCATACCCCGCGGAAAGTCTCCTTACGGGAGACTTGAGTGATGTCACCAAATCCCCTGTGGGGCCCGGATGTCAGGGGTCCACTCCCTCGAGACGATCCCGTGGGACCCACTACCTCCCCGCCAGAATGACTAAGATGCCCCCGCTTAGGCTAGTCTAGTAGGGGTATAATGGTACTTTTATGTAACAGGCTGAGTGCCTATAAATACTCACTGTAACCCCCTCATGTAAAGGGAGCTCTCATTAAATGCAAAACCAAAAACTGGAGTGTCCCTCGGGGAGTCTGGACAAGGGCACATCCCTCTACTCCCCCCGGGGAACACACCGACAGGAGTAGGGCGTCTTCCTTAAGCGCCCGAACCTGTATAAACCCTCGTGTCACATTTACTTTCGTGGACGACGGCCCGTGAAACGGCCGGCGTCCGCTCTCATTTCCGTGTCTAGTTTCCGAACCTACGACAGTCATCATAGTTTTCTACATATGTAATATATTATTTATGGATTGTCAAACACTACTTTATAATTGAATGGTCAGAAAGGTAATTTTTGGGTTTACTATAAAAAATAACAAGGAATGTGGGTGATCAAGATAAAATTTGCACCTAGGGCCGGCTAGAGGTGGTGGGGAGGGAGGTGGCGTGGCAGCAAGGGGATGTGGTGGAACTCACCTAGGGCCGGCTAGAGGTGGTGGGGAGGGAGGTGGCGGTGTAACATCCTCAGTTTCGCGTTCTGGAAATATATAATTTAAATTAATTAAATTCAAAATTTGGAGTTTCCTTGGTGTTTAATTTAACCTGGCATCCTTATCCGTCCCAAAATCCGAATCCAATTCCCCTCCGTTCGAAAATCGAATTTTCATATTCCCGTCGGTACCCGAAATTTCACCCGCGTCCTGAAATGCTCCAAAAATCCCAAAATCACTTCAATTAGGTCCCAAATATTCCAAAATGATTTTTGAAATGAGTCCCAAGATTTTTGGAACTCCACCCCTATTTTATCTCTCGCGACTTTTGTTTAATACCCGCTATTCACTCCAGAATATTCGAATCTCCAAATTTCATCCAAATTCCGCGAAACCAATTTTATTGGGTTCCAAATATTCCAAAATGGTTCTAGGAATTTTTTCGGAATTTTTAGACCATTTTTGCTAATTTTTCTCTAGGGCGTCACTTTCGCGTAAACCTCGGCCAACCACGGAGCGCCACGTGGCAGGAGCTACAGTGTCGTCTTCAACCTCATGGTGGAGGGTTTTTCTAGAGAAGCTCAAAAGACTTTCCTTCTTTGCACCAAGCAATCAAACCTCCATAACTTCTCCATTAAGGCTCCGATTCGCGAACGGCAGGGTCCGTTGAATCCGTAGCGACGAGCTCTTTCCATCCCCCACCTTCATTAGCCACAAATCACGCCGGAATTTGAACAGTGCCGCGGAAACCGAAATCTACCTTAATGGTCATTACTCGGCTGTTTCTTCTCCAAACGGCGTGCTTCCACCTCCCATATCTTCGTTTTAGCGTCCTCTTCCCGGTGGTAGAACTCTCCTTTAGCCTCTCCAACTCGTTCATCCGCTAGATCAAGAAAACCGGCGCTGGGACACGTTTTCGTGTGTTCTTCGTGTTCGTCCTCGTAGCTTCCTCTCCGGTGGTTCATTCTCCGTTCCGGTTGTTTCCACGTGTTAGCATTGGTGTTTAGATTCTAATCTTTCAATCGATTTTAGGATCCATCAAGATTTGACGACGAATTTCGGGTTTTGGTTGCTCCGGTCGAACAGCCGTTCTTCGTCGATTTCATCTTTTCCGGTGAGAATTTGTTCAATTCCTTGCACTTCTAAGTCTTGCTAGGTGTACTCTAGTTGTTCTGGCAATCGATTTGGGCATCTATGTTCAAATTTTTGGAGATTTTGGAGTTTGCAAGGCTTTGGGCCTTCTCTGTTTTTGAGTCTTACCGTGCACGTCGCCGGCCGGCTCCTCGCCGTCGCCGCCTCCGGCGAGCCGCCGCCACCGTCCTCCGGCCGCCGCCGCCACCCTCCGGCAAGCCGCCGCCCGCTGGCGCTGGCGCCACCGCCGCGCCACACGCCACGCCGCCGCTCGCCTACTCCGGCCGGTGAATCGCCGGCCGGCCTCGCCGCGTTGCCGCCGCTGCTCGCCGCTTGCCGCTGCAGCGCTGTGCTCGCGCCGCGCTTCTGCGTTACGCCGCCGCCGCTTCTCAGCCATGCCGGCGCCACCGCTGCCGCCGCTCGCTTCGCCGAGCTCCCTCGCCGCTGACGCCATGGGGAGCCATGGCTCCCCTGTTCTTTAGCTCCATGGGGAAGAAGGCTTGAGTGGATGACATGAGGACCCCACAAGTCATACACTCCAACCAATTCCAAAAAAATCAGAAAAAAAATCAGCAAAGGAATATTCCGGGAATATTCCCTCATTTTTTATTTTCCAGGGTTTTTGAACTTCGGAAGCTCATATCTTTTCCGTCCGAACTCCGATTGACTCCGTTCAAATTCCTAAATTCATCTAAATTCAAGATCTACCTGCCAGTACTACTTTGGTAATTTTTGGATTTTATTTATTTTCTTGTATTTATTTATTGCTCCGTTTTGCGTGTAGCCGCCGATCCGACCGAGTCCGCCGACCCCGCCGCCGGACTTTAAGCATTCGACAACCTCACTGCGACCGAAGGCAAGTCCCTTGATGCATATTGATCCCATGATTGCAAATGATTTACAATTGTTTTAACATGCATTGCTATGTTTTATCATCGTATGTCAAATATAGATGATTAGTTAATCCAAATTGCGATTACCTCCTTGAATGTTGTTATCCATGTTTTATTGTAACCCTAGGACATTTTGCTATGTCATTCCTAGTTTATATTATGACATTCGTTGAATAGCACGATGGAATTGCTTAGGGCCGACATTGATGAAAATGACCCATGGGTGGGATTATACAAAAGTGATGATTTAAAATGTGATTTAAGGATTATTCCAAAATATTTGGTACTGTTTTTTCTCTAAAATAAAAGCAAAAAGAAAAAGGGTTTGGACTTGGGCGGAATGGAATGTCGGGTGGGTGCGGATTGAGCACTAGTTCCTAGTGTGCAAGTACCGCCCCAAGTCAATTAAGGACCGACGCTTATGACTGTCCATTCTGGGCATAACCGTACTACCACATGTCTATAATGGTACGACCTGGCTAAATAATTTGTAGAAACCTAACTTTGACTCGCCAAATGGTGGAATGTGAGTGCCGGCTAGAGGCAAGACCGTTTTTCTCACACGGCGCAAGGGGGGCTTCTGTACTGGGTGGCTAGAACCCTAACAGTGGTGAAACCTCAGCAGGTGGGTTGGGTTAGGCGTATACATTGTAAAGGCCTTGTCATGATCTCTCTGCTGACACACCAAAGGAAGTGTGTTAATTGCATGGCATCAAGAAACGATCATGTCTTGTGGGTAAAGTTGTACACATCTGCAGAGTTAAAACTATTCGAATAGCCGTGCCTACGGTCAAGGGCAAAGCAAAGAATGCTTTCATATTGGTAGACTTTGGTTTTGGTTTTAAAACTAAACGATGTTTTGTTTTGGGGTTCGGGAGTGGTTAGAACTCTAGGATATTTAATGGCGGATTGAGCCAACAAGGTGGAAAGAACCTGTTTTATATCTGGACGGAAAGAGTCATGTGTGATTAAACTTAATCTTTTAAAAGCTGGCGGTTAGAGCCTTTATATTGGTGATGGTGGTTAGAACCTTCACTGAAATATTAAATAATTTAATTGTTAAAATAATTGTTAAAATGTGCTTTATGAAAATTATACTTAAATATGATTTGATGAAATTTGGCTTTACGCAAATGAACCATATTAAACCTTCCTTTGGAAATCCCTACAAATGCATACTTTCCCCGACTTGCTGAGTACTTTTGTACTCACGTGCTATACGACATGTTATCATCAGAGTACTACCAGGACGCCGTTGAAGACGGTGAGTTCTACCCCGAGGAGTTCGAGGATGATCGCCTGGAAGACTAGTCGCGCTCCTTGTCGTCGCCTGTGGTGTTTTTGGTTTTCGCCTTTTTGTCGTGCTGCTTCCACTGTCGTGTCTCCGGTCTCGTGATTGAGTATTGTAATAAGTGGCCATGTGGCCCATACTTTATTATTATGTTACAATTTCGTTATGTTCGGCAATGAAGTATCACTGTTGACTGTGTGTACTAGCTACTGATCTGGGACTAGTACGGAAATACACAGGAGATTTCGGATAGCTGATCCGGGGTCTCACAAGCGACTAGGGGAAGCAAGGGGAGGCGCAAGGGATGGAGGGGGGCGGCTAGGGTTGTGTGGGAGGGAGGTGGGGGCGCACCCAGGTTAGGGGCTGGTGCATGGGCTCCTCCTTTGCTGGATAATCCCCCCAAGGGCCCAAAAACTCTCCCAACAACGGCCCACTTCATCCCCATAAGGCCCAATTAGCTCCCGCTAGGCCCAAACTCCCCCGGAAGCCCAAATTCTCCCCCCAGAAAGGCCCAAACTCACGGAAAAGGCCCAAAAACATGACACCAAAGTCGTACCTTAATGCCGAAATCAAAAAATGACTCGTTTCGTCATCCGTGGTGTTACAAGTTCTCGCGCCACTTCTTTGACACTATTAGCTATCATCGACCGGAGGATTATTACTAAAGCCGATGATTGATTGATCGGAGCACAATGTATGTATTGGTTGATCATATCCGATAATTCTGCTTGTGCTGACATATATCGGCTTATCTGTGCTCTTTCGGTAGCATTTCGATACTCTTTGCTGCCGAGGTTAGCAGTTGGCAACGAGGATTTCTGTGTGACACCTCGTCTAATCTTCCAGTAACAATTGAGCATCATCTGCTCGAATGCAGCCTTCTGATCTTCGATCTCCTTCCGCTGCTCTAGCGTCAACTTGTCCAATGTAGGTACGATTATTGCCTCTGTATTAATTTCGGACGGAGAGACCGATTTTCTAGACGAAGACATTATTATCCGATTATGTCTCACTAGGCGTGCCAAAAGTGTGTTGACGTCAAAAACTTGACGATCGGTTGATCACAATCAACACATGCGAACACCGGGTTTAATTTGTTTGGGAGCGAGTGTGCCAGCTGATTTGATCCTGCAATCGGCAAGAGGATGGAATGTAAATCAGTTGGCTATTAAGCCGATATAACATTTCAAAGAACATCAAGTCTGATCAACCCGTCTAAGCCAACTTAGACAAAAGTAACCAATAGATCTAATCAATTTAATTTAGTGACTAGATGGGATAAATGTTGTTCTTTCTTGAAGAAGGCGATGCACAACAAAATCAGAGAAAAATCAAGCCTAATTTGGTGTAGTCGACAAAATCAATAATTGGCGATGCGCAACTTTATTGATTGAGATGAATTACGGAAGAAAGATTACAAGCCTAAAAACTATTTATAGTTGATGAAAAGTAAAGTAAAAAGTAAGACAAGTTTGGTTGATTGTGTGTTCGCCCTTTTCGATGTTGCATGTTGCCTCTTTTATGGCATCATATCCGATCGTATCCTCCTTGGACTCCATGTAACTATCTATATCGGCCTCAGTTTTTTTCATGATATTTGTCTTTTAATGTAAGATCAGATACAGCCCAATATATTCATATCGGCTTATGATTTTCCAATTCTGAAATTTTCCTTAATAAATTAATCGTACGAAACCAATTCTTATCCAATCGGCTATGCACCAAACTATGGTGTCAATAATCACCATCACCAATATCTACTTCTTCCAGTGGATCTGCAGACATAAAACCTTGTCCAAATCTTTCAGTATCTTCAAAACCTTGTCCAAACCTAGGCCTCCACATCCGCCCCCAGGCGACTACGGAGGCGACTCCAAGAAAACCTAACCAAGGTAGCCTCCACCACACCTCCACCTTGCCATTGCCGTTGGTGGCCTCTGGCTCATCGGTGGCGGTGGTGGGACCTTCCATCGTCTTTTGTCCTTTTCCCTTGTGGCTTTTCCCTGGTCCTTTCGTTGCCGACGGGGGAGGAGGTGAAGGCCTGGTCGACTTTGTCGCCGTCCTCGGGGATGGCGAAGTCGGCGCGGTGAGCCCAGCGCAGCGGACCAGCGTGGCGGGGCTTGCTCGGCGAGGTCATCGGGGAGCCGCTTTTTCTCCATATCTAGGATTTTTTCCCCCGAGATTCGCCGTTTTGGGCGTGATTCGGTCGGGCGGTGTGTTCCCCTATCGCGGACGTCGCTTCGGGCTTTGGGCGACGGCGAGTTTCCTCGGTTCCTCGCCTCCGACGGCGAGGCTTCTCAGCGCTGGCAGCGAGGCCGACGCAGCCTGCGGCGGGTGGTGGCAATGACTCGGCGAGATGTGCAGGACGAGCTGCGGCAAAGGTAGCCGAGGTTGGGGTGATGGAGGTCGCCGGCTGTTTGAGACGGAGCTGCGCGGCTTTCATCGGCTTGGCGCGATGTGTAGGAGAGCAAGAGGAGGAGGCGAGGGCGTCGAAGTTGGAGATCTTAGCTCCAGCTAGGAGGGCATTGGAGAAGTGCAGGAGGCGAGGGCTGTGTGTTTGATGGAGGACGGGGAACTCCTCAGGGCGTGCACGACCGGGGGGAAAGGTAACAATGCTGGAGTAGGCGCAGTAGCTCTTCGAGCGTCTCCGCAGTAGAGATGGTGTGCTGGTGATGCCGGTGCTGGCAACGCTCAAGGCGGTGGGGTTTGGTGCTACGGCCGAGGGCGGCGCAGCATTGTAGTCCATAGTTGCGGATGCGGGTGTTCAGGTTGTAATCCGCGTTTGTGGGTGTGCTCGGTAACGTTGGCCAAGGGTTGTGTTGGTTTTCTGCTTTCAGTTGCTGTGGTTTTTGTATTTCCCTCTTCGGAGATTTTTCCTTCTTCTTAATGGAATGACAGAGCTCCTGTCCTAAGTTTCGAAAAAAAAAATCTTTGATGGCCTAATAGCTATTTGTTGTTTGCCGATAGCGTTGCATTTTGTCCTGTAAAAACTTTACTGCCGATTTGGGCTCCATCAGTGTAAACTTCACTTGTCCGATCAAAGGTGCTTGGTTTCATGATGATCAAACTTACACCCAACTGAGTAATAAAATCACAGTCTTGAAGTTTTTGCCCGATATGCACTCATGCCCCCTCATGTTGCCAGTTGACTTCTGGGCTGGCCATGGCTATATGGGCCGAAGTGTCAGCTTTGACAACTCAACTTGATTGTTGTTCAACTGTATCAGCTTTTTTTGCATGGTTGAAGGAATACAACAATTGGTATATGTCCAATCCCTACCGAGCAACACGCTATAGCTCCCTTTAGTATCGACTATAAAGAAAACTATTGGTAAGGTTTTGCTGCCGAACGTGAGCTTAGTTACCATGACGCCCCTAGCCTCCATCGGATCTCCGGTGAAATAATTCAGCACCATATTTGTCTTAATGAGATCCTCATTGGATTTTCCCAACCACTTACTAGTTGAGTAAGGCATCAAATTGACTGTTGCTCCACCATCCACCAGCATACTTCATATCAGCTTGATGTTAATATGATCCTTCAGGTACAATGGCTTAAGATATCGATGATCATCTTTTAGCTTCTCAAACACAACGTCTTGTGAACCGAGACATAACTGTGCAAATGATTCCTTATCTGATGGGTTGTGGGCCTTAAACTCTATAACATCCCAAAATTTGGGTTTTCAAATTTTTTTGATTTAGTTTAGCTTTCCAAAAATTTCCGTTGGATTTCTCGCGTTAATAAAGCTTGATTGAATTTTCTAAAGGCAAAAATAATTTAATTTGACTATTTTATATTTTAAATAAAAGTAATTTTATTTTATTTGGGTTCCTTGTGCTTCAAGAAATTTTTTTGTAATTTTTGAGATTTTTCGGAGCTCGTTTGCTATTTATTGGAATTATTTGGAATTGAATCGTATTAAGCCCTTTCATGGAAATTTATTTAATTATTTGAAATGTTTATATAAAGTTTGGTTGAAAATTATTTATCTCAAAATATTTTCTAGAATTTTTCTAGAATTTTTCGAGTATTTTTGTTGCCCTAAATAATTAGTTTTCATTTTCTCGATTTAATTTATTCGGAAAAAGCTGGAAATTCGGATTTTTCGCATTGGGCCGACATTTCCTCTCTCCTTCATGGTGGCCCACTCCGCCACCCGGGCCCGCACGCCATGCCAGCCCATTCGGTCGCTTCCCTCCCCACGCCAGCGCGTTGGGCCGCGCGGCCCAGCCGCGAGCAAGCAGCCGCACGCGCATGGGCCAGGCCTTGCCCTCCTCCGCGCGCCAGCGCCGAAGTGGCCATGTCGCCCACGATTTACAGCCACTGATCGCCGATCCAACGCTCCCGAGAGCGCCACGTCGCCCCGAAATCGCACCCGCCCGCTAGGTGCTCGATGCATTGCCGGATCCGATCAAAACACCTCCAAATTCGGTTTTTCTTGATTCTTTTTGACCTAGCCACCACCCCAACTCATCTTAGACCTCCCATGGCCTCTCCCACGTCCTCCCAACCTTAGATCAATTTTCCAAAACTTCGAAATCGCCGTCGAGACCTCCGGACGTCGCCCGACGATGGCTGAAATTTAGAGCACGATTGCAGTCAACTCATCGACTCTTTTCAAGATACGTCATCTCCATGGTGAGCCATGATGTCCCATCTGTTTCCCCTCCAAATTTCGTCCAATTTGGCCCACGGAATCAAAAGTTATGACCGTTTCAATCTGGAATGTTGCCGAGGCCATATCTCCCTCAATTTTTCGAGTTAGGTGCTGAAAATTTTTGTGTAGACTCCTGGGGATGTCCTCTACATGATTCTCATCTTTACTCATGGTTTTATCCTCTGGATTTTGCGCAGAAAATTCTTTTCCCTGAATCAAATGCATTGAGGACAACAGCGATCATCCTCGCGGGTTCTCCGCTGATCCAAAAGGTAATTCTTCGAGCCACCTACGTCATGGTGTGCCTCTTGGTCCCATATAGCTCTCGGTCAAATTTCGTTAAGTTCCGATCATTATTCTAGAAGTTATGGCCGTTTGAAGTTTAGCGTCTGCAGGCGTTCGTCGACAGATTGTGATCAATCTGTCATGTCACCGCAAAATCTGCCTATAATGTTGAGTTCGTCCCGTCACTTTCTACGCGGTAGACATTCCCTGTTTGCCATCCCATCCTCCGGAATTTTTTTATATATATTTAAGCCGTTGTTTAGCCGCCGCCGCGCGCCGTCTTCTGACGCCGGCTATCGTAGCTCACTTTGGCTATGTTGTCCCGTCCCTTGGGTCATCATGTACTGTTTTGGTCCATCCTTAGCGTTCTTTTGGTCTCCGTTCGCCGACAAAGCCCGGTTTCGGTTTTTAACCGTCGTCTTTTGACCTAGCCGTTGCCGCCGGTTCACGTTTCGATTAGCCATCGTTGGTAGTGTTTCATCGCGGCCATGTCGTTGCACCGATGGTCGCTACCTTATTTCATGAGTATCCTATCATTGTTTCACCTCCCACGTTAACGTTTTCCCGTTAACGTTTCGCCGTTAACGTTCCTCCGTTAACGTTTAACCGTTAACGCTCCATCGTTAACACTCTGCCATTAACGTTTCGTCGTTAACGCTCCGCCGTTAATGTTTGCCGTTAACGCTTTGCTCTCACTCCATTGTCATCGCATGCGCACACATAAGTAAAAGCTCTAGTGCGATGTCCATATCTTTTCTATCGCTTTGATGTGAGCCTAGCCTCATTGTCATATCATGTTCAAAGCCGAATCAAAACCCTAACCTAAGACAGGTTCGATGAACTAAGTTCATCGTGAGCCGCGTTGTTATCTTTGCAATCTTTTCCGTTGTTTCAATCGTGGTAAGACACTTGTCTTTGTCTTATCCCTGAAAACCCAATCTGCCATTAATCGAGAATTCATTCATGGACGTAGTCGATAGACCATTGGCCATGTGTCATACCCTTGTGCCCCGACCTAATCTATCTGTCTATCCCTCTTTTGTTTGACGATGTGTCTGTTCAGCCAACAGAAGTTAACTTTGAGCAATCAGTTTAGTTCATTGTGAACTAACATATCCTTATGGACCCGGTCTATAGATCGAGAGCCCATATGTCAATGTCTGTCCAATCAAGCTAATAACTTCGGAAGAAATATTCTTCGAAATATTATTCTTTCTTTCCCAGTTATTAATCTTTCCCTTTTCGGTGTTTTCCGAAAGCCCGTTCTCTTTTGTCTAATCTTCAATCTAATCCGTTCGAGTTCCTGAATTCATCCAAGCCGTTGTGCCCAATGCTGTTCGTTCTTAATTTAGAGTTTGTTTGAATTGTCTTTTGAGTTTTGTTGTATTTGTGTTGCTTTATCGTTAGACGTGTCGTTCGGGAGTCGTTCGAACGAGCTGCGGATCGAGAAAGTGGAAGTTGAAGATCGAGGACTAAGAATCAAAGATAAAGAGTGAAGAACAGTAAAAATTGCAAGGGCCAGGCAAGTTGTGCTTTGACCATGTTGATCCCATTTTCAAAAATTATGTTGTTTCAAAGTATTGCATGCTAATTTAAGTTAAACTGATTTCAATTAATTTGGGATTAGATAATCAACCTATTTGTTATTGCCACCTTGTCCATAATAATTGTATTCCATGATTCATTTGTCACCCTAGGTTTGTTGACTAATAGTTGGTAGCTTTTGAATTGCCAACATGGGTTAGATAGAACGTATTAGTGTGCTTAGACCTGCAGCGAGTCAGTGCCATCATTTTGGAATTACAAATGTCAATATTGATTAATGGAATATGCAATGTATTTTGAAATCGTGTGACATGTTGCTGACATGATGAAGTTGATATGTAGAGGACGTTGAGTTGTTGTTGGCATTGTGTTGCACAATAATCAATTGGGGTGGTAAAATGTTTTGGACTGGGGCAAGTGGCAAGATCGATGGTGGGCCAGTTTGGCAGTAGGGATGGTATGAAACATGATATATGTATGAGAGATGGTGAGGTGGATTTCTTTGAGAGTATTGATGGAAGTCTTGCCCTGATCACTCTAAGGACTTAACCTTGCAAGCCTTTGAACTAAGTCAAACGTGCAACCACATGTCCGGAATGGGACGGACCTAGTTGATTAAGTTGCTAATAACTTGCTTGTGATACCTCGGGGTGTCAGCTACACCTTTTGTGTAGTTTGAAGGGGGAGCGCACCAGGGCTGCGACGTGGTACCCGTCCAACGGTATGTCGGTCCCATACTTCGCCTTTGCTAAGGGAAGGGATGGTGTATGGCAAAAACCTGAGAGGTTCGCTTGTGTAGTTAGAGGCTTCCGAAAGACTTTGTTATGATCACTCATTCGCATACTCTTGTATGGCGATACACGGCTGACGTGATGAGTTGATTGTATCTTGTGGGTAAAGTGTATAACCTCTGCATAGTGTAAAATCTATTCGAATGGCCGAGTCCACGGTACTGGACAACGCTCGGGGATTACAGTCAAGGGTTAGCTTTTCTTAAAATGAAACTTGGGCTTGGAGGCGTTCTTGCCTGTGGAAAGTGGTATTTGGTTAAGGATGTGAAATATTTTACTTGTGAAATAACTGTGAAACCTATTACTGTTATTACCTGTTTTACGGCTTTACAATCTATTATGTTTATTTGTGAATGTTGCTTTTTCGCAAAATAACAATTCAGCCTATTACTTGGAATAAGCCATACATATAGATTTTAGACTTGCATTCTATGCATGACTTGCTGAGTGCTTTTTGTACTCACCCCTTGCAACAAACAAATCACCAGTGAGCAGAAGTGTACAACGTCGAAGAAGAAGTTTCGTGAGAAGGTGACTATCTAGGAGTCGAACCCTGTCAGTTGCTTGTAGCATATCGATCTATGTGGCATAAAGAAGTTATATTTTATAATTGAGTTATTTTTATTATTCTGATGTGTATGATTGTGATATTCATCTATGTTGAGACTATGTACACTAGCGTGATCCTGGACTAGTGCTGAATACACAGACGGCCCGGATTTGCATATTCGGGTCCCGACAAACTCGGCTAGCAAAGAAAACACCATGTTGATATTCATTGGCGGTGGCGTGTCATCATGAACAATAGGGGAGCCCGGATCATTAGTTGAATCTGATTCTTCCTGATCGACCTCTTTTTTCTCCATTCTTGTTTCACGTTCTTGATCGGATGAAGTTTATTGAAGTTTTCATCCCTCTCTTTCTCCATATCAGCTTCTCTTAACTCTTGGGTACTTAATCGCTTAAGCTGACACTGTTGTGATTTGCTCAGACCTGGAGGACACCATCCCGGCATAGGTTCAACCACCTTTCATATTTTGCTGATTAAATCCGACTTGCTCGTGTCCTCCCGTCCTTGGTTGGGTTGCTCTTGCTTTCTGATCGGTTCAGAAATCCTTTCATGAATCGATCCTTCCTGGCTCTCCCTTTGTCAGCCTATACTAGCCCTAATATTTTAGCTTTAGCCAACAGTCTGTGTTCTCGATCTTGCCCAGGAAATGTTGCATCAGGCAACCGTAGGGTGATGGCAATTCCAACTGTCATTCCCAGCAAAATTGCCAATAGGGGCACTATTCATGCGCCCTCTCAGCAGCACTCAGCCAATTCATCTCTGTTGGCTGATGAGGACTTTGCTGTCGTCTTTCACCCCTCCTTTCGTACTTAGCCAATAATTGAGAAAACGTTGGCTTTTGTTTGTGCATCGGCTTCCGTGGTGATACCAGTTTTTCAGCTTTGTACCACTTGCTAACTTTGGGTTCGCCTCTCAGTTTTACTATTCAGGATCATTTTCCCTCGTGATCAGTCTTAATCTGAATTGAACCGACCATAATCTTGCTAGTTTGCTCACCATTTGCGGTCTTCACATCGGCCTGCCCCTACTATTTTAGCCAACATAGACAACGAACATATTTCATCTCGTGCCAACTCTTTGCCCTCAGATGAACAGCTGACCATATTGACTAGAAAAGGGTTAGCGTCAAGCTGCATAATTAGATCCACAGCAAACTTTAGTCGGCCGTCTTCAATAGCCGATTGATTATGCTGACGAAAGATATTGCAATCGTTAGTATTATGTGAAAAAGAGTGGTGCCATTTGCAATACCTGTGTTTTTTAATTTCATCAGCCGATGTATGATGTGACCCTCGGGCAATCGTAAAACTTTTTCCTGTAGTAATAAATCAAAAAAAATGATCACACCCAGTCACATCAAAAGAGTATTTAATTTTTGACTTAGTTTTGGTTAGCTTGAGCCAAGAATAGATTAGGGATTTCTTATTTCCCTTAACCCATTCAGCTATGCTTACCTCAACCTCTTCTTCATTGGAAGAATCTCCAGTTTCATACTCGGCGAGGTTTACCTTAGGCTTCTCCTTCTCCTTATTATTCTTAAACCTATCTTTAAAATCTTGTTTTCAAAGAATCAACTTTCTTGAGCCGCTACCCTATGCAGCAAGTGGCTCAAATCAATGAATTCATGACCACCAAACCTTTCTTCCAAGGGAGGAATCAAACCCTAAAAAGCTAGATCAGCTGATTGATTGTCATGCAATGTGACACTAAAGCACCGATTTCTAACTTCCCTAAATCTTTTTATGTAATCAGTTACCGATTCCCCAAACTTCTCCCGAACAGAGCTTAAATCAGATATTCTTAATTCCAAGCTTCAACGGAAAAATTATTTGTGGAATCAGCTTTTCAAATCGGCCCAAGTATTGACCGAATTTGGGAACAGTGTTGTAAACCAAGTAAAGGCTGCCCCAGCCAATGATAATATGAACAACTTCATTTTTAACCCATCGGACTATGCGGCTTCCCCACATTGCACCACGAAGCATCCGATGTGCTTCAACATGGTTGTGGAGTCACCACCAGAAAAAAATCGAGAACCCTATAGCCATTAGGATATGTGATCCGATCGATGTAATCTGGATATAGCTTTTTATAGCCGATAGTTCACCCATTTGGCTGAATTGCAAATTGATCTCTCAGAACAACACTAATAGCTTCAGCCTAATCCGTTTCTCTGGCCGATGTTACGTGCACCTAAGGTGCTTGTCTATTCGAGGCGAATTCGTTATGCTACCTCCCAAGTGCAAACTTGGGTCAGGGTTGTAGCTGGGGTCGTATCAGAGCGTGTGCTTGTTCGTAGCCGATAATCTGTTGTCCCAACAATGGCTCAGGGAGTAGAACAAATGGGGGCTGGATCCCTCTAAGGAATTAGCTCAATGTACTGGGGACATACGCATGTTTCGATCGGCTGGACAGCTGATCCAGGATAGACACAGAATGGAGCGGACGGGAGTAAGCTAGGTTGATTGCCCAACTTGGAGCAATCGGTATAGGCTTGGTAATGTGTGACCCTGCTTGCACCAGGATCTTGTGGCAAGATCACGGTTGGCTGCACCTATGCCATAGTAGAAATATTAGCCGATAGTTTCGGATCAACTGCTGGCTTGATGCTTTGGGTGTTTTGGCTCATAGAGTATATCAGATATATCGGCAAAGCTTGTGCTGGGTCAAGCATAGTACCAGCTGACATAAGTTCCTGCGCCATTCTTTGACGCTTTTAGCTATCATCGGCCTTAGAGTTGTTACTAAGGCCGATGATTGATTGATCAAAGAATAATGTATAGATTGGTTGATCATATCCGATAATTTTGCCTGTGCTCGCTTATATGGGCTTACCTGTGCCCTTTTGGTAGCAACTGGATCTTCCTTGCTACCAAGGTTAACCATCAGCAATGCAGACTTTTGTGTGATGTCGCGTCGAGTCTTCTGGTAACATTTGAGCATCATTTGCTCAAATGCAGCTTTCTGGTTGATTTGTTTTGTTGATTAAAAGGCTAAAAACTACTCCTAGTCAACGAAAAGTAAAGTAAAAGTAGACCAAATTTGGTTGATTTGTTGTTATTTTTTTCACGACGTTGTCCATCGTCTTCTTTTATAGCATCAGGTCCGATCGTGTCCTTCTCAGTTTCCTATTGAACTGCATGTATCGGCCTCAATTTCCTCCACGATATTTTCCATTTAAGATCAGCATATGTTATAATCCAATAAAAACATATCGGCTCATGGCTCTCAAACCCGACATATTCCTTAACAAACTATCATACCAAACCGATTCCAACCAAATCAGCTACATGCCAAATTTGGGTGTCAAAACAATCTTAACTTTTGATGATGTGTGAATGTTTACTTTGATTTGTGAGTTGAAACGAGGTATGTTATAGTGGAAGGTTTCTAGATGTTTAAATATACCTTTCTACTACTTACTATTGGAGTGGATGTTGCATGAGTATTTGTATTTTTTTATTTAACTCCATTGCTCATGATATATTATAAGTGTATAGATTTATTTCAATTATTTATTCTTCAATAGCATTTTTCATTCATCCTTGATGTGTATTTTTTCAAAGGGGAAGAAATAGTATGCTACAATGTGCTTAAACTGAGATAATATTTTCATTGAGCTAAACTGATATAATACAATTTGCATACGTCTAGAGGGAGTTATTGAATGATAACTTAAGGGGGAGATTGTTGATAAAAAAGTATAAATTATTTGTATGTTGTCAAATCACTCATCAAGGGGGAGATTGTTAATTCTATATGCCATTTGCGGTACATATGTGTGATGATTAATTTGACAATAATATTTATGAGTGTGTTATAATTAATGAACAACAATATTTGTGATGGAAAATAATATTTATGATGGATTGTTAATTCTATATGCCATTTGCGATATTGTATGGTTTGTTGTTTATTTGTAACAGAAGTTGCAGCGTAGGCAACAGAAGGTGTAGCATAGGTATACGAGATACGCATTGCAGCGCAGGCATGCGAGACCAACATACACTGCAAGTTGAGAGAATCCGCGTAGGTGGCGCATAGCCCGAGAGCAGCACGCGAGAGTAGCAAGTGTAGGCGTAGCACGCAAGGTCGCGCATGCAGGTGTAGTACGCGAGGGACTGTGACATCATGGGATGTAACATTATAGAAAGTGACATTTTAGAATGGGACTTTATAGAATGTGGCATTACAGTACGAGTTTATACCATGTTTTTAGGCTTTTCAGGGTGTTTGGGCCACTCCGGGGGAGTTTGGGGCCTTATGGGAGCTAGTTTGGGCCTTAGGGGAAGTAATTGGGCCGTTGGTGGGGGGGTTGGCCCATGTGGGGGGATTTCCTGCCAACCCTAGGGCTCTCCACCCCCATGCGCCCCTTCCTCCCCTCCCATAGCCGCCGACCCCCCAAACCCCCCTAGCCGCACACCCCCTCCTCCCCTTTGTGCCACCCTGTCCCTCCCCTCCCTAGCCGGCCCTAGCAAGGATCCCTCCCCTCCCTTGGCTGCCACACCTCCCGCTCCGTTGATCCCTTCGTTGGGGAGCCTTGCAAACAAGAAGATCTGGCAATTTCGGCGCTTCCGGCGAGCGGAGGGAAGATTGGATTGCGAGGAGGAGGCGTTCGTCGATCAGGTGGCTCGCCAAGAAGAGGTATGCTATGGGGAATTTATTCATAGAGTTTAGGTGCTGGTTATATGGGGAAGATTATGGTTAAATTTGATGTTTAGGTGCTGTGATTAGAATGATTTAGAGTGATTGCATCTCTGTCCTGCGTTCTGTCCTCAGACATATTAGGTCGTCAGTCTTCGGACGCAATTTTGGCAATTTTAGATGCATTTTCTGATCGGCCGGCTGTTATAAAAGTTGTAGTTAATTTAATTACCTTTAATTGGACACCAAAACGTTAAATTCCTTTTAGCCATTTAAAAGTTATGGCTGTTTTACTTAGCGCTGTCCAATCTATGATGTGATTGGGATACATTGTGTTCAACTGTAGATTAGAGGATTTTAGAGGCCGATTCAGTTTTCGCGAATACTTAGGCCCCGTTTGGCAACTTGGAACCGAGCTGTTTCTACTAGAATCTGGGATAAACCCAACCAAACGGTTAAAACTCGGAACGATTCTCCTCGAAACGTTTCTTCTTTTTCCACACCGTGGTTAAATCACCCTCAACCCCGTTTCACTAGTTTCTACTAGAATCTGGAACCGTACCAAACAGTTTGCAGAAAGTGATTCTGATTCTACCTGAAATGTTTCTACCAAAAATCTGGAACCGTTTCTGTTTCTACTAGAATCTGGAACCGTACCAAACGGGGCCTTAGAAAAAGATGGGAAATCTCCTAAGATTCAATAGAATGTACTCGTTTACCTTAATCGGAGTTTTAGAACTCAAGTTATGGTTGTTGGAAGCATGCTGTCCCGTTGGACAGATTCTCTGTTTTTCGGGTGTTAGGAGTGGAATGTGAAGTCGTTGTACTTGATTGTTCTTGTATTGTTTTGTGGGTAAGTTTTTGAGTGTAACGTACCTATGTGCAGGTGGTGTGACCCCGGGAGTGCCCTCAACATCTCGCCACTCCGTCGCATACGGTTGAAGGCAAGTGTATTGGGATGGATTTGGGTTTTGGGTGATCAACTAGATGTGTAGCTTTGCTATAATACTATATGATCCGCTAATTTTCCATGTTGATCCTTGCATGTGATATAATGTTCATGTTTAGTTTAAAGTTTATGCTGTTGTTATATTTAGTTTCTTTTATGCAAGTTATATCATGATGTGGCATATGTGCATTCATAATGGAAGAAGCGACCCATTCTGATGCGGGCCTCTGTGTTCACACGTAGTGAACACGAAAGTCCTACCTCGTAGTCCCATCCACGGTTGTGTATAGGAGCAAGTCAGTAAGAGTAGGCACCCTCCACAGGATGAAAGGGAAAGAGGGTGCACACCGACGGGTGTGCACTCGACAATACCGGTATGTGCTAAGCAAAGAGGCATGTTGCATTGCATTGTATAAATGAGAATGTGAATGAGGAAGTATATGAGAATGTGAATGTGAAAGTCTTCATGGATGGTTTCCATTGTTGGTGATCGGTATGACGTATGTATGTGAATTGTTATTGTTTTGCTCCATTACAATACACGTTGCTGAGTGATGAACTCACGCTTGTTGTTTAACGTTTTTTAGGTACTTTGAAACCGGCTTGGGAAAAGGGAGCTAGACTCACGTCATCACTTAGCATCACACATTTAAACAATGACATGCTCCTTCTATAGTTGTGATGGTTGTCTTATCAAGTTAGACCTTGGATTAATTACCTCGTTGGTTGCCATGAATAATCATTTACTTCTTATATGGTTTAGGTGATGATTAATTATATGTGTTGAGTTTGAATTGGTGTTGAAATCATAGATTGTCATGTTATTGTTGTCTCCCATTATGCTATCTCGATATGCTATTTTTATTGATGCTTAAAACCATAGAAAAACAAAAGAGATGCTGCCGAAATTTTGTTTAAAGCATTTATGTACTTGATGTAATTTGTCTTTAATTATGATATTTGTTTGCTATTTCTACTCTGTTTGGTGACATTCTGGGCATGCTAGGTGCCGGAGTGTTACAGGAACACAGGTGCAGTGAGACGAGACACAAACAGAAGCTAGCGAGTTGTACAGGCGAGTCAAGCGAGAGCAGCAGGTGAGCTGTACTCATGCATCTGTGAGTTTTGTTTGTGTATATGTATTAGAATGGGCCATAGGTTATTAGGTCAGGTGTGTATAAACGTATATATTTAGTTAGAGCTAAGAAATTAGGGTTTAGTATTAAGAGGTGTGGTACCTCTGGCTTTGAGCCGCCAAAAACCACCGAAGAAACAAAAAAGCGGCGTTTATTTTGGGTGACTCTCCGGCAACGCAAGAATCGAAAACTGAAAACGCTGAGTTGGGCGTCAAGTTATGTGCTTGTTTATCCGTGAGAATCCATCTAGAGTTTTCCACATGCGACGTGGAAATTGAATCCCCATCTTCGCGTGCTGATCATCTCTTGATTTTTTTTTCCCCTCCTGTTCGTGGCCTTTGTGCCCATGGTGGAAGAAATTCAAATACTCTGATTGCTGTTGCTGTTCGGCTGGGAAGGATTACGTTGATGCTTTAAAAAGCCAAAGTGAATTACTTCTTGTTTGCTTGTGCCGTGTGGAAGAAACCATGAGTTGGGGTTTCAGTGTTGGGGAAGTTACCTCCGTTGACTGCTAATCTGATAGCTGTGCGCCAAGACTGAGGCAGGTGAGCTGCAGTTAGTTGATCTATCGTGAAAGTTCCGGCTCTGGTGGCCGGAAGTAGGGGTGAAAAAAAAATTCGAAACTTACGAGTTAAACGAGTATTCGCAAACTTGGTTCGATTCAACTCGAACTCGTTCTTTAACGAATCAAGTCAACTCGTTCTTTAACGAATCAAGTCGAGCAGTGATTTGAACTCGTTTAGATAACGAGTTAAACGAGCCAACTTGCGAGTTTAACGAGTCCTTCAAGTCTATAAGTATAGCTGTATATGTGTGAGGTGAAGATGATAACACATGGTCAATCATCCTCTTAGATGGCAATATCGAGTTTAAGGAGTTAAATGAATTAACTCGTGAGTTTAACGAGTCGATCCGAGCTAAGATTCGAGTTCGTTAAGATAACGAGTCGAATCGAAAGGAGTTAGCTTGTTATTTAACTAAAGCCCTTGAAATATTGATCAACCAAGTCGCAAATGGAATTTGTGGCTTGTGCTGCGCGCACGTGCTAGCCAGCGATAGCAACACAGTGACGTAAGCAATGACAACAGGAAGGAAGAAAGAGAAGACAAAGAGAAAGAAAATTTGGAAAAATTTCGAAAGATTATTTTAGAGTAGTGTTTTATATAAAGGATTCTTGTGTTTGATCTTGGATAAAAATCAGTAAATATGGATTCCGATAAATTAATTCTTGTTTACATACAATTGCTAATCTGATAGATGTGCGCCAAGACTGAGGCAGGCGAGCTGCAGTTAGTTGATTTATCGTGAAAGTTTCGGCTCTGGTGGCCGGAAGTAGGGGTGAAAAAAATTTCGAAACTTACGAGGTAAACGAGTACTCGTAAACTTAATTCGATTCAACTCGAACTCGTTCTTTAACGAATCGAGTCGAGCAGTGATTTAAACTTATTTAGATAACGAGTTAAACGAGCCAATTCACGAGTTTAACGAGTCCTCCAAATCTATAAGTATAGCTTAATATGTGTGAGGCGAAGATATTTGAACCAACTCGTGAGTTTAACGAGTCGATCCAATCTAAAATTTGAGTTCGTTAAAATAACGAGTCAAATCGAATGGAACTGGCTTGTTATCCACCTCTAGCTAGAAGTTCTAGTAGTTAACTAGGAAGATTCGCGCGCTACGCCGCGCCGTGCGAAATTTGATAAAAAAATAATGAAAAGCGGGAAAAAACGGAAAAACGACGGGCGAAAAACGAATTTACGTTTTTTTTTGGGAAACGGCCAACGAAAACATTTTTTCCATGTTCCGGAGAAAACACGGTTCACGGAAATAATTTTTTCAGGCAAAACGAAGAAAGAAAACGGCTTTTCATATTTTTTGTGGGGAAATAGCCACCGAAAACAGCTTCCCCATGCTCCGGAGGAAAAACGGATCACGAAAACATTTTTTCGGAGCAAAACGGAGAAAGGGAACGGGTTTCCATATTTTTGTTTTGAAAAAACGGCCAACGAAAACATTTTTCTCATGCTCCGGAGAAAAATCGGATGACGAAAAATATTTTTTTCGGGCAAAACGGATAAAGGAAACAGTCTCCCAATTTTTTTTGGAGGGAAATAGCTATCGAAAACATTTCCCCCATGCCACAGAGGGAAAACCGATCACGAAAATATTTTTTCGGCAAAAACGGAGAAAAGAAACGGTTCTGCATTTTTTTTTTTGGAAAAACGGCTAACGAAAATATTTTTCGCATGCTCTGGAGAAAAAACGGACCACGAAAATATTTTTTTGGGACAAAACGGAAAAACCGATCACGAAAACATTTTTTTCGGCCAAAACGGAGAAAATAAACGGTTCTACATTTTTTTTTGTGGAAAAACGGCTACCGAAAATATTTTTCGCATGCTCTGGAGAAAAAACGGACCCCAAAAACATTTTTTTGGGATAAAACGGAGAAATGACCCGAACGTAAAGCGCGAGGACCTATTTGTTATAATTTTGAACTTGTTCGCTATTTTGAATAACTAGGAAAGGGCTCGCTCGCGATTGGCCCTTAACGGGAGGGCCGGCGACACGTGGGGAGGCCGATTGGCTCCCAATCGTAGGCGCTATAAGGTGGGTTACCATTCAAGCCTTTGGAATATTGATCAAACCAGTCAAGTCGCAAATGGAATTTGTGGCTTGTGCTGCGCGCACGTGCTAGCCAGCGATAGCAACACAGTGACGCAAGCAATAACAACACGAAGGAAGAAAGACAAGACATAGACAGAAAAATTGATAAAATTTGGAAAGATTATTTTAGAGTTGGATTCCGATAAATTATTTCTTATTTACGTATAATTGCTTTCTAGTTTGCATACTTAATCTTTTCATGGTCTTAAATTAATTATTTTAGATTGATTCTTTCATTGTCATCATTATTTTATTAATTTTCAGAATTATTAAAAATAAAAAATTAGGTTTACGTGTTGATTTGCACCAATTCACTTCTTTTTGGTGCCCATGGATCCTTCAAAATCTTACAAATTTTGTGAACAATCCCCTAACGAAGTTGCCCTATGATGACTTCAGGCCCAGATATACTGACAGGGAAGATAGGTATGTGGATATAGCTCTTTTACAGTGCACTAAATTGAATATGAACCGTTCATTTTTTTGATCCAATGGATCAGATTAACTAGAGTTTAATTATACTTCATGTGGTAGAAGAGTAGTAGAAACACTCCTAACAAATCAACGGTTAGATGTAATTTCCATTACACATTATATACTACCAGTATAATGCAGCGTAAAATTTATCATATGGATAACGTGCTTATTTTGTTTTATTTATTGAAAATTTTAGATTCTAGCACAAATTGAACCATATGTCTATGAGTGGACTTCCGCCCACAGAGGAAGCATTAGTGTAGAGTAGAGGTGGGCACTTGGGCCGGGCTTCTTTGGGCTGATCCGAAGCGTGGCGGGCACGGCACGTAAGAGGGCCTTGCCGTTCCGACCCGACATTGTAGCTCGGGCCGTACCGGGCTCGGGGACCGGGCACAACGGGCGGCACGTGGCCCGCCGCCATTGCCCCTCTTAATTATGCATTATTTGAAAATTCAAACTTAAAGTTACGGTTTGTCAGACCCAGAAACTGTATTTTCAAATCTTCTGTGTTTACGGTGCTAGTCCCACAATCAATCTTTACACATTGGCGAAAGAGGGAGCAACGGACGAGAGAGAAAGAGGGGGTGATATGGGCGAGAGAGAGAGGGAGAGAGGGAGAGGGAGCAACGGATGAGAGAGATGGGAGAGAGGGGGAGCAACGGGCGAGATAGATGAGAGAGAAAGAGAGTGAGAGTGAGCAATGGAAGAGAGAGAGGGAGAGAGATGGGCGAAAGAGAAGAGCTGAGACAGTAAGAGAGAATGAGAAAGACATGTGATAGAGAGGAGAGAGGTGAGAGAAATTGAGAGTAATGGATGAGAGAGAGCGAATTCTTGCAATGTACAACAATACAAGTTTTTGTACTAACTACTAAGGAGTATCATGCATATCCGGGTCCTTTTCGTCTTGTCACGGCACGAAGTAGGCACGAAGCACAAATGGGCCATGCCTGGGCTCGCCAAAGGCGAGCCGGGCTGGCACGACACGGCACGACGGGCAGTGACGACCCGGCACGGTTCAGACCCGAAGCACGATGGGCCCGTCACGGCACGACGCCCACCTTTAGCTGCAGAGCATGGGTTGGGGCTAATGAAAGCTGAGAAGATTCACTACAGCAAGTCAGCCGAAGCAGTAAGTCTTTACGTACTATCCTACCACCATTTGCGTTCATTAGTGACAAGATCATTAGTGACGAGGGCATTGACCAATGATGATACGTGGCAGTTAAAATCTCAAGAATCAGTTGTGCCTTTGCATTTGCAATTGCTGATTCAGCTGAAAGGACCTTCTCAATAAAAGAAATTACTCCAAATGAAGAGGGAAATATCTACAATCATATACTGGAAAGATTTCCGTGGCTCTGCGCTATTGTGCACGAAATGCTAGCTGATCGCCGCGTGTCCCTCCACGTCCCGGAACCGTCGGATTGGGATCGGATCGCCCCATGTTTCTCGTTCCATGGCTCTTCAACCTTCGTGAGATCGCTCCTTCCGGAACCCCCTCGAGGCCACAACACCTCCTCTCCCTCGGCCTGCCTCCGCGGCTCGCCGGCTCCGCCTCACCGTCCCAACGTTGACGTTGACCTTACTCGCTCCCATGACGTTGACGTTGGATAGGAGTATATAGAAGTCAGTGATTTACTTATCGAAATTATGACCTTAGTTAGATCTTTTAATTATAATTAGGTTTTATTTTTAATCTACTTTAATTTATTTGAGATAAAAAAGACTTTGTTATTGTTGTGGTCGTGAACTCGTGATATTTCCGTGTTTGAAACGGCACCATGGACAGGATCATTGATTAAAGCGAAAAGTTCGATTATTAATCTCTTGATTCCAAATCCTAGTGGGTGTGCATCAATGGTTCGCTCTACCGTCGTCCTCATCCCGTACTGGGAATCCGGCCACTTCATGTCCGCGCTCGAAGCCGGCAAGCGGCTGCTCGGCAGCGGCGGGGGCGCCGTCTCACTTACCGTGCTCGTCATACACGCACCAACGGAAACGAAGGCATCGGAGGTCGAGGCCCACTTGCGCCGGGAGGCGGCTTCCGGCCTCCACATCGGCTTCCGCAAGCTCCCCGCCGTCGAGCATCCCACCGGCTGCGTGAACTTTGAGGATTTCACTTCCCAGTACGTCCAGCTCCAAGCGCCACACGTCAAGGCGGCCATCGCCGGCTTGTCGTCCCCTGTGGGAGCGGTCATCGTCGACCTCTTCTTGACGACCCTTCTCGACGTGGCCCGCGAGCTAGCCGTGCCGGCGTACGTGTACTTCCCCTCCTCTGGCGCGTTCCTCGCGCTCATGTTGCGCCTGCCGATGCTCCGCGAGGATCTGACCGTCGGGTACGAGGAGATGGATGGCACGGTGAACGTGCCTGGGCTGCCGCCGGTGCCGCCGAGGTACATTCCGGCGTGCCTGGTGAGGAACATCAAGGGCTACGACTGGTTCGAGTACCACGGGCGCCGCTTCATGGAAGCCAAGGGCATCATCGTGAACTCCTCGGTCGAGCTGGAGGGAGCGGTTCTCAGCGCGATCGCGAACGGCCGCTGCGTGCCTGGGCGCCTTGCTCCGGCGATCCACACGATCGGCCCGGTGATCTGGTTCAGTCCGCCAGATGAACAGCCACACGATTGCCTGCAGTGGCTCGACACGCAGCCGCCGGCGTCGGTGGTGTTCCTCTGCTTCGGGAGCATCGGGTTCCTCGACACGGTACAGGTGAGGGAGGTAGCCACCGGCCTCGAGCGCAGCGGCCATCGCTTCCTGTGGATCCTGAGGGGCCCACCCACCGCCGGCGTGCGGTACCCGACGGATGCAAACCTGGACGAGCTGCTCCCGGAGGGGTTCTTGGAGGCGACCAGGGAGAGGGGGCTCGTGTGGCCGAGGTGGGCGCCGCAGAAGGAGATCCTGGCCCACGGCGCCGTGGGCGGCTTCGTGACGCACTGCGGTTGGAACTCGATCCTGGAGAGCCTGTGGTTCGGTGTGCCCATAGTGCCGTGGCCGCTGTACGGCGAGCAGCACCTGAACGCGTTCGAGCTTGTGGCCTGCATGGGCGTGGCGGTCGAGTTGGAGATGGACCGGAAGACGGGCTCCTTCGTGGAGGCGGCGGGGCTGGAGCGTGCGGTGCGGAGCCTGATGAGCGGGTCGGTGGAGGGGAGGAAGGCGAGGGAGAAGACCGCGCAGATGAGCGCCGCGTGCAGGAAGGCCGTGGGGAAGGGCGGCTCGTCGGACGCCGCGCTGCAGAGACTCGTGCGTGAGATTTTGGTTCTTCCCGGAGGGAGCTACCCGATTATTCCAGTAGCTTCATGTGTGAGTGACTCAAACCGACCGCTAGCCGATTAATCCCATGGCGTGCATGCATGCATGATTAACCTCGGTCGATTTGCCTGGTGTAATCTCATTCTAAATAATTGGAAATTCGCAGAGCTAGCTGCCTTCCTTTTGTAGTACCTCGTTGCATTGCGTGCGTACGCTCATGTTTGTGTATGGATGGAAATAGTTGTGGCCGTCCGTGTATTTTCGCCAAAATTCAACGCTGAACACAGTGATTTTCGGAGTGTATTTCGTCATCTCACGTGGTCAACGCTGAACACAGTGATTTTCGGAGTGTATTTCCTTTAGAGAACCATGCTCGAACTTGTGCTACACATGAAATTCTCCATCTTTTTCTTTTGGAAGGGAGATGCTGCTGATGGATGAGGCGCTCGCCTCTGGAGTCGGAGGTTATCGATTCTAGTCCCATTGTGGTCACTTTTTTTTTTAGTTTTTATTAAAAGCATGCAATTGGTTTTCTTTTTATCTAACAATTCAAATTATTTTTTAGTTTTTATTAAAAGCATGCAATTGGTTTTCTTTTTATCTAACAATTCAAATGAAACACATACATTTAAAAAAATATACTTGAATTCAAATATTTTGAACAAATTTGTATCACATGCTTTTACTGATTAGCACATACCTACAATCAAACTAACATAAAAAAGAAAACTCTATTTTAAATTTCAGTTTAAAATTGTTTGAACTAGTTAGTAAATTAATTAAACTCAATATCCTAAAATTTTTAATGCAATATACAAGAAAAACCCATTTTTAGATCATAGTGCCTCGTCGTTCCGTCGCTTATTATTAATTGCTTTTTAAGGAATTTAATCTTGCCTTGTATGTGTGCCACACACACACACACACACACACATATATATATATATATATATATATATATATATATATATATATATATATATATATATATATATATTAGATAATGGAAGAATCTCCCGAGCCTCTTGACGCTGCAATACTGATCCTGAGTGTAACCAATTGATGCACATAAAAATTACCTGCAAAGGATTATGTAATTGTTTTTTATCAAAGACCACATCATTTCGACATAGCCAAATAGACCAACATAAAGCGACAGCACCAATGAAACAATCATCCTTTGTATCCTTTCTCAGTCCCACTAGCCAAGTGTTGGCACCAGAATTCGGTAGTGGAATCCGTTTGAATCGGATAAGAACGTTCGTACGAAAAGAGATCAGGTGGCCGAATCAGAAGGAAACTCCGTTACTAAAAAGGAAACCGGATCAGAGGCCGATACGGATTAAAAACGTAACCATATACAACTCGGATCGGCCAGGCGTATTATAAAAGGAGGTAGGCGTCAAGCGAAAAAAAAAATCAATCAATCCAACAATACACACATCTACTTTTTACAAGCTTTTCTTTTACATTGTTTTAGCTTCATAGATCTCTCTGCAAGTCAACGGAAATCAACATAGTTGCGCATCGCCGATTGTTGATTTTGCCGATTTCACCCAGGTTTGATCTGCTTCGCTTTGTTGCGCATCGCCTTCTCGAAGCCGATTTTACCTTGTATCCGGATTAATTGTAACCGGTTGACCTAGTTATCCCCTAATCGGTTCTTGCCGACTAGTGAAAAACCGATAGATCCTTGTTTATCGGCTTTGATCAAATTACAAACTCTACCTTGTCAATTTCAGGTCAAATTGACTGGCACGCTCTTGCAAACCAGGTGTTTGTCTTGTGTGTTTGAAGCAAAAAACCCTGCTTCACGTTTTTTGCGCGAACATATTTTGGCACGCCCGGTGGGACCAAGAAAATCAAGAATGTCATCAACCGACAAGCCTGCGGTCACCGCCGATATCAACACCGATGCCATAATCGCGCCTCAGATGGCCGATTTAACCCCTGAACAGCGAAAAGAGATCGAAGACCGAAAGGCGGCTTTGGAAGAAATAATGTTGCGATGTTTTCAGAAAACTCGCCGTGGCGTCACCCAAAGGGCTGCACTCCCCAACATCAATCCCATCGGGGATTCATCATCCGAATCGGTAAGCCGATACGCACCCGCCCAAGCCGATTTATCAAGTATGATCGAGCAATCTGTTCATCATGCATTAATTAACCAATCATCGGCCCTAGTATCCACATTGAAGCCGATGATAGAAAATAGTGTGAAGACAATTGCTCAGGAATTAGCTGTGTCTGGAAACCTGCTAGATCCACCACAAACCGTCCCTACATACCCAGTGTACTCCATAGCCTCTAACACCAATGCAGTAAAAGTGTCGGCTCAAACACCCGTTATAATGCCGACCCAGCCCACCGTTCTGAAACCAAGCATACAGAGAGATGGATTTACGCACTACCACGGGCACACAGATGGGGCTAAAATAAGCGCACCAAACCCGTTGAACGGGCACTCCAGTAGCACCGTTTTATCGGGTTATCAGCCGATCGAAACAGATCAGGTTCCACAATCACGAGGAGCCGCAATGATGAAACAAGTGCCGTATAGGGCAATACCATACGTTGAGCCATTCGCGCCCATACCCGATGCATTGGGTTTTAATCATGATTATGACCAAGTGCCAAGACCTCCTGCGGCGCGATTTGGACAAAGACCCGAGTTCGCACTCGGGGGGCAGGGCACGAATAATGAGAATTGGCAATGTCCGGTTGCACCACAAGCCGACAATGTCAATTGGGCAGAACAAATTGCCAACGTTTTGAGGGAACAGTTCGGCTTACAGCCCAGAGGAAGAGTGATCGGCTACAGGAAGCCGTATCCCGATTACATAGATCGAATGCCATACCCACACAACTTTAGGATACCGGACTTTGCAAAATTCTCAGGTGATGATTCTGTCACCACGATTGAGCATATCGGACGGTTTATGGCTCAGTGTGGAGAGGCTGCACAGTCCGATGGACTAAAAATTAGACTGTTTCCTTTATCATTGTCTGGTGCTGCATTCACCTGGTTCACTAATCTACCCCCAAATTCAGTTCATGTGTGGAACGATTTAGAAAGCCGATTCCATGAATACTTTTTTTCGGGGACTATGGAGCTTAGGATTTCTGATCTTAGCTCGGTCCGACAGAAGTACGGCGAATCGGTTTCCGATTATATCAGAAGGTTTAGAGGCATACGGAATAGATGCTTCAGTGTAACATTACCCGATGATCAATTGGCCGATTTAGCATTCCAAGGGTTAATCCCGCCATTAAAAGAGAAGCTATCGGGCCAAGAGTTTCCCGATTTAGGCCACTTACTCCATCGCGTATCGACACATGAAAGCCGATATGCAGAGAGCAAAGGGTTTAAAGATAGATTTAAGCCGAACGGTAATGAAAGGCCAAAGTAAACATGGTAGATTACAATTCAAGCGACACCTTTGAGGACGAAGCAGAGGTAAACATAGCCGAGTGGACCAAGGGTTCTAAAAAGCCACTCGTATGCTCTCTGCTCAAGCCGACGAAAAATAGGGCAGAAGTCAAGTATTCATATGATGTTTCAAAGTGTGACAAAATATTTGATTTATTGTTACAAGAAAAACTCATAAGGTTACCAGAAGGGCACGTCATCCCGTCAGCCGAAGAAATTAAAAAGCAAAGGTACTGCAAATGGCACCATTCATTTTCACATAACACTAACGATTGCAATATTTTTCGACAGCAGATTCAATCGGCCATCGCCGATGGCAGGTTAAAGTTTGCGGAAGAATCGGCTATGCAAATAGATATGAATCCTTTCCAGGTCAACATGGTGCAGTGCTCACAAAAAGGGAAGGGACCTATGAAAGATATTAAGCCGACTAAAAGATTTGAAGCATGATCAAAAGGAGATGAAACAGTGCAGATTACTATCGGCTCCATACAAATAGAAGCCGATAAAAATGGACAGAACTCAAGGACGGTAAAACCAAAAGGAGACTTGGAAATCGGAAAATGGTATCGGGCTGAGAGGGCTCCAAGAAAAATCGATTTCAAACCAAAGCCGACTTTCTCACAACTCCTGGGGAAGTATGAGAGGATAAGTCGAAGATGTAACATTCGACAACACCAGAGTTTTCATCAACCGGATCGGAAGACAGACAACTATTATCGGCAACCAAATATGCCACATCGACCAACTACTGAAGAAGAGAAACATCGGCAATGTCCCTTTTGGCAGTTTTGCTGGGAAAGGGGGATGACCTTACCAACAGTTGTATCTTGTCCTATGCAACACTCGTCTGCATATCGGTCAAACCAATCTATAAAAGACAGGTTGTCTAGACCGATACACAATCGACTAGAAGTGATAAGCAGGAGGCCGATCTATGAAAGGTTGTCGACATCAGAGCAAGGCGAGTCCTCTCGAAATCAGGAATTATTGGCTTCTCATAACACAAGTAGAGTGGAATCTGACAGCGAAATGAGCAATTTAGCTGGAAAGATAAGGAAGCCGATAGAACCTAAACCTAGGTGGTGCCCCTCAGGTCTCAGCAAGTCACAACGCAGGCGTCTTCAACGATTAAAGACACAAGAAGAAAGGGAAGCCGAAGAAGAGAGCGAAAGGGATCGGATGTTCAATAAGTTAAGGCCAGTACAGGTTTTGAAAAAAGAGTGGAGAAAGAAGGAACAGATCGATAGTGATTCAGATCAATCGGTCGAATCCGGTTCTCCGATGATCCGAGATGATACACCACCAATGGATATAAACATGGTATTCACTCTACCTGCCGAGTTCAAAACCGAAGAATCGGCTGAAGAAGTGTTCGCTCAATTGTGCCTCGGAGCACCAGACGCTGTGTTCGAAAAGCCACAAGACATGCATCGGCATCTAAAACCGTTATATCTAAAAGGGTACATTAATGGTCGACCGATATCTCGTATGTTGGTCGATGGTGGGGCGACAGTTAATCTGATGCCGTTAAGTACTTTCAGAAAATTGGGTAAAGCCGATGAAGATTTAATCAAGACCAATATGGTGCTAAACGACTTCACGGGAGACCCAACTGAGGCTAAAGGCGTAATAATGTCAGAACTGACAGTCGGTAATAAAACTTTGCCAACTGCATTTTTTGTGATAGAAGCCAAAGGCAATTACAGTGTGCTCCTTGGGCGGGACTGGATCCATGCCAATTGCTGTATACCATCAACTATGCACCAGAAATTGGTGCAGTGGAACGATGATACAGTAGAAGTTATACCGGCCGACACATCGGCTCATATAGCCATGGCTAGCCCTGATACCAATTGGCCACACGAAGAAGCCGAATGTATATCAGGAAAAGCCTTGGACAATTGCGATTTTATCTGCGTCGAGAAGTCAGGATTCAAGCCGATCAGCGTCAAACCCAATACGTTTGATCGGACAGACGAAGTAGTAAGAAGATGGAGTACAAGACACTAGCAAAGCTGCAGGAAAAGGCAAGAAGCTATCGGCAAGAAGAATACGAAGAAGCTGTTGAGGATTTTGAAGAAGAAAGAAAAGGGTTAGGATTTACTTCTACCGATTTACTCGAAGAGATCGATATTGGGAAGGTGATAGCAAAAGACCAACGTTTGTAAGTGCTAAATTAGAACCCAGTTATAAAGCAAAGTTGGTCGAAATACTCAAAAAATATAGAGATTGCTTCGCATGGGAGTATTACGAGATGCCAGGCTTAAGCCGACAACTAGTTGAACATCGGCTGCCAATAAAACCTGGGTATCGGCCATTCAAACAGTACCCTAGGCGATTTAATCCTACATTGTATGACGCTGTAAAAGAAGAAGTAGGACGATTGCTAGAGGCAAAGTTTATCCGCCTGCGCCGAAATCTGGCTGAATGGGTCTCAAACATCGTCCCTGTAAAAAAGAAAAATGGCAAACTTAGTGTATGTGTCGATTTTAGAGATTTGAACAAAGCCACACCAAAAGATGAATACCCGATGCCTATAGCCGATATGCTTATCGATGCTGCTTCCGGAAATAAAATCATAAGTTTTTTGGACGGAAACGCCGGATACAATCAGATATTCATGGCCAAAGCCGATATACCCAAAACGGCTTTCAGATGTCCGGGGGCTTTGGGGCTGTATGAGTGGAAAGTTATGAGTCCACCAGTATTGACCGCACCAAAACATGGTATACCTTTCAGACTATATATATCGGCTGAAGGAGACACAATAGGAGCAGTCTTAACACAGGAAGCCGATAGGAAAGAACGTGCGATATTTTATCTAAGCCGACGCCTTTTAGATGCAGAAATCAGGTATCCCCTAGTAGAAAAATTGTGCCTATCTTTGTATTTTGCTTGTACTAAATTAAGGCATTATATGCTGGCATCGAGATGCGTCATAGTCTGCAAAACCGATATAATCAAGTACATACTATCTGCACCGATTTTGCGAGGTCGGCTTGGTAAATGGGCATACGCCTTGACTGAGTTCGACTTGACATATGAATCGGCTAAATCTGTAAAAGGGCAGGTTGTAGCCGATTTTATCGCGGGAAGTGAGACATTGACAGGATCGACCGATGTAGCTCCTTGGCAGTTATATTTCGACGGATCCGTTTGCCAGGAAGGTGAGGGCATCGGTGTAATATTGATTTCACCTAAAAGACAGGAGTACAACTTCATGTATCGGTTGAATGGCCGATGCTCGAATAATCAAGCAGAGTATGAAGCGTTGCTAAGAGGGCTGCAATTACTGGACAGCGTCGGGGTAAAAGACGTTGAAGCTTTCGGGGACTCAATGTTAATTGTACAACAAGTCAAGGGTGAATACCGGTGCAATGATGATACGCTAACCCAATATTTGCAGCAATGCCTCCAGATTATCGAGACGTTTACCACATTTTCCATAGAACATATCCCCAGGGAAGCTAATGACAAAGCAAATCAATTGGCACAATGTGCATCAGGATACAGGATTGGAAGCCGACAGGAACCAATCGAGCTAAACGTTTGGCCGATTTTATGTGTCCACCCTGTCGACTGGAGAAAAGAAATACAGGATTATTTGTCAAATCCATCTAAGCCGACTGAGCAGAAGGTCAGGCGCAAAGCACTCAAATATATTCTGCTGGAAAGTATATTGTACTTTCGAACCATGGAAGGCTTATTGCTAAGATGCCTGGGAATTGAAGAAGCCAAAATAGCAATGGGAGAAGTCCATGAAGGAATTTGTGGATCACATCAATCGGCCCATAAAATGAAATGGATACTGAGACGAACGGGATATTTTTGGCCGACGATGTTAGAAGACTGCTTCAAATACTATAAAGGATGCCAAACATGCCAAAAGTTTGGTAACATACAGTCAGCACCAGCATCGACTTTACACCCGATAATCAAGCCATGGCCGTTTAGGGGATGGGGCATAGATATAATCGGCCAGATATTTCCGTCATCCAGTAAAGGACATAAATTCATCCTTGCAGCCACAGACTATTTCTCAAAATGGGTTGAGGCTATACCACTCAAGAAAGTTACTAGCAAAGAGCTGATCGACTTTGTAAATGAACACATCGTCCATCGATTTGGAATTCCTGACGATTACCTCTTGATCAAGGGACTGTGTTCATGTCTAACGAGTTCAAAGGTTTTGCGGAAAGTCTTGGGATAAAATTACTCAACTCTTCTCCTTATTACGCTCAGGCCAATGGACAGGCCGAGTCATCAAACAAGACATTAATAAAATTAATAAAAAGGAAAATCGAGGAAAAACCGAGAAATTGGCATTCAACGCTATCGGAAGCCTTGTGGGCTTATCGGCTGTCCCATCATGGATCAACTAAATTATCACCTTTTCAGTTGGTATATGGGCAAGAGGCCGTCTTACCCGTGGAAATCAACATCGGCTCAGTAAGACTATTTAAACAAGATGAGGCGTCAGCCGATGAGTACAAATAGGCAATGCTTGACAATCTAGATGACCTAGCCGAACTGAGGCTGATTACGTTAGATCGGCTTAAAAAGAATAAAGAGAGGGTTGCCAGGTCGTATAACAAAAAGGTGATTTTAAAATCGTTCAGTCAAGCCGATTTGGTATGGAAAACCGTGTTGCCAATCGGGTCTAAGGATAATCGATTTGGCAAATGGTCCCCAACATGGGAAGGGCCTTATAAGATCAATCGGCCGATTGACGGGAATTCGTATATACTGGAGTCCTTAGACGGGTTCGTCCTACCTAAAGCGATCAATGGAAAATATCTAAAGGCATATCACCCAAGCATATGGGTCGGGTCCTAACTACAGGAAGAAAAACATCAGGATCGATTACAAAAACACATGCATATAAAATCGGTCATACAGCCGACCGAGTCAGTTAAGCAAACATCCACCACAGATTAAATTGTTTACAAAAATCGGCTACACGGCCGATACTACTTATCGGTTTAAGGAACAATGCTGTCTTCAATGAAGCCCGGAACCAGGCAGATGGGCTCCCAAAGCCGATAGTGCTGCTGCCGCCCTACCAATAGTAGCTTGAACGCTATCTATTAGTTGTTCATCGGCTCCTGCATCGCCCGGAACTGGGATCATCTTAGCTGATTGGTTCTTGACTTTAGCAAAAACTTCACCGATTTGCTGCCTCTGAACCGTCAGTGAAGACGTCGCGTTGGTAATGCCGATTTGGCAATCTGCAAGTTCTTTTGTAACTAAAGCCAGCTGTTCTTCAAGTTTTTTCTTGGATAACTCCAGCTCTTGGGCCTTATTCCTAGCCGATTTCAGGCGAAGACCCTGGTCAAACGCGTTCCTTCCGGAGTTTGGCGTCTGCTATAAGCTTGTCCAGGATCTGTTGGTTGGCTTCTTTGGGCCTTCCTCTGTTCAACTCTTATTTTGGCTAATTCCACGCCCGGTAAGCGGGCATCCAAATGACATACCTCTAGCAAAGCATTCATGGGCTGCGGGAGGAGATCGGCTTGCATGGCCGCCATAGCATTTCTCAAGGGTTGGGTGTTGGCGGAAGAGCGCCTCCGTGCATCACTTCATCCAGAAGACGGTTGAGTCGCTCCTGCATGCCTGGCTCAGCGGTGACGGCAGCCGATGCTGGCGCGGAGGCCGCTATTATGCGCTGAATATCGGCTGGATAGTCGTCAGTGGCTAGAACTTATGGGTCATCCAGCTCATCCAAAGTAAAGCCCAGGAGATCGGCCGGGTCCGCCAACAGCACTTTGGGGTCAAGATCGGATATATCAATCGTCGAGGCTGATCGCCCGATAGCGATGGGGAGTAGCCGATATAGCACCTTGAGTATCGGCTTTAACCCTCACTACCGCACCGGCAGAGATTGCTAGGGGATAAAACAAAGTCAAGAAATAAACATAAAAGCAATATTAAGCAGGAGTAAAACTTACATCGATGGCTGAATGTTCCGGAACCATCGGGTTGATGCCTCACGAATGCAGGCGGCGCTGGTGACTTCTTCCTCCTCTCTGCGGTAACCGGGTTAGCAATTATCAAAGCAAGGGATATAGTGGCTGAATGCGAGAAAGTAACTTACTTGGGGCGCGCGGGCGAGCTAAGTCCGATAATGATGGACCTTGAATATCCAAGTTACCTGAAGTATATCCCGTAGTACCGACAGATTGACCTGGACGTCGCTGTCGGCCACTACTCGCAGAAACATGGGGATCGGCTGTTCGCTCACCAGCATCTGTGCCGCCCTAGAAAGATCAAAGACATTTTAAATAAAAGACGATAGCCAGCGTAAAGAATAGAAGGATATAAAACACCGGTACCTCTACGACTCGAGGAGTCGCTATAACCGAGCTCGCTGCTGGCGAAGAAACTACCGTCGGCTCATGAAAATCGGGAAGAAATAAGTGAATTATGGCCGACGGAGTCCTGTCCATAAGTACGGCTTCCGATATTCTGGTCCACCACTGCGAGAATGCAGCTGACCGGCGAGAATTAAGAACAAAATGCGGCATTGAGAGAATTTGTAACCCGTCGGCTACTTCGAGAATAACCTCCGCGGCGACGCTGTTGGTCACTCGAGCTCGGGGCTCGACACAGGATAGTAGGGGGAAGGATGGGATGGTTTGCCCAAAACCTAGCTGACGGGCGTAAACCGAAGGGTGGTAGAACTCGTAAGATGGCTGAAATGTCCGATTGCGGGTATTCAAGCCGACATGAAAGATGCAAGGGGTGAGGATGATTTTGTACAAATCTAAAGTAGATTGGGGCATCGAGGAACTATCAGCATCAAGGTGAAGGAATGTTGGGTATGGGCAATCGGCTACATCAGTATATCGAAAAAAGTCTTGTTGGCCGAAGGAAGTCCTATCTAGGGTAAGGAAGAAGCTGAGGTATTTGTGCAAGCCGACTGGGTCCATTTTTAGCTCACCAGCCGAAGACATGATAAACCTCTCACCATAGGATCGGCTAACTCTATACTGTGGGACAACATGTTCCGGATAGTCCTCCCGAGGGAAAGTGGAACTCCCCGAGGGTTCGGATAAGATGGATCGGCTGAACATACAATGGAGCCATGTTTGAATAAACCACAGAGGGCCCCCTATATTACCAACGACGTGTTTGGCAAAACCGGAAAAGAGTCGGCTACGAATCACATACAACATTTGGTATACCGCCCCTAGAAATATCTTGCCAAGGGAAAGCCGACGCCCCTCCAGCAAACGTTCCGCCACTAACTGAAAGGTTTGGGTGGGGCCAAGGGAAGCACCACAGAAAAGATATCGATCTAACCAAAGATTGAGAAAAGCGACATGCTCTTCGGCCGATACCGGACCAGTAACCCTATTGTTATTCTGGATATATTTGTGCCAGCCCTCGCCTTTCTTGCGGATTAATTTGAAAGAAGGTTTTCCGCTAAAAGCCGATAGCTGGTCACCATCTGGCCTAAGGCAGCACAATTGGGCCACGTCAAGCAAAGTAGGGCCGATTGGGCCGGACGGAAATAAAAAGGCATTCAAAGAATCCGACCAAAAATAACATGCCGCAGCTACCAAGGGTTCATTGGCTTCAGGGTCGGCTAGACTCAAAGATAGAGACTTGGCTATACCCATCCTCTCCCATTCTACCCTCTTCTGAGCCGATACCCTAATAAACCAAGATCTCCATCCCTTTAGGCTGGTGGGCCAGGCCCTAAAACTTTTCCCCCACTCGGAGATATTATACCCAGCGGCCGACAAGGGGAGTCTAGGGATCTCGACATTGATAACTGTGTCTGCCGACATGCTACCTATCGGTCCTAAGTAGAATTGATCTGAACTTTGAGGAATCGGAATGAATACCTGCGAAGGGTCCATTTCAGCCGATTTTGAAAGAGCAAGAGAAAGATGACGAGAGCCGATGGTGCGTGATCCAAGAGCTTGAAAGCGTGAAAATGACCGTGGGGGGACCCCCATATTTATACCGCGATGAAAGAAGGCGAGCAGGCGGGAGCAGTTGAGCATTTAAAACGCACCGAGATTTTTATGGCGCGGTTAATGGGGTGGTTCCCAAAAAGAAGATTCTTCTGTAAAGCCGATACGAATAAAAAAGCCGATATATTCTTTTTGGAAGATAACAAGTTATCTTCCAAAAACAGGGGGCATATGTTGGCACCAGAATTCGGTAGTGGAATCCGTTTGAATCGGATAAGAACGTTCGTACGAAAAGAGATTAGGTGGCCGAATCAGAAGGAAACTCCGTTCCTAAAAAGGAAACCGGATCAGAGGCCGATACGGATTAAAAACGTAACCATATACAACTCGGATCGGCCAGGCGTATTATAAAAGGAGGTAGGCGTCAAGCGAAAAAAAAAATCAATCAATCCAACAATACACACATCTACTTTTTACAAGCTTTTCTTTTACATTGTTTTAGCTTCATAGATCTCTCTGCAAGTCGACGGAAATCAACATAGTTGCGCATCGCCGATTGTTGATTTTGCCGATTTCACCCAGGTTTGATCTGCTTCGCTTTGTTGCGCATCGCCTTCTCGAAGCCGATTTTACCTTGTATCCGGATCAATTGTAACCGGTTGACCTAGTTATCCCCTAATCGGTTCTTGCCGACTAGTGAAAAGCCGATAGATCCTTGTTTATCGGCTTTGATCAAATTACAAACTCTACCTTGTCAATTTCAGGTCAAATTGACTGGCACGCTCTGCAAACCAGGTGTTTGTCTTGTGTGTTTGAAGCAAAAAACCCTGCTTCACGTTTTTTGCGCGAACACCAAGTCTCAAACATATGGGTTATACTATTGGGTCGATTTGCCTGGTGTAATCCGATTCCAAATAATTGGAAATTCGCAGCGCTAGCTTTTGTAGTACCTTGTTGCATTGCGTATGTACGCTCATGTTTGTGAATGGAGGGAAATGAGGTGTTCGCGGGCGGAGGCTGTAACACCCCAAAATTTTGCTTTTCATAAATTCATGTGTGATTTGGCACTTTGGTGAATTTTTGGAATTTTCTGGAATTTATTTGGATTTATTTGGAATTTATTTGAATTTATTCCATTTTGAAATAATTAAAGAATTAAACTTTGCAAATAAAATTTTATTGGAAATATTTTATTTGAGTCCCAAATACCCTAAAGTATTTTCCAGAATTTTTCTGGAATTTTTCTGAGTCTTTTGCTATTTTTAATGAATTAAATGAATTATCGAATTATTTTAATTATTAAATCGCTGGAAAATGCGAGTGGGTTTGTACTGTTCATCCGACCGAGCCCGAGTCAGACTCGAGTTCGAGTCCGACCCGAGCCAGCCGACTCGACCGAACCACGTTCGAACCCAAACCCACGGGGACCGTCGGATCGAGATCCAACGGTCATGATCTACCCGACCCCGACCCGAGCCGTGTCGGGACCGGACCCGGTCGCGCCCGTGCGATCGTGGCCGCTGATCGTGCCACGTGGACGGTTCTCCGTCATCGTCCCCGCCGAGTCCGAGCCGGATTCCTCCGCCAGAGCCGCGTGTCCCGCTAGGGTTCCGGTTTGTGCGCGCATCCCGAGGGTATTTAATGCGTGAGACATCGCCCGAGGTTGCCCTCATCCGTGCGCACCCGTGACCCCAAGCCATCTCGCCTGAGCCGTCGCCGTTTGCCCGTACGAGCTCGCCGGAGTTGGAATCCTGTTCGCGGCCCATTAACGCCGATTCCGCCGCCCACCGCTTCTCCGCCGTTGAGCCCGATTAAGGGCCAGGTCAAGCCGCGTCGGTGAGGACCTTTCACCTCGCCGGAGCACGCCCCTACCGCCGTTCGTGTGGTCGCCGTCCTGAGCGACGGCTGCCGCAACTCCGCCGTGAAGACATCTCATACCCAGAGCTACACCAACCGTCCGATCAAGATCCAAAGGCCCAGATCGCGCCACGTCACCCTCGGTGAGTTCTCCGTTGAAAATCCTAGATCTAATCTCAACCGCTGGATCTAGATCCAGCGGCTTAGGTCGTGCCACGTGGCGAATCGCACCAGGCTGGGTGGATGCGGGACCGTTAGATCAAGATCCAACGGCCCCAGATCCACCCGTCGCCCCAAGCACATGAGGCCCAAATCAATCCTAGCCGTCGGATTTCAAACCAACGGCCACGATCGTGCCACGTGTCCAGGAGCCGAACCGCCGCCACGCGGGGCGCGTGGGGTCACCGACACGCCGGCCCGCGCGTGTCGGGCCGATCGCGACCGTGGACGTCACCCATGACGTCATCGGTGGGACCCACTGTCGGACTGCGGTGAGCCCCGCCGACGCCAAGAATGACGTCACCCGAGGGGGACCCACCTGGTCTCACGTGAGCCGTGGACCGGGTCCACGGTAGACCCAAACCGAGCGTGGACCGAGTCCATGGACCGGCTGACGTCCGCAAACCAATCCCGTGTTGCCACGTGTCCAGGTTGACGCAATAATTAATTTCCGAAAAAGAAAATGATTTATTAATTCGAAATAATGATTTCAGATTTTGTTTCAAACTTCAAACGCTTATAACTTTTGCGTTTCAACTCCGATTTGAGTGATTCAAATTTCTAAATTTGTATAAAATTGAGACCTACCTAAATATGAATTTTATTTAATTTTTGGACTAAAGTTTTTCTCTATAAAATTATTTAATTGATTATTTAAACTTTAAATAATCATAACTTTTATGCTTTTAACTCCAAATTTGACGATTCCAGTTTCTAAAAATTCATAAAATTATGTTCTCTCTGTTTATGGATTTTATTTGGATGTTTGGACACTTTTTGCCTATTGTTTATTTGTGTATTTGCTATTTGCACGCTTTACGAGTAGATGTTGAAGTGCCGGAAGGATTCGAAGGAGAAGTATTGACTCAGGATCCAACTCAAGACCAAGAACAAGTACTTTTTGAAGGCAAGTTGTGCTTTGACCATGTTGATCCTATTTCGAAATCTATTTTGATTTAACCTATTGCATGCTAGTTCAATTAGAAAATACTTTATTTAGATTTGGGGAATTAGATAAATACCAATTTGCTGTATGACACCTTGATTACTTAAGTATGTGCCATGACCCCTTGTCACCCTAGTTGTGGTTTACTAGTTGGACATTATTAACTTGCCAACATGGGCTTTAGACCGTTGTAGTAAATCGCTTAGACACACTACGTGCTCATGACATGATTTTGGACAAACAAATGTTAATATTGACTTAATGATATATTGAACCTGTTTTGGAAAGGTATCATGTGATGTTGATGGCACGTGGTGCATGGTAATCAAGCGGGGTTTGATAAATAGTTTTTGGCCAGGGCATGTGGCAAGAATAATCAGGTGGGCCGGTTGTGGCATTGGGGATGTTGATTTGGTTCTTCGGGTAGTCTTGCCTGGTCACCCTAAGGACTTAACCTTGCAAGCCTTTGAACTGGGTCTAACGTGCAACCACATGTCCGTAATGGGACGGACCTAGTTGACTAAGTTGCTAATAACATGCACTGTGGGACCTCGGAGGTCAACTACACCCTTTGTGTAAGTTGTACGGGGAGCGTCGGGCCGAGGCCAGTACCCATCTAACGGTTGATTGGCCTAGACTTCGCCTTAGCTAAGGGAAGGGTTAGTGCGCAATAACCGGGGAGGACCACTTGTATTGTTAGAAGTTTCAGAAAGACTTTGTTGCGGGAACTCGCCTTTGTGGTGTTTGATTTGTATCTTGTGGGTAAAGTGCATAACCTCTGCAGAGTGTAGAATCTATTCGAATAGCCGTGTCCGCGGTATTGGACATCGCTCGGGAATTACAGTCAAGGGTTAGATTTTCTCAAAAATAACTTTGGTTTGAAAGGTTGGGTTGGATTAATAATGATGTTGTTGGAATTATGGATTAGGATGGGAAAGATGTTTATGAAACTCCTTGAAAAGTTATTTATGCATTACTTGTTTCTACTGCTTTGAATCTACTTATGATATTTGTCAAATCTTTGCTTTCTCGCAAATATACCTTGAGCTATTCCTTTGTACCAAGCCATGCATATAGTATATTAGCCTGCATTCTGTGCATGACTTGTTGAGTACCAAGTACTCACCCTTGCCACCCTACAACACCATTTGAGGAGGAGACCACACCAGCTTTGGAGGAGGAGCTCCAAGAGGATCCGTCTACTTAGGGAGCGAGCCCGATCAGGTTGCACTGTGGTATCTTGGATGGCGCCACGAGTTATTTGATTTTCATTGCTACTATTTCTCTCTTAATAAGTATCGCCCTGCGAGGCGTACATTTGTGACTTGGCCATAAGGTCAAGTAACCAGTTTGCTTAATTAAATAAAAGTACTTTATTAGTATCGAATGGTATGATTGTGATATTTACCGATATTAAGACTGTGTGCACTAGCGCGTTCCTGGACTAGTGTTGAATACACAGAGGGTCCGGATTTGCAAATTCGGGGTCCCGACAGAGGCTGGGACATCATTCATGGCAGGCGCTGCGCGGCCGTGCCGTGCGCCTAGGGGTGTAAACGGAGCGGATAATTTTCGACCGATTCGAGTCTGAATTCGTTTAAAACCCGATTAGAATACGAAAAAATGATATCCGGTTATATCCGGATTCGACCGGATTCGAATCCGCCTATCTGAAAAAATATGTGTTAAGATATGGGAAGAGAAGTATCCGATTCGTATCTGATCCTTACCCGCATATCCCAGATATCCGAAAAAATATCAGTGTAAATTAGTGAAATAGATATCCGATAACAGATCCGATAAATATAAACGTTATACATCATATAAGTTCATATGTTGATTGAAATTATACTTGGCTGCATATCATTCTTATGTAGGGAAGACACTTATTATTGAATTTGAAACACTTATATGTCTTGAAGGTTCTAGTAAAATTTTGTGTATGGTTGGTCGATCCTAATATGCATGACATATATGGTTTCTGTTTTCACACATTATCCGACTAACTATTCGTGATTGAGACTGACCGTATTCGGAACGATCTGTATTCGCTCTGTATTCGCGACTGAAGTAATCCATATTCGTATTTGAATCCGGTACTGTCTGTATCTGATTATATGTCCGAGAAAAAATGTGAGAACCCCCCCTTCCTATACCGTACTATACGCCGTCTACTGTGGCGTATAGCACCGTATAGCAACAGGAAGCCTCGACACCGAAAATCTGAATCTAAAAATTCGATCGACGGGATCGAACCCTTAACCGGACCGGTGCAGACGCATCGATCCGGATCCCTGGATCAAGAGCCCGATATCGCGTACCCACAACCCGAGTATCAATGCACGAAGAGATAAACTAAGGTAATTTACATAATCGGGTGTAAATCTTGAACAAGTGCATTACGTAAAACCAAAAGAAGTAAAGCGGCAGTGGAAACAAAAGAAAGACAACCAAGCGGTGCCTGACCACCCCACAGGCTCTTGGCGGAGGGAGGAACTCTGGCCGCAACACTCGCAGAATTGGGGCTCGCCATCATCGAGGACATCATCAATACCTTCCTCACGAGGAAAAAGGGGTTAGCGAAGAACGGTGAGTACACGTATGTACTCGCAAGACTTTAGTGTATGCAAATATAATTAATATGCAGTCGATACGATTGAAATGGCTACTACACTAAGTCTATTAAGTAAAAGCAGATTTGAAGCAGATTCATCGAAATGTAATACATAATTTGAAAGACAAAGATTTTGAATAAAACATATTTACAATATATGTAACATTTGAGTCTCTCAACCGCCACCATCCATGATCGCGGTTGAGATACGAATTGACATCCATATATTCATAAATCCTTCAAATACCATATTCACTCATTCATAAATCCATCAAGTACCATATCGATCCACATACTTTAGATAGACTCCAAAATAGATTTTCATTTTCAAAACCGAACCAAATTTCTATACTTGATATGATTAAAGAAGATTTGCTCATAACGTGAGCACGGCTAATCGATTAGAATTATTTGATACTCTGAGAGTTTGCGCACTTTACCCAAACACAACTCGGACTTGCATCCCTGTCATCCAGGTACACGCGATACACGAGGTATCCGATATACAAGAATGATCTATTCTTTCCCATCGTTGAGGCTATAGCCACACCTCAAAGACCGCGACGATAAACCCACTACTATGGCGATAAGAGGCCAACCACCACTCAGCGGCCACGGAATATCCATCGTGACGACGGCGAAGTTTTTGCCGCGGCATTATCCCATAGCAAGGCGTACACCGTTGTATCAATCAAACATGAATCGGAGCGATTCCTCGCTGCATAAGTACAAGCGCACTCACGAAGGTGCATACGGCGGGTCGTGAGGACACACACACCGCGCTCGATCGCTTCAACACGGGAAAAGGTCCACACTTCGCCTACCAACAGGCATGGCTATCCCTCACACTTCAGGTACTAAAACAGGCTGCCCCATCCCGGCATTGCGCGTTGCACGGTGTTCATTCAAAAACCGTCACAAGTTCGGTCCTTATATTTTTGCCTAGTGACTCAAGCGGGAACTCCACTTAACTCGCCAACCAATCGCCACCATGTTTAACTAGCACATATTATACCTCCCGCCAAGTCTAATTACCAACTAGACACGCACATTTTTATCAAATTACCTTTACAAGTCACATTTCCAAAACATTTCCAAAACCAGTTACAATTATCATAAGTTTTGAGCATTTGGTAAATGACTGACTTTGCTCATCTCTATTGCAGTGTCTAAGCATATGCATTTACTAAGTCGTTTATACCCAAGTGACATTTTATTAATTGTCCAACCCTATTAAGGCTATCAATGAACTCTGGGAATTTAATTGAGGAAAAACCACCAAATCAGGGTATATCTACCATTCCCACAAACTAGCACTTTACTGAATATAAACAATGCATATAGTTTGAGAAATCAAAGTAAACATCGTGAAATATAGGTTTCAAGATGGTCAAAGGAGGTGCTTGCCTTGTTGTTGCACTTCGGTGATGTCCGGGATGATGTTCGGGTCGTTCGAGGCGAAGCCCGACTTGCTAGCCTCTAATTGGTCAAAGCAACAAAAACGACAAAAAGAAATACAACTTAGCAAAAGCAAGATTTAAATGCACAAATGCCAACTAAACATCAAATAAGACCCACTTAAATATTTAAAGGAGAAAGAAATGAAGAAAACGAAGAAAATGTGAAACTATGACCTATTATATCCATTTCGGCCGAACAAGTGCCAAAATGGATTAAAACGTGCAAAATGAAGTAAAACCCAACTAAACTTAGTGAAATACCTAAAAATAGGTATAACATACCTAATGGGACTTATTGGAACTTGTTTGAAGTTGAAATGATCAACCGGGAGCTAAAACGACGAAAAGGCGTATTCTTTACCTACGTGAATAAAAATACGAAAATTGAAGACAAATGCAATTAAATTTGCATGTGGAGCCTCAATATGGCCTCAGGTACATAACTAGGTGCTAAAACGCTCGAAAGATCGAAGAAAAACCTTTCGGCCCTAAAAGCGACAAATTTGCCGAAGCGGTAAAACGATCGTTTTGTCGGAATCCGTTAAACGGCCAATTTTGCGGATTTTTGCGCAAAAACAGGTTTCCGACAACGCAACAAGCTAAAGCAAGATATTTAGGACTTAGTTGGATCGGTTGCAAAGCAATTCCTAATGAAATTGACCAAAATTGAATCAAAATGAAAAACCGCGGAGTAATTTCCGACAAAACCGTTTTGAGTCCGAATTGAGTCCAAACGCGATCGAATCCGCGTGTGGGTTCCCGATACGGGTTCGAACACTCAACACCTAACTAAAACGCTCGGTAGATTAGCAATTTGCATCGATTTATAAAAAACGGCCAAAACTATCAAAACGGCCAGTTAACGACCAAAAGCGATCAAGACCGTCAAAAGGTCGTTTTGATCAAGAATGTCGTGAAACTTCGTTACGGACCCGCAGCTAGACACTTGGAGGTAATAATGACTTATCGAGCCAATCACCGCCAAAATTGACTTAACCTACTCGGACTTTTGATCAAGCGTCCGCGTAACTCCCAGATTTACCCGGCACGACAAAAGTCCGGAAAAGGGCCAAAATGGGATCTAAAGCACACGTGAAGCATGCTTTCAACCTTAGGGACCTTAAACGAGGCGAACTGAAGCGAAAAGCCAAGAACGGCTTTGGGCCCTCTAATTATTAAAATAAAATGCGAAGTGCTAAAATGCAAATCTAGCATTTTTAGCCACTGTTTTAGCCTCTAAGAAGACTAATGGTGAAGTCGATTCGTGCTCCGGAGCTCTAGGATTTTATTCAACCAATTGAGACCTAGAGCAGCAAAGTATGCAGCAAAATGGTCAAAACTAAACTCCGTATTTTTTATCGGGTTTCTACTAGCTAGAAAGCTATAGGGGCTATCCATTTGGTCATCGGACCTCTAGGATTTTTCGCGAAATAGAGTGACCTAGAGCCGACAACTTTGTGTAGGATGCGACAAATTGAATTCTGACTCTTCTGATCGCGACTACGGCTATCAGAAGAGCTAATAGAATCGTCGATTCAAGCTACGGACTCCTAGTATTTTGTGAAAACACTTAACACCTAATTAAATAAAATAAAATACGGCTTATCGTAATTGAATTCGATTCTTCCGATGGCGGCTCTAGCTACCGAAGTGCCCACAAAATTACTATCCATGCTTTGCTCCACTAGAACTCCGACAAATCGAAAACCTAGCATTAGGTTGCTAGATTTCGAAGGTGGTCAAATGCTAGGTCGATAGTAGAGTTAAATGGACCTAACGATGACCTGAGTCTTGTTTCTGAAGCACAAGTGCCATGCAATGCTCCGAACACATGGCACCTGGACATGACCTAAGCTAGGGTTTGAGGGACATGACGAAATGCGGAGCTACAGGAGGGGAAACTCGTAGCTACGCGACGAGGGATGTCCCGGGAGCCGAGAAATCAACTCAAACTTCAAAAACACCACGGGTACTCCAAAATCCATCCATCAAATTCGATGAGAAACTCACCCGCGAGGGTCTAGAAAATGGGGATCGCGATGGAGAGGTCGATTCCCGCCTCTAGATCAATTTCCACCGGTCGGATCGCCTCCAAATGGGTGGATTGGGTGAGCTAGGGTTTTGGGAGGCTTCTCCCATGCTTGGTCGTGAGAGGGAGAGGAGAGGGAGTGAGTTGGCTGTTGGGTTGGCTTTGGAGAGGTTATAACACATGCAAAACACTATGCACTTACTCAAGGGCATTTTGGTCAAGTGTCAAGTTTTGAAGAATTAAACTTCCAAAACTGATTTTTATCGATTCTTATATATTCTGGAAGGTTCTTAGGTCGCTTTAACACTTATCCAAATAAATTTGCAATTATTTTTGAGCTAGGTTACTTAAGTTGAAGGGTTCTTTTAATTCCCATTTAAGTACATATAGCTCAAAATGCGTAAATACACAAGAACGGTGTATTATTGAGCAGTGTTTGAGTACAAATGTCTGATGACTCGAGTATAGAAATACTCGGGATATTCTGATCTACCCCTTACAAAAATCTCGCCCTCGAGATTGCTAATCCTCTCAAGAAAGTTGGGGTATTACGCTGAATATGGTCTTCACGCTCCCATGTGGCTTCATCTTACGAATGGTTGCTCCTTTGGACCTTGAGCATCTTGATAACCTGATTGCGAGTGTGACGCCACTGTCTCGAGAATACGGATCGATACTCTCGATACGAAAGATCAGCCGCAAATCAAGATGGTCCAATTGGGTAACTTCGATGGAACCCAAGACTCTTCTTCAATTGGGACACGTGGAACACATCGTGAACGTCCGAAAGATGTGGCGGTAGCTCGCCGATAAGCCACAACACCAACCTTCTCAAGAATCCGAACGGACCGATGTATCGCGGGGCTAGCTTCCGCGGACTTGGAATCATGCGAGTACCGCGGAGTGGTGAGACCTTGAGGTAGACAAAGTAACACACCTCAAAGCTCAATTCGCGGCGTCGACGATCAGCATAGCTCTTCTGACGAGACTGAGCTTCTCTCAGCCGGTCCCGAATCAAGCTGACTTGCCTTTCAGCCTCTTCAATCATGGCTGGCCCGAAGAATTGCCTCTCACCAACCTCGGACCAAAACAGTGGCGTTCTGCACTTCTTGCCATAAAGAGCCTCGAAAGGCGACATCTGAAGACTGACTTGATGACTGTTGTTGTAGGAGAACTCAGCAAATGGCAAGCATTTCTCCCACGACTTGCTGTAGCACAGCACACAAGCCCTTAGCATGTCTTCAAGGATTTGGTTTGCCCTTTCCGTCATTCGTCGGTTTGGGGATGGTAGCGATCTTGAAGGATAGCTTAGTGCCAAGAATGGATCGCAAACTCTCCCAAAATCTGGAGGTGAACTGCGAACCACGGTCAGAGACTATGACTTTGGAACTCCATGGAGCCGAACAATATTATGCAAATAGAGTTCCGCTAGCTTGGCTCCAGAATAGGTGGTACGAACTGGGATGAAATGAGCTACCTTGGTCAGACGGTCAATGATCACCCAAATAGAGTCGTGACCGGCGGAGGACCTCGGTAGGCCGGTAATGAAATCCATCCCAATCTCTTCCCACTTCCACTCAGGGATCTGCAATGGCTGAAGTAATCCGGCTGGCCTTTGATGTTCAGCCTTGACACGCTGGCACACATCACAATGTGCCACATGAGCCGCGATCTCCTTCTTCATACCTGGCCACCAGAATTGCCTGCGAAGGTCCTGGTACATCTTGGTGCTGCCAGGATGAACAGAGAGAGGGGTATCATGGGCTTCTGACAGGATCAACTCCTTGATCTCTATATCATCTGGGACATACATCTGCTGCCCATGCATGATCAGCCCATTGGACCCCTCATAGAAACCTGGAGATGCGCCATCTTCAGTCAACTGGCGTCTAATCTCAATCACAGCATCATCTTGGAGTTGAGCTGCTGAATCCGAGACTCTAGAGTGGGTTGTACGGCTAAAGCAGAAATGTAACCATACTCAACCACTTCTAGATTGAGCTTCAAACTCTTCAACCACCGAGATCGGCCAATGACACCCAAGGCATTCATCGTGTGCAGCTTGCGACTGAGGGCATCTGCAACCACATTCGCCTTGCCAGGATGGTAATGAATACCCAAATCATAGTCTTTGATCAGCTCTAGCCATCGACGCTGTCTCAAATTCAGATCTGGCTGCGAAAAGAAGTACTTTAAGCTTTTGTGGTCGGTGTAGATCTCGCAGCTGCTTTCCTATGAGATAATGTCGCCCACGGCTTGAGAGCATGAACAACATTTGCAAGCTCCAAATCATGCGTCGGGTAATTGGCTTCATGAGGCTTTAGTGTCGAGAAGCATAAGAAACCACTTTGCCCTCCTGCATCAACACACAACCAAGTCCAAGACGGGATGCATCACAATAGACATCGAAGTTCTTGTGAATGTCGGAAGGACCAACAGTGCGATGGTGAGTCTATTCTTCACTCCTAAAACTGGACTCACAACCAGGTGACCACTCGAATTTCTTCTCCTTCTTGAGTAGCGCTGTCATTGGCTTAGCAATCTTGGAGAAGTTCTCGATAAACCGGCGATAGTATCCGGCAAGACCGAGAAAACTCCGAATCTCGGGGACATTGCGGGCTGCTCCCAACCGAGTACATCCTGCACCTTGCGTGGATCAATCGCTACCCCACCTTCCGACAGGACATGCCCCGAAACTCCACTTGCTTGAGCCGTAACTCGCACTTCATCGAACTTGGCATACAAGCGATGCCCGCGAAGCTTGCTAAGCACCATATGCAAGTGAAGTGCGTGCTCATCATCATCCTTAGAGTATATGAGGATGTCATCAATGAACACAACCACAAATCTATCAAGGAACTCCATGAAGACTTTGTTCATCGATTCATGAAGGTGCATTTGGTGCATTGGTGAGGCCAAATGAAACAGCGTGGCTCAATGCCGCAGGCAAGTAGCGAGTAGTGAATGCGGTCTTCACAATATCCTCGGGCGGATCTTGGTGAAAATAGCCGGATCTCAAGTCTATTTTGGAGAAGACTCGAGCTCGCCTAATTGGTCAAACAAATGCGTCGATCAGGAGAGGATACTTGTTCTTGATGATGACCTCATTCAAAGGCCGGTAATCAACGCACATGCGAAGAGTGCCGTCTTTCTTCTTCAAACAGAATCGGGACTGCCCAGGAGAAGAAGCTGGGACGAATGAGACCCCTTCTTCTCTAATCGCTTCCTTGGTGAGTCTTCAACTCAATCAGCTCATCGCCAGGCATCCTGTACGGACGCTTAGAAATTGGAGAAGTGCCAGGTAAAGAGATCGATGATGAACTCCAAATCACGATCGGGTGGCAAACCCGCAACTCATCGAGAACACATCGGGTACTCACATAGCACCGTACTGTGCAGGTCTCAGAAGACGAGAAAAAGCCTTGAGTAAAGGCTCTTTGCTTGCTGGAGACAGAAGAAAAGGTAACAACAATGCCATGGGGTTGACTAATGAAATTGACCTCCTGGCACAATCAATTTGCCCCTGATTCTTGGACAACCAATCCATACCCAAAATCACATCAAGACCTGACGTCTCAATGTTAATGAGATCACCCCAGAAATCTACCCCATTGATCACAATCCTAACCCCTGCACTCACAAGCTCGGCAGTCAAAACGGATCCAGGTGAACGGATCAACAAGTACCTCTCGAGGCGAACCTTTTACCTCATGCATATTACACTTAGACCTTGTGAGACTGACTTGGGTCAAGTTGAAATATACTTGTTCCTGGAAATCGTGTGCTTATCTGTTGGTGTTCAAGGTTTCGGAAAAGTGAGTCAACTTCGACGGTGAGATGAAGGAAAGGAGTGTAGCTCCAGAGTCCGAGGGATCCGATGCCGTGCGACTTGACCATGACTGATTCGAACATACAGCGAGACAAGAACCGACGAGAAGGGGCGTATTTCTTTACGACCATATTTAATAAGGTCTTTGTACACCATTAAGCTAATTGCCTTAAACCTTAAATGGTGTAATGATTATCATGATAAGTATTCCAATTGGTATCAATTCTTTCAATCTTTATGTATTTCAATTGGTAATTAGATTGCTCGTCTTTGTGTTTCAATTGCTTGTTAATTGGTATCGCTTTCTAATTGATGCTATATTTATCAATTGGTATCCTCTCATTGATAATTGCATTTTCTCTCTACGTAAGTGCCATCTAACATTTTACGATATAAGGTTGATTGATATGGATGACACCATGCTAAAGGAGGAGGAAATGTAAGTTGAAGATCACATTAGTAAGAGGTATACATTGCTCTTTAAATTGATCATAAGCATGTAATTCAATTCCATACAGTGGCTATATGATATTAATTATTATGCTCACAGTTACACATATTTGCTATATGATCTTTGTCATGATTTAAGCATTTCTTACATTCTTGTGAATCATGACTTCATTTAAATTGGTATCATTGAGTTCATTTATTGCTTATCCAGAATTACTCAATCGGTACCATGTTGCTTAGTTTTAGGGGGAGCTTTTGTGTATTAGAATATTCTTTTAGCTCTTCCTCATTCATTTGGTATTCATTTTTGCTCTTAATGGATATTTGTTCTTAATTGTCTACAAGTGGTATTCCTTAAATGTGTTTATTGCTTATGTGCATCCAAATGTCATCTAATATGCATTTGTGAGCTACTTTTAGTTCCTTGCATATGACAATCACGTCTTTTGGATGATACTTCATTAAGGTATGCCCTTGTACACTATCTACCTCTCTCAGTTGATACTTTATTCAATCATGAGTATGTACCTCCTTTATATCTTTTGACTCATGATTATTATCTTTGTGATGCCTTATGTCGTGCTTGTCATTTACATATGTTTTAAGGCATCATAGTCATTTAGTATCAATTTATGGCGTTAGCTTATCCATAAACCTAAATCTAGGATATTATAGCTTTCATATCTTGCCTAGATTTTGGGGAGCTTAATATTATTGTCTTATTACTAGCTCCTTTGTTTTATTTTGTTCTTCCTAATATTTTTATTGAGTATTCAATCTAGAGGAGAGAAAAGTTATTCTTTTTGGGATTAATGACAAAGGGGGAGAGTTTATGGATTTATCAATTGCCCCTAATCGATTGACAAAAAGAGGGAGAATATTTGGGGAGAATTTATGGACTTATCAAATGCCCCTAATCGATTGACAAAGGGACAATGAAAAAGAGGGAGAATGTTGTAAGTATGATCTCTTACTCATTCTCGTGTTCATTTCAAAGCTAAATATCTTTATATTGTCCTTTGGTGCATTTGTTAAATCGTTTGTCATAAATCACCAAAAAGAGGGAGATTGAAAGTCGTCTAGGCACTTATGTTGTATTGGTGATTAATTACAAACGATTCATGACAAACGCATGTAATGTCAATCAATGTAATTGTATAAATATTAACTTAGTGCTTAACAAATGACAAACCTCTAATATATTTATATTGTTATGAGACTAACATGTTTATTGCCTAGTTGAATATTAGTCTCATCTATTTTAGAGGAAAATCAATTGGGTTTAGTTAAGCAAAAATGAGGTATGCAATCTCAAAGATTCCTTCCATATTTGTCATTGCATTTCTCTTTAGCAAATGCATATTGAACTCTAAGTAACTTGTTGATTTCATATGTGCACATTGATTCATGTCATAATTGCTTGTGCATATATATATTCATTTGAGTTCATTATGTGTTTTGTTTTTAATATGCTTGTGTTAACTAGAGTTAAACTTCATTGCTTCATATTGACTTGGTGCATACATGTCTTAGTTGTATATTTTCTAATGCACCTCTCCTAGTGAAGTTTAATCTAGAATTGGATCACATCATTTACTCTCATTCCAAATATTATTTGCACATGTACAATTCATGTATATTCTATCATGTGTTTCATTTAAGCAAAGTATGTGATCCTTGCCTTGATTTAAATGATTCATCTTATTGGCAATTATCTCTCTAAGTGCATATAGATCAATCACATATTCATCATGCTGCACTTAGTAGAGAACAATTCTTATGTCAAGTGTTTTCGTTGATATCATGCCTATTTATATGAAACACTTGTTGTATTTCATCTCATTCATTTAATTCTAATTCATATCTTTTAAGCTTGTGGGACTAATGTGTTTCTTTGAGTGCTTTGATAAGAATTAGGTCCCAAAGCTGTGTGTATGATGACCAAGTGGTTTGAAGGATGACAATCGAGTCAAAGTCAAATAAGACGGCGGTGTCACCAAGAGCTGAGGACTAAGTCAAGAACGACTTGGCGTGAGGATCGTCTTGGTGATGATCGAGGTCAAGGTCGGAGAGGACGAGAGTCTCATGAGGTGAATCGCGTCGAGGTTGACAAGACGAAGGGCGTCATCAATCTTTGTGGAAGCGTCATCATGCACCGTGCATCCTGAAGAAGTCGGCATGTAAGCTTAGTGTAAGACTTAGATTTTGTGTTAAATTTGAGTCTAAGGATTGCCGTACTATTAAGAGGGATGCAATCGTTGAAATCACTTAGACAAGTCTCAAGTGCTCAAAGTGGTCTATCCTTGTCTAAGGTTGAGAAACCCAAGTCACACTTTGTTCACCTAGGTGTAGGTGGGTTGGTGTGAGGGTTAGAAGTGTTGTTTGGTTCGGAAAGTGAGAATTTGAGGTCTCCTTGTGGATTCTTTGTGAAATCTGATTTTATCCTTTTGGATTTGGGTAGTGAGACCTTGTTAGTTGGATAGCCACCGTTCATAGCTTTCCGAAAAGTCCGAATTCGTCGAAATCGGAGTCCGGGATCAAAAGTTATGCCCGTTTTCGTCCAATTTGCTGCGTCTTTGCACAGGAGATCCAGAGTATCCGGACATTTAACCCGGAGTCTCCGGGTTATCCGGAGTATCCGGACAATCCGGAGTGTCCGGATGATCCGGAGTGTCCGGGTTAATTATCCGGAGTCTCCGGGTTGCCCAGTTCGGTCCCAACGGCTAGTTTTTGGGGTTCCTCTATTTAAAGCCCCCTTCTTGCCCACTTCAAAGGAGCCGTTGGGGGATGTTTTGCTGGGTATTAGAGGTGTTCTTTGTGAGTGTTTGAGCCCCCAATACTCCTCCCTACTCCTTAGATCTTAGTGATCCCCTTTTGTGAAGGGTTGGGTAGTGGAGAGAGGTGTTTGGATTGAGGATTGATTTGAGGAATGGAGCTAGATCCTTGGTGCTTTGAGGTGTTCTTCTTAGTGATCTTGAGCTCCCAAAAGCCCCTCTAACCCTAGATCTTAGTGATCCCCTTTTGAGTGAAGGGTTGGGTGTGAGAGTGTGTAGTGATCGGATTGAGTTGATTAGTGTGTTGAGCACTTGAGGTGGACTCTAAGTGAGTTCTTCGGGAGCATTTGTTGCTCTTGGAGGTTGAGGTCTCCTAGACGGCTAGGAGTTGCCGGTGAGCTTCCAAGCTTTGTGTGGAAGGCCACCGAAGGTTTGTGAAGGTCCGATTCCGCCTCCGCAAGGAAAGGAATCAAAGAAGTGAAGACCGGCGAGTGCATTGTGCAACACCGGGAGGAAGAGGGTTGAAAGAGACCCCGGCTCAAGTGTGACCGAGCCGCCTCAACGGAGACGTAGGATCCCCTCAAGGATCCGAACTTCGGGATAAAATCTTCGTGTCTCCTTCCTTTCTTCGGTTTCCTCTTTTGCTCATCCGCTCAATTTGCTTTCGATTCTTGTGATTAGATCAATTAGATTGTATCTACTGCATCTATTCTTGCTTATATACTTGATTCATTGCAGTAGAGTAATTTGTATCACTAGAATCAAAGAAGCGCTTCAATTTATTGTCCTACTGCTCGGCCGAAATGCATAACCCGGAGTATCCGGTATATTGATCCGGAGTATCCGGACATACCGGAGTATCCGGACTAAACATCCGGAGTGTCCGGGTTACCTGTCTCGGGCTGAATTGTTTAAATTGCAAAACTTAATTATCCCAATTGCTTCCGCATTATCTCTGATAGATCAATTTTAAATTGGGTATAATTTTGTAATCGCCTATTCACCCCCCCTCTAGGCCGACATCCCGGTCCTTTCAATTGGTATCAGAGCCAAGGTCTCTCATTTTATTAGACTTAACCGTCTAGAGAGTAAGGGATGGCGACTAGAGGTTTAGTGCACTCACATGATCTACTTATGCTAGATGACTCTAATTATGCTTCATGGAAATTAATCATGGTTTCTCATTTTAAATCCATGAGCCCCCAAATTTGGTGGATCGTAGATGTCGGCTTTTCATCTCCACTGAATGAAGTTGATCCAACTAACGGAGAGATGAAATGCCTACATCTCGACGCTCAAGCTACTAATGTTTTATTTAATGTTGTGAGCGAAGATATATTTGATGAAATATGCAATCTCAAGAGCGCTCATGATATGTGGACAATGCTTCAAGACAAATATGATGTGTCCACATCATCAAGTGAGGATTGCATTGAGGAATGGATGTCGGTTGATGATTCTTCGACCTCTACATCAAGTGATGATGAACCGACATCACCATCTACCTCCTCTTCCGCCTCAAGCAATGACGACACTCCTATTTGCCTTATGGTAAAGGAGAAGAAGGTATCACACACATCCAAATATAAAAATGTAGATGATTTAGGTAAAAGTGATGATGATAGTGATACCGATTATGATGGTAGGTATGGTGATATTAGAAAAATATCACCATCTAAATTGCTTGTCTTGCTTGATACAATAGAGAAGCAAGAGGACACTCTCGAGAGGCAAGAAGATTTGCTCATCTTTGAAAAAGAAAGAAATCTTGAACTTGAGAGTGTTCTTGCTAAAGAAAAGCGAAAAATGAATCTCTTGAGAAGGAGAAAACTAGATATGAGATTTTGAAGGTTGAGTATGACTCACTTCAAAAGAATTATGATGTTCTTAAGGAAAATCATGAAAGTATCCTTCTCAAGGAATTCATTAAGCCTAGAGTAGACATTAGTACTCAATGTGATTTAATTGATATGTCTACCTCTAGCATTGCTTTACCTTGTTGCTCTAACATTGCTTCTAGTTCCTCTAGTTGTTTAGATGCTAATCTTGTAGAGGAAAACAATGAGCTCAAGGCCCAAGTCATTAGATTGGAAAATGACTTGGAGAAGTGCTACAAGGGCAAAGCCGTCCTCGACAAGATCTTGAGCGAGCCTCGGGCACCTCAAGATAGAAGAGGACTTGGCTACATCTCCAAGAGGGAGAAGAGTAAGAAGAAGCACAATGCAAGAATGAAGACGATTGTGTGCTTCGGATGCAATAAGAAGGGCCACTTCGCCTCCGTGTGCCCCAATAAAGTGGATAACAAGGCCACAACTCCAACTTTGAGGCAAGCCGACAAGAAGCAAAACAAGAGGAAGAGGCGTTCAAAGCCTACTTGCTTCAATTGTCGGGAAAAGGGACACATCGGTAAGGATTGTCCCAAAGGTATAATCCCTAAGCCTACTCATCACTCTAATGATCATTTGCTTAGGAAGGACAAGAATGGCAATGTAGTTGCCAAGCTTGTCAAGTCCCCTATGCCCGCTCAAAATGATAATGATCATTTGCATAGGAAGAGTAAATCTAGAAATGAACTTGCTAAATTTGTTAGGACTCCTAAGCCTACACAAAGCAATTCAAATAAATTGCTTAGGAGAAATAACGATAGCAAAACATTTACTAGATATACTAGATCCTCTAAGCCAATGCTTAATTCCAATTATCATATGCTTAGAAGAGATCAAACTAGAAATAGTTTTGCAAAGTATCATTGTCCTCCAAAGCCTTTTCATAAAAATGCCAATCATTTGCCTAGGAGGAATAATTATTGCAAACCTATTTGTAGTTATGTTAGTCAAGTCAATAATGCAAATATTAGGGCCATTTGGGTTCCTAAGCCTATAGTGACTAACATTGTTGGACCCAACAAAGATTGGGTACCAAAAAGTGCCTAAAAGAATTATTAGGTACTAAGAGATGGATTGGACGCTTGGCTTCTCGAGAAGAAAAGGGAACTATCAATTGCAATCAAAGCCAAGCATTAAGATAATCAAGACAATCATGAGCCAATGCCATCTCGGTAACAAGTATTTAAATTGATTATATTATTGCTTCTAGCCTTGTGTAGGTTTAGATGCATTAGTATCATGAAAATCGATTTAATTGCTTGTTAGTAGTACTTGCTCTTGCTTTTAGTATTATTCCCTTATTGCAATCTTGAGCAAGTTTAAAACGGCACATTCAGAGTTAGTGCTATTTTATATATATATCACATTTCCTAAGTGTGCCAAAATAATTAAGTGCTAACGTAGCTCTTCTAGTTGATCCATTTTAGTCAATGTATGGATTTGAAGTGAAATACGTAATCTTGACTAGAAAGATCCATTTCCAGCACTTAAGTGAGTTTTGCCAAATGAGTCAAGTTTCTTGTCAATATTTGACTCACAAGGGTTTGTGTAACTCATATAGACATTTGAATATTTTGTTTGCCCTTGTTGATCTCTTTTTTGGCAAAACTAGAAAATCTCGTGAAACCTAAAAACTTTATTGCCACATTCAATTCCTTGTGAATTCGAATGTCTTCTCTTTTGAAATTGCTCTAAATTTGTGGTTATTATTTCTCTTGTTTATTTGGAGCATTTCTTAGTGGTTTCATGATTTCTCTCGAGTCTTATTGCTAAATGCCATTTGTGAGTTTTTCTAGTTGAATTCTTCTCTATTGGCATTTCTTTTCGATTTGATTCGTCTTAGTGAGCTTTTGGTGAAATGACTAATACTTCCTATGTTTCGTGCTTCAAAAGTGGAAATATGACGGGAAATTGCTTCTAAAAGCGTATTGTGTTTCTTGTTGAAAATTGCCTAGCAATTGACTTCAATCTCTTACATTTCCCAGATTTCATTGTTTTGGCGAGCCGGTATAACCGGAGTATCCGGACATTTTGTTCGGAGTATCCGGATCATACATCCGGACTATCCGAGTTAACTGGCTCGGTTAGAAAACAGCTTTTGTCTGCTTTGAAGCTCACCAAAATCTCTTTTCAATCTGAATTGATATTCTATTGAATCAAGTTGATTTTTGCTGTTTGAATGGATAAGTTTGTGCCAATGGCTTTTAATCTTATCACAAATTCGTTTAAAGCCATATAAGTGCTCATTTCCATTCAAAGCTTATTTGTCCCTTGCATGTAGCTAACCTCTTGGCGTATGTTGTGAATGGGTGAAGCTCATGCTTTTGGCTTGCATGACTTTGACTTGCATTTGTTGCAAAGGTTGATTTCTTGCTTGCTTTTAATTCAACTCCTTATTTAAAATTTGTTTGGAGCTAGTTTTAGCATGAGTTGCCAAAACGAGGATGCTCAGGCAAATCGATTTGATTTATTGAAAATATTTGTTGGAAAATCTTCTCTTGCATATGGAGTTCTTATCAGAGAGTTCTCAAATTTATTCGAACTTATAAGCAAGATTGATAACGTGAATTTGACTTATTGTCAAATCTAAACCTCCATTTGTTCTTATTGGAATATCTTTTGTATGGAGGATTTTATTTGAGAAATTCTGTTGAAAAGGTCTCTTGATTGTCCATGGATCATCTCCACAAAATCCTATGGTCATTGGACTTCATTTGACCAAAATTTGCAAATTCTCGGTGTTTGGCCGAATAGGTCAACCCGAGTCTCGGACATTTGTTCCGAGTATCCGAGTTATCCGAGTATCCGGACTATATGTCCGGACTGTCGGGTTGACGATTCAGCAAAGTTTGTCTTGTTTGCCAATCAGGACTCTCTAATTATTTTATCCGAGTATCCGAACCTTGTTTGGTTGATTTGATTCTTTCCTTTTGATGAAATTTGAGTTGAGCATGAGCATAGCTCCATGATCCTTTTAAGATAAGTTGGGAGCACATTTACTCAAATTCTTTGTCCTCAAATCAACCTAAGTTCTTGGCAAGCCTTTCAAATTGTCAAGTCTTCTCGATTGAAAGTGCTTTGTGGGGCTAGTGTTCTTTTATTGAAATTGATTGTGTCATAGCCGCAATTTGCTTCCTCTCTCTTCTCTTTGAAGTTTATCTCTTAGAGAGTGGAACCTTTTCTGTAAGTTCAAGAGTGAGCTCGTTTATGGTTTATTCATTACCTCTGTTTGAACTTCAAGAATTGAACTGCATTTCAAATCCTTCTTTGTGCATTGAATTCAATCAGTATTTTAGCATGCATTGGAGTATTAGTATCATGTCAACCTTTTACCTCATGCATATTACACTTAGACCTTGTGAGACTGACTTGGGTCAAGTTGAAATATACTTGTTCCTGGAAATCGTGTGCTTATCTGTTGGTGTTCAAGGTTTCGGAAAAGTGAGTCAACTTCGACGGTGAGATGAAGGAAAGGAGTGTAGCTCCAGAGTCCGAGGGATCCGATGCCGTGCGACTTGACCATGACTGATTCGAACATACAACAGACAAGAACCGACAGAAGGGACGTATTTCTTTTTGACCATATTTAATAAGGTCTTTGTACACCATTAAGCTAATTGCCTTAAACCTTAAATGGTGTAATGATTATCATGATAAGTATTCCAATTGGTATCAATTCTTTCAATCTTTATGTATTTCAATTGGTAATTAGATTGCTCGATCGTGTTTCAATTGCTTGTTAATTGGTATCGCTTTCTAATTGATGCTATATTTATCAATTGGTATCCTCTCATTGATAATTGCATTTTCTCTCTACGTAAGTGCCATCTAACATTTTACGATATAAGGTTGATTGATATGGATGACACCATGCTAAAGGAGGAGGAAATGTAAGTTGAAGATCACATTAGTAAGAGGTATACATTGCTCTTTAAATTGATCATAAGCATGTAATTCAATTCCATACAAAGTGGCTATATGATATTAATTATTATGCTCTGTTACACATATTTGCTATATGATCTTTGTCATGATTTAAGCATTTCTTACATTCTTGTGAATCATGACTTCATTTAAATTGGTATCATTGAGTTCATTTATTGCTTATCCAGAATTACTCAATCGGTATCATGTTGCTTAGTTTTAGGGGGAGCTTTTGTGTATTAGAATATTCTTTTAGCTCTTCCTCATTCATTTGGTATTCATTTTTGCTCTTAATGGATATTTGTTCTTAATTGTCTACAAGTGGTATTCCTTAAATGTGTTTATTGCTTATGTGCATCCAAATGTCATCTAATATGCATTTGTGAGCTACTTTTAGTTCCTTGCATATGACAATCACGTCTTTTGGATGATACTTCATTAAGGTATGCCCTTGTACACTATCTACCTCTCTCAGTTGATACTTTATTCAATCATGAGTATGTACCTCCTTTATATCTTTTGACTCATGATTATTATCTTTGTGATGCCTTGTCGTGCTTGTCATTTACATATGTTTTAAGGCATCATAGTCATTTAGTATCAATTTATGACGTTAGCTTATCCATAAACCTAAATCTAGGATATTATAGCTTTCATATCTTGCCTAGATTTTGGGGAGCTTAATATTATTGTCTTATTACTAGCTCCTTTGTTTTATTTTGTTCTTCCTAATATTTTTATTGAGTATTCAATCTAGAGGAGAGAAAAGTTATTCTTTTTGGGATTAATGACAAAGGGGAGAATTTATGGATTTATCAATTGCCCCTAATCGATTGACAAAAGAGGAGAATATTTGGGGAGAATTTATGGACTTATCAAATGCCCCTAATCGATTGACAAAAGGGACAATGAAAAAGAGGAGAATATTTGTAAGTATGATCTCTTACTCATTCTCCGTGTTCATTTCAAAGCTAAATATCTTTATATTGTCCTTTGGTGCATTTGTTAAATCGTTTGTCATAAATCACCAAAAGAGGGAGATTGAAAGTGCGTCTAGGCACTTATGTTGTTTTGGTGATTAATGACAAGCGATTCATGACAAACGCATGTAATGTCAATCAATGTAATTGTATAAATATTAACTTAGTGCTTAACAAATGACAAACCTCTAATATATTTATATTGTTATGAGACTAACATGTTTATTGCCTAGTTGAATATTAGTCTCATCTATTTTAGAGGAAAATCAATTGGGTTTGGTTAAGCAAAAATGAGGTATGCAATCTCAGTATTCCTTCCATATTTGTCATTGCATTTCTCTTTAGCAAATGCATATTGAACTCTAAGTAACTTGTTGATTTCATATGTGCACATTGATTCATGTCATAATTGCTTGTGCATATATATATTCATTTGAGTTCATTATGTGTTTTGTTTTTAATATGCTTGTGTTAACTAGAGTTAAACTTCATTGCTTCATATTGACTTGGTGCATACATGTCTTAGTTGTATATTTTCTAATGCACCTCTCCTAGTGAAGTTTAATCTAGAATTGGATCACATCATTTACTCTCATTCCAAATATTATTTGCACATGTACAATTCATGTATATTCTATCATGTGTTTCATTTAAGCAAAGTATGTGATCCTTGCCTTGATTTAAATGATTCATCTTATTGGCAATTATCTCTCTAAGTGCATATAGATCAATCACATATTCATCATGCTGCACTTAGTAGAGAACAATTCTTATGTCAAGTGTTTTCGTTGATATCATGCCTATTTATATGAAACACTTGTTGTATTTCATCTCATTCATTTAATTCTAATTCATATCTTTTAAGCTTGTGGGACTAATGTGTTTGCTGAGTGCTTTGATAAGAATTAGGTCCCAAAGCTGTGTGTATGATGACCAAGTGGTTTGAAGGATGACAATCGAGTCAAAGTCAAATAAGACGGCGGTGTCACCAAGAGCTGAGGACTAAGTCAAGAACGACTTGGCGTGAGGATCGTCTTGGTGATGATCGAGGTCAAGGTCGGAGAGGACGAGAGTCTCATGAGGTGAATCGCGTCGAGGTTGACAAGACGAAGGGCGTCATCAATCTTTGTGGAAGCGTCATCATGCACCGTGCATCCGGAAGAAGTCGGCATGTAAGCTTAGTGTAAGACTTAGATTTTGTGTTAAATTTGAGTCTAAGGATTGCCGTACTATTAAGAGGGATGCAATCGTTGAAATCACTTAGACAAGTCTCAAGTGCTCAAAGTGGTCTATCCTTGTCTAAGGTTGAGAAACCCAAGTCACACTTTGTTCACCTAGGTGTAGGTGGGTTGGTGTGAGGGTTAGAAGTGTTGTTTGGTTCGGAAAGTGAGAATTTGAGGTCTCCTTGTGGATTCTTTGTGAAATCTGATTTTATCCTTTTGGATTTGGGTAGTGAGACCTTGTTAGTTGGATAGCCACCGTTCATAGCTTTCCGAAAAGTCCGAATTAAATCGAAATCGAGTCCGGGATCAAAAGTTATGCCCGTTTTCGTAATTTGCTGCGTGCTGCCTGGGAGATCCGGAGTATCCGGACATTTAACCCGGAGTCTCCGGGTTATCCGGAGTATCCGGACAATCCGGAGTGTCCGGATGATCCGGAGTGTCCGGGTTAATTATCCGGAGTCTCCGGGTTGCCCAGTTCGGTCCCAACGGCTAGTTTTTGGGGTTCCTCTATTTAAAGCCCCCTTCTTGCCCACTTCAAAGGAGCCGTTGGGGGATGTTTTGCTGGGTATTAGAGGTGTTCTTTGTGAGTGTTTGAGCCCCCAATACTCCTCCCTACTCCTTAGATCTTAGTGATCCCCTTTTGTGAAGGGTTGGGTAGTGGAGAGAGGTGTTTGGATTGAGGATTGATTTGAGGAATGGAGCTAGATCCTTGGTGCTTTGAGGTGTTCTTCTTAGTGATCTTGAGCTCCCAAAAGCCCCTCTAACCCTAGATCTTAGTGATCCCCTTTTGAGTGAAGGGTTGGGTGTGAGAGTGTGTAGTGATCGGATTGAGTTGATTAGTGTGTTGAGCACTTGAGGTGGACTCTAAGTGAGTTCTTCGGGAGCATTTGTTGCTCTTGGAGGTTGAGGTCTCCTAGACGGCTAGGAGTTGCCGGTGAGCTTCCAAGCTTTGTGTGGAAGGCCACCGAAGGTTTGTGAAGGTCCGATTCCGCCTCCGCAAGGAAAGGAATCAAAGAAGTGAAGACCGGCGAGTGCATTGTGCAACACCGGGAGGAAGAGGGTTGAAAGAGACCCCGGCTCAAGTGTGACCGAGCCGCCTCAACGGAGACGTAGGATCCCCTCAAGGATCCGAACTTCGGGATAAAATCTTCGTGTCTCCTTCCTTTCTTCGGTTTCCTCTTTTGCTCATCCGCTCAATTTGCTTTCGATTCTTGTGATTAGATCAATTAGATTGTATCTACTGCATCTATTCTTGCTTATATACTTGATTCATTGCAGTAGAGTAATTTGTATCACTAGAATCAAAGAAGCGCTTCAATTTATTGTCCTACTCTGTTCTGACCGAAACAGACAACCCGGAGTATCCGGTATATTGATCCGGAGTATCCGGACATACCGGAGTATCCGGACTAAACATCCGGAGTGTCCGGGTTACCTGTCTCGGGCTGAATTGTTTAAATTGCAAAACTTAATTATCCCAATTGCTTCCGCATTATCTCTGATAGATCAATTTTAAATTGGGTATAATTTTGTAATCGCCTATTCACCCCCCCCTCTAGGCCGACATCCCGGTCCTTTCAGAACTCCATGAAGACTTTGTTTATCAGATTCATGAAGGTGGCTGGTGCATTGGTGAGGCCAAATGAAACAACTGTGTACTCGTACAGACCGTAGCGAGTAGTGAATGCGGTCTTCACAATATCCTCCGGACGGATCTTGAGCTGAAAATAGCCGGATCTCAAGTCTATTTTGGAGAAGACTCGAGCTCCGCCTAATTGGTCAAACAAATCGTCGATCCGAGGGAGAGGATACTTGTTCTTGACAGTGACCTCATTCAAAGACCGGTAATCAACGCACATGCGAAGAGTGCCGTCTTTCTTCTTCACAAACAGAATCGGATCGCCTCAGGGAGAAGAATCGACGAATGAACCCCTTCTCTAATCGCTCCTTGAGCTGAGTCTTCAACTCAATCAGCTCATCGCCAGGCATCTGTCTGGACGCTTAGAAATTGGAGAAGTGCCAGGTAAGAGATCGATGATGAACTCCAAATCACGATCAGGTGGCAAACCTGGCAACTCATCAGGGAACACATCGGGGTACTCACATATCACCGGTACCTGACTGGTCTCCGGAACAGAAAGAGCACTGAGTAAAGGCTGCTGCACTGCTGGAACAGAAGAAAAGGTAACAGCAATGCCATCAGGGTTGACTAATGAAATTGACCTCCTGGCACAATCAATTTGCCCCTGATTCTTGGACAACCAATCCATACCCAAAATCACATCAAGACCTGACGTCTCAATGTTAATGAGATCACCCCAGAAATCTACCCCATTGATCACAATCCTAACCCCTGGACTCACAAGCTCGGCAGTCAAAACGGATCCAGGTGAACGGATCAACAAGTACCTCTCGAGGCGAACAGAATGAACCTCATGCAAAGCAACAAACTGTGAAGAGATGAAAGAATGCGATGCTCGAGTCAAATAGAACCAAAGTGGGCACGGAATGAGCAGACAACGTACCCAACACAACATCTGGAGCCGCTGCTTTGCCTCCTCTGCGGTGGCCACATTCAGCGTGCCACGGCCGGAGCCTGGCTGCTTCGGGAGCAGGCGACATTTGTCCACCCCACGTCCACAGATCGACCACGGGACGGGCTGGTGTACTCGAGCTGTCATTCTTCGCTGCTGCTCGGGACGAGCACTGGCGAAGTGGCCCCTCTGGCCGCAGGAGAAGCATGTGATATGGCTAAATGGGTTCTGGGACCCCAACTGCTGCACCGGACGACTAGGTGACTGCACCGAACTCTGGGCAGGGCGAGGAGGCAAGCCCTGGGACCTCTGAACTGGCGGCGCTGAAGGCTGGAAGCCAGACTGAGTGAAGGTGCGAGTCTTGGAAGGTCCGCCACTGACTGGCCGCTGAGCTGCCCACTTGCGCTTGCGGCTCTCCATAAGCGCCTTGGCGCCATCCTCAATGCTGATGGCCTTGCTCACCAAGACCTGAAGGCTAGGGATATCATGGCCGGCAAAGGCTGAAACCGGATCTCCTCGGTGAGGTGCTCCTTGAACAATGTCACTCTCCTAGCCTCGGTGGTCACCTCATCGGCAACATAGCGTGACAAATGGTTGAAGCGGTGGAGGTAGTCCATCACATCATAGATCCTGGCGAAGGTCGTAGAACTCCCGCTTCTTGATATCGATCAAGCCATTTGGAACATGGAAGGAGCGAAGGCGGTCTTGAACTCTGCCCATGTGGTGACTGATCTGCGAGGCGACGACCTTGAAGCTGCTCCACCACGAAGGCCGGTCCACTGGAGGTAGTAGGCGGTGTCTTGAACCTTCTCCGCATCGGTGCAACCGACTAACTCCAACTTCCTCCATGTCGCTAAGCCAATCCTCTGCCTCCATCGGACCAGTAGGCGAAGAAAAGCTCGGCGGTCGAGTTCGCTGGAACTCCGACAACCGAGGCTAGCTGCTTCTTCTTGCATTTCTTGCTGCCCACTGAACAGCTGGACCATCGGCTCCATGAGCTGAGTCTGCCGCAACATGAGTGCAGCCATGTCGGGAGCGAGGAGGAGGTGGAGGGAGCTCCTCGCTCTGGGCATGTAGTGAGGCCGAGCCCAGTGACCCACCAGTAGGGACTGCGATCGCTGGGCCCCGCACCCATCAGACTGCCACGCTCCTCAAGCATCATCATTGCTGAAGCGCCTGGCTGCTCTCCTCAGGGAGGCATCCTGAAATGCACAGTTGAGTCAATTAAAGCTGCTGAAAGCAGTGCAAAATGTTTGACTCTTAAGGATACCTCCAAAAGCACAACATTCTACAAACACTCATTCAAAGAAGCATAAGAATCAAATCAAAAGTCAACCTAAGGAAACGACAAATAATCCCTAATTACAACCATAAACATCTAACCTTAACCCATTTTTAGCTAAACCCGTGTTCCTCCTAATTCTTTTGAACAAGATAGAAGAAGGAAACAAATTTTGAAATTTGGATTAAGATCAGATTCATTTTGAAGAGTAGATAAGTGAAAGGCTATAGAATGGACAAGAATAGCATTCTACACTTTCAAAATAGAGTTTTGTACTTCAAAATAAATTTTGAGAAGAAAAATCATTCCTAAGTCTAACGACCAGGCTAACTAAGTCTTCCTGCAGTCAATGGCTCGATACCAACGCCGTGTGAGAACCCCCTTCCTATACCGTACTATACGCCGTCTCTTGTGGCGTATAGCACCGTATAGCAACGAGGAAGCCTCGACAGAAAATCTGAATCTAAAAATTCGATCGACGGGATCGAACCCTTAACCGGACCGGTGCTCAGCGCATCCGATCTTTGGATCCCTGGATCAAGAGCCCGATATCACGTACTCCACAACCCGCAGTATCAATGCACGAAGAGATAAACTAAGGTAATTTACATAGCGGGTGTAAATCTTGAACAAGTGCATTACGAAACCAAAAGAAGTAAAGCGGCAGCGGAAACAAAAGAAAGACAACCAGCGCGGTGGCCCGACCACCCCACGAGGCTCTTGTTGGAGGGAGGAACTCTGGCCGCAACACTCGCGAGGTGGGGCTCGCCATCATCGAGGACATCATCAATACCTTCCTCACGAGGAAAAGGGGTTAGCGACAGCGGTGAGTACACGTATGTACTCGCAAGACTTTAGTGTATGCAAAAATAATTAATATGCAGCCGATACGATTGAAATGGCTACTACACTAAGTCTATTGTAAAAGCAGGATTTGAAAGCAGTTCATCGAAATGTAATACATAATTTGAAAGACTGACATTTTGAATAAAACATATTTACAATATATGTAACATTTGAGTCTCTCAACCGCCACCATCCATGATCGCAGATTGAGATACGAATTGACATCCATATATTCATAAATCCTTCAAATACCATATTCACTCATTCATAAATCCATCAAGTACCATATCGATCCACATACTTTAGATAGACTCCAAAATAGATTTTCATTTTCAAAACCGAACCAAATTTCTATACTTGATATGATTAAAGAAGATTTGCTCATAGCAGTGAGCACGGCTAATCGATTAGAATTATTTGATACTCTGCAGAGTTTGCGCACTTTACCCAAACACAACTCAGACTTGCATCCCTGTCATCCAGGGTACACGCGATACACGAGGTATCCGATATACAAGAATGATCTATTCTTTCCCATCGTTGAGGCTATAGCCACACCTCAAAGACCGGCGACGATAAACCCACTACTATGGCGATAAGAGGCCAACCACCACTCGGTGACCACGGAATATCCATCGTGACGACGGCGAGTTTTGCCGCGGCATTATCCCATAGCAAGGTGTACACCGTTGTATCAATCAAACATGAACTGGAGCGATTCCCCGTTGCATAAGTACAAGCGCACTCACGAAGGTGCATACGGCGGTCGTGAGGACACACACACCGCGCTCGACTGCTCAACACGGGGAAAAGGTCCACACTTCGGCCTACCAACAGGCATGGCTATCCCCTCACACTTCAGGTACTAAAACAGGCTGCCCCATCCCAGCATTGCGCGGTTGCACGGTGTTCATTCAAAAACCGTCACAAGTTCGGTCCTTATATTTTTGCCTAGTGACTCAAGCGGGGAACTCCACTTAACTCGCCAACCAATCGCCACCATGTTTAACTAGCACATATTATACCTCCCGCCAAGTCTAATTACCAACTAGACACTGCACATTTTTATCAAATTACCTTTACAAGTCACATTTCCAAAACATTTCCAAAACCAATTACAATTATCATAAGTTTTGAGCATTTGGTAAATAGTGACTTTGCTCATCTCTATTGCGGTGTCTAAGCATATGCATTTACTAAGTCGTTTATACCCAAGTGACATTTTATTAATTGTCCAACCCTACTAAGGCTATCAATGAACTCTGGGAATTTAATTGAGGAAAACCCACCAAATCGGGGTATATCTACCATTCCCACAAACTAGCACTTTATTGAATATAAACAATGCATATAGTTTGAGAAATCAAAGTAAACATCGTGAAATATAGGTTTCAAGATGGTCAAAGGAGGTGCTTGCCTTGTTGTTGCACTTCGGTGATGTCAGGGATGATGTTCGAATTAGTTCGAGGCGGCCCGACTTGCTAGCCTCTAATCGGTCAAAGCAACAAAAGCGACAAAAGAAATACAACTTAGCAAAAGCAAGATTTAAATGCACAAATGCCAACTAAACATCAAATAAGACCCACTTAAATATTTAAAGGAGAAAGAAATGAAGAAAACGAAGAAAATGTGAAACTATGACCTATTATGTCCATTTCGGCCGAACAAGTGCCAAAATGGATTAAAACGTGCAAAATGAAGTAAAACCCAACTAAACTTAGTGAAATACCTAAAAATAGGTATAACATACCTAATGGGACTTATTGGAACTTGTTTGAAGTTGAAATGATCAGCAGGGAGCTAAAGCGACGAAAAAGGCGTATTCTTTACCTACGTGAATAAAAATCGTAAATTGAAGACAAATGCAATTAAATTTGCATGTGGAGCCTCAATATGGCCTCAGGTACATAACTAGGTGCTAAAACGGCTCGAAAGATCGAAGAAAAACCTTCGGCCCTAAAAGCGACAAATTTGCCGAAGCGTAGAAAGCGATCGTTTTGTCGAATCAGTTAAGCGGCCAATTTTGCGGATTTTTGCGCAAAACAGGTTTCCGACAACGCAACAAGCTAAAGCAAGATATTTAGGACTTAGTTGGATCGGTTGCAAAGCAATTCCTAATGAAATTGACCAAAATTGAATCAAAATGAAAAGCAGCGAGTAATTTCCGACAAAACCGTTTTGAGTCCGTATTGAGTCCAAACGCGATCGAATCCGCGTGTGGGTTCCGATCACGGGTTCGAACACTCAACACCTAACTAAAGCGCTCGGTAGATTAGCAATTTGCATCGACCGCAAAAGCGGCCAAAACGATCAAAGCGACCGTTAACGACCAAAAGCGATCAAAACCATCAAAAGGTCGTTTTGATCAAGAATGTCGTGAAACTTCGTTCTGGACCGCAGCTAGACACTTGGAGGTAATAATGACTTATCGGAGCCAATCACCGCCAAAATTGACTTAACCTACTCGGACTTTTGATCAAGCGTCGCGTAACTCCCAGATTTACAGTACGACAAAAGTCGGAAAAGGGCCAAAATGGGATCTAAAGCACACGTGAAGCATGCTTTCAACCTTAGGGACCTTAAGCGAGGCGAACTGAAGCGAAAAGCCAAGAACGGCTTTGGGCCCTCTAATTATTAAAATAAAATGCGAAGTGCTAAAATGCAAATCTAGCATTTTTAGCCAATGCTTTAGCCTCTAAGAAGACTAATGGTGAAGTCGATTCGTGCTCAGGAGCTCTAGGATTTTATTCAACCAATTGAGACCTAGAGCAGCAAAGTATCTTGCAAAATGGTCAAAACTAAACTCCGTATTTTTATCGGGGTTTCTACTAGCTAGAAAGCTATAGGGGCTATCCATTTGGTCATCGGACCTCTAGGATTTTTCGCAAATAGAGTGACCTAGAAGTGACAACTTTGTGTAGGATGCGACAAATTGAATTACGACTCTTACGATCGCGACTACGGCTATCGGAAGAGCTAATAGAATCGTCGATTCAAGCTACGGACTCCTAGTATTTTGTGAAAACACTTAACACCTAATTAAATAAAATAAAATCCAGCTTATCGAATTGAATTCCGATTCTTCCGATAGCGGCTCTAACTACGAAGTGCCCACAAAAATTACTATCCATGCTTTGCTCCACTAGAACTCCGACAAATCGAAAACCTAGCATTAGGTTGCTAGATTTCGAAGGTGGTCAAATGCTAGGGCGATAGTAGAGGTAAATGGACCTAACGATGACACGAGTCTTGTTTACGAAGCACAAGTGCCATGCAATGCTCGAACACATGGCACCTGGACATGACCTAGGCTAGGGTTTGAGGGACATGGCGAAATGCGGAGCTACACGAGGGGAAACTCGTAGCTACGCGACGAGGGATGTCCCGGGAGCCGAGAAATCAACTCAAACTTCAAAAACACCACGGGTACTCCAAAATCCATCCATGAAATTCGATGAGAAACTCACCCGAGAGGGTCTAGAAGATGGGGATCGCGATGGAGAGGTCGATTCCCACCTCTAGATCAATTTCCACCGGTCGGATCGCCTCCAAATGGGTGGATTGGGTGAGCTAGGGTTTTGGGAGGCTTCTCCCATGCTTGGTCGTGAGAGGGAGAGGAGAGGGAGTGAGTTGGCTGTTGGGTTGGCTTTGGAGAGGTTATAACACATGCAAAACACTATGCACTTACTCAAGGGCATTTTGGTCAAGTGTCAAGTTTTGAAGAATTAAACTTCCAAAACTGATTTTTATCGATTCTTATATATTCTGGAAGGTTCTTAGGTCGCTTTAACACTTATCCAAATAAATTTGCAATTATTTTTGAGCTAGGTTACTTAAGTTGAAGGGTTCTTTTAATTCCCATTTAAGTACATATAGCTCAAAATGCGTAAATACACAAGAACGATGTATTATTGAGCAGTGTTTGAGTACAAATGTCTGATGACTCAGTATAGAAATACTCGGGATATTGCGATCTACCCCCTTACAAAAATCTAGTCCTCGAGATTGCTAATCCTCTCGAAGAAAGTCGGGGTATTCTGCTGAATATGGTCTTCACGCTCCCACGTGGCTTCATCTTACGAATGGTTGCTCCTTTGGACCTTGAGCATCTTGATAACATTTGCGAGTGTGGCGCTCGGTGTCTCGAGAATCTGGACTGGATACTCGTCGATACGAAAGATCGGCCGCAAATCAAGATGGTCCAATTGGGTAACCGATGGAACCCGAAGTCTCTTCTTCAATTGGGACACGTGGAACACATCGTGAGCGTCAGAAAGATGTGGCGGTAGCTCAAGCCGATAAGCCACAACACCAACCTTCTCAAGAATCCGGAGCGGACCGATGTATCGCGGGGCTAGCTTCCGCGGACTTGGAATCTGCGAGTACTGCGGAGTGGTGAGACCTTGAGGTAGACAAAGTCACCCACCTCAAAGCTCAATTCGCGGCGTCGGCGATCGACATAGCTCTTCGGCGAGGCCGAGCTTCTCTCACCGGTCCCGAATCAAGCGACTTGCCTTTCGGCCTCTTCAATCATGGTGGCCCGAAGAATTGCCTCTCACCAACCTCGGACCAAAGCAGTGGCGTTCTGCACTTCTTGCCATAAAGAGCCTCGAAAAGGCGACATCGGACCGATTTGATATTTGTTGTTGTAGGAGAACTTCGACAAATGGCAAGCATTTCTCCCACGACTTGCTTGTAGCACAGCACACAAGCCCTTAGCATGTCTTCAAGGATTTGGTTTGCCCTTTCCGTCTGTCCGTCGGTTTGGGGATGGTAAGCGATCTTGAAGGATAGCTTAGTGCCAAGAATGGTGCAAACTCTCCCAAAATCTGGAGGTGAGCTGAACCACGGTCGAGAGACTATGACTTTTGGAACTCCATGGAGCCGAACAATATTATGCAAATAGAGTTCCGCTAGCTTGGCTCGAGAGAATAGGTGGTCTGGCCCGGGATGAAATGAGCTACCTTGGTCAGACGGTCAATGATCACCCAAATAGAGTCGTGACCGGCGGAGGACCTCGGTAGGCGGTAATGAAATCCATCCCAATCTCTTCCCACTTCCACTCAGGGGATCTGCAATGGCTGAAGTAATCCGGCTGGCCTTTGATGTTCAGCCTTGACACGCCGGCACACATCACAATGTGCCACATGAGCGCGATCTCCTTCTTCATACCTGCCACGAATTACTGCGAAGGTCTGGTACATCTTGGTGCTGCCAGGATGAGCAGAGAGAGGGGTATCATGGGCTTCTAACGAGATCAACTCCTTGATCTCTATATCATCACAGGACATACATCTGCTTTGCCCATGCATGATCAGCCCATTGGACCCCTCATAGAAACACGGAGATCGCCATCTTGATCCAGCTGGCGTCTAATCTCAATCAGCATCATCTTGGAGTTGAGCTGCTGAATACGAGACTCTAGAGTGGGTTGTCACGGCTAAAGCGAGAAATGTAACCATACTCAACCACTTCTAGATTGAGCTTACGAAACTCTTCAACCAGTGAGGCGGCCAATGACACCCAAGGCATTCAGCGTATGCGGCTTGCGGCGAGGGCATCTGCAACCACATTCGCCTTGCCAGGATGGTAATGAATACCCAAATCATAGTCTTTGATCAGCTCTAGCCATCGACGCTGTCTCAAATTCAGATCCGGCTGCGAAAAGAAGTACTTTAAGCTTTTGTGGTCGGTGTAGATCTCACATCTGTTTCCTATGAGATAATGTCGCCCACGGCTTGAGAGCATGAACAACAAATGCAAGCTCCAAATCATGCGTCGGGTAATTGGCTTCATGAGGCTTTAGCTGTCGAGAAGCATAAGAAACCACTTTGCCCTCTGCATCAACACACAACCAAGTCCAAGGCGGGATGCATCACAATAGACATCGAAGTTCTTGTGAATGTCGGGAAGGACCAACAGTGCGATGGTGAGTCTATTCTTGACTCTGGCGGACTCACAACCAGGTGACCACTCGAATTTCTTCTCCTTCTTGAGTAGCGCTTTGTCATTGGCTTAGCAATCTTGGAGAAGTTCTCGATAAACCGGCGATAGTATCAGGCAAGACCGAGAAAACTCGAATCTCGGGGGACATTGCGGGCTGCTCCCAGCTGAGTACATCTGTACCTTGCGTGGATCAAGCTGCTACCCCACCTTACGACGGGACATGCCCCGGAAAACTCCACTTGCTTGAGCGAACTTCGCACTTGCGAACTTGGCATACAAGCGATGCTCGCGAAGCTTGCTAAGCACCATATGCAAGTGAAGTGCGTGCTCATCATCATCCTTAGAGTATATGAGGATGTCATCAATGAACACAACCACAAATCTATCAAGGAACTCCATGAAGACTTTGTTCATCAGATTCATGAAGGTGGCTGGTGCATTGGTGAGGCCAAATGAAACAACTGTGTACTCGTACAGACCGTAGCGAGTAGTGAATGCGGTCTTCACAATATCCTCCGGACGGATCTTGAGCTGAAAATAGCCGGATCTCAAGTCTATTTTGGAGAAGACTCGAGCTCCGCCTAATTGGTCAAACAAATCGTCGATCCGAGGGAGAGGATACTTGTTCTTGACAGTGACCTCATTCAAAGACCGGTAATCAACGCACATGCGAAGAGTGCCGTCTTTCTTCTTCACAAACAGAACTGGACTGCCCCAGGGAGAAGAACTGGGACGAATGAACCCCTTCTCTAACTGCTCCTTGGTGAGTCTTCAACTCAATCAGCTCATCGGCAGGCATCTGTCTGGACGCTTAGAAATTGGAGAAGTGCCAGGTAAGAGATCGATGATGAACTCCAAATCACGATCGGTGGCAAACCTGGCAACTCATCGGGGAACACATCGGGTACTCACATAGCAGGTACTGTGGTCTCGGAGCAGAAGAAACCGAGTAAAGGCTGCTGCCTTCTTTGGAGCAGAAGAAAGGTAACAGCAATGCCATCGGGGTTGACTAATGAAATTGACCTCCTGGCACAATCAATTTGCCCTGATTCTTGGACAACCAATCCATACCCAAAATCACATCAAGACTGGCGTCTCAATGTTAATGAGATCACCCGAGAAATCTACCCCATTGATCACAATCCTAACCCCTGCACTCACAAGCTCGGCGGTCAAAAGCGGATCGAGGTGAGCGGATCAACAAGTACCTCTCGAGGCGAGCAGAATGAACCTCATGCAAAGCAACAAAGCGTGAAGAGATGAAAGAATGCGATGCTCGAGTCAAATAGAACCAAAGTGGGCACGGAATGAGCAGACAACGTACCCAACACAACATCTGGAGCTGCTCTTTGCCTCCTCTGCGGTGGCCACATTCGCGGCCACGGCCGGGAGGCTGCTTTCGGGAACAAGGCGACATTTGTCCACCCCACGTCCACAGGCCCGACCACTGGGGGCGGGCTGGTGTACCACTGGTCATCGGCTAACTGCTGCTGCTCGACGAGCAGCGAAAGTGGCCCCTCGGCTTGAGAGAAGCATGTGATATGGCTAAATGGGTTACAGGACCCCAAGCTGCACCGACGACTAGGTGGCTGCACCGAACTCTGGCGAGGCGAGGAGGCAAGCCACAGGACCTCTAAGCGGCGGCCCGAAGGCTGGAAGCTTGAGGCCCGAGTGAAGGTGCGAGTCTTGGAAGGTCCGCCACTGACTGGCCGCTGAGCTGCCCACTTGCGCTTGCGGCTCTCCATAAGCGCCTTGGCGCCATCCTCAATGCTGATGGCCTTGCTCACCAAGACCTGAAGGCTAGGGATATCATGGCCGGCAAGCTGAAACCGGATCTCCTCGGTGAGGTGCTCCTTGAACAATGTCACTCTCCTAGCCTCAGTGGTCACCTCATCAGCAACATAGCGTGACAAATGGTTGAAGCGGTGGAGGTAGTCCATCAACATCATAGATCCTGGCGAAGGTCGTAGAACTCCCGCTTCTTGATATCGATCAAGCCCATTTGGAACATGGAAGGAGCGAAAAGCGGGTCTTGAACTCTGCCCATGTGGTGACTGATCTGCGAGGCGAAACGGCCTTGAAGCTGCTCCACCACGAAGGCTTTGGTCCCTGGAGGTAGTAGGCGGTGTCTTGAACCTTCTCGCATCGGTGCAACCGACTAACTCCAACTTCCCCTCCATGTCGCTAAGCCAATCCTCTGCCTCCATCGGATCATGGGCGAAGAAAAGCTCGGCGGTCGAGTTATTTGGAACTCCGACAACCGAGGCTAGCTTCTTCTTCTGCTCTTTTCTTCTGCCCTGAACAGCTGGACCATCGGCTCCATGAGCTGAGTCTGCCCGCAACATGAGTGCAGCCATGTCGGGAGCGAGGAGGAGGTGGAGGAGCTCCTCGCTCTGGGCATGTAGGCGAGGCGAGCCCAGGTGACCCACAAGTAGGGACTGCGGCTGCTGGGCCCCCGCACTGCTTGCCTTTGCCACGCTCCCGGCATCATCAATTTCTTTGGAAGCGCCTGCAGCTGCTCTCCTCAGGGAGGCATCTGAAATGCTGCAGTTGAGTCAATTAAAGCTGCTTGTGAAAGCAGGTGCAAAATGTTTGACTCTTAAGGATACCTCCAAAAGCACAACATTCTACAAACACTCATTCAAAGAAGCATAAGAATCAAATCAAAAGTCAACCTAAGGAAGCGACAAATAATCCTAATTACAACCATAAACATCTAACCTTAACCCATTTTTAGCTAAACCCGTGTTCCTCCTAATTCTTTTGAACAAGATAGAAGAAGGAAACAAATTTTGAAATTTGGATTAAGATCAGATTCATTTTGAAGAGTAGATAAGTGAAAGGCTATAGAATGGACAAGAATAGCATTCTACACTTTCAAAATAGAGTTTTGTACTTCAAAATAAATTTTGAGAAGAAAAATCTGTTCCTAAGTCTAACGACCAGGCTAACTAAGTCTTCCTGCGAGTCAATGGCTGCGATACCAGCGGCTGTGAGAACCCCCTTCCTATACCGTACTATACGCCGTCTCTTGTGGGCGTATAGCACCGTATAACAACAGAAGCCTCGACAGAAAATCTGAATCTAAAAATTCGATCGACGGATCGAACCCTTAACCGGACCGGTGCTCAGACGCATCGATCTGGATCCCTGGATCGGTAGCCGATATCACGTACCCACAACAGTATCAATGCACGAAGAGATAAACTAAGGTAATTTACATAGCGGGTGTAAATCTTGAACAAGTGCATTACGAAACCAAAAGAAGTAAAGCGGCAAGGAAACAAAAGAAAGACAACCAGCGGTGGCTGACCACCCCACAGGCTCTTGGTGGAGGGAGGAACTCTGGCCGCAACACTCGCGAGGTGGGGCTCACCATCATCGAGGACATCATCAATACCTTCCTCACGAGGAAAAAGGGTTAGCGACAGCGGTGAGTACACGTATGTACTCGCAAGACTTTAGTGTATGCAAATATAATTAATATGCAGCCGATACGATTGAAATGGCTACTACACTAAGTCTATTGCAGCGAGGATTTGAAAGCGATTCATCGAAATGTAATACATAATTTGAAAGACTGACATTTTGAATAAAACATATTTACAATATATGTAACATTTGAGTCTCTCAAGCGCCACCATCCATGATCGCTGATTGAGATACGAATTGACATCCATATATTCATAAATCCTTCAAATACCATATTCACTCATTCATAAATCCATCAAGTACCATATCGATCCACATACTTTAGATAGACTCCAAAATAGATTTTCATTTTCAAAACCGAACCAAATTTCTATACTTGATATGATTAAAGAAGATTTGCTCATAGCAGTGAGCACGGCTAATCGATTAGAATTATTTGATACTCTGTAGAGTTTGCGCACTTTACCCAAACACAACTCGGACTTGCATCCTGTCATCCAGGGTACACGCGATACACGAGGTATCCGATATACAAGAATGATCTATTCTTTCCCATCGTTGAGGCTATAGCCACACCCCAAGACCGGCGACGATAAACCCACTACTATGGCGATAAGAGGCCAACCACCACTCGGCGGCCCACGGAATATCCATCGTGACGACGGCGAGTTTTTGCCGCGGCATTATCCCATAGCAAGGCGTACCGTTGTATCAATCAAACATGAACTGGAGCGATTCCCGCTGCATAAGTACAAGCGCACTCACGAAGGTGCATACGGCGGTCGTGAGGACACACACACCGCTCATTGCTCAACACGGAAAAGGTCCACACTTCGGCCTACCAACAGGCATGGCTATCCCCTCACACTTGGTACTAAAACAGGCTGCCCCATCCCAGGCATTGCGGTTGCACGGTGTTCATTCAAAACCGTCACAAGTTCGGTCCTTATATTTTTGCCTAGTGACTCAAGCGGGAACTCCACTTAACTCGCCAACCAATCGCCACCATGTTTAACTAGCACATATTATACCTCCCGCCAAGTCTAATTACCAACTAGACACTTTGCACATTTTTATCAAATTACCTTTACAAGTCACATTTCCAAAACATTTCCAAAACCGATTACAATTATCATAAGTTTTGAGCATTTGGTAAATAGTGACTTTGCTCATCTCTATTGCAGTGTCTAAGCATATGCATTTACTAAGTCGTTTATACCCAAGTGACATTTTATTAATTGTCCAACCCTACTAAGGCTATCAATGAACTCTGGGAATTTAATTGAGGAAAAACCACCAAATCAGGGTATATCTACCATTCCCACAAACTAGCACTTTACTGAATATAAACAATGCATATAGTTTGAGAAATCAAAGTAAACATCGTGAAATATAGGTTTCAAGATGGTCAAAGGAGGTGCTTGCCTTGTTGTTGCACTTCGGTGATGTCCGGGATGATGTTCGGGTCGTTCGAGGCGAAGCCCGACTTGCTAGCCTCTAATCGGTCAAAGCAACAAAAACGACAAAAAGAAATACAACTTAGCAAAAGCAAGATTTAAATGCACAAATGCCAACTAAACATCAAATAAGACCCACTTAAATATTTAAAGGAGAAAGAAATGAAGAAAACGAAGAAAATGTGAAACTATGACCTATTATATCCATTTCGGCCGAACAAGTGCCAAAATGGATTAAAACGTGCAAAATGAAGTAAAACCCAACTAAACTTAGTGAAATACCTAAAAATAGGTATAACATACCTAATGGGACTAATTGGAACTTGTTTGAAGTTGAAATGATAAACAGGGAGCTAAAACGACGAAAAAGGCGTATTCTTTACCTACGTGAATAAAAATACGTAAATTGAAGACAAATGCAATTAAATTTGCATGTGGAGCCTCAATATGGCCTCAGGTACATAACTAGGTGCTAAAACGCTCGAAAGATCGAAGAAAAACCTTTCGGCCCTAAAAGCGACAAATTTGCCGAAAGCGGTAAAACGATCGTTTTGTCGGAAATCCGTTAAGCGGCCAATTTTGCGGATTTTTGCGCAAAACAGGTTTCCGACAACGCAACAAGCTAAAGCAAGATATTTAGGACTTAGTTGGATCGGTTGCAAAGCAATTCCTAATGAAATTGACCAAAATTGAATCAAAATGAAAACCGCGGAGTAATTTCCGACAAAACCGTTTTGAGTCCGTATTGAGTCCAAACGCGATCGAATCCGCGTGTGGGTTCGATCACGGGTTCGAACACTCAACACCTAACTAAAGCGCTCAGTAGATTAGCAATTTGCATCGAATTCGCAAAAGCGGCCAAAAGCGATCAAAGCGACTGTTAACGACCAAAAGCGCATCAAACCGCCGTCAAAAGGTCGTTTTGATCAAGAATGTCGTGAAACCGTTCTGGACCCGCAGCTAGACACTTGGAGGTAATAATGACTTATCGGAGCCAATCACCGCCAAAATTGACTTAACCTACTCGGACTTTTGATCAAACGTCCGTAACTCGTATTTACCCGGCACGACAAAAGTCCTAAAAGGGCCAAAATGGGATCTAAAGCACACGTGAAGCATGCTTTCAACCTTAGGGACCTTAAACGAGGCGAATCAAGCGAAAAGCCAAGAACGGCTTTGGGCCCTCTAATTATTAAAATAAAATGCTGAAGTGCTAAAATGCAAATCTAGCATTTTTAGCCACTTTATTTTAGCCTCTAAGAAGACTAATGGTGAAGTCGATTCGTGCTCAGGAGCTCTAGGATTTTATTCAACCAATTGAGACCTAGAGCATCAAAGTATCTTGCAAAATGGTCAAAACTAAACTCAGTATTTTTTATCGGGTTTCTACTAGCTAGAAAGCTATAGGGGCTATCCATTTGGTCATCGGACCTCTAGGATTTTTCGCAAATAGAGTGACCTAGAGTGACAACTTTGTGTAGGATGCGACAAATTGAATTCGACTCTTCCGATCGCGACTACGGCTATCGAAGAGCTAATAGAATCGTCGATTCAAGCTACGGACTCCTAGTATTTTGTGAAAACACTTAACACCTAATTAAATAAAATAAAATCCGCCATCGAATTGAATTCGATTCTTCCGATAGCGGCTCTAGCTACGAAGTGCCCACAAAAATTACTATCCATGCTTTGCTCCACTAGAACTCCGACAAATCGAAAACCTAGCATTAGGTTGCTAGATTTCGAAGGTGGTCAAATGCTAGGTCGATAGTAGAGTTAAATGGACCTAACGATGACTGAGTCTTGTTTAAGCACAAGTGCCATGCAATGCTCAGAACACATGGCACTGGACATGACCTAAGCTAGGGTTTGAGGACATGACGAAATGCGGAGCTACAGAGGGGAAACTTCGTAGCTACGCGACGAGGATGTCCCGGAGCCGAGAAATCAACTCAAACTTCAAAAACACCACGGGTACTCCAAAATCCATCCATGAAATTCGATGAGAAACTCACCGAGAGGGTCTAGAAGATGGGGATCGCGATGGAGAGGTCGATTCCCGCCTAGATCAATTTCCACCGGTCGGATCGCCTCCAAATGGGTGGATTGGGTGAGCTAGGGTTTTGGGAGGCTTCTCCCATGCTTGGTCGTGAGAGGGAGAGGAGAGGGAGTGAGTTGGCTGTTGGGTTGGCTTTGGAGATGTTATAACACATGCAAAACACTATGCACTTACTCAAGGGCATTTTGGTCAAGTGTCAAGTTTTGAAGAATTAAACTTCCAAAACTGATTTTTATCGATTCTTATATATTCTGGAAGGTTCTTAGGTCGCTTTAACACTTATCCAAATAAATTTGCAATTATTTTTGAGCTAGGTTACTTAAGTTGAAGGGTTCTTTTTAATTCCCATTTAAGTACATATAGCTCAAAATGCAGAAATACACAAGAACAGTGTATTATTGAACAGTGTTTGAGTACAAATGTACAGTGACTCGAGTATAGAAATACTCGGGATATTACAAAAAATTTTGAATAGGATACGGAATGAATGAAATCCGTCCGTATCCACTCCGTTTGCACCCCTACGTGCGCTTGGAATAGCTAGAAATTTGCCTGACCCACCCAATTTGCACGGCCTTGCACACAGCCCGCCTGACCCACCCAAGCCCAAGCCGTATTGCATGCAATTGGGCTTTGCCGCTGCGCCTGCGCTGATGATAGTTGTCATGTTAGTCAGGTGAATGTCTCTAGTCACTTCAGGCTCTACCGCGTGTGGGTCCCATCATGTCAGTGATCCAAAGTCAGAGAAGGTGACTGCAGAGGATCTCAATACAGTTCCGTGTAGTGTGCAACTGTATTCAAAGGCAATTATGAAGATTTATATGTTTATGTTTTTTAAATAATATGTTATTTTGTCTATCCAATAAATATTATTTGTATTGATCAATATATATGTGATTTGTTCATGACACACTTTATTCATGTTTTGATGTTATTCTAAATTATTCTTGATCTTATATTATTATGGGGGACAACTATGATTTATATCTTAGCATATATATTGAGAGAATATGGTGTCCGGAACAACCACACCGGAGTGGGATTCAATTGAAGAAAAGTTCCTCTAATATGTTAAAGATTATTTGACATCTTCAACCGAGATCTTCTGCTGCGTCACTTAATTAGTAGAATTTTAAGTCGTTTCAAAAATATAAAAAAAAGATAGATATCAACGGAGAATGATGTGGTACGAAGAAGTTAAAAGAGACTTAAAAATGGTAATGTATTGACGTCGGATCTATGTACATAGAAGTTAGCCATTTATTACCAGAATCATGATCTAATATTTAAACATTTATAGATCTTTTAAGTTTGATTGGGTTTTATTTCTAACCTATCCAAATTTATTTGAGATAAAAGGTTTGATTATTGATGTTGTCGTTGTGACATTTCCGTGTTTCAAACGGCACCATGAGTCCATGACAGGATCGTTGATTATTAATCTCTTGATCGCATAACTAAAACGAAGACCGCTGCACTAATGGCCGAGATTCCAAATCCTAGTGCGTGTGCATCAATGGTTCGCTCTACCGTCGTTCTCCTCCCGTGCTGGGAATCCGGCCACTTCATGTCCGCGCTAGAAGCCGGCAAGCGGCTGCTCCGCAGCGGCGGGGGCGCCTTCTCACTGACCGTGCTCGTCATACACGCACCAACGGAAACGAAGGCATCGGAGGTCGAGGGCCACTTGCGCCGGGAGGTGGCTTCCGGCCTCCACATCCGCTTCCGCAAGCTCCCCGCGGTCGAGCACCCCACCGGCTGCGTGGACTTTGAGGATTTCACTTCCCAGTACGCCCAGCTCCAAGCGCCGCACGTCAAGGCGGCCATCGCCGGCTTGTCGTCCCCTGTGAGAGCGATCATCGTCGACCTCTTCTTCACGACCCTGCTCGACGTGGCCCGCGAGCTAGCCGTGCCGGCGTACGTGTACTTCTCCTCCACTGGCGCGTTCCTCGCGCTCATGCTGCGCCTGCCGGAGCTCCGCGAGGATCTGACCGTCGGGTTCGAGGAGATGGATGGCACGGTTGACGTGCCCGGGCTGCCGCCGGTGCCGCCGTCGTACATTCCGGCGTGCACTACTACAAAATCAGGCATCACAAACGGTCTATTAGAAACGGTTTGGTGCGAACCGGTTGTAATGCTCGCACCAGAAGCGGTTCGTGGTAACAGGCCGGAGGGGATCTCTAGAAGCGGTTCGTGGCACGAACCCCTTCTAAAGCCCCACCTTTAGAAGGGGTTCGTGACACGAACCCCTTCTAAAGGTCTTTACAAGCGGTTCGTGTCCCCAACCGCTTCTAAAGCTTTAGAAGGGGTTCGTGTCACGGACCGCTTCTAAAGCTGAGCTTTAGAAGCGGTTCGTGACACGAACCGCTTCTAAAGACCCCCTTCAGAAGGGGTTCGTGTCACGAACCGCTTGTAGAAGCCTAGTTTTAGAAATAATAAAAGGAATGCGTGCCCTACTCTATCAGAGAGCACGCGTGGGTGGGTTGGCTAGATGGATGAGGCGAGTCACGAGGATGGAGTGCTGGTCGTGGGTTCGAATCCCGTTCCCACGATATTATTACTGTCTTTTACTGCTTGGTGTGGCACCAACACAAGCGGTTCCTAGAACCGCTTGTGATCTGCTTCAGTATCACAACCGGGGTTCTTTAGAAGCGGTTGTAAAACCGCTTCTAGAAGTGGTTCCAAACCGCTTGTAGAAGCTTGTTCTGTAGTAGTGGTGTCTGGTGAGGAACATCAAGAGCTACGACTGGTTCGAGTACCACGGGCGCCGCTTCATGGAAGCAAAGGGCATCATCGTGAACTCCTCGGTCGAGCTGGAGGGGCCGGTTCTCGCCGCGATAACGGACGGCTGCTGCGTGCCTGGGCGCCTTGTTCCGGCGATCCACACGATCGGCCCGGTGATCTGGTTCAGCCCGCCTGATGAACAGCCGCACGAGTGCGTGCAGTGGCTCGACACGCAGCCGCAGGCGTCGGTGGTGTTCCTCTGCTTCGGGAGCGGCGGCTTCCTCGACGCGGTACAGGTGAGGGAGGTAGCCGCCGGCCTCGAGCGCAGCGGCCATCGCTTCCTGTGGGTCCTGAGGGGCCAACCGGCCGCCGGCGTGCTGTACCCGACGGACGCGAACCTGGGCGAGCTGCTCCCGGAGGGGTTCTTGGAGGCGACCACGGGGAGGGGGCTCGTGTGGCCGAGGTGGGCGCCGCAGAAGGAGATCCTGGCCCACGGCGCCGTGGGCGGCTTCGTGACGCACTGCGGTTGGAACTCGATCCTGGAGAGCGTGTGGTTCGGTGTGCCCATGGTGCCGTGGCCGCTGAACGGCGAGCAGCACCTGAACGCGTTCGAGCTCGTGGCCAGCATGGGCGTGGCGGTCGAGCTGGAGATAGACCGGAAGACGGGCTTCTTCGTGGAGGCGGCGGAGCTGGAGCGTGCGGTGCGGAGCCTGATGAGCGGGTCGGTGGAGTGGAGGAAGGCAAGGCAGAAGACCGCGCAGGTGAGCGCCGCATGCAGGAAGGCCGTGGGGAAGGGCGGCTCGTCGGACGCCGCGCTGCAGAGACTCGTGCGTGAGATTTTGGTTCTACCCGATCGATGGAGGGAGCTAGCTGATTAATCTCATTCTAAAAAAGTGGAAATTCGCAGTACCTCGTTTCATTGCGTACGTACGTTCATGTTTGTGTATAAAGGGAGATAAGGTGTTCGCGGGCATCATGGTAGGCGCTGTGACTCAAACCGACCGCTAGCTTGAGGACGGTTTGCTTAGTTTTTGGTTGGCAATGGCGTGCATGCATGATTCACCTCGGTCGATTTGCCTGGTGTAATCTCATCCTAAATAATTGGAAATTCGCAGAGCTAGCTTTGTCTTGGATTGCTCCAGTCCAGTCCGTAAAATTATATTTGCTTTGTGATTGATATGTTGATATCGGATGATTGTTTATATCATTTTGTATGTTAGGACTTAGTTCGCTACTGTATTTCCTTCCTTATTTTTAGGGAAAATAAGACAGAAATTCAATCCTGTCATTTATGTGTCTCTGTTTCATCTTTTGTTTTTAGTGGAAATTGCTAAAGAACCATGCATGTATTTCCTTACTTCATGTCAAGAAATGGAACATAAGATGTCATTGCTGAGTGCTAATGTTATAACTTTAACTGCAGAAAATTTCACATGAAGATAGTATGCACTTCAAAACGAGAGGGAGTATGCAAGGTTCTCTGTTAACTGCAGAAAATTTCCATGAAGATAGTATGCACTTAAAAACGAGAGGGAGTATGCAAGGTTGTCTGCATTCACAAGTGCGAGCTCAGCATTATGAACATGATATCTTACCAAGTTCTCTCTTTGGCATCTTTTGTTTTATTTTCTTGCCAAAACTTGGCCAGTTTGTGTGCAACCAATTTAGCGACCAAAGTTTGGCACACATTGTCAGGCCAATTTTGAGCCCAACCAAACGAACCCTTGGTTACTACAGATTTGGAAAGAAAATGAACTAAAATGCCGTTTTGAATTGAATTTTGCCAAAAAAATTCTGCAAACCAAATATCTGCCCAATCTGGTGAACACGACCAAATTTTGGCTACTATAATTTGGTGAAGTGCACCTGGGGTCATTTAGCAATGCCATGGTTGGTAGTTATGTCTTTGTCTTCATGTCTTCTGATACATTGCGCATTTCAAAGCTTGATTGGCCTAAAATCAATAATATGCTAATTACCCATGTCATCAGCATTTGGTTGTATGGTAGCATCTCCAAATTACCTTCACTGCTTGACTCCACATATGGTCCTCTTCCACATATTATTGGTTCTGAAGAGTATAACCATGACAATAGTTGTGGCTTGGCAGGTAATACTGGTTCGTTCAATTGTTTTTCTTCAGATTATTCTTTGCTTAAAAATATTCATGTGAGCTTTCTATTTTTTTTTTCCAAATAGATGATGTGCAACCTTTGGCTGATGACTTCAGCTGATTGCGGGAGTTTCAAGGGGAGTCTTCTGATTCGGGAGCTGCTGATTTATTTGAATACCAAACTAGTTACATGCCCGTGCATTGCTACGAAAAACAAAATTGATAACGAAAAATAAAGATTTAAAAATAAAAAAATTATTTCACAAGATCAAACATCTATCTTTAACGCTTCGTTTCTTGCGAAAGCTGGCTAATTAAAGCAATGCTTCGTTTTTTGCGTAGGGCAATTAAGCAGGGCAATTAATGACGTAGGTAGAACTCACCACTGCCACCAACTGTTGCTTTATAATAGTAGAGATCAGTGGCGGACCCAGAAAGAAATTATAGGTGGGGCAAGTTTAAAGTAGTATTAAAACGTTAAAAAGAATGCAATGTACCGTAACAACAATAGTATTATTAAAGAAGCATAAATATAACGTTCAACTAATACGGTCAAAGAAGAATTAGCAAATAGGCAACATACCACTCAGTTAATAATTGGTGAGGGACGAGGCAATTGTATTCTCCTAGTTTTGAGGCGCTGAAATCGTCGGATGATGGCTTCATCATTAAGTGATTTGAAAATCTCTCTCTCCGTATAGCAAACCATTAAGTCATTCATCCAATTGTTGGCAATTTTATTGTGTTTCTTGCTTGGTGCAACGTTCCAGCTTTCAAATTTGTTGGGCTTATACATATGCGGTATATACAAAATACCTGGACCTAATAAATTGTAGGTGGGGCAGCAGCCCAAGCTGCCCCACTGGTGGGTCCGCCCCTGGTAGAGATTCTTGGGGTGCAGCGAGGTTCTGGGAAGGTGCTTGGTTTTATTTGTGCTTCATCGGAAGCAGTAGTGCAACATGCGACTGAAGCGTTCACTATGCCGTTTTGGCAATCCTGGGGGAAACAGACTCTCTGGTATCTGCTACACGAGAATTTAAAGCAATGTTGGAAGCTGCACTTGTTAATCCCTACAAGACTACAAGTTTTGTCTGTAACTCCTCTTTCTCTACTTCCCTCCTAACATTTTCAAACATGCCAATTATTCCATATACCTGTCTTGTTTTTTAGATAATACTTGTTTGCCCTAAAAACTTGAGGTATGGTTCTTAACCTCAAATACACAAGATAAACACAGGGTTTGAGCGTGCCAGTAAATTTGACCTGAAATTGACAAGGTAAAAAGTCGTAAAATTAATCGAAGCCGATAAAGAATAATTATCGGCGTAACTCTAGTCGGCTAAAAGCTGATTAGGGGATAATTAGATTAACCGATTAAGGCTAATCCAAGGGTAAAAGTAGATTGGCTTTGAGAGGCGATGCGCAACAAAACAAAGCAAATCAAACCTAAGGTGAAATCGGTAAAATCAACAAATTGACGATACGCAACTCTTTATTGATCTCGTCGACTTATAGGAAAGCTTACAAAACTAGAAAAACAACGAAAAAACTGTAAAAATATGTTTGCGATTGTGTTGGGTTGGTTTTTTCCGCTCCTCCTGGTTTGAACCCTCTTTTATATGCCTCGACCGATCCGAGTCCTCCGTGGATACGGCAAAACCATCCGTATCGGCCATGGCGGCCATGGCTCTGGTTTCCAAATCTTATGGATACGGCAACACAATCCGTATCGGCCACAGTTTTGGTTTCCAAATTTCGCATGTCTTACGTGCATCCGACTCTTTACCCTTTGTTTGACCGACACATTCCATGCATGCCAAATCCTGGTGCAAACATATGCCCCTTTTTGAAAGATAACATGTTATCTTTCAAAAATTGGCTTATATCATCGGCTTCCCATATAACCGGCTTTTGAGAACAAAACTCCTTGGTAACTACTCCATTAATAGCGTCGTAAAAATCTCGGTGCGCTTTTAATGCACCCGTCATGTCAAAAATGTTCCCGCCTTTTCACCTTTTTCATCGCAGTATAAATATGCGGGTCCCTCCACGGTCATTTCCATGCCTTCAAGCTCTGCACATTCAGTGATCGGCTTTTTACTTTTTCAACGCATCTCATCTTTCACGAATCGGCTGAATGGATCCATCCCAGGTATTTATTCCGATCTCTCAAAGCACTGATCATTTTTCTTAGGACCTGTAGGAACCCTAGAAGCCGATACGGTAATCAACCAGGAAATTCTAGACTCCCCCTATCGGCCGCTGGATATAATATAAAAGAGTGGGGCAAAAGCTTTAGAGCTTGGCCGATGGCCCTTAAGGGATGGAGATCTTGGTATATTAGGGTATCGGCTCAAAAGAGGGTAGAGTGGGAACGGATGGGGATAGCCGAATGCCTTCCTTTAAGTTTAGCCGATCCAAAAGTCAATGAGCCCTTGGTGGCCACGGCCTATTATTTTTGGTCTGACTCCTTCAACGCCTTCCTTTTTCCAACTGGTCCAATTGGCCCCACTCTTCTTGATGTAGCTCAATTATGTTGCCTCAGACCGAACGGTGATCAAATATTGGCTTTTAGTGGAAAGCCGAGATACAAGTTGATCCAATCCAAAGGGGAGGGCTGTCGCAAATATATCCAACATAACAATAAGGTGAATGGGCTAGTGTCGGTTGAAGAGCATGTTGCTTTTCTTAACCTGTGGTTAGACCGATACTTGTTCTGCGGATCTTCTCTTGGCCCCACCCAAACCTACCAGTTGATAGCGGAACAACTAGTGGAAGACCGTCGTCTTGCGCTAGGGAAAACGCTTTTGGGGGCCATATATCAAATGATGCACGTCATACGGAGTCGTCTTTTCTCCAGCTTCGCCCAATTCGTAGTTGGTAACATAGGGGGGCCTTTATGGTTCATTCAGATCTGGCTGTATTGCGTATTTAGCCGATCTATTCTGTTTGAGCCCTTGGGAGTTTCAGCTTTTCCCTGAGAGGACTATCCTGAAACTACAAACCCCCAATATAGGCTAGCTGATCCCACGGGGAAAAATTTATCATGTGCTCCGCTGGCAAGCTGAAAATAACCCCGACCGGACTAAACAAGTATCTTAACTTCTTTTTGAACCTAGACCGAACCACCTTTGGCCAATAGGATTTCTTCAGCTATATTGATGCAGCCGATCACCCGTGGCCCTCCTTCCTACACTTAGATGCCGATAGTTCTCTTATGCCCCAATCGACTTTAGACATCTACAAGCTCTTCATTTCTCCACACATCCTTCACGTCGGCTTAAATACTAGGAATCAGACTTTTCAGCCGTCATATGAATTCTACCATCCGTCAATCTACGCCCGTCAGTTGGCCTTCGGACAAGCTATCCCTTGCCTTCCTTTGCTCGATCGTCTTCAACCTCGATCCTAGGTAACTAATCAGACTGCCGCAGAAATTGTGCTCAAAATAGCCGACGACCTCCAGATAGTGGGATTACCCCACTTTTTCCTCAATTCCCGTCGGTTGAGCCAATTTACGACGTGGTGGTCTTCTGTGGCGGAAGCTCTTGGTGGACAAAACTACGTCGGCTATCATTTCCTTATTCTTGCCTGATTTCCATGAGTCGACGCTAGCCTCTGCTAGCAGTTCTAGTTAGGAGAGTTCGGGTTATACCAATTCATCAGTAGCCGTAGAGGTACTGTCGTTTTAAGTTTAAATTCTATTTAAGTATTTTCCTTGCATCGGCTTGACTGAGTTTTTCTTGCTCTTGCAGGACAAGACTGCACAGGACACCTGCAGGCAGGCAGCCAACCCCATAATCCTTTCTGCTCCAACTGGCAGTGGTCGCCAAAAGAGGGCAAGTTAAGCGATGGGTCTGACAGGTTACTCATCGGGTAACTTAGGCGTCCAGAGCCCATCCCTGTCGGACCTCGCTCAAAAGAAGTGCCCCACAAGTAAGCCTTACCTCGCATAAGTTTTAATTATCTTTCTTTAGCCGATACTTATTCTAGCCGATCTTGATTTCTAAAAAAAGCAAAAACAAAGTCTGTAGCGAAGAGGTCTCCTAAGCACTTCAAGCACAGTGCCGAACACTCCACGAGTCGGTCGACTACTGGGGTAAGTTTCTTGTATTTTGGCTCACATTTGCCTTTAAACCAGATTTGTACTAAGTGCATATTTTGAATCAGCCATCACCGTCGGTGCAGGTGGTTGGAATCTTAGCCGACATTCAGGGTACCTTGGCTATTCTGCCATCCCTTTCTCTGATGCTCCTTGTTGTGCTGCCGCTAGTGACCACTGCGCCTACCTCTCCAGGGCCATCAGCGGACCCGGCCGATCTTCTGGGCTTCACTCTGGACGAGCTGGATGATCCTGAGCTGATGGCCACGGATGATTATCCGGCCGATATCCGCAAGATCATCGACACCTCTGCTGTGGCATCGGCTGCCGTGACCTCCACGCCAGGCATGGAAGACCGACTTGATCGTCTCTTCCATGAGGTCATGCAGCCTGAAGCCAAGCTCCTAGCCGACACGCAACCCCTAGGACCGCTATGACCGCAGTTCAAGCCGGTCTACCTCTTGAGGCTATGAAGGCCCTGTTGGATGTCTGCCATCTGGATAGCCAAAGGGAGGCGGTGGAAGCCGCAAGGTCCAGGATCACCCAGAGAAAAGCGCAGCAAGCCGATCAAAAGCTTCTGGACAAACTAGTGGCTGATGCTAAATTGAAGAAAAAAGAGTTCGATCTAGGCGCCGCCGCCCTTAAGCTGGTGAAAAAAAAAATCAAAGAACTAGAAACGGCCAAGAAGTCGCTTGAGGAACAGCTGGCCATAATTATCAAACGGCTCGCCGAGTGCCAAGTACGCGCAACTGAGTCAACTTCCTTATTGGCGGGTCAAAACGGCAAATCGACGAGGTGTTTGCGAAGGTCAAGTAGCAATCGGCCAAGATGGTCACTGTTCCTGGCAATGCCAAAGATACCAGCAAATCATAGACAACGTCCAGGAGACCATCGGAAAAGCGGCGGCGGCACTGTCAGGTCTTGGAGCCAACCTGCTCGGGTCTGGACTGTAGCTACTTTCGAATGATGCTAGTTTGTAAACAATGCCTGGGTACTTGGATGTTTTTGCACTTATGTTGGCTGTAAAACTCTGCTATAATCGGCTATGTAGCCGATTCATGTGATGCATATACCTGTGTTAGTGTTTTAATCGGCTTTCTAAATCGAGCACATTTATTTTCAATGACTTGACGTGATCATGCTCCGACCCATACGCTAGGGTAGTACATTTTTAGGTATTTTCCATTGATTGCCTTTGGTAGCACTGATCCCTCAAGTGTTTCAAGTATATACGAATTTCCGTCAACAAGCTGATTTATCTTATATGGTCCTTCCCACATCGGTGACCATTTACTGAATCGTGCGGTTTTCCTTGGATCCGATCGGCAATATGGTTTTCCATACTAGATCGGCTTCATTGAATGATTTCGGCACAACCTTCTTATTATACGTCCCAGCAAACCTCTCTTTGTTCTTTTTAATTTGGTCCAATGCAACCAGTCTGGTTTCTGCCAGATCGTCCAAACCGTCGATCATTAGTTCTTTATACTCGTTAGCCGACAAATTATTTTGTCTGACAATCCTTTGGGAATCGATATTTATTTCTGCGGGCAGGACGGCTTCTTGCCCATATACCAATTGGAATGGGGAAAATTTGGTCGATTCATGGTATGCTAGCCGATATGCCCACAATGCCATTGATAACGTTGAGTGCCAATTCCTTGGTTTTTCATCAGTCTTTCTTTTTATCAGCTTTATTAGGGTTTTGTTGGACGATTTGGCCTGTCCGTTAGCCTGAGCGTAGTATGGTGATGAATTGAGCAGCTTAATGCCTAGGCTTTTTGTGAAGGTCTGGAATTCGTCAGACATGAACACGATCCCTTGATCGGTTGTGATGGTTTGTGGAATACCAAACCGATGTATGATGTGTTCATTGACAAAGTTGATTACCTCGGTACTGGCAACCTTCTTGAGGGGTATGGCCTCCACCCATTTTGAAAAATAGTCCGTTGCCATGAGGATAAATTTGTGGCCTTTGCTTGACACTAGGAATATCTGGCCGATTATGTCCATCCCCTATCCGCGGAACGGCCAAGGTTTGATAATCGGATGTAAAGCTGATGCTGGCGCGAGTTGCACATTTCCAAATTTCTGACAAGTTTGACACCCTTTGTAATATCTAAAACAATCTTCTAGCATCATCGGCCAATAATACCATGTTCGTCTCAACATCCATTTCATCTTATGAGCCGATTGGTGAGATCCACAAATCCCTTCGTGAACTTCACCCATTGCCACATTTGCCTCATCGGCTCCCAGGCATCTTAGAAGCAATCCCTCCATTGTCCGGAAAAATAGCACCTCTTCCAACAAGACGTATTTCAGAGCCTGTTGTCTGACTTTTCATGCGGTCGGCTTGGATGGGTCTGCCAAGTAATTCATAATCTCTGTTCTCCAGTCGACGGGGTCAACGCACATTACTGCCTTATCAACCGACTCGATCATATCATGTCGGCTATAAATTTTATATCCTAATGCCTGCTGTGCCAACAAGTTTGCTCTATCATTTAATTCCCTAGGGATGTGCTCGATAGAGAACATCGTGAATGTCCTGATAGCCTGAAGACACTGTTCTAGGTATCGTGCTAATGTTTCATCGTTACATCGGAATTCCCCTTTGACTTGCTGTACGATCAACAATGAATCCCCGAATACCTCAACATGGCTTACTCCGATGCTTTCCTGCAGTGTAGACCTTTGAGCAAAGCCTCGTATTCGGCTTGATTGTTCGAGCATCGGCTATTGAGCCGATATGCAAAGTCGAAGTTGTACCCTTTTGGTGAAATTAGTACTATGCTGATATCATCGCCTTCTTGGCATACTGACCCATCAAAATACAACTGCCAGGGGGCACAATCGACTAGTCCAGCCGTTGTTTTGCCGCCTGTGATAAAATCGGCTATGACTTGTCCTTTGACAGCTTTAGCTGATTCGTAAGTTAAGTCGAACTCAGCTAAGGCGTACGCCCATTTACCAAGTCGTCCTCGTAAAATTGGTGTAGACAAAATATATTTGACAACATCGGTTCTACACACTATCACGCATGTTGATGCCAAGATATAATGTCTTAGCTTTGTACAAGCGAAATAGAGGGAGACATAACTTTTCTACGAAAGGGTACCTCCTCTCGGTGTCCAGAAGCCATCGGCTTAGATAGAATATCACTCTTTCTTTAACATCAACTTCTTGTGCCAATACAGCTCTGATTGTCTCTTCTTCGGCTGATATGTACAACCTAAATGGTATCCCTTTCCTTGGTGCGGTCAAAATCGGAGGTTTCGTCAAATATTCTTTAATGTCATCAAAGGCTTTCTGCTGCTCTTCTCCCCATGCGAAATTTTGATTATCTTTTAGTTTCAGTAACAGGGTGAAGGCTTTAATCTGCTCGGACAAGTTCGAAATAAAGCGTCGTAGATAATTGATCTTGCCAATCAATTTCTGCAGCTCATTTTTGCTTTTCGGCGGTTTAGTATCGGCTATGGCTTTGACCCTTTGCTGGTTGACTTCATTTCCTCTTTCGTGCATCATGAACCCGAGAAATTGTCCAGTCGATACTCCAAACGCACACTTGAGGGGGTTCATTTTTAGCCCATAGGCCTTTGTATTTTGAAAAACCTTTTCTAAATCGGTTAAATGTTGCCATCGTCATTTGACTTTACGACGACATCATCGATGTAGATTTCAACAATGTGGCCGATTAGCTCGTGGAAGATTAGGTTCATGGCGCGTTGGCATGTGGCACCAGCATTTTTCAAACCGAACATCATGACCGTCCACTCGTACAACCCCAGGGCTCTAGGACACCTAAAAGCCGTTTTGGACACGTCGGCTTCTGCCATGAATATTTGGTTATATCCGGCATTCCCATCAAGGAAACTAATGATTTTATTGCCCGATGCAGCGTCGATGAGCATATCGACTATTGGCATCAGGTATTCATCTTTTGGCGTCGCTTTGTTTAGATCTCTAAAGTCCACGCACACCCTTATAAGTTTGCCATTTTTCTTTACCACAGGAACGATGTTCGAAACTCACTCAGCGTATCGGCAAGGCCTGATAAACTTGGCTTCTAATAATTGTTCTATTTCTTCCTTGATGGCATTATACAGGGTTGAATTAAAGCGTCAGGGAAACTACTTAAATGGCCAATACCCCGGCTTTATAGGCAGCCAATGTTCAACTAGCTGTCGGCTCAGATCAGGCATCTCGTAATATTCCCAAGCAAAGCAATCTCTATAATTTTTTAGTATTTCAACCAACTTGGCTCTATAATCTGCGCTTAATTTTGCGCTTATAAAAGTTGATCTTTTCCTATCGCCTTCCCCTATGTCTACTTCTTCAAGCAAATCGGCTGAAGTAAAACCTTGTTCCAATCTTTCTTCTTGAAAATCTTCAATGGCTTCTCCGTAGTCCATTGTTTGTCGTAGCTTTGAAGTTGGTCTTGAATGGCATCTTTTATTCCCGATTCCATCTCCTTAGCACTTCGTTTGCTCGATCAACTGTACCTGGCCCGACATTGATCGACATTAGACCTGACTTCCCGACGCAAATGAAATTGCCGTCATCCAAAACTTTGCCGGATATACATTCAGCTTCTTGGTGCAGCCAATTCGTGTCGATACTGGCCAATGCTATGTGAGTCGATGTATCGGCTGGTATCACTTCGACCTCATCTCCATTCCATTGCACTAAAAGTTGATGCATTGTTGATGGAATGCAACAGTTGGCATGGATCCAATCACGCCCCAGGAGTACACTGCAATTTCCCTTGGCCTCAATCACAAAAAATGTGGTCGGCAAAGTTTTACTGCCAATCGTCAGCTCTGTGACCATTACTCCTTTTGCTTCAGTGGGATCGCCCGTAAAGTCATTCAACACCATGTTCGTTTTAATCAAATCTTCATCGACTTTGCCTAATTTTTTGAAGGTGCTTAATGGCATCAAGTTCATCGTGGCTCCACCGTCAACCAACATTCTTGATATTGGACAACAGTTGATATGTCCTTTTAGGTACAACGACTTTAGATGCTGATGCATGTCTTGGGGTTTTTCAAACACGGCGTCCTGTGTTCCAAGACACAACTAGTCCAATGCCTCTTCAGCCGATTTAGTCTTAGTTCTAAATTCCGCCGGCAGAGTAAAGACCATATTGATGTCCATTGGGGAAGTATCGTCCCGAATCATCGGTGAACCGGAATCGACCGACTAATCTGAATCCTCTTCGATCGGGGTTTTCTTCCTCCATTCTTTCTTCACGACTTGTACCAGTTGCAATTCGTTGAATATCTGGTCTCGTTCTTCTTCATGTTTAGCTTCCCTCATTTCCTGTGTTCTCAAGTGTTGCAATCGTCTACACTGAGATTGACAAAGTCCAGAGGGGCACCACCTCGGCTTTGGTTCAATCGGCTTACGAATTTTTTCGGCCAGATTGTTGATTTCATTATCAGATCTAGCCGACTCGGCCTTTCCTTCTGAGGATTCACTTTGATCTGTCGTAGGAAATTTTTCTTGAACTGGTCTTTCAGCCCGTGGTCCGAGCTGGTTACGGACTGGCCTAACCAGTCTCTCTCTGATCGGATGCCGTGGGCGATCCTGAGGGAGGTGTCCCATCGGACATGTCTGCACCGATGGTAGTGGCATTTTTCGCTCCCAGCAAAACTTCCAGAAGGGACACCGTCAGTGGGCTCTTTCTTCATCGTTTGCCCAGTACATGTTATCGAGCCGATGGGTATGTTGTTCATGTCGATGGCTGGTCTTCTAGTATTTCTCTAGGAGTTGAGAGAATGTTGGCTTGGACTTGGTAACCCTTCGTTTTGGTGGGGTTCTTTCGGCTTTGTACCATTGTCCGAGCCGTGGTTCACCCTTTAACTTTAAGGTCCGCGAGTTCCTGCTGTCTCAATCGGCTTCTATTTGCAATGAGCCGATTGTTATTTCAACATTTCACCACCACCGGAGCTTGTCTGGACATCAACTCGTTGGATCGGCTCGTCACCTATGTCCATCAGCTCTTTTTCTTTCCGTGAGCACTAGACCATGTTGATGGGAAAAGGATTTACGTCCACTTGCATGGTCGGCTCCTCAGCAAACTTTAGTCGTCCGTCCTCGATGGCCGACTGTATCTGTTGACGAAAGATATTGCAATCGTTAGTGTTATGTGAAAAAGAGTGGTGCCACTTACAATATCTTTGTTTTTTTATTTCATTGGCAGAAGGGATAACATGTCCTTCTGGTAATCTTATTAATTTTTCCTGCGGCAATAGATCAAATATCCGATCGCATTTGGACACGTCGAAGGCGTATTTGACTTTTGACTTATTTTTTGTCGGCTTAAGCCACGAGCAAATAAGTAATTTTTTACTACCCTTTGCCCACATGGCTATGTTTATATCGGCTTCATCGTCGTTAGAGGTCTTGCTAGAGCTGCAATCGACCATATTTACCCTGGCCTTCTCATTTCCGTTTGCTTTAAATCTATCTTTAAACCCTTTACTATCAGAATATCGGCTTTCTTGTGCCGATACACGGTGAAGAAGATGGCCTAAATCGGAGAATTCTTGCACCGCAAATTTCTCCCTAAGTGGGGGAATCAAGCCTTGGAACGCCAAATCGGCTAATTGATTGTCTGGTAACGTAACACTAGAGCACCGATTTCGTACGTCCCTAAATCTCCGGATGTAATCTGACACTGGTTCGCCGAATTTCTATCGGACTGAAGTAAGATCAGAAATTCTGAGTTTAGGACTACCAGCAAAGAAGTATTCGTGGAATCGGCTTTCCAAATCGTTCCAAAAGTGAACCGAATTTGGCGAAATCAAGGATTCTGTAATTGTGGGGGTAGGCTATCCGATCTATGTAATCCGGATACGATTTTTTATAACCGATAGTCTTACCCTTTGGCTGTAGGCCGAATTGCTCCGTTAGCACGGCAGAGATTTGATCGGCCCAATTAACACCACCAGCCAACATTGTGATGGGATTCTGCTAATTAGGGTAACTGGCATCCTGCCCCCCGAGTGCTAGCTCGGGCCGTTGGTTAAGCCGAGCCGACGGTGGGTTAATGTTTTGCCAATTATGTAAATTGGCATTCTGCCCCCCCTCCAGTGCAAACTTGGGTTGTCGACCAGGCCGAACAGGCTGCTGTTGAGGTGAGCGATCATACTCATCGGACAGAGGGACAAAAGGTTCTCCATAAGTGAATACTTTATGTGGGATCGGATTCCTTGATAGGATCGATCCTTGGGATTGGGGATTCTGATCCGACCCAATCGGTCGAGGGGCCGATTGTCCAAAAGTGTTTGCTAGAGTCACGTTTGCCGTGGCACACAACTTTGCGGCATCGGTGTACGTGTGGTAGTGGGTGATCCCGCCTGCACGGGTACTTGGTGCCAACACGGTGGGCTGAGTCGGCATTAGTGAAGGGATTGGAGCCGACCCCTTTACGGTGCTGGTGTCCTGTAGCACCGAGTATACGGGATACGTTGGGAGCGGCTGTAATGGGTCGAGCAAATCACCAGTTGAAGCCAGTTCCTGAGCAATCGTCTTAACGCTATTCTCAATCATCGGCTTTAAAGTTGTAACCAGAGCCGATGATTGGTTGATTAACGAGTGGTGCACAAATTGCTCGATCATAACAGACAATTCGGCTTGAGCCGGTACGTATCGGCTTACCGGATTTGATGGAGGTGCCATCATCGCCGATGGGGTTGAGCGTTGGGAGTGCATCATCTGCGTGACCCCCCGTCGAGTTTTTTGATGGCAACCCAACATTGTCTCTTCCAGGGCAGCCTTCCGATCTTCAATCTCCTTGCATTGCTCTTGGGTCAAATCGTCCAGCGTCGGGACAATGATGGCTTCGGTGTTGACGTCGGCTGGAGGGATATGCTTTCCTGTGGCCATCCTTTCTGATTGGATCCCACTGGGCGTGTCAAAATATGTTCGCGCTAAAAACTTGAGGTAGGGTTCTTAGCCTCAAACACACAAGACAAACGCCAGGTTTGAGCATGCTGGTCAATTTGACTTGGAATTGACAAGGTAAAAAGTCGTAAAATTAATCGAAGCCGACAACGAATAATTATCGGCGTAACTCTAGTCGGCTAAAAGCCGATTAGGGGATAACTAGATTAACCGATTAAGGCTAATCCAAGGGTAATGGTAGATTGGCTTTGAGAGGCGATGCGCAACAAAACAAAGCAAATCAAACCTGAGGCGAAATCGGCAAAATCAACAAATTGGCGATGCACAACTCTTTATTGATCTCGTCGACTTACAGAATAAAGCTTACAAAACTAGAAAAACAACAAAAAAACTGTAAAAATATGTTTGCGATTGTATTGGGTTGGTTTTTTCCGCTCCTCCTGGTTCGAACCCTCTTTTATATGCCTCGACCGATCTGAGTCCTCCATAGATACATCAAAACCATCTGTATCGGCCACGGCTCTGGTTTCCAAATCTTATGGATACGGCAACACAATCCGTATCGGCCATGGTTTTGGTTTCCAAATTTCGCCTGTCTTATGTGCATCCAACTCTTTACCATTTGTTTGACCGACACATTCCATGCATGCCAAATCCTGGTGCAAACAATACTCCATATACCTGTCTTATGTATCAACTATCATCTTCTTTACTTGTTCTGTCATACCCTCTATTTTCGGCAAATCCTCTTTCTTCTTCCAGTTTAGACATAGTTTTGCATTTCATTGTTTCTGTTTGATAATGCTGTGCAGTTAAATTACGATTTTCCTTTTTATTTATTCTGTCATATTTCATTCTTTGCAGATGATGATGCTAGTATTATGGCACAAGACGCTTCTGTCGAGAATACAAGCACAAGTGAATTACATCATAACAAGGTTAATGCTCTGTTTATTCCCTCTTTGCTGTACAGTGTAGTTTTGACTTCTTCATCTTCAACTGATAGTCCTTTATGCGGCTGCAAAGAAAATTTTGATAATGAAATCTCAAAGCAACCGCCTGAAGTAGCACAATTGTGTCTTCACTGATTGACATGGAGATATTTACTGGTTCTTTCCTCTCTTAGAGCATTGTTTATCATTGTTTTTATTCAAAAATTTGAGTTTAAAATAGTAGTAGCTCCCCATTCCACTTTTGTTATCTGTTCTGTGTCATTTCCTCCATGATGGCTATGGCTTGGCAGAATCTGGAATCCTACCCCCAAATATCGGACAAAACCTGCCTATATTAATTCTTCACTCTTTTAAATTTCCTTTTATCTGCATGGTTTCATATGAAGCTCATTGTGCTGCTAATTTCAATAAATGAAACTATTCCAAATGAGGAGGGAAATTTGACTGAGCCGTCAAGCAATCGTGAGGAAGATGAACATAAAGATGCTGTTTCTGGATCATCCTAGCAATGCTGATATTGGTCAATTCTGTTCCGAGTGTTTCTTTTTTTCTTTCTGGAGGTCATAATCTATAAATAGGAGATGGTGAAGCAAGTGAAAAGACGTTCTTCTCGGCAGTGAGAAGATGGCGAAGCAAGTGAGAAGAAGTTCTTCTCGGTTCAGTATCTAGTGTCCAAATCAGAAGTACACATTTTTGTGTAGGAAATTGATGTACTCTGATCACTAGATACAGTTGGGCATATCAAAAGAACACATTGAATAGTACGGTGTGTAATTATCCATCATAACGAATTTATTTGCTTCCTGAGCACTGCTCATCCATATACATAATTGCAATGCATTGTTTTAGGGCAGAGTCACTGTTTAATACATGCAGTGACTAACACATGAGAGCACGGAACAACCAACACAGCGGCGTGGGATCCAATTGAAGAACCTTCAGAGTCACTTGGTGCGATTGGTACAAGGGCTCACGGTGGATGAGATGGTTTCATCTATCTATTTTTTATTTGTCTTATTGTTTGCTTGGATGGATAGGTGGATAAGGTTATTCAACTCTCATTCTATCCACCATCCAATTTTCATCTCATTAACTAAATTTGAATTCTCACCCCATCCATCATCCAACTCTCATCCTATCCAATTTTATCCCTTGAACCAAATAAAAAATTGGCTCATCTCATTCATCTCTCATCCCTCCAACCAAATATAAACTTAGATAACCTCATTTCTACTAGACTGGATGGCTGCATCTCATCCACTCTTTGCCCTTGAATCAAACGGACTTCGTGCAGTTTTCAGCTGTCTTAAAAACATAAGAACTTGTAGAGATCAACTGAAAATGACATGGAAAGAAGCAGTTAAGGGATTATAATGTATGTAAAGAGTTAGTATTAGATAAGAGTGCACAGAAGTTAACGATTCACGTACTGAAACTATGACCAAAGATTGAACATTTTGATTGGGTTTTTGTCGACGATTGGAGAACGGGCTCCCGTCGAGCTTACTTGTTGAATGGGGGATCAACAGAGCCCCGTCGTACGGATCGAAGAGGGCGTTCGAGCGATGCGAGGTCGGGAGAAGGAGAAGAAGGGGGACACGGTGTTTTATCCTGGTTCGGGCCTCTCACCGTCGAGATAATAGCCCTACTCCAGTGTATTGTGTTCTATCTTGGTGTCCCTTTCCTGTTACAGATCTTCAGGGGGGTTTAAATACTACGACTAGAGGTACATAGAAGGTAACTACCTCCTGGGATTGCGCCAATCGTGATTTCATTTACGATCTAACGCCCTTGATCCGGCGTTATTTGAATTTCGGTATGATTTCCCTTGATCTCCGGCTGATTGGTTGCCACCTTCCTTCCTCGTGGCATTGATCGGCACTCCGACCAAAACACCCGAAAGGTGTCGCGGCCTCTACGAGCATGCTTGCTCGTGGGGTGTGTTTGGTGCTTCATGAGCGAAGGTGCGAATGCGCATGCTCTGAGGAGAAGGAGGGATGCTCGCTTCGCTCTCCCGAGCATCTTCTTTTAGTGTTGCTTGGTCGGGCGGTTTAGCTTTTCACTGGGGTACCGTGGTCTTTTGCAGATAGCCAATCCCGACGGCTAGCCCCGAGGTTCAAGTGGGGAACCTCGGGCTTCCCCTTGAGCCTAAGAAGACTTGAGGGGATTGAATTTCCTTTGGTCGTGGCTCACGACCATTTTTCGTCGGGAGACGAACTTCTTTACCCGCCACAGGCTTGCTCCGCGTGGGCGCTGGGCTGCTTGGTTGTTCTGCGGTTCCTTCTCTGAGAAGCCTCCTTGTAACGGTACGGCAGTTTCTCGGAAAGCGCGCTTTCTCCAGCCAGGTGTCGCTACGTGATAGGCGGCGATTTTAACCTGCCCCTTCGCTGTTTTTTTTAACCCTTTCTACCGGGAGAGGTCGGAGTTGCATCGTCTCTTTGCTCGTCTTCGGCCAAAAATCTTCCAAGAGCCCTAGCGCCCAAGAACCCTTTTCGTTCCCCTTCCTTCTTCGGCCATGGCGCGTTTCAAGGTTAGCCAGATGACCCGAAGGAGGCTCCAGGTGCTCACGGACGAGGGGTACGTCGACCCAAGCTCGGGTCGAGTGCCCGGGGATGATGCGGCGCCGGCACCGCGGAGGCGGAGATCGTCTCCTCGCGAGTTGTACACCATCAACGGGCTTCGTCGCCGAGAGCGACTTCCTCGCCTCCGTGCTCGCCTTCGGGTGCGAGATCTCTCATCTCCACCCCAACTCTATCCTTTCTCGCAATCTTCTCCCATCTTTGCGAGGCTTACGTGGGTGTAATGCCCACGGCTAGCCTCTTCTTTCACTTCTATTCCCCTTCCGCACCGGCCGATGGCTCACGGTTGTGTTTATCTTCGCCTCGGCCCAACCGACCATCACGAGTACCCCTTCGTTGCTCACGAAGGACTCGGTGTCGGGTTGGGCCGACCTCTGGTTCTACCGGAAGAAGGCGGAGGGGTCCCAGCTTGGTCTATCTTGGGGAGGACGCTCCGCCATCGAGACGGCGCGCGCCGGTGCAACCTGAGGAAGAGCGGGTGCTCAGACGATCGGTGAGCTTGCCCAGATGGGGCTCATCGGTCGGGATATCGCCCGACTTCACCTTCAACCGGTGTCCCCTCGAGGCGCCGCGAGCATCCCTTCTTCGAGGTGACCGGGTGGCATGACTTCACCCGCGAGGACAACGCAGGTATGTTCCTGGACCTCTTTCCCGAGCATCGCTGCTTTCTGGTGATCGGTGCTATGCATATATATATATTTTTTGTCTTAGTCCTTGGTCGCGACGCAGCTCCGAGGACGGACTGGGTTGACGAGAGGGTTGCCGAGATGTTCGGCGCCCCGAAGGAGAAGGAGCTGACGCCCAATCGTCAGGTCCCCAAGAACATTTTTGACCGTGGCGACGCGGTAAGTACATCTTTCGCTTCCGCCGGGGCATGTTTTCCGAGCTCATTCCTCCCGATTGCTTGCAGGAGAAGGTCGCCCTTGAGCTTGCGGTGTCGAAGCCGCAGCGCCGCAAGCCAAAGACTCCGGCCAGGGGTTCCCGCAAGAGGGCGGCGGGTCGAGGCCGCCAAGTATCCGCCTCGCCTCCCCGCGCCAAGCGGTCGAGGCGCCGAGCTTCGACCAGGACCCCCACGCCGCACCTTGAGTACGCCGACCGCCAGGAGGTAAGCGAACTTCGAATCTGGTTCGATGACTTCAAACGGAGGAGGCCGGAGCTGATGAGCCGACTGGAACAGCTCGCCGAGCAGGCGAGGAAGGCCGAGGAGGAGGCCAGGTCCCTCCCGACCAAGGAGCGGCTGGAGAGGCAGATCAAGGCCCTCCAGGACCAGCTTACTCGGGTGGTCGACGACCGAGGAGGAGGAAGAAGAGGAGGCCACCTATGCTCTGGTCAGAAGGAGCAGGAGGTCGACCTCTCAAACAGCCTCGACGCTGGAAGAGGTCGACATGGACGACGTCGACCCGGCGATGGCACGTGCCAGTGACGCCGCGGAGGAGCGCGCCGTGGTCGTGGCCGAGGCCTACGAGGCCGCCGCGGGCAGGTCGCCCGTGGCTCGAAGCGAGGAGGCCGAGGAGGATGGCACCGCCACGCCGCGTAAGGTAAGTTCTTACTTCATTCTCTTATTCTCGTTCTTGTCTTGCGATTTTCTTCGGCTAACCCCACCCCGCTTTGGCGTGGGCGTGATAGCTCGGATGTCGTTTTGGACTTCCGCCGATGGTCGAGGAGATTATCGACTCTGCAGTGGACGCCGAAGCTCGACCGCTGCCGTCGACCAAGTGATGGCCGAGACGGGGGAGGAGCCGGCGCCGGCTACGGACCCAGTGGAGCCCGAGCTTCCCTCGGCGGGACCCGCGGAACCTATTCCAGCCGCGGAGGAGCAGGAGCCGCAGGGGACTGAGGACCAAGACGCCTTGGCCTTGGTTCCTTGCGAAGAGACGTCTGCGGGCGAGGCTCAGGCGCCGAGCCCCGAGGAAGGGAGCTTGGTCGCTGCCGACCAACAGCCCTTGGCCGTGAGCCAAGGAGAGGAGGAGGTCGTCCCCGACCTAACTCCTTCGGCCTTGGGGCACCAGGCGTCCCCGGCCACGGAGGTGCAAGGGGCGGAGGTGATCGTCCTTGATCAAACGCCTCCGGCCGCGGAGCATCGGTCGCCTCCGACTATGGAGGGACAAGAGGCGGAGGTGATCGCCCTTGATCCAATGCCTCTGGTCGCAGAGCATTGGTCGCCTCCGGCTGCAGAGGGACAAGAGGCGGAGGTGGTCGTTGATTTACCAATCGCTTCCACCATGAGCAAGGAGTGGCAGCTTCGTGGTTGGCGACAACCCCGAGCGGTGCCCGACTGTGGAGAAGGCGCCACGAGCCGCTTGTCGTGGAAGAGGACCAGCCTCGGGCGACCCGGTTGGTCGAAGGTGGTGACGCCGTTGCTCTCCCGAGAGCACCGGTGCTCAGAGGAGCAAGACCCGCGCTACCGGTCCGGATGACTTGGTCAATCCCTTCTTTCGGCCGGGCGCGACCGACCGCCGGCTTCAGGACAAGCCGGTCACCGGCTCTTCTCGTAAGTTTCATGTTCCTTCTTTTTCCTGTGATCGATCTTCCGGGAGTCCGCTTCACTTTTTCCTTCTCTTTTCTCTTTCGCCCAAGTTTGCCGCGAAGGCTATGGAGGATATCGACGCTACCTCGGTCTCCGCAGAAGAGTATCGGGTCGTACCATCATGAGCAAGACGCCAAGATCGCCGATCTTGAGCGTCGGGTCTCCGAGGTGCGCGAGGCCGACTGAAGCAGCTGGAATCGGCGAGGAGCCTCATCGCCGGCTCGGGACCAGCTCTTCCAGAGCGAGGCCGAAGAGCACTTCAGAGCGTATGCGCCGAGCTTGACGAGGAGCCGGGAAGTTGCGCCGAGGTCTCGACCTGCGCCCGAACTCCAACGAGCTCGGAGCGCGAAGAGGCCCAGCTCAAGGAGGTGCGCAGCCGGGACAGCGCGGTGAAGGTCGTGCCGCTCGGCGGAAAGTTTTGGACTTGGAGGCGAGGTCGACTCCTTAAGGAGGAACTTGTCGCCCTTCAGTCGAGCGTAGGACTTAGCTCCTTTTTTTTTTAGCTCGTGTAACCTCAGAAAAAAACAACGCCGGGTTAAATGAGCAAACTCGCGGTGTTTGGTCCTTGCCTGCTTTTTCTTGAGTTTGCCTTCAACATATGCCCATATGATCCCTGCTCAGTAAAAGGAAACAAGTTCCTGCATAGAGCATATATCATAGATACGAGCAAAGAAAACAAGTTCTGCATAGATCATATATCATGGATACGAGCAAAGGATCTCTGGTAAGTAGGAACGGTTCGTTCCTATCATACGGAGCTCCCGCCATGGACAAAGGTCGTGCCTCATCCGCTATGAGCACGAGTTTGTTCATGGGAAAATTTAAGGGTCGCTTTGGTCGTGACGATTTTATGAATGATATAAGTAGGTCGGTTGCGTCGAGAAGAAATATGAGCATAGAGTAGACGAACTTTAAACCAACATTACGTAGAGCCACCATACCCGAATGGTCACCGAATCGGCTTAGAGTGGATGCTCGCGCCACCACGCATACAAAGTGAAAAGCTACCGTGGAAAGTGAACGATTGGCGAGCATCCGGCCGGGGCCAAGGGAAATGGTGCGCACATACTTGTCGGATAAGTTCGTGCGCAATGTCGCTAGACGACGATGCTCGCTCGACAAAGCGAGGACGAAACACGAGAAAGAGGGAAACGCTTTTATTGGAAAGAACGCAAGGGGCGCGAGATAGGAGTACTGCCTAAACGTGGAATTTACGCAATTGATCGATGTTCCAGTGCTAGTGAGCTCCCGACCATCCGGCATCGCGAGGCGAACAGCCCGGGCGTCTTTGTAGACACGACCGCAGTAGGGTCCTTCCCACCTTGGGGTTAGCTTGTTGGCCTTCGACAGGTCTTGAACTCTTCGTAAGACCATGTCGCCGACTTGCGTGACCCTAGGCCTGACTGTCTTGGCCGCGTGCCTACGAAGAGCCTGTAGGTAAACCGCAGACCGGAGCAACGCCCGTTCGCGTGTCGCTTCGACGAGGTCCAGGTCGACGAGGCGCTCAACTTCTTGATCGACGGAATCGATCAGTTGCACCCTTGGGGAACCCAGCACAATTTCGGCAGGCAGAATGGCCTCCGCACCGTAGACGAGTCGGAAAGGCGTTTCGCCTGTGGCTCGACTGGTCGTGGTGCGGACAGACCAAAGAACGGCGGGAAGCTCATCCACCCACTGCTGCTTGTGCTGGTTGAGGGTCTTAAAGACCCTCTTTTTTATGCCCTGGACTAGCTGCCCATTTGCTCGCTTCTTTGCTCCGTTACTCGTGGATGTGCCACGCAGGCGAACAGACCTTGGTCCCGACCTCCTCGCATGATAACTTTGGAACAGTTACGGTGAATCGGGTCCCGTTGTTCAGTGATAAGACGGTTGGGTATCCCGAACCGAGTTACCACATTATCGCGGAGGAATCTCTTGGCCGCTCGGGCCGAGATGGTCGAGACGGCTCGGCCTCTATCCACTTAGTGAAAGTGTCGATGGCCACGAGCAAATACTTGCAGCCTTTCTCGACCTCGGGAAGGGTCCAAGGACATCGAGCCCCAGGTTGAGAACGGCCACGAGAGCGGTATGGTTTGCAGGTGGCATATGCCGGTTGACGGACTTTTCGAGCATGAAATCGGCATGCCCGGCAGGTCGTTACGATTGACCGTCGGCCCGTCAAGGCCGTGGCCAAGAGTACCTAGTCGGAAGGCCTTGCTCACAAGTGTCCCGAAGACGAGTGAGCTCCGCACATTCCTTCATGGATATCACGAAGAAGGTACTGGCCTTCCTCCCGAGAGACGATCTGGAAAGGATCCCTAATGCGCCTTTTCCCAGGTATAGGTCGCCTTCGATCACCAGACCGAGAAGATCGCCTTATTAGCCGGAACGCCGGCTTCTTCCTCGGGCAATGTCCCATGCGCAAGATATTGGATGAATGGCGTCATCCAATTTGCACTTTGCTCGAGGAAGGAGACCCTACCGGCCTCTCGTGCCTCCTCTTCAGAGGGAATGGAGGGCTTATGTAGGTGCTCGACAAGCACCCCACCTGAGCGGTGGTTTGAGAGGAACCGACCTTAGACATTTGGTCGGCCAGTGAATTATCCTTCGTGTTGATGTAGATTTCTTCGAAATTCTTGAAGTATTTCTCCATCTTCCTTACTTCAGCCAGGTACAGCGCCATTGAGGTATCGGAACACTGATACTCCTTGTTGACCTGGTTTACGACCAACTGTGAATCGCCCTTCACAATGAGCCATTGGACTCCTAGCGATTTACATGCTCAAGTCCGCCAAAAGGTTTCGTACTCGCCGCGTTGTTAGTCGCAATAAATGTAGTTGGATGGTGTATCAGAGTCGTTTCTCCATCCGGGGAGACCAAGATGACGCCAGCCCCCGAGCGCTCGTATGCTCGGGATCCATCAAAATACAGAGTCCAGGAGTTTTCCCTTGAATCATTGGTTCCGCTGGCTGGTGGAGCCGGAGCCGACCATTCTGCCACGAAATCAGCCAAGACTTGTGATTTTATCGCCGTGCGGGCTGAGAACACCAGCTCGAACTCGGCGAGCTCCATTGCCCACTTGGCTATGCGACCACTGGCGTCCTGATTTTTCAGGATCTCCCTGAGTGGGAAGCCGGTCGGCACCACGATCTTGTGTGCTTGAAAGTAGTGACGCAACTTCCGGGAGGCCATCAATGAATGAGTACAGAGTTTCGGACCTCGGGTAACGCTCCTTTGGTCCATGAAGTACTTGGCCGACGTAATAGATAGGTCGCCGGGTACCATCTCTCTCATCGCCAACACCGAGCTTACCGCTATGGGTTGCCGCCAGGTATAATAGCAATTCTTCCTGCCGTGGGTGTGACGAGGACGGGCGGTTGGGAGAGGTACTGCTTTAGCTCTTTGAACGCGCGATCAGCTTCCTCCGCCCACGTGAAGCCATCATGCTTATGGAGGGCTTTAAAGAAAGGTAGTCCTCGCTCCCCAGTAGGAGACGAACCGGCTTAAGGCGGCCATTCTTCCGGTCGAGCTTGTACTTCCTTTACGCATGTGGGCGACCTCATGTTCTCAATGGCTTCGATCTTCTCCGGGTTAGCCCTAACGCCATTTGGCCCGACCATGTAGCCGAGCACCTTGCCACCTTTTACGCCGAATACGCATTTCTCTGGATTTAGCTTTATTCGATGCTTATTGAGGTTACGAAAGTTTCTTCCAAGTCAAAGAACGTGACCAAGTACTTTTGCTTTTGACAACTATGTCGTCGACATAGACCTCCAAATTTCGACCTATTTGGTCTGCGGAAAGTCTTCTGCATGAGGCGTTGAAAGGTTGCTCCCGCATTTCTCGCACCGAAGGACATGGTCAGCAGCGTAAGGTACCGAACGGGTGATGAAGGAAGTCTTCTCCTCGTCTTCGCGCGACAGTCGATTCGATGATAGCCTGAATAGGCGTCTAGGAAGCTCATGGTTCAGTGACCACTGCCGTCTGGCCCACCAATTGGTCTATGCGAGGCAACGGGTAGTTGTCTTTGGGCACGCCGCTGCGTTCAAACCCGTGTGGTCGACGCACATGCGCCACTTGCCTCCTTTCTTCCTCGACTAATCGGATTGGCCAGCCACTCGGAGTGCTCGATCTCTCCGATGAAGCCAGCTTTTAGGAGTTTATCAAGTTCCTCCTGATGATTGCCTGCTTTTCCGGGAAAAGCGCCTAAGCTTCATCTCATCGGTTTTTTGTCGTGAACCTTAGCCTGCGTGCTCGACCACCTCCCTTGGGACCCGGGCATGTCGGATGGTTCCCAAAGTAACACATCCGACCTTGCCCTGAGAAAGGTGACGAGCTCGAGTTCCTATTTGGGATCTAAGGAAGATCCCAAATGAATGACCTTGGCCGGTTCCGACTCGTTGAGCGGAACAGCCCTTGGTCTCTCCTCCAGCCGAGGGCAAGTTCAGCCGGAATGCCTCGGCTCTTGGTCGGGACCGCGAGTGGGTAATCGACCGACCATATCTAAGGCTCTTTCGCCGCAATTGAGTGCGGACTTGTGGTTCCCTTTGATGGTTATAACTCCGCTCGTCCGGAATCTTCGTGCACCGATACGCTGCGTGGTGAGAGGCGGCCATGAACTTGGCCAAGGCCGCCTGCCGAGGATGGCGTTGTAGGCCGACTCAAAGTCCACCACCTCGAAGGTGATTAGCTCCGCTCGAAGTTACTTGGGCCGCCAAAACTTACGCGTGACGACCTGCCCTGCAGGTTTGATCGAGGTGCCCGGACTATCCCAAGAAGGGCACGGCCACACTCTTGATTTTGGAACGAGGAATCGTGCATCTCGTCCAAAACCTTGGCTGAAATAAGGTCCAAAGAGCTCCTGAGTCTATGAGGACCCGACCGACGACGGTATTGCCGATGGTGGGGTTCACGACCATCGGAAGCCTCTGGGTTTGGTCATTCCAAGGGGGATCGCCCTTGGAGAAGGTCGTGGATACCTCCGACCATTTCAAATGGCCAGACCGAGGCTTACCTGGGTAACATGGTGCACTTCCTTGCGGCCTCCTTTAAGTCCCGCGGACTTGTAGGCGGAGGAGCCCCGAAGATGACCGCTATGTGATTCCTTGGTTCTTGGTATTCCATGTCATCCTCACTTTCCTCGGCGGGCTGTTTTCCTTTGTCATTTTCACCTCGCTCGAAGCGTTGGCATGGGACCCCGCCAGTAAAACTATTCCAGCGGTAGGTCCACGTCCGGCAATTCCGTAGGTCATGCCCGCGCTGGTGAAGCGGACAAGAGGTCGCCTGCCGGTCCGCTTGGTCGCCTCGTCGGTCCGCTTGGTCGCTTCGCCCTCGAGGCCTGTGTGGTTGTCCTCTTCCAGCGTTAAGCCCCGTGGCGCGGCGGGTTGCTCGGGTTGTTGTTGTTCCACCGCGGCTACCATGGTCGGGCGAGGCTGCTTTTCTTCTTTTTCTTGATCTTTTTGTCTCTGCAATTCGAGCCCTTTTGCTAGCCGAGGTCTCTAGGCCAGGTTGAGGCGGCAGCCTTTCCTTCGCCCAAAGATCTTCTTCCATTGGACGGCTTCATCTGCGTTGGCGTATCGATCGGCCATTCGGAAGAGCTCGTTCGCCGTTAGATCCGGTGGATCTCTGTGTCCTGCGTGAAGCGCGACGCCTCGCACCCGAACTTGAAAGCCCGACGACCGCCTGCGTCCGATATGTTCGGGATCGAGTTCCGACCTGGATAAACCTCTCGACGAATTGTCGCAGGTTTCCTCGTCTGTCAGATCAAGCGCCTGTGTCGCGCTCCTTTCCCGGGCGGATGTAACAGCCTCCGAAATTTGCTTCTGAGCGGGCGCCGAGCTGCCTCAGGACCGTATGGAGCCTTCCTTCTGATTAAAAAGCCACGTACGAGCGGCTCCGTCCAGAACCGTCGGCAGGTAATTTGCCATCGCCTCCGGCGGCGAGGATGGCGGTGGTATATATTGAGAGAAATTCGTCCGGGTTCTGGGTCCCGTTGAATCTCTCGACGTGGCCGGGTTTGAATCTGTTCGGCCATGCGACGTCCCGAAGGGATCTCGTGAAGGCCCGACAGCGGCTTCGGGGTTTCGCGGTGAAACCCTCGGTCACAGCGGCCTCCACGCTGGTCTTCCACTCCAACGCCCAGCCTTGGCCGAGTCGGGAGAAAACCTCCTGTGATGGTCGTGCCGATGACCGCTTGGTCGTGGAGCGCTCAGAGTGCTCGTAATCTGGGCGATTATTCAGATATCGCTCCGAGGTCGCTCTGTGACTGTTCCGGGACCTTTCCCGGATCGGGTTAGCGACCTGGGGCGATCTCCGAGCATGGCTCCGAGATTCGCCTCTGTGCGAGCGCATGGGGGAGCGTTTGTGATGGTCCCGGGAAACACTCCGGGCATCCCGGTCACGAGGAGGATCCGAGACTTTTAGCTCGGCGGCAAGCCTTTCCAAATCTTCGGCTACGACCCTGCCCACGGCCTCTAAGTCTGCTTGCTCGGGGAAACTACGCAGGTCACGCACGACCGCCGCCAAGGCCTGTAACCGTTCCCGTTTTCGGTGAACTGGCGGCGGTGAGCTTTGGCGACGCTCCGGGGCGCGATCGGGAGTTCGGTACCCACGAGAGTTCCTTTCCGCGGAAGCGCGCCCCCCCTTTGCCTGGCGGCGAATGCTCGCGAGGGTCTTCCCCAAGGACGCCTCCAGGTGGAGTCCGCCGCCAGAGGGGTCGTGCTTGGCAGCGTCCGAGGATCCTTCTCCGGGCTCCGCACGGCTTCCGGCCACGTTGACCCGACGAGAGCGGGATGAGAGCGATGGGGACATCATTGTATCCCCTTGAGATGCAGTCTCTCGGTCGAGCTCTAGGTCGTCCGGTATGTCCAGGCCGTCGTAGAGCTCATCGCAGTCATCCTCGGGGTCCCCGAGGGTAATGTCTGGGGGATGGAGGCCCTGCCCTCGCATCCCCGTGTCCGGGGAAGGGCTCCCAGACTCAGTGTGACCGATAGGATCGGTCACCCTGGCCACGTTGTCGGCGGCGTAGTACACGTCGTCATCTTCAACGTGGTCGAAAACACAAAGGTCCCGAGTGTCTCCCGAGTTCGGCATCCTCGAGGATCTTGATGCGCACGGAATCAAGCCGCTGCTCACGGACGGCGCCACCGCCGACGATTGGAGAACGGGCTCCCGTCGAGCTTACTTGTTGAATGGGGGATCAACAGAGCCCCGTCGTACGGATCGAAGAGGGCGTTCGAGCGATGCGAGGTCGGGAGAAGGAGAAGAAGGGGGACACGGTGTTTTATCCTGGTTCGGGCCTCTCACCGTCGAGATAATAGCCCTACTCCAGTGTATTGTGTTCTATCTTGGTGTCCCTTTCCTGTTACAGATCTTCAGGGGGGTTTAAATACTACGACTAGAGGTACATAGAAGGTAACTACCTCCTGGGATTGCGCCGCGCAATCGTACTTACGATCTACTGCCCTTGATCCGGGCGTTATTTGAATTTCGGGTATGATTTCCCTTGATCTCCGGCTGATTGGTTGCCACCTTCCTTCCTCGTGGCATTGACCGGGCACTCCGACCAAAACACCCGAGCAGGTCGCGGCCTCTACGAGCATGCTTGCTCGTGGGGGGGTGTTTGGTGCTTCATGAGCGAAGGTGCGAATGCGCATGCTCGGAGGAGAAGGAGGGATGCTCGTTTCGTTCTCCCGAGCATCTTCTTTTAGTGTTGCTTGGTCGGCGGGTTTAGCTTTTCACGGGGGTACCGTGGTCTTTTGCCAGATAGCCAATCCCCGACAGTTTTATTTCAAGTCACTTTAATTTATTTGAGACAAAAGGACATTATTGTTGTTGTTGTTGTGACATTTCTGTTTTTCAAACGGGACCAAGGACAGAATCGTGGATTAAAGCGATAAGTTTGATTATTAATCTCTCGGAATCATCTCGTGATCGCATAAAGAAAAGGCCACAAGCACTAAAACAAACGCCGCTGCACTAATGACCGAGATTCCAAATCCTAGTGTGTGTGCATCAATGGCTTGCTCTACCGTCGTCCTCCTCCCTTTCTGGGAATCCGGCCACTTCATGTCCGCGCTTGAAGCCGGAAAGCGGCTGGTCGGCAGCGGCGGGGGCGCCGTCTCACTGACCGTGCTCGTCATGCACGCACCAACGGAAACGAAGGCGTCGGAGGTCGAGGGCCACATGCGCCGGGAGGCGGCTTCCGGCCCCCACATCTACTTCCACAAGCTCCCCGCCGTCGAGCACCCCACCGGTTGCGTGGCCCACGCGGAGTTCACTTCCCGGTACGTCCAGCTCCACGTGTCACACGTCAAGGCGGCCATCGCCGGCTTGTCGTCCCCTGTGGGAGCGGTCGTCCTCGACCTCTTCTTGACGACCCTGCTCGACGTGGCCCGCGAGCTAGCCGTGCCGGCGTACGTGTACTTCTCCTGCCCTGGCGCGTTCCTCGCGCTCATGCTGCGCCTGCCGGAGCTCCGCGAGGATCTGACCGTCGGGTTCGGGGAGATGGATGGCACGGTGGACGTGCCAGGGCTGCCGCCGGTGCCGCCGTCGTACATTCCGGCGTGCCTGGTGAGGAACATCATGAGCTACGACTGGTTCGAGTATCACGGGCGCCGCTTCATGGAAGCGAAGGGCATCATCGTGAACTCCTCGGTCGAGCTGGAGGGGGCGGTTCTCGCCGCGATCGCGGACGGCCGCTGCGTGCCTGGGCGCCTTGCTCCGGCGATCCACACGATCGGCCCGGTGATCTGGTTCAGCCCGCCTGATGAACAGCAGCACGAGTGCGTGCAGTGGCTTGACACGCAGCCGCAGGCGTCGGTGGTGTTCCTCTGCTTCGGGAGCGGCGGGTTCCTCGACGCGGTACAGGTGAGGGAGGTAGCCGCCAGCCTCGAGCGCAGCGGCCATCGCTTCCTGTGGGTCCTGAGGGGCCCACCCCCCGCCGGCGTGCGGTACCCGACGGACGCGAACCTGGACGAGCTGCTCCCGGCGGAGTTTTTGGAGGCGACCAGGGGGAGGGGGCTCGTGTGGCCGAGGTGGGCGCCGCAGAAGGAGATCCTGGCCCACGGCGCCGTGGGCGGCTTCGTGACGCACTGCGGTTGGAACTCGATCCTGGAGAGCATGTGGTTCGGCGTGCCCATGGTGCCTTGGCCGCTGTACGGCGAGCAGCACCTGAACGCGTTCGAACTTGTGGCCTGCATGGGCGTGGCGGTCGAGCTGGAGATGGACCGGAAGACGGGCTCCTTCGTGGAGGCGGCGGGGCTGGAGCGTGCGGTGCGGAGCCTGATGAGCGGGTCGGTGGAGGGGAGGAAGGCGAGGGAGAAGACCGCGCAGGTGAGCGCCGCGTGCAGGAAGGCCGTGGGGAAGGGCGGCTCGTCGGACGCCGCGCTGCAGAGACTCGTGCGTGAGATTTTGGTTCTTCCCGATTGAGGGAGCTAGCCGATTAATTCAATCGCTGCATGTGACTCAAACCAACCGCTAGCCGATTAATCCCATGGCGTGCATGCATGCATGATGCACCTCGGTCGATTTGCTTGGTGTAATCTCGTTCTAAATAATGGGTGTGTCTAAGGCTGTGTTTGTTTAGGCTTCTACTTAGGCTTATTTGGCTTCTAGGCCTTCATAAGTCACAAGTCAAAACAAACAGTAATTTTTCAGCTAGCTGGAGAGGAGAAGCTTCAGCCCAATTTGCACTACACGAGAGAAGCAAGGAAAACGATGCTTCTCGGTGGCTGAGCTTCACGAAAATCCCACTTCCCTGCAGTACTGCAACTTGATCTTATTTACAAAAATTGACATCCCCTTCATCAAGTCTCTTCCACTCCAAATTTCTCCACCTCCAAAGAGCCACCTAGCTTCTTCCACTCCAGCAGCCTTCTCCTCCAAAGATCAAATTTAAACAAACACAGCCTTAGGCCCTGTTTGTTTCAGCTTTGGATTGTAGAAAGCTGCTTTTAAAAGCTGAAATGTCAATAAACAGGAAGCTTTCAATCTGGATGTAATAATCTGGAGGCCAGATTGTAGCAACCCCACAATCCACTTTGGAGGAGCTTTTCTCAGTTTTTTTTTGCAAAAGACCACAATACCCATCCAACTTCAGTGAAAATTACCCACCATTGCCCTCCCACTGTTCACACAGACTTTTCAACCTATAATTGAGGATACCACAGACTTTTGCCAAGTAGAAATAGCAATCCAAACACATTATAATCTGGATTGCCAAACAACCATCAGCTTTTCAACCTCCAGCTTTTAGCAATCCAGCTTTTACAATCCAGATTTTAAAAGCTACTTTCTACAATCCCCAGCTGAAACAAACAGGACCTAAGCTTCTCCCGGATGTTTTGTTCCCAAAAATCATCCAATTTGTAAACGGTAGGATCATAAAAACCAACCGTTGGATTAAAAAAAGCGCAGTTAAAAAGACAGCAGGCTTTATTGGGTCCGCCAAGTGAAATGGACCTAGATCCAATAACAATGTTGTAATCCAATAACAATGGGATATCAACCCAGAAAACAAAACGAAACTTCTTCCGTTCTTTTCCTTTGGTTTCTATGGGCCTTGAGTGAATGCTTCGGGCCTTCTTTTCCACAGCCCAACTTGACTTCCAAGAAAATTCCTGTTGCCCTAATTTTATGGGTCCCACATGCATACAAAAAAATAAGGAAAAATAAAGAAGTTTAGATCATAGAACTTCTGACGTGATCGGGAGAACGAAACAATAGATCAAACTCCTCTCTGGAGGAAAAAAGAGGAAGAAACAGCATAGTGTAAGCCGATATATCAAATGCAAGCGAAGAAGAACCATAGAGGATCAGATGGACTTTAGAGGTAAATACCTGTTGTTTTCTGTTCTTCCCCTCTGATGATCACGGAGCATCTGCGCAAAGCAAATAGAAAAAATCCTCGATATGTTCATGCTTGGCTTCCATGATCTTTTTCTATCTTCTACAATGCTTCACCCGTATTAATTGCAAAAAGTATTCGGTGCTTGTTTCTACAGTGGAAAAATATTCATTACATACTGATTTTGTTTTTGATTTCTAAACCATACAAAACTGGAATACTAAAACAACCAGGATAATCAAGACTTATTGTTTTGGACTCACGGTTAGGGTTTTCCTCTAGACAAAAGTTTTAGAGGTGCTGGTATAAAAATAAGTTTCTATCTTTTTTTGCAGCCCACCTATATGTGATGTCAACCTTACAAATTTATCAAATCCTGATGTTTCTCAACATCCAACAAAAAAGCTAAAAATTTTTAATGTTGCACAGAGTAGTATGTAATTATCCTTAGTTCATACATACAGTGAGACAGCAAAAATAATTTGTAATGCTTCATATCCAAAAAAGTATCAACACAAAGAGCATATATGTGAGGCATATGCCACTTATCCACTTGTGAGTTTAGACCTTGCGATGCTGCACTTGCTCTGAATAATTAGAAAAAATTGCACTTATCTGAACATATGCCACTTATCCAAATAAAAAATAGTATTTTACGAGGGAGAGAGGAAATATACCATGGCCCATTCTAGCAAACAACATAACGTGACGAGGGCCTCCAAAATACGGTGCCTCCATAACTTGTCTGCATTATTTGTCATGATCGTATTGATTGCAGCATGTAACTTCCGGATCAAATTAAACCGGATCATAAGCAGACAATGCCATTAATCAATCGATCATGACAAATTGCCCCCTACGCAAGCAAACATCCTCAAATCTCTCCTTCCTTCGACTACAAGGAATTAGTAGATGAGTCGTTACTGTCTGAGACGGCACGACTATAATTTCCAATCTTTATGATATCTGTTGACAATCGAAAAACCATACATGTATATGCCGCTACTGTTGAAAATGAACACAGGAACGACCGTCCTTTCACTAGAAAACAAAGCCAGAGTAGCCGTTATCAACTTTGCACCGATGGAAGTATAAATAAAATACTAGCTAATTAATTAGATTTAGGGACTGTCTAGGAATGATTCGACTGAATTATTTTGTGTAAAATAGTTGAATTTTTGCACCGTACACTTTTCTGCGAGCTAGTATTAAGGTCATGTTTGGCAAAGCTCCAGCTCCACCAGATCCGTGCTGGATATTTTTAGCTTCCATCAAATCCGTGAAGCTGGAGATGTGGGTATATTAAGAGTGTTTAGATGGGTCATCTTGTTTACATTTTAGAATAAAAATATAAACGTAATTGTCGGCGATCAGGATCGCCTGACCGCAGAGGTGAGATCGGGGGTGTGTGTGTGTGAGGACTTGAAAACTTGGGTCGTCCCCCGGAGGTCGGTACCGCTGCTAGCTACGATCTGACGAAGTAGTAGATGAGTGACACCAGGAATTATACTAGTACGAGCCCCTGAGCAGGGTAACAGCTCTACTCCAGTCTTGCCCTGAGGCAGAGGATTTGATTATGTGTGAGTACAAGTGGGTGAGTATCGATTGCATTCCTCTATCCAAGGTCTCCTTACACATATATATAGAGAGAGTTTACAAAGTCCCTCCTTCCGTTACTGGGGAACGATCAGGAGTAGTTCTCGGAGAAGGGTGATCCCACGTACGCTCCAACCGGATCTCAACTGCTCCCCGGGGTTCACGGCCACGTCCTGCCCTTGCGGATCTCAGTAACCGCAAGCCTCTGACCTAGCCTCCCTGAGCCCCAGGTCTTGGTCGAGCGACAGCCTCTGGTTCCTTGCTCGAGGTCGAGTGGGCGCCGTCTGGAGACCGGGGTAACAAGCTCGAGCCCGAGCTTGGCTCACTAGGTCGAGTTCAAGCCAGGGTCCGTTGACCACGCCATTAACTGGGCAGGGTACCTCAGTCCCCGACATCTAGCCCCCGAGGCTCAAATCTCTCCCAGATGCCGAAGAGGACCTTGAGCCTAAGAGTCTGGGAGGGAGCGCTCCCTAGGTTTAGGTCTCAGTTCGGCGCGGTGCCAGGTGTTCCGACCTCGACCGAGAACTTCCAGGCCTTGCTCCCAGGCCTAAGCGATGGGGGGAGGCGGTTCAAATCCGTCCGTACTGTTGCCACCCCTCCACCAGTTTAATTTGCCAAGCGCCCCGACGCATCCTTTGAGGCGTAATAACTCCAACCGTCAGAACCCGGGGCCCTATTTATACCGAGCCGCAACCCCAAGAGGACGAACCCGGGGCCCTATGTATACAGAAGCACAGAGTTTGGCATGCGGATGCCAGAGAGCGACTTCCTAGCCTCGGTTCTCGTCAAATGCGAGATTGAGCTCATAACTTGGTGCCAAACTCTGTGCTTCTCCTCTCCATCTTCTCCCATTTGTGCGAGGGGTTCCTGGGAATCGTCCCCACCCCTCTCTCTTCATCCGCTACTTCTCCCTGTTCCGCACCGGAAAAGACCCTGTGGTCGGGTGCCTTTACTTCCGGCTGTGGCCAGGGCTCCCTTGGTCCTTCTCTTTGCTTCGAACTCGTGACTCCCTCGGTCCCTGGTCCGAGAGATAGTTCTACTTGAAGAGGGGAGAGGACGGGGCCCTCGCCTACAACGGGACCCCCATCACCACCAAGCACCAGACACCCGAGCCGGACGAGCTGGGGGCGGACTAGGAGGCCGTCGCCACCATCCACATCTGCGCCACTTGCGGCCTCACCGGTCAAGCCATCGCCAGCAACTTCTTGCGGAACCGGGTGTGCCTTCTGCGAAAGAGGCTCCACCCATTCTTCGAGATCATGGGACGAGATGACCCCACCCGCGAGGCCCCCGTCGGTAAGTTTCCTTGTCAGAGAGGTTTCCTCGAGCTCGAGTTGACGTGTGCTCCTTTTTCTTTCGCCTAACCCCCACATGGCCTTCAGCAGCGCCAAAGGAATACTTGGTGGCTGCCAGGATGAACGAAATGTTCGGGAGGGCGGCCCTCAACGACACCCGTCCCGAGGAGCGTGTTGAGTCAAAGTGCCGAGGTAACAACTCCCCGAGCTCAAGTCCTTGCTCAAGGTCTCTCGAGCTCGTGTTGACCCCAAGCACGCATCCAGGATGACCAGGAACTGCGTGAAGCCGCAAGGCGGATGCTGCCACTACCCGGATCAGGCAGAGGCAAGAAGGCGGGCAAGAGACCGCCCCTGGACGCCCCCGGTGGCAGCACCCCAAAGAAGCCGCATGTCGAGTGGGGGGACCGGGCGGTGGTAAGCCTCTTTCCCCCATACCTCGGTCTTTCCTCGGACCGCTTAGCTCTAGCGCCCTTTCCTTCTCATGACCTCTTCATTACCTGCACAGCAGTGACAAGCGGTTGCAGCGGCAAGGACCTCAAGCCCATCGGGGGCTTCAGGCCCCCAAGCCCGAGGCTCGGGGCCCAGACCTTCTGCGCCCCGAGTCCTTCCCAAGCTCCAGCGCCGAGCCAAGGTGCCCGACGCCCAACCTCGAGGAGGAGGCTCGACACTCAGGTATGCGCGTGAATTTACCCTGGCGTTCTTGAGATTCTTCCTACTCTGTTTTAGTAATGCTCCCAACTGCAGACATTGGGGACTCGAGCCCACTCACGACCCAGCTTGACGATGGCTATTGTTTAGGGCGAGTCAGAGTCCGAGGAGGAGGAGCTCGACTTCCAGCTGGTCCACCGACCACCATCGCCCGGGGACCCGACCTCCGAAGGATCCCCCCAGGAGAGCCTGTTCGGCCTCCTTGATCCGACCCCTCCAGCCGAAGCCGTGGCGGAGGATCAGGCGAGGGGCGTCCCAGAGGTCGAGACCCCTAAGACCGGGACCACCAGGACGGGCGAGGCTAGGTCGAGGCCCAGGACGAAGCTGCAGGGGCGGACGAGCCCGAGGTCAAAGTCCTCGATGTTCGAGCTTCCGGGACGGGCGAAGCCGTGGTCGAGGCCGAGGCCAAGGTCGAGATCCTCCCAGCTAGCACCGTCTAGGCGGTCGAGACCGAGGCCGTCCCGGTTGTCGAAGACGAAGCCCTCCTGGTCACGGACCCCCGCAGCCTTCTCCCGATCAGCGAGGGTGACCCCCCTCCTCCCGGAGTTGCTTTGGGGGCCACAGCCGAAGTTGCCCCGACCCGGGACGCCGAGCTCGACCAAGTCGGGGGCGGAGGTCACGAGGCCTGACCGGCCCTAGAGCTCAGTGAGGGGGACCGGGCAGGCCCCTCTTTTGTCTGGGCTGGGTCAGAAGAGCAAGCCGCGGTCGGGGCTATAAGTGGCCAGAGCGTTGGTCCCCACCACACTGCTTTCAAAAACCGACTCGGCCAGGTATGAGTGGTCTTACTGCTGTCTCTCTCTCTCCTCTTTTTTTATTCCATCTTCCCCTCCGTGCGCTTACTCTTTGATTTCTCCAGGCCGTGGATCACGTTGCCCAGGGACTCCAAGGTCTCGAGGAGCACATAGACGTGCTGAAGGCCGTGCTAAACTTGGTTGAGGAGCGGTAGGCCCGCCTGGTGCAACTCGAGGAAGCCCTCGAGGCCGAGCGGGGCGCGGCTCAGTAGAGGATGGAGATAGACTCTGCTGAGCTCGCCGCCCTTCGAGGCACCATGAGGACCTTCGAGGCCTCCCACGGTGTTGAACTCAAAGGGGCTACGGACACCGAGCGTGAGCACGGCTTCCGAGCTGTTGAGGCCAAGCGCGCGAGGTCATCCTGAGCGCTCGATGCTGCCTGTGATGAGGCCTCCAAGACCCTGGAGGCCGAGCGTGCTGAAGCCGTCAAGACCCTGGAGGCCGATCGAGCGAAGGTGGAGGGATTCCAGAAGTAGCTCGTCGAGCAGGCTACCGCGCCGGCCAGAGCCTCGGCCGAGCTCGAGGCGAAGGTCGCCGAACTCGAGGAGAAGCTTGGGTGGGCGGTGAAGACGGCCAAGAATGCCCTGGCCTAATTCCAATAGGAGCGAGGACGTTCCGTCAGCTCGACTACCGAGACGCTCCGCTTCTAAAGTGAGATTACCGGGCTGAGGGCCAGGGTCGCCGAGCTCGAGCAAGAGAAACTTGCTCGTGAAATGTCGGATCTGTAGATAAGAACTGTGGTAGTTAAGGTTTTAACTTTTGGAACAGTGTAATGGAGGAAACAGAAAGTGATGGATTTATAATATAGTATTTTGTGCGCCTGTACTCAAGCTTGTTTGTTTACGATCGAGTGTTTGAGTAGTTAGCTGTTCGTAGAGGGGTGGTGCCCTCGTCCAGCCCCCAATGCGGTTGAGGTCGTGCGGGATGTCGAGTGCAGTTAGAGTCCGCGGTTGTCCAGCCCCCGATGCGGTCGAGGTCGGTCGGGACGTCGAGTGCAAACGAGGTCCGCGGTCCAGCCCCCAATGCAAGTCACTGAGAATCTTATTCCTCCGACGTCAAGACCTGCAAAGTCAGGGGAAATCGAGAAAGGGTGCATAAATATCGAAGGTTGAGCTCGATACCCCAAAGGTCCGCGAGCCACCTGTGTTAGACCTGGTCTCGTATGCGCTTGCCTGCCCGAAGTATGGACTTTAGGTCCAGCCCTGCAACGGGGGGAGCCGTAACGCGATAAGGATCGGCTTACTATTGGCGTGGCCCCGGGAGGTGAACGTCTAAGTCATAGTACTCGGATTTGACTCCGAAGTCCGTAGGCTCGGGCATTGGATCTCGGCTGAGTGTGATGGAAATTGTCACGCAATCGCGTGGATCATAGCATGATGCAAAGACATGAAATTTTGATATGCAAATGCGGGAAATCTTTATTAAAACTTAGAGTAAGAGTGTTACACATGAAACTTCCAAAGTTGGTCGATATTCCACAAGCTTGTGAGCTCTCTGCCATCAGGTAGTGTTAGCCGGTAAGCCCCCGTGCGATCTGTTGAGACTACTCTATAGGGGCCCTCCCACTGCGGTGATAGCTTGTTGGTGTTGGACGCGCTCTGGATTCATCTTAGAGCCAAGTCCCCAACAAGGAGCTCCCTAGGTTGTACCAATCTAGCCGCATGTCTGCGAAGTGTTTGCAAATAATGCGATGATCGCAACAGCGCTTGGCACCTTACTTCTTCTGCTAGGGTTAGGTCGAGAGACCGTTCTCGCTCGAAGTCGATCTGGTCGACCAAGCTGACCCTAGAAGAGCCCAGCACTACCTCCGGAGGCAGGACAACTTCCGTATCGAAAACGAGCCGGAAGGGAGTAGACCCTGTCGTGCGGCTGATTGTGGTACGGATCGACCATAGGATGGTGGGGAGTTCGTCGACCCAGGACCGACCGTGCTACTCTAGCCCCTAAGAAACCCGCCTCTTCACGCCTTGAACGATCTGTCCGTTGGCGCGCTCGACGGCCCCGTTGCTCTGTGGGTGGCTCACTAAGGTGTAGCACACCTTCATTCCCATGCCTTCACAAAATTCTTGGAACAACTCACTAGTGAACTGAGTTCCGTTGTCAGTGATAATCCTGCATGGGACTCTGTACCTGGTTACCACGGACAAGCGGAAAAACTTGACCGTTGCTTGCGCAATGATCGCGGAGACTGGCTCGGCCTCAATCCACTTGGTGAAGGTGTCGATGGCGATGAAGAGAAATCTTTTCCCACCGACAGCCTGTGGGAAAGGACCCAGGATATCTAGCCCCCAGGTCGACAAAGGCTAGACGAGCGGGATGGTCTGGAGGGCGTAGGCCGGTTGGTGGGATTTCCAAGCATGGAATTGGCAAGTCTGACAGGCGCGAACTATGTCCCGTGTTTCTTGGAGTGCTGTTGGCCAGTAGAACCCCATGTGGAATGCCTTCCCTACCATCGTCCTGTAAGAGGAATGCACACCACACAGACCTAAGTGGATATCGTTTAGTAGGAACTTACCCTCCTCCTGGGAGACACATTTTGACAGGCTGCCTGACACGCTCCGATGATAAAGCTGGCCGTCTTTTATCCTGTACGAACAAGCTCGGCGCTTGATTCTGCTTCTCTCAGCAGGGTCGTATGGCAGCCAACCTCGCTCGAGGTAGTCATAGAACGGCTTGGTACAGGTCGGGTCCCCCTTAAGAAAAGCTGCTAAGGGCTCTGACTTCGAGATCGAAGGGGTCGCCAGGATCTCGAGGATGACGTCAGGCGGTACTTCATCGTCGGAGGACCCAAGCTTGGCCAGGAGGTCGGCGCCGGTATTGTCCTTTCGGGGCTCGTGCCTAAACTCCAGGTTCCGAAACCACTTCTCCGCCTTACGTACCTTCGCGAGGTATTTGGCCATTGAATCCTTTGTGCACTGGTAGTCCTTGTTATACTAGTTGACGACAAGCTGGGAGTCGCCCTTCACGACCAGGCAGCGTATGCCCAACGATTTGCAGGCCTGAAGTCCAGCGAGAAGGGCTTCATACTCTGTCGCATTATTGGTGGCCGTGAAACAAAAGAGGATCATCTACCTCAGCTTATGTCCCTTCGGCGTGATGATGAGGATGCCGGCCCCTGAGTGCTCGAAGGATCTTGAGCCGTCGAAGTGCATAACCCATGGTTCTTCCTTGTCAACCTCGGGTTCGGGGGTTGGTTGTGGGGTCTGCTCGACCACAAAGTCCGCCAGTGCCTGCGATTTGATGGCCGTGCACGCCACGAACTTAATGTCGAATTCGACCAGCTCCATGGTCCACTTGACGATTCGTCCTCTGGCTTCCGGGTTCCTCAAGATTTCACCGAGCGGGAATCCGCTCGGGACGACCATCGAGTGTGCCAGGAAGTAGTGCCGGAGTTTGCGTGAAGCCATGAGGAGGGCGTACAATAGCTTCTGGACCTGGGGGTAGCGTCCCTTGGGCCCGTGGAGCACCTCGCTGACATAATATATCGGCTGCTGTCGACCATCACGCTCGGCGGCCAGGACTGCGCTCACGGCCTGAGCTGTGGCCGCAAGGTATAGCAGCAATTCCTCGTCCGGCTGTGGGGTTGTGAGCAAAGGTGGGCTCGAGAGCTAAGCCTTCAGCTCGTCAAAGGACCGTTGCGCCTCGGGCGTCCATTCGAAGCCCCCGTGCTTGCGTAGTGTCTTGAAGAACGACAACCCGCACTCGCTGAGCCTCGAGATGAACCGGCTGAGCATGGCCATTCAGCCGGTGAGGCTTTGTACTTGTTTCACCAAGGTCGGGGGAGCCATCCTTTCTATAGCTTCAATCTTCTTTGGGTTCGGGCTGACTCCTGATCCCCCGATCATGTAGCCGAGCACCTTCCCTGAAGTGGTGCCGAACACACACTTTTCAGGGTTGAGCTCTATCCTGTGTCTGTTCAGGTTGGTGAAGGTCTCAGCGAGGTCCCATGCGTGGTTGTGTTCGGAGAAACTCTTCACAATGATGTCGTCCACGTTGACCTCGAGGTTGTGACCGATCTGAGGGTCGAAGGTCTTGGCCATGAGGTGCTGGAATGTGGCGCCTACATTGCGGAGGCCAAACGACATGATCGTGTAGCAGTATGTCCCAAACGGGGTGATGAAGACCGTTTGCTCTCGTCGTCGACCGCCAGCTTGATCTGGTGATAGCCAGAGTAGGCGTCTAGGAAGCTCAGCATCTTGGCGTTTGCTGTGGAGTTGACGATCTGGTCTATCCGCGGGAGGGGAAAGTTGTCCTTCGGGCACGCCGAGTTCAAGCCCGTATGGTCGATGCATATCCTCCACTTCCCCCCTTTTTTCTGGAGGATGCTAACCATTCGGAATAGTCGATTTCCCAAATGAAGCCAGCCTTCAGGAGTTTGTCCAAGTTCTCCTTTATTACAGCCACCTTCTCACTTGAGAAGCGGCACAGCTTCTGTCGTATGGGCCGCGAGCCGGGCCGTACTTGAAGTTTGTGCTCGATCAACTCCCTCGGGACGCCTAGCATGTCTGCCGGTTCCAGGCAAATATGTCTTTGTTGGCTCGAAGGAAGGTGACGAGCTCGAGTTCCTATTTGGGGCCCAGCTCGGCTGCGATGTGGGCGCACTTGCTCGGTTGGTCTCCTCGAGCTGCACGGCCTTCGTCACGCCGCTGGGCTGGATCACTGCCTTCTGACGAGCGTTCTTCATGGCCGTCTCTGGGCCTGGCTGGGGTAGTAAGCCGATGAGGGCCATGGCTTTACTCTCACAGCCATGTGCCGTCTTGAGGTCGCCCCATACCGTGATGACGCCGTTGGGTCCCGGAAGTTTCATACAGCGATGGTCGTAGTGGTTAGCCGCCATGAACTTCATCAAGGCCGGACGCACTAGGATGGAGTTGTACGGGAGGTCTGCATTGACCACCTCAAAGGTGATCAGCTCGTTGCGGAAGTTTTTCGAGTCACCGAAAGTAACGGGCAGGACCACTTGCCTGAGGGAGGTAGTCAAGCTGCCCGGGACGATCCCGAAGAAAGGCACCGCGATGTTCTTGATTTTCGACTTGGGAATTTGCATCCGGTCGAGTGCTAGCCAAGAGCAGGTTGAGGGAGCTGCATCCATCGAGCATGACCCAGCCTACCATGGTGTTGCTTATGGTCGGGGTCACGACCAGGACAGTCTTGAGATCCTTAGACATGCCCTGGGGGGCGTCCTCCCCAGTGAATGCAATCGTCGTGCTGGCCCATTTGCAGGGCTGGTCGACGGGCTTTCCGACGACGGCGTGGTAGATTGTCCTGGCAGCGGTCTTAAGCTCGCGCTAGGACTGGTAGGCAGATGAGCTACTGAAGATCATGTCTATCCGCCGCTCGCCCTGTTGGAACTCCAGGTCGAGGCTGTCCAAGTCTTCACCTGCGTTGACCCTGTCAGGCTGCTCGCCCTCCTTTGGGAGCGTGGGCATCTCACCGCGCCCATCATAAAAGGTGTCCAACTTGCCCAGTCAAGCACTGCAATTACGTAAGTCGTGGTCGTGTGCCCTGTGAAAGGGCAGTACCTATTGTCATCGTATTTCGGCCACTCCTCGCCCCCTGTAGTCGGGTGTCGCCGCACTGAGGCCCAGGTCGGCGATTCCCCGACTGGGGGGCTCGCTTGACCTGTTGCATTCGTGCTCGTCGTTCGATGTCGTGAGAACTCGTGGTCGGCCAGCCTTCTTGCGATCCCTTTTTTGCTTGCCCTGGTCGTAGTCGCATTTCCAGTGCACCACGTCATCCGCGTATCGCTCCACCATACGGAACAGCTTGTTGACGCTGAGCCTCGGGGCGATCTCGAGGTCCTTAGTGAGGCGCCGATCGCGGACGCCGAACTTAAATGCCTTGATCACGGCTTCATTGGAGACACTGGGGATCGAGTTTCGGGTGCGGATGAACCACCGCACAAAGTCACGGAGGGGTTCATTCCTGCCCTGGATAACCCGATCCAGGTCCTTCTCCCACCTGGGCCGCTTGTAGCAGCTTTGGAAGTTAGACCAGAGGGTGTTCCGGACCTGGCGCCATGACCGGAAGGAACTGGGCTTCTGATTGAATAACCAGGTTCGGGCAGCACCATCCAACACGGTCGGGAGGTAATTGGCCATTACGGCCTCATCCCCTCTAGCCGTCAAGATTGCCGTCGAGTAGATTGACAGGAACTCGTTGGGGTTTTGGGTCCCATCGAACTGCTCGATCATGGCGGGCTTGAATCGGGCTGGCCAGCGCACTCGACGAAGTTCATTGGTGTACGCCGAGCATCCGTAGGCCGGCGCAGCATCGCGCTGGGAATGGCCCCTGTCGTTAGATCCGGAACTTCTGCTGTCAGGGTGACCTGGTGTGCGATCGTGTTGGTCGTGATGACGAGCGCAGGCATCGCCTGGGTAGTAACGCAGGCGATCGTGAATCACGCGGCGTCTAGGCGGAACGTCCAGAGATGGGCTCCTGGACGCGGCATCGTTCGAGCAAGTGCTGCTGTGACTCAACAGGCGCCGGTCGTCTCCCCAGGTCACATTAGGGGAGCGGCGGTGTCCGGGACGCGTCGCGAGGTCGACATCATGGAGGCGACCAACGGGAGCGCTGGCGCTTGCGCGAAGAACTACTGTTGCTCGTGGGAGAGCGGGATCCAAAGCGCAGGCTCTGACCCCGCCTGGGGGGTGGCCTCGTCAGTCGCCTTGTCCAGTTCTTCGGCCAGTGCTCGGCCGAAGAGGTCCGACCTCACCCGAGAGGGATCGGTCATGACTTTGGCGATAGCGCGCAGTCTTTCGGTGGAGTGAGGGACCCTAGAGAGCCCGGAGGAGGCTCCAATCTCACCTCGCTCCTCCCGTCGAAGGGTGGTTATGGCCTGATTGATGGCGACTTGAGCCATTCGACGCGCGTCTTCAGGGGTCTTTGGCTCGCGGTCTTCTGTTTCCGCGTTCGCCCCATGACTGCCGGCCATGAAGACGAGTTGATCGCGGGGCGGCGGTGACGGGGAAAACAAGGACGTAGAGCCCCCATGCTTGGGGGCAGGGGGTGCTCCTGAGCTTGCCGAGAGTCCCCCAAAACCGCGCGCCATGTTCTTGTAGAAGCGGTGATGTTCCTCTAGAGGTTCGACGTCTTCAGGCCCTACGGTGGGCGCCAGCTGTTGACGATCGGGATCTCCTGACCGCAGAGGTGAGATCGGGGTGTGTGTGTGTGTGAGGACTCGAAAGCTTGGGTCGTCCCTTCGGAGGTCGGTACCGCTGCTAGCTACGATCTGACGAAGTAGTAGACGAGTGACACCAGGAATTATACTGGTTCGAGCCCCCGAGCAGGGTAATAGCTCTACTCCAGTCTTGCCCTGAGGCGGAGGATTTGATTATGTGTGAGTACAAATGGGTGAGTATCGATTGCGTTCCTCTATCCAAGGTCTCCTTACACATATATATAGAGTTTACAAAGTCCTTCCTTCCGTTACTGGGGAACGATCATGAGTAGTTCTTGGAGAAGGGTGGTCCCACGTACGCTCCAACCGGATCTCAATTGCTCCCCGGGGTTCACGGCCACGTCCTGCCCTTGCGGATCTCAGTAACCGTAAGCGTCTAACCTAGCCTCCCCGAGCCCCAGGTCTAGGTCGAGCGACAACCTCTGGTTCCTTGCTCGAGGTCGAGCGGGCGTCGTCTGGAGACCAAGGTAACAAGCTCGAGCCCGAGCTTGGCTCACCAGGTCTAGTTCGAGCACGAGTCCGTTGACCACGTCGTTGATCGGGCAGGGTACCTCAGTCCCCGACAGTAATTCACTTTATTTTAGTCTAGAAATTTCAGATCTAAAGTAAAGCTGAAATCTAGAGCGCTGCCAAACAAGACCTAAATCACTCTTGAAAAAGTTAATGGGTCCACAAAATACTTAACGGGTCCGAAAAAATGGCCGTTCCATTTTGGTTATTTCCGCTCGGCCCGTTTCATTTTCGTAACTTCCGCTCGGCCCGTTTCAATTTCAGTTGTACTAGGTCTGCTGTGCTTGAGTTATTTCTTTTCAAGTCTTTCTAACAACCGAATGAGCCCATCTATTAGGCCCTTATATAACCAGAACTTCGCCGGCAAGTAAGAAAGAGAGAATTTAGTCACCAAGTTAAAAAAGAACAGAAGAAAGAAATTTCTTCGATTAAATCAATCAGAAATAGAGAGGAAGAACATGGAACAAGGAGAAGAAAGAATGCAAAAGAAAACAAAGGAAGAGCCAAAAGGTACTGTTCGCGCTAAAAACGTGAAGGAGGGTTTTCGGCCTCGAACACACAAGACAAACGCCGGGTTTGCAGAGCGTGCCAGTCAATTTGACCTAAAATTGACAAGGTAGAATTTGTAACTTGATCAAAGCCGATAAGCAAAAGTTTATCGGCTTAACGCTAGTCGGCTGAAGACCGATTAAGAGATAACCAGATCAACCAGCTACGGTTAATCCGGATACAAGGTAAAATCGGCTTTGAGAAAGCGATGCGCAGCAAAACAAAGCAAATCAAACCTGGGTGAAATCGGCAAAAATCAACAATCGGCGATGCTCAACTATGTTGATCCCGTCGACTTGCAGAGAGATCTATAAGGCTAAAACAATGTAAAGGAAAAGCTTGTAAAAAGTAGATGTGTTGTGTTGTTGGATTGATTGATTTTTCGCTTGACATCTGCCCCCTTTTATAACACACCTGGCCGATCCGAGTTTTACATGGATACGGTGCGTTTATCTGTATCGGCCTTTAATCTGATTTCTTTTCCTTTTTTAGAAACGGATTCTTTTTCCGATTCGTTTACCGATTTCTTTCCATACGTACATTTTCTTTCCGCTTCAGACCGATTTCAATACGTGCCGAATTTTGGTGCAAACATATGCCCCCATTTTTGAAAGGTAGCTTGCTATTTTTCAAAAATCCCTTCACCTTTTTCCATGATCGGCTTGTCGTTTAGGATTCACCTTGGTAACTTCCCCATTAATGGCGCCGCAATACTCTCGGTGCGTTTTTAATGCAGCAACTGTTCCCGCCTTCTCACCTTTTTCACCGAGGTATAAATATGAGGTCCCCCCTGCGGTCATTTTCACCCTGGCGTGCTCTCGTTCATCTTGAAATCGGCTTTCCTCCGCGTCAATCCCCTCTTCCTGTCGTATCAGCTGAAATGGACGCATCCCAGGTACTCATTCCGATCCCAGATAGCGACCATCAGTATTTTCTAGGCCCAATAGGAACCATAGAGACCGATACGGTTGTTGGAGATGAAATCCCTAGACTCCCTTTGTCGGCTCCTGGCTATAATATCAAGGAATGGACAAAAAGCTTTAGGGCTTGGCCGACAGCTCTCAAGGGCTGGAGGTCTTGGTATATTAGAGTATCAGCCCAAAAAAAGGCGGAGTGGGAAGGAATGGGTATCGCTGAGTGTATTCCCATGTCCTTAGCCGATCCAGAACCTAACGAATCCTTGGTAGCCGTTGCTTGCTATTTTTGGTCGGATTCTTTTAACGCCTTCTTTTTCCCAACTGGTCCCATCGGCCCAACCCTCTTAGACATGGCCGAATTGTGTTGCCTTAGGCCCGATGGAGACCAAATATCGGCTTTTAGCGGGAAACCTCAGTACAAATTGACTCGAAAAAAGGGAGAAGGTTGGTCCAGATATATACAAAATAATAACAAGTTAACTGGCCCTGTATCGGATGAGGAACATGTAGCTTTCCTCAACCTATGGCTAGACCGATTCCTCTTCTGTGGCGCTTCCTTAGGACCAACCCAGGTTTATCAATTTATGTCGGAGCAGCTAGTCATGGGTCGTCGGCTAGCTTTAGGGAAATCCTTGTTGGGGGCCGTATACCATATGATGCATATCATCCGGAGTCGGCTTTTTACCGGCAATGGTTCCTATGTCGTGGGCAACATTGGTGGTCCACTTTGGTTTATTCAGATCTGGCTTTACTGCGTTTTTGGCCGCCTTATTATCCCAGATCCATCGGAGGAATCGGCTTTCCCAACGGAAGATTTTCCTGAGGGTGCAACCCCTAGATTTCAACCTAGCCGATCTCCGGGTGAAAAATTCATGATGTGTTCATCTGATGAACCTAAAATCTCCCCGGCCGGTTTTCACAAGTACTTATCCTTCTTCTTGAATCTCAACCAAGCCACCTTCAACCGTCGAGACTTCTTTTCGTATAGCCAACTAGCCGATCTCCCATGGCCTTCTTTCCTCCGTCTAAACTCTGATAGCTCTTTAATGCCCCAGTCCACTCTTGATCTGCTTCCTTTGCTGCTTTCCCCTTGCATCCTTCATGTCGGCTTGAGTACCCGTAATAGAACCTTTCAGCCGACCTATGAATTTTACCACCCTTCTGTATATGCACGCCAGCTGGGTTTTGGACAAACAATACCTAGTCTCCCCTTATTCAACATGATCAAGCCACGCAACAAAGTTACCAATGTTACCGCGGCGGAGCTTATTATTGAACTAGCCGATGAGCTTCATGTGGTAGACTTACCTTTCCTCGTGTTAAACACACGTCGATCGGGCCAATTTACCACATGGTGGGCTTCCATAGCTGAGGCGCTCTTGCGGAGGCGCACTATCCATGAGGTCTTATCCTCCTTCCTCCCTGGCTTTCAAGAGCCGACGGAGACCGTCGCTGGGTCTAGCTCGAGTTCAGGCTATGCTAACTCTTCTTTAGAGGTATTTTAGTTTGATGTTTCGTTAAAAAATAAGCTTTTCATTGGCTTAACCATATTTTTGTCTTTCAGACTAACAAGAAGTCGACTTCGGCTCAGACAACATCGGCCGACGACCGTTCGAAACATCAAAGGCCGTCGGCCCCCCTTGCTGGTCTATCCTCCGGCACGTTGGGGGTCAATAGCCCATCACTATCAGATCTTGCCGAGCAGCATACTAAGAGTACGTCCAGTTCCATTTTTGCTTAGATTTCTTTTGTAGGCGAAGTTCCATGCTTGCTGTCGGCTAACCCCATGTTTGCCATTTTTTCAGAAAGAAAGAAGAGCCGTAGAGTCGTTATCAAACGATCTCCAAAACTCAAGGGTCGTGATGCAAAGATCATCCCCAACTGGATCGGCTACTGCGGTTAGCTTCGACCCTTATCTTGATTTTTGTCTTTGTTTTTCTTATCTTATCGTAAAGTATTCCTCAGGAAACCCCTTCCGTCCAGTTGTTGGAAGCTATAGCCGACGCTGAGAAGACCCAGACAGATGTGCCTGTCTTGTTGGCTCCGGCTCCTGCTCCGTCATCCGCTCCCTCAACTCCAAAACCTGCTTCTGACCCAGTACCGTCAACGGACCTAGCCGATCTTTTAGGTTTTTCTTTGGATGAGCTCGACGATCCAGAAGTGTTAGCTACTGACGACTATCCAGCCGACATCCAGCGCATAATAGCGGCCTCTGCGCCAGCATCGGCTGTTGTTACCGCTGAGCCGGGTATGCAGGAGCGACTCAATCGCCTTCTGGACGAAGTGATGCAGCCGGAGGCAGCTCTTCTGGCCAACACCCAACCGTTGAGAAACGCTATGGCGGCCATGCAAGCCGATCTTCCTTCTGCAGCCATGAATGCTTTGCTAGAAGTATGTCATCTGGATGCTCGTCGGCTAGACGTGGAATCGTCCAAAGCAAGAGTTGAACAGAGGAAGGCCCAGCAAGCCGACCAACAGATCCTGGACAAGCTTATAGCAGATGCAAAACTCCGGAAGGGAGCGTTTGACCAGGGTGCCGCTGCGCTGAAATTGGCTAAGAATAAGGCCCAAGAGCTGGAGTTATCCAAAAGGAAACTTGAAGAACAGCTGGCTTTGGTTACAAAAGAACTTTCAGATTGCCAGATCGGCATTACCGATGCGACGTCTTCACTGGCGGCTCAGAGACAGCAAATCGGTGAAGTTTTCACCAAAGTCAAGAATCAATCAGCTAAGATGATCCCAATTACGGGTGATGCAAAAGCCGACGAACAACTAATAGATAGCGTTCAAGCTACTATTGGTAGGGCGGCTGCAGCACTATCGGCTTTGGGAGCCCATCTGCCTGGTTCCGGGCTTCATTGAAGACAGCATTGTTTCTTGAACTGATGTGTAGTACCGGCCGTGTAGCCGATTTTTGTAAACTGCTTAATCTGGTGGATGATGAATGTTTGCTTCTGACTCGGTCGGCTGTATGACCGATTTATATGCATGTTTTTGTAACTGGTCCTGATGCTTTTCTTCCTGTAGTTAGGACCCGACCCATATGCTGGGGTAATACGCTTTTAAGTATTTTCCGTTGATTGCTTTAGGCAACACGAATCCGTCTATGGACTCCAGTATATATGAATTTCCACCAATTGGCCGATTTATCTTGTAAGGACCTTCCCACGTTGGGGACCATTTACCGAATCGATTATCCTTAGACCCGATTGGTAACACGGTTTTCCATACCAAATCGGCTTGATTAAACGATTTTAGAATCACCTTTTTATTATATGACTTGGCAACCCTTTCTTTATTCCTTTTAAGCCGATCTAGCGTGATCAGCCTAAGTTCAGCCAAATCATCTAGATTGTCAAGCATCGCCTGTTTGTATTCATCGGCTGATACCTTATCTTGCTCGCATAGCCTTACTAAGCCGATGTTGATTTCCACGGGCAAAACGGCTTCTTGCCCGTATACCAACTGAAAAGGTGACAATTTAGTTGATCCGTGATGAGACAGCCGATAAGCCCATAAAGCCTCCGATAGCGTTGAATGCCATTTCCTCGGCTCTTCCTCAATCTTTCTTTTTATCAGCTTTATCAATGTCTTGTTTGACGACTCGGCCTGTCCATTGGCCTGAGCGTAGTAAGGGGAAGAGTTGAGTAATTTTATCCCAAGACTTTCTGCAAAACCTTTGAACTCGTTGGACATGAACACAGTCCCTTGATCAGTAGTAATTGTCTCAGGGAATTCCAAACCGATGGATGATGTGTTCATTTACAAAGTCGATCAGCTCTTTGCTAGTAACCTTCTTGAGTGGTACAGCCTCAACCCATTTTGAGAAATAATCCGTGGCTGCAAGGATGAATTTATGTCCTTTGCTGGATGACGGAAATATTTGGCCGATTATGTCTATACCCCATCCTCTAAATGGCCATGGCTTGATGATCGGATGCAAAGCCGATGTCAGGTGTCGATCGTATGTTACCAAACTTTTGACACGTTTGGCATCCTTTATAATATTTGAAGCAGTCTTCTAACATCGTCGGCCAAAAATATCCTGTTCGCCTCAGTATCCACTTCATCTTATGGGCCGATTGATGTGATCCACAGATGCCTTCATGGACTTCACCCATCGCTACTTTGGCTTCCTCGGTTCCGTGCATCTTAACAACAAACCTTCCATAGTCCGAAAGTATAATACATCTTCTAGTAGAACATATTTGAGTGCTTTGCGCCTGACCTTCTGCTCGGTCGGCTTGGCTGGATCTGACAAATAATCCCTTATCTCTGTTCTCCAGTCGACAGGGTGAATACATAAAATCGGCCGAACGTTTAGCCCGATTGGTCCCTGTCGGCTTTCAATCTTGTACCCTGATGCACATTGTGCCAATCGGTTTGCTTTATCATTAGCTTCTCTGGGGATATGTTTTATAGAAAATGTAGTAAACATCTCGATGATCTGGAGGCATTGATGTAAGTACTGAGTTAGCGCACCGTCGTTGCATCGGTATTCTCCTTTGACTTGCTGTACAATTAACATCGAGTCTCCAAAAGCTTCGACGTCTTTCACCCCAATGCTATCTAGCAATTGCAGACCTCTTAGCAATGCTTTGTATTCTGCTTGATTATTTGAACATCGGCTATTTAGCCGATACATGAAGTCATATTCCTGTTTTCTAGGTGAAATCAATATCACGCCGATGCCTTCGCCTTCCTGGCAAACGGATCCATCAAAATACAGCTGCCAAGGAGTTACATCACCGTTCTGTTAATGTTTCACTTCCTGTGATAAAATCGGCCACACTTGTCCTTTCACAGATTTAGCCGACTCATAGGTTAACTCGACTGTTAAGGCGTATGCCCATTTACCGCCGACTCGCAGAATTGGGGCCGATAATATGTATTTGACTACATCGGTTTTGCATATTATAACGCATTTGGAAGCCAAAGATATAATGTCTTAATTTGGTGCAGGCAAAATACAATGATAAGCATAATTTTTCTACTAGGGGATACCTGGTTTCTGCATCTAAAAGACGTCGGCTTAAGTAAAATATTGCTCGTTCCTTCCTACCAAATTTCTGTGTTAAAACCGCCCCAATTGAATCTCCTTCACCGATATATATAGTCTAAAAGGTATACCATGTTTTGGTGCGGTCAATCCGGAGGACTCATCGATAACCCTTTATGTCGTCAAAGGCCTTTTGTTGGTCACTCCCCATTTGAATTCTTGGTTGTCTTTAATCTTCAAAGAATGGTGTGAAGGCCCGAATACGCCCTGACAAGTTCGAGATGAAACGTCGCAAGTAGTTGATTTTTCCAATCAATACTTGCAACTCCTTTTTGCTTGTTGGCGGTTTAGTATCGGCTATGGCTTTTACTTTGGCTTGGTTTACTTCAATTCCTCCTTCATGCACCGTAAACCCAAGAAATTGTCCAAATGACATACTCGAAAGCACATTTGAGAGGGTTCATTTTTAACCCATGTAACCTTGTGCTTTCGAACATCTTTTCCAGATCGGCTAGGTGTTGCCAGTCTTCTTTGGATTTTACCACTACGTCGTCAATGTATATCTCCACGGTATTGCCGATCAAATCATGGAAAATATGGTTCATAGCACGCTGATAAGTAGCACCGGCATTTTTCAAACCGAAGGTCATAACTTTCCACTCATACAGCCCTAAAGCCCCCGGACATCTGAAAGCCGTTTTGGGTATATCGGCTTCGGCCATGAATATCTGATTGTATCCGGCGTTGGCCCAAAAAACTTATGATTTTATTCCCAGATGCAGCATCGATAAGCATATCGGCTATAGGCATCGGGTACTGCCTCTTTGGTGTAGCTTTGTTTAGATCTCTAAAATCGACACATACCCTAAGTTTGCCATTTTCTTTTTTTTTTACAGGACGATGTTTGAGACCCATTCAGCCAGATCGGCAGGGCCGGATAAACTTTGCCTCTAGCAATCGTCCTACTTCTTCCTTTATAGCGTCATATAATGTAGGATTAAATCGCCTAGGGTACTGTTTGAATGGCCGATACCCAGGTTTTATTGGTAGCCGATGTTCAACTAGTTGTCGGCTTAAGCCTGGCATCTCGTAATATTCCCACGCGAAGCAATCTCTATATTTCTTGAGTATTTCGACCAACTTCGCTTTATAACTGGGTTCTAATTTAGCACTTACAAACGTTGGTCTTTTGCCATCACCTTCCCCAATATCGATTTCTTCGAGCAAATCGGCAGAAGTAAATCCTAACCCTTTTCTTTCTTCTTCAAAGTCCTCAACAGCTTCTTCGTATTCTTCTTGCCGATAGCTCCTTGCCTTTTCCTACAGCTTTGCTAGTGTCTTGTGCTCCATCTTCTTACCACTTCGTCTGTTCGATCAAACGTATTGGGTTTAACGCTGATCGGCTTGAATCCTGATTTCTCAACGCAGATAAAATCGCAATTGTCCAAGGCTTTTCCTGATATACATTCGGCTTCTTCGTGTGGCCAATTGGTGTCAGGGCTAGCCATGGCGATATGAGCCGATGTGTCGGCCAAGACGACTTCTCTTGTATCATCGTTCCACCGCACCGCTTTTGGTGCATAGTTGATGGTATACAAGAATTGGCATGGATCGATCCCGCCCAAGGAGCACGCTGTAATTACCCTTGGCTTCAATCACAAAAATGCAATCGGCAAAGTTTTATTACCGATCGCCGCTTCGACACCATTACGCTTTTAGCCTCGCTTGGGTCTCCCGTGAAGTCATTTAGCACCATATTGGTCTTGATCAAGTCTTCATCGGCTTTACCCCAATTTTTCGAAAGTACTTAACGGCATCGATTAATCGTCGCCCGCCATCGACCAACATACGAGATATCGGGTCGGCCATTAATATACCCTTTTAGATATAATGGTTTTAGATGCCGATGCATGTCTTGTGGCTTTTCGAACACAGCGTCTGGTGCTCCGAGGCACAATTGGGCGAACACTTCTTCAGCCGATTCTTCGGTTTTGAACTCGGCAGGTAGAGTGAATACCATGTTTATATCCATTGGTGGCGTATCATCTCGGATCATCGGAGAACCGGATTCGACCGATTGATCTGAATCACTATCGATCTGTTCCTTCTTTCTCCACTCCTTTTTCAAAACCGGTACTGGTCTTAACTTATTAAACATCCGATCCCTCTCGTTCTCCTTTTCAGCTTCCCTTTCTTCTTGTGTCTTCAGTCGCTGAAGCCTCCTGCGTTGTGACTTGCTGAGACCCGAGGGGCACCACCTAGGCTTAGGTTCTATCGGCTTTCTTATTTTTCCAGCTAAACTGCTCATCTCGCTGTCAGATTCCATTCTACTTGTGTCAGCCGATAGTTCCTGATTTCGGGAGGACTCGCCTTGTTCTGATGTTGACAACCTTTCATGGATCGGCCTCCTGCTTCTCACTTCTGGATGATTGTATATCGGTCTAGACAACCTATCTTTTACAGGTCGGTTTGGCCGATATGCAGACGAGTGTTGCATAGGACAAGATACAATTGTTGGTAAGGTCATCCCTCTCTCCCAGCAAAACTGCCAAAAGGGACATTGCCGATGTTTCTCTTCTTCAGTAGTTGGCCGACATGGCATATCTGGCCGCCAACGTTCATCCCTCTTTTGCCCTGGTCGATGAAAACTCTGGTGTTGTTGAGTGCTACATCTTTGACTTATCCTCTCATACTTCCCCAGGAGCTGTGAGAAAGTTGGCTTTGGTTTGAAATCGACTTTTCTTGGAGCCCTCTCCGCCCGATACCATTTTCCGATTTCCAGGTCTCCTCTTGGTTTTACCGTCCTTGAGTTTTGTCCATTTTTATCGGCTTCTATTTTGTATGGAGCCGATAGTAATCTGTACCGTTTCATCTTTTGATCATGCTTCAAATCTTTTAGTCGGCTTAACATCTTTCATAGGTCCCTTCCCTTTCTGTGAGCACTGCACCATGTTGACCTGGAAAGGATTCATATCTATCTGCATAGCCGATTCTTCCGCAAACTTCAACCTGCCATCGGCGATGGCCGATTGAACCTGTTGTCGAAAAATATTGCAATCGTTAGTGTTATGTGAAAATGAATGGTGCCATTTGCAGTACCTTCGCTTTTTAATTTCTTCGGCTAATGGGATGACGTGCCCTTCTGGTAACCTTATGAGTTTTTCTTGTAACAATAAATCAAATATTTTATCACATTTTGAAACATCATATGAATACTTGACTTCCGCCCTATTTTTCGTCGGCTTGAGCAGAGAGCATACGAGTGACTTTTTAGAACCCTTGGTCCATTCGGCTATGTTCACCTCTGCTTCGTCCTCAGAGGTGTCGCCTGAATTGTAATCTACCATGTTTAATTTGGCCTTTTCATTGCCGTTTGGCTTAAATCTATCTTTAAACCCTTTGCTCTCTGCATATCGGTTTTCATGTGCCGATACGCGATGGAGTAGGTGGCCTAAGTCGGGGAACTCCTGGCCCGATAGTTTCTCTTTTAATGGCGGGATTAACCCTTGGAACGCTAGATCGGCCAATTGATCATCGGGTAATGTTACACTGAAGCATCTATTCCGTGACGCCCTAAATCTCTTGATATAATCGAAACCGATTCGCCAGATTACTTGGATCGAACTAAGATCAGAAATCCTAAGCTCCATAGTCCCCGAAAAGAAGTATTCATGGAATCGGCTTTCTAAATCGTTCCATATATGAACCGAATTTGGGGGTAGACTAGTGAACCAAGTGAATGCAGCACCAGACAATGATAAAGGAAACAATCTAATTTTTAATCCATCGGACTGTGCAGGCTCCCCACATTGAGCCATAAACCGTCCGATATGCTCAATTGTGGTAACAGAATCATCACATGAGAATTTGGCAAAATCTGGTATCCTAAAGTTATGGGGGTATGGCATTCGGTCTATGTAATCGGGATATGGCTTCTTGTAGCCGATTACCCTTCCTCTGGCCGTAGTTTAACTGTTCTCTCAAAACGCGTTGGCAATTTGTTACGCTTGATTGACATTGTCGGCTTGTGGTGCAACCGGACATTGCCAATTCTCATTGTTCGTGCCCTGCCCCCCGAGTGCAAACTCGGGTCTTTGTCCAAATCGCACCGTAGGAGGTCTTGGTACTTGGTCATAATCATGATTAAAACCCAATGCATCGGGTATGGGCGCGAAAGGTTCGACGTACGGCACCACCCTATACGGCGCTTGTTTCACGGTTGTGGCTCCCTGTGATTGCGGAGTCTGATCCGTTTCGATCGGCTGATAAGCCGATAGACCGATGCTATTGGAGGGCCCATTTGACGGATTTGATGCGCTTATCTTAGCCCCATCCGTGTGCCCATGGTAGTGTGTAAATCCATCTCTCTGTATGCTTGGTTTCAAAACAGTAGGTTGAGTTGGCATCGTAATAGGTGTTTGAGCCGACACGTTTACTGTATTGGTGTTTGGTGTTATGGAATATACTGGGTACGTAGGGATGGTTGTGGTGGATCTAGCAGGCTTCCGGACACAGCCAATTCCTGGGCAATTGTTTTCACACTATTTTGTATCATCGGCTTTAATGTGGATACTAGAGCCGATGACTGATTAATTAATGCGTGATGAACAGATTGCTCGATCATACTTGATAAATCGGCTTGAGCGGGTGCGTATCGGCTTACCGATTCGGACAACGAGTCTCCGATAGGATTGATGCTTGGGAGTGCAGTCTTTTGAGTAATGCCTCGGCGTGTTTTCTGGAAGCACCGTAGCATCATCTCTTCCAAAGCCGCCTTTCGGTCTTCGATTTCTTTTCGCTGTTCAGGGGTCAAATCGGCCATCTGAGGCGTGATTATAGCATCTGTGTTGATATCGGCGGTGACCGCAGGCTTGTCGGTTGATGACATCTTTGATTTTCTTGGTCCCACTGGGCGTGCCAAAATATGTTCGCGCTAAAAACATGAAGGAGGGTTTTCGGCCTCGAACACACAAGACAAACGCCGGGTTTGCAGAGCGTGCCAGTCAATTTGACCTAAAATTGACAAGGTAGAATTTGTAACTTGATCAAAGCCGATAAGCAAAAGTTTATCGGCTTAACGCTAGTCAGCTGAAGACCGATTAGGAGATAACCAGATCAACCAGCTACGGTTAATCCGGATACAAGGTAAAATCGGCTTTGAGAAGGCGATGCGCAGCAAAACAAAGCAAATCAAACCTGGGTGAAATCGGCAAAAATCAACAATCGGCGATGCGCAACTATGTTGATCCCGTCGACTTGCAGAGAGATCTATAAGGCTAAAACAATGTAAAGGAAAAGCTTGTAAAAAGTAGATGTGTTGTGTTGTTGGATTGATTGATTTTTCGCTTGACATCTGCCCCCTTTTATAACACACCTGGCCGATCCGATTTGTACATGGATACGGTGCGTTTATCTGTATCGGCCTTTAATCTGATTTCTTTTCCTTTTTTAGAAACGGATTCCTTTTCCGATTCGTTTACCGATTTCTTTCCATACGTACATTTTCTTTCCGCTTCAGACCGATTTCAATACGTGCCGAATTTTGGTGCAAACAGGTACGGTTCCAAACCTGAAAGTATTGTTGTTACTCCTGTGATATGCTAGATATCCTCCTCGTGTGGTTCTCCCCTCATGATTCCCAATCTATGCATTAACATTTATCTGTAAATATGACTGCAAATTTGCATAATATGGTTCTCTTAGATTTATTCGTGCATATGCATCTTCATGATTTAGTTAGCAACATTGATCAACCCTAAAACAAAAATAATAAAAATAATAAAATGATTAGTATTTCAATTATTACTTTTATCGAAGTGCTCCATATGCATATTTGTGATTAAAATTGCTGCTGTATATCAGGATTCAAAACAATGGTGAATAAGATCTACTGTGCAAACAATAACAATAAGGTATGTATAATTAGGTCTAGGCATTCGCTTTAAACGGTTTTATCGGTTCGGTTTATTCGGGTTTTTTTTTAAAAAAAATAGTTTTTGAGATCTGTAAACCGAACCAAAACCGAATAGATGCAGAAACCGAACCGAATTAACTTGGTTTTTCAGTTAACCAAGACCAGGCACACACATAGGCACTGTCCAGATTGCTCAACAAAAGCATACAACTACGAATCATACACTAAGGTAAGAATGCGAATGGTACTCAATCATGATGCAGAAAGCCTAGACACAGCAAAGCGACATGAAGACAAACAATTAGTTGTCCATCTCAACCAAGTCGATTCCAACCTAAACGCCTAAGAATGAACCGATTGCGCAGATGGAGAGTTGGAGACACCGCAGCAGCTTCTATTTACAACCAACAACTTGAGGCACCACTCACCAGCGAGCGTGCAGCAGGAACTAGAAGATCAACGCGGCGGGAGCCGCAACCCGTGCCGTCGTCGGATGCATCCATGTCGTTGTCGCCCGAGGACCATGCGGCCGAGGCCACCGTTACCACCTCCATGTACCAGATGGCGAGCGCCTCCGCCCGAGGACCTCATGGCCAAGGCTGTCGCCGCCTCCACGTTGTTTATGTGTACCACCGCCGAGCACCTTCACCCGAGAGGACACCGCTGCCGCCACCAAGCGCCTCTGCATCGCCTCCACCTACCAGATATGGCCACCACCGAGTGCCTCTGCCCGAGGACCGCGCCACTGAATCTGGTCACGGTTGAGGAGGCCAAGGGGAGGTCCTCCCTCCTCGACTCACCATATGGATCTACCGGCATTGCCGCCTCGTCGGCACCTTCCTCCTCGACAGAGATGGAGTCTCTGTGAGTCACGAATGGGGTAGAGACTGGGATTTCGGATTTGGTGGAAGGAACCGAGGAAGCGAAGCGACACGTCGACGCGGGTGGGAATGGGAGGAATCACCTGATCGGAAGGAGGGGAGGAAAGGGGAATGGGGGGGATTGCCCGAGTGATGACGCATTCACGATGTGAGCCTGTGATGGGGATGGGAATCACGGGAGGCAGTAATGCAAGCCAAATAAAACATCACCTCAATCGCATTCACAAAGGCAAACTCGACCCGCAAGCCATGAGCATCAACTACAAGAAAGTACTTCTTGACAACTGCACTAAGGCTGAATTGCTCATGGAGCTTCTGCAAACAATCTCCTCTGACACATTAAATTTTGAAACCAGCTTGAAATCATTTGCAGTGACATCAAACACTGAACTGTTTGCACTGAAATTCCCCAACATGGAAGGGAAGAAATGCAGCCTGATGCAGTAGTATCCTCGAAGCACATTGAAGTCATACCAAGATGTTGTGGTAAAGAAACATCCTGAATGGTACACCGATCCAAAGATTTCAATGGCATTGCTGTTCCCAGCCAACGACGCAGCAATCCCAGGGCTGCTTAAAGTAAAATTATGCCCAGGGATCATGTCACTGATCCATCTCTGGCCGTCAGCATCCACAGTCGCATTTGAGCCATAGCTCAGAAGCAATTCCCTTCCGTGAGCTTTCAAGAATTGCAAGTTGGCAAGCACAATGCTTACAACAGCCAACACAAGTAGCCGAAATTTTGGTTTTTGCTGAGGCCAAAAAAAATACCGAATTGAAATTTAGTTTTTGAATTTTGATTAGATTTCGGCCTCTCCTGAAATATGATGTAAAAACGAAATTTAAAATTTTGACCCTAACCAATCCAGCTATATACAGCTCCCCACAAGTTAATTCTTGAGCTAAGAGTGAGACTAATTATATGTGTTGCAATTAAGAAGTGGATTAAGAGTTTTATTGTGCATGTTTTTCACTGAGGAGGATCCTAGTGCATGTGTTGCACTTAGGAGGTCACCGGAAGTGCATGTGTTGCGCTAGATGAAGCTCGAGCAAGAGGCTCGACTTATTTCTCTTGGTGGTTGCCGCCATCTAGATGGTGTAGGAATCTCGTGCGCATGAGCTCTCAACGGAGGTTGTGAGAAGCTCTGGTGAAGTTTGTGAAGGTTGGAGTTTAGCCTTCCCGGATGGGTGAAAAACTCCCACTAGTGGATTCGAGGTGGACGCTCAAATGCGGAGCCGGTCCAAAGATTTGGGCTTGCCTCAATGTGGTTAGGAAAGACCGACAAGTCTTTGAGACTGCGGAAAAAAGTTGGTGTGTTTCTTTTACTTTCAAGCATGTACTTTGTTGCATTATTATCAATTGCTGGATTGTATTTAGAATTACTTATTCTAGCTTGCTTGATTAGTATAGCAATTCTTTTTAGAGACATAATTTAGTTAGTGCACTAGTAAGCCTTGTTAATTTATGTCTTAATTATCAAAATCTTAGTTATTTGCTTTCGCATTATTTACTAGGTTTTGACATAGGGGTGATTAGAGCGTATTCGTTAGTTTAGCGAGAGAAGTGTTTTTATAAATGCCTATTCACCCCCTCTAGTCATACACCTCGACCCTCAACCAGACACGATACGTTCTGTAAAAAGACTACCGCACCTAGAAGGTTGATAGTGTCGACTTGGCAAACACAGTAATAAACGCACGTTCTGGAAAAGAACTACCGAGCACTGGGCGAGTACTGCCGCACCTACAATAGTACCGCACCTTTTTTTAGGAATGCATATGACTAACGTATGAGCATGAATTTGAGCCATGATTCTTGATTTTCATCAAGCTACTAACCAAAGATTCCTCTTAATAGTACGGCGCCTAATCTAGCAACTCGATCTTTCTTCAAACACCAAGATCGGCAAAATACTCTGAAAAAGATTCTTAAATATTTTATACCTTGATCTTGAGCTTGTCTTCATTTTAGCCTTAAGGATTTCACTCTTCCATAATCATTGGCGAGGACCAACCTGCTTCTGCGTACATAAACCAAATATGTCTTTTGATATTTATTATCATTAATTTATTAAAACCAATCGAAGTTAGGGGTCTAAATGCTTCACCCTATCCTCTTCATAATTAGCTTAACCATTTTCACTTGTGCCATCTGCTTTTCAGTTTACCAATTGTTGCACAAGCCACTCTAAAATGTTTCCTATTATTCTAAATAGCTAGTTATAGCTACGCTATAACTTTATTAGATCCAAAACGTGAAGCTATTGGCCAATATTCCATTATATTAGCTATAGGCGCTATAGCCAGCAATAGCTCCGTTATATGCCGTAGCTTATAGTTAGTGATAGCTCTGCTATCCTATATAGGTACCCACAGGTCAAAACATTGGGTCCATTTCAAAAGTCAGCATTATTAGAAGTTCCAAATGCACTCTTATAAACCTGAACAACCAGAAAACCTAGTAAGAGATCTCATCTCACCCTTTTTCAATAATCCAGCTGTCAGCGTACTAGCCAATAGGCACCTCCGAGTCGGGTGCTTATAAGGTTCAGACGGGGGGCTTTCGGGGTAATCGCCGGTGGAAGGGAGATGAACGGGGTGCCGGTGGAGCTCAGAGGAATGGGGACGCTAGGGTTTACCCAGGTTTAGGCCCTCCGGAGAGTAATAGCCCTAGTCCTGCCTTTCTTCCTATTGCTTGTGTTCTAGCTTGAGAATATGAAACCTACTAACAATGGGTCGAACCCCCTCTCCCATGCACCCTGGCCCCCTTTTATACTTAGGCTCCTGGGGGCACATGGGAGGCTTACACGGCAAGGTACACTCATTACCCTGCCACGGGCGCATTTAATGCGCCTGTCACTGTTCTTACACCCCGGTAACATCTGCCGCAGCCATCACACCCCCGCCTCGGGCCCCACGTCCGCCAACGCCACCCGTTCCGTCAAGGGGTGGGGTGCTACCATGATGTCATACGTAATTAATGCGCGCCTGGGGAAGACGCGCCGCCATACCGTATCCTCCATGCTTTGCATTTAATGCGCACGCCTCGCATTAAATGTCCTTGATCAGGGCGCTGCAGCTTTGGGGGTGGACGCCAGTGAGTGGCTCGCATGCCACGCGGCCCACCGGGCGACCACCTTCCTGGTCGCTTCGCAGGTGTGGCTCGACCGCCACGCTGGCCCACCGGGCGACCACCTTTCGGGCGCCAGGTGTGGCTCGACCGCCACTGCCCACTAGGCGACCACCTCGCCGTCGCCGCTGGTGTGGCTCGATCGCCACGCGCCCATCGGGCGACCACCTTCCTGGTCGCCCAGAGGTGTGGCCTGATCGCCACCTGTCCGCTGGGCGACCACCCCGCTGGTCGCCCAGTGGTGTGGCCTGACCGCCACGCGTCCGTTGGGCGACCACCTTCTTGGTCGCCCAGAGGTGTGGCCTGATCGCCACCTGTCCGCTGGGGCGACCATGCTGGGGAGTTGCTGCTTGCCGTGGCGGTGTGCCCAGACACACCCTGCCCGCCCGGCGGTCTCTTTTATTGCGGAGGAGTGGGGACCCTGGTGTAAAATACGCCGACACCAGCATTCATATTTCTTAGTGATTAAATACTTCTTGTTAATAACATTATGATACAGTTATTAGTTATGATCTTTGACATATATTAGTATGTTTGTTGATTTTGGACTCGACTCATATTCTTATTATAATAATATTAATACTTTCTAAAATACCATTGTTTTACTATTTGTTTGGAGGTAACTTGTATTATATACATATTTAAATATTTAATTTTTAACACTGAAAACACAACAAAAGATAGCTTCCACAATAACTAGCGATAACTGTTGTAGTTTTTTGGGACCTTACCATGAAGCAGCGACAATCATGATTTAAAACCTTGATGTTTCACTGTTGTTTCATCATGTTACAGCGTTGTAAAAATGTAAATTTGTTCATTTGGGATTTTTTTTGCTAATTTTCCAACACAGCTAATCTTTTTCCCTACTCACATCCCCACCTCCTTCTTTTCTCTCTAACACAAAAATTTTAAATTAGAATATTTAAACTTGAAAAATTTTAAATAGAAAGTTTCAACTTAAAAAAATTCAACTCAAAGAAATTTAAATCAAAAAATTTGAAATTAGGAAGTCTCAATTCGAAACGTTACAAATTATAAAGTTTCAACTCGAAAAGTTTTCAATCAAAAAATTTTAAAACAGAAAAGTTTCAAACAAAAAAGTTTCAACTCAAAAAAATTCAAATCGAAAAGTTTCAACTCATAAAACTTTTGATTCAAAGGCTTTCAATTTGAGAAGTTTTAATTAAAAAATCTTTTGGTTCAAAAAGTTCCGATTTAAATTTCAAGTCAAGAAAATTTCAACCAAAAAAATTCAAAACAAAAACTTTCAACTCAAAAAAAATTAATTCAAAAAATTTTAAATTAGAAATCATCTCAAAAAATTTCAAATAAAAATGTTTCGACTCTGAAAAAATTAAACTAAAAAACCTTCACATTTGATTAAAAAATAAAAAAAATTATTTATACTTATTTGATATATTGTTAAAAAAAAAAGCAAAAAGCTCTTGCACCTAGAATTGAAAACAGGTCTGGGTAGCTCTTGCACCTAGAATTGAAAACAGGTCTAGGTGTTTTTCCTCTCCTAGTGCGAATGTGTGATATGTGTCTCATGGAAAAGCTCCTAGCGCCACGAGCATTGGTACGCATGACCATAAATTAGTCTTTTTGAAAAACTAAAAGAGAGGTGCTTTCAAATACTCGTCTCCATTTTGAGACGACGTGTTTGCTCGTCAACGCGTCGTGTTGCCCCGATTTAGCGCCCTTTGATATGGCTCAAATAATTTTGCACTATGCTCGAACAGAACATCCCCATTAGCGCAGCAGTAAAGCTCTTCGGTGCGAAGCCCACGTCGCGCCATCGATCTCTCGCCTGTGCACGCGTGGCCTGCCCAGGCGAATTTTCCTGTGCTGACATGTGGCATGAGCGAGACCCCACGCACGCGTGCCTCCGCGGTGAAGGTTTTTTTTTGTGAAAGGCCCCAAGATTCCTGACAATTACATGTATGCCCTTTTCTATAAAAACACTAAAACAGCCGGATTTCATGTCTTTTCCAAAAAGGCCCTAAAAATTCCTAAAATTACATTTATAGTCAAATTTCCCTGCAAAAAGGCTCGAAAAAAGACTAGAAGAGTCCATTTTCCCCCGAAAAGGCCACCAAAAATTCTTTAAATTGTTTTTTGGCACGTAAACTCCAAAATTTTGTTTTTTGCGTGTAGCTTTTTGCAAAAAGACGTCTACAACTTTCTAAATTTAGATATTAATCTATTTTTTTTATAGATAATCTCTAAACTTCATGCAATTTTTACTGCTCGGAGTGTAGCTGCTAGTGCGGCGTAAATACAAGCTCCTCGCTTAATCGTGGTCTGCCGTGGTTAGGCCAGCAACACTGTCATTATCACACCACACGAATAAACTCCTACTCGTAAACAAAAGAAGAAAGAAAATAAAGGAAAGGAAATTGAGAGAGAGACTCTCCGACCTTTCAGACGCGGCAAAGCAAAAACACGGAGGGGAGAGAGAGAGAGAGCGAGAGGGAGAGGGAGAGGGAGGAGGGAGAGCACGAAATCCCGAACCCAAATCCAAATCCTGGTGTATTCTTGCGCTTAGCCTCGGATTTGGGTATAGTTTCCGTTCGGCTTGGAGGATTCGGGGCTTAGCCATGAACGAGAAGGCCTCCGTCTCCAAGGAGCTCAACGCCAAGCACAGTAAGGTTCGTTTCCTTCGTGATGATCTCTCGTTTTTTTGTTTTCTCGGATCGGGAACCGTATGGTGCTGCCTCGGTTGGAACGGAAACGAAGGAAAAATCGATACGATGTTGCAATTTCCTTTTCCTCGGTTGGGGATTTGGGATGTACGATGCTGCGGGTTCTTGAGTTCCCCGTCCCAAGATTTGATGCGTCGCCGCCCTGATCTGCGTAGTCAGTTTGTAATTCTTGGGTGTGTTACTTACAGCGCTGATTTATTCGACCGATGGAAATCGCTATTAGCCATTCGGCAATTCGATTAAAAATTTATAATAAATATCTGTCTGTTACAGATTTCTATCTCTTCCATGGAAATAAAAAAGGAAAAGCAATTCTTGGCATTCCTTTATTGTCGTCCACAGAACGAGTAATCCAACTGGCTATCTTCGTTGCCATTGCGATGACCCGCTCAACAATACCATGTGTTGTTTTATGTTGCGATTGCATCTTCTGTTATGTACGTTTGTCTTATTTGACTTGTAGTTCCTCATGATCCATTGCCCTCTTCTTCTCCATTGATTTCCAGATATTGGAAGGCCTTCTTCGGCTGCCCGAAAACACAGAATGCGCAGACTGCAAGTCAAAGTGAGTGGTCCTGTGCAATTGGTTGTTTTAAAGAAGGTTACTGATGCATTAGACAAATTTATATATTATCAATAGCTTTGCTACGAGTTTTATCACTTGAGGACACGGCCTATTTTGATAGGTAAATATTTGATTCTTGAAAACAGACTTGTCAGTCGTCACTGTCCATTGCTTATTTGTTTGAAGTTTATGTTTAGTAGCATCGTGCCTGTGTGTTGCGACAAATCTCAAATAAATATACCATAGCTTCTAAACTTAAAAAATGCAAAAATAACTGTCCTAAATCTAAAAGTATTGCATACATCATTCACATCAGATCAACCGGCCACTTGCAAACGATACAATCCTTTACAAAAGATTCTACAAATAACACACACGTCTTCATAGACACATCCACAAAAGATCTTTTGAAGAGAGGAGATGATAGGAGATGAGAGGGATGGTAGGACCCACCATCGCAACCACCAACTCTTTTTTATATGATTCAGGGTAAAGTTGAAGTTAATGTTATAATAATTATTTTACGCCCTATCTTATGTTTCAAGATTTACTATCTGATTTGGCATATATTATGCATATGGGAACATATATGCGGTTAGAGGAAAGGGCCTGCAGTGAACTGGGAGCATCCATATATGATTGATATGTTTATTTGCTGCATCACTGGCTCATTGCACCCAAAAAGTTAAAATTGTATTTCAGTGGAAAAGAAATGAAAATGATTTGTATTGTTATAGATTTGCGTGCTAGTCCTCCTCCCCTATCTCTGTTGCATTCCTCAAAATTCCATTTCCATGCTTGTATTGTTGATGTCTACTTTTGCGTGCAACTCTTGTTCTTGTCAACACTTTCTAACTGTTTGCTCATATTGCAGGGGTCCTCAATGGGCAAGTGTGAATCTTGGGATCTTTATATGCATCCAGTGTTCTGGAATTCATAGAAGCCTTGGGGTACACATATCTAAGGTCGGTGAATAATCATGTCCATGAGTTTCACTATTTATTATCCCAACCCAGCGACACTAGCAAACTTTAATGGTTCATAGTTGTTTTGACCAAGGATACTCGGATACTTTCGAAAGCTGACGTATCGGAATCGGATACATATCCTACTTGTATGGTGAATTTCTTTTTTTTCACAAAAAGAATAATTCTCGATACTTCTTTGATACTTGCCTGATACTCAATGTTCAAAAAAGCGCTAGGCGGTAGGCGGGCGGAGGCTCACTGCCTAGCGCCTAGCCCGCCTAGGCGGCGCTTAGGCGCGCCTAGGCGGAAATCGCAAAACATAGTTCAACACATAATATAATCACAAAACTAAGTATCACACTCACACATAACATGGTCACAAAACTAAGTTCCACACATAATATAGTCACAAATGATAGAACATAGTCCCACACGTAACTAAATTCCATAAAGGAGTGAAAGACAGACAATGTATCAATAGTTCAATACTCTACACTTCTACATATCAATTAAGTCGGCTGGAAATGTACAGTGTATCACATATTCACATACTCTACGGTCTACACTCGGTAAATTAGTATAATAGAATCACATATCGCTGGGCGCTGGAAGTTGGAGCGGGCAGAGGAGTCGCCGAGTCGGGCCGCAGGCGGGAGGCCAGGAACTTGGCGGAATCTTGGGCGGGGAGGAGCGGAGAGGAGCACGGCGAAGCAGCCAGGGAGGAGCACAGGAGGGACGAGCTGGGTCGGGAGGAGCTCGGGCGGGAGGAGCGCGGTCGGGAAGGAGCGCTGCCGGGAGGAGCGCGGCAAGGTGGATGAGCTCGGGCGGCTGGCTTCGGCTGCGGGGAGGACCGAAGGAGCTCGGGCGGCTGCTGAGAAATTGGGTAACCCTAGCCTCCCCTCTCTCCCTCTTTTCCCCTCTTTTCTTCTCACCCCGAGCGCCTAGGCGGCCGCCTCCTTGCCTAGCATCCGCCTAGCCGCCGCCCAGTGACGCCTCCGCCCGCCTGCACGCCCGCCGAGCTCCGCCTAGAGCGCGATTACGTGCCTAGGCGAGGCGGAGGCCCGCCGCCGAGCGCCTATGCGCCGCTGATTCACGCTTTTTTGAACACTGCTGATACTTCCCCAATACCTCTCAACCATAATACCTCTACCAACTCAGAATGAGACGCTGTAATCATTTATTCCCATCCTACAGTCCCTTTTGACTCCCATCTTGCTCCCTACACCACCGCCCCTACTCCACTCCTCCTAGGCTCCCACGTCAACATTCCTCTTCTCCTGTAGGCAGTGGTGCGCGGTACCCCTCTCCCTACCGGCATGACGGCGCCACTAGTCCTTACGCACGGTGAGTCTTCCCACTAGTACTCTTCTTCCCTCTTGACTGTGGTAGTGTGGTATACTCCCAGGCAAACAATGGTAGCCAGGAGCTGGTGAGGGTAGTAGCGGCTAGAAGGCAAGACATATGATTGCTGCTGACAGGAATAGAAGCGTACAATTGTGGAGATGTTTGAGGTAGCAATAGACTAGATGCCCTAAGCCGTTTGCTATGGGATGATAGGTCTTTGAGATGATATAGCCCATTTGTTTCTTTATTTTCTTTGTTATTGTCTCTTTTATGTCTATTATTTTATTTATACACACACACATCACTATATCAATGTTTTTGGGGAAATAGTGTATCTCGGTATAGACGTATTGCATATCTGTATCGGTATTGGCGTATCCGGGCATCCTAGATTTTGACAAAATGGACCAAAACCACAACGTTGATGTGTTGCTTGAAATTTATATTATATTGGCTACATTAATTCCATTGCATGCTAAAGAGCTAAAACAAGATGATGTAATTATAACATAATAAAACCGAATAGAATGGCTATCATGGGCCGCAACCCAATCCAAGGTTCAGCTTAGTTATCCTCATCATGCAACAACCTTGCCATCTAGCTTCCCAGCCAGTAGACTTCTCTTTTCCATGGATTTAGAGAATTCATGCACTTATGTTTATTGGTTATTGTTGCTTGTACTATGATTTGTCGCATTTCAGTTTGTTTTTGTTGGGGGGTGGAAACCTTTTTTTTTTTGTGTATATTACCAAGAGAGAATAACCTGCTGTTTTCATCATTCTAATAAAAGATTTCTTCCTGATGCAGGTAAGATCTACTAACTTGGATACATGGCTGCCAGACCAAGTTGCATTTATTCAATGTATGGATTACTCTCTGTTCTGAAATTTCAAACATGATATTTGTCATCAAATAAAACCGTGTTTAGATTTCTCATGATGGTTGTGTTTACATTCTTGCAGCAATGGGAAATGAAAAGGCAAATAACTATTGGGAAGCAGAGCTGCCCCTTAACTATGATAGGGTTGGGAATGGGATAGAAAATTTCATCCGTGCAAAGTATGATTCTTCCCATATCTCAGTTGAAAATCTATTGTAATTTGTTCTGCATGCTTTTTTTAAATAATACAGGTGGCTAATATTATGTCCGAATTGTAGATATGAGGACAAGAGATGGATACCGAGGAATGGAACATCCAGACCGGAGCAAAATTGCTCCAGTAGCTTCTAAGATGCCCACAGTGGCTGAACTAATGAGTTCTGTCCCACTTAATATGCCCTTTCATCTAGCTATTACGGGAAACAATTTACTAACTTTGCATGAGATTGTTATAAAGGTTTGCATGAGATTGTTACAAAGGTTGTTGGGGTGCAGTTAACACCAGAACAGGATATTTTTCGATAGAATTTTCAACAGAATCGACAGTTTTAAGTTCAATCGATGTATCAAGCCTTAATACATCAAAATCTCTCTATTACAAACCGTCAATTGTAGAAGCTTAAGGTACCTTTAAAAAAAAAACGGTACCTATGTTGTTGAGTGATATTGACAAAAGATAACCTTAATAAAAGAAATTGAAATGATAGTAAAAGAATGTTGCTTTTGTTACAACAAGAAAACTATACAACATCTTTTTTTTACTGCTATTTTGCTCGTTTCGCATGCTTTGTGTTGGTAAATTTGAATATGTCAAAATGATGTGGTTTTTGATAAGAACAAAAATCTCTAATCTGTTGCAGGTTATCTATATTTGCAACAATTGGTTGCGTTTGTGGTCTGTGCTGCACAAGGTTCAAAAAAGCGCTAAGCGGTAGGCGGGCGAAGGCCCACTGCCTAGCGCCTAGGCAGAAATAGATCAATCAAGTATTAAGTGTTGTGTATCACATATATTAATGTTCAATAATCAATATATTCAATCATTCAATACTCTAAACTTCTACGAAATATAGATCAATCAAGTATTAAGTGTACTATACTACACTAACACTACTACTGTGTATATGCTAGTACTGTGTATATGAGTCTCACATCCGTGCGTGTGGCCGATCGATCGACGAGTGGAGTCGGGCGACTTGGGTGGAGCTTTGGAGGGAGAGGAGCCCGGGCGGAGGCGGCCCGAAGGGAGGAGCTCGGGCTTCGGTGGCAGCTTCGAAGGGAGAGGAGCTCGGGCGACTCGGGCCTCGGGCGGAGCTTCGGAGGGAGAGGAGCTCGGGCGGAGGCGGCCCAAAGGGAGGAGCTCGGGCTTCGGCGGCAGCTTTGGAGGGAGAGGAGCTCGGGCGACTTGGGCCTCGGGCGGAGCTTCGGAGGGAGAGGAGCTCGGGCTTTGGCAGCAGCTTCGGCGGAGGGGAGGAGCGTGGCGCGGGGAGTTGGGCGAAGTTTCGGAGGAAGAGGAGCGCGGCGCGAAGAGCTTCGGCCGGTGGCGGGCGGGGACGCTGCAAAGAACGGCTCCGCCCCGCCGAGCGGAGGACGAAACAAGTAACTAACCCTAGCCTCCCCCTCTCTCCCGCTTTTCCCCTTTTCTCCTCACCCCGAGCGCCTAGGCGCCGCATCCTCCGCCCAGCAGCCACCTAGGCTCCGCCCAGCTACGCATGCATGTCCACTGAGCGCCGCCTAGGCGTCGGCTCCGCCTAGAGCACGATTTCGTGCCTAGGCGAGGCGGAGGCTCGCCGCCCAACGCCGCTTTTTTGAACACTGGTGCTGCAGTTTTAGGAGGCTCGGATGTGGTGTCATCGAGATGCAGATTGCTGGAAATCGTGGTCAGGGATCTCCTTATTAGGTATGTGTGGAGATTTAGTAATAGACTGTGTGTGGATTGAGGTATTATGTTTCATGTTTATGGTTTGTTGCAACTTTTCTACAAAATCTGTTTGTCCATTTCTTTTGACAGCATTTTGGCTATAATTGTGTAATAATTGACTATAACTATATAATAATTGGTTGTACATTTCACAATATAGATGCCGAGAGATATAATCTTCTGTCATCTAAAAAAAGATGCCCACAGGTACCCCTTCAGCATCGCAAAATAAGCTTTTCCCTAGTCCACAGTTAATTTATTAATACATGGGTTTCTGCATCGTTTCTCCAGTATGAGTCAAGGTTCCAAATTTCATTTTCGGTTTACATTTCGTCCACCTTCGAAATTCGAAATTTTGGCGAAATCTCGTTATTTTGGACGAAATCTAAAAAGCAAAACTCAAAACTGGTTTTTTCTTTACCGTGATTTTTGAGATCGGTGTTTTTTAACCGAACAAAATTTGGTTTAAAATGTGTCAAAATTTTGAAATTTTTCGTGGATTGTCCTGACACATTATTAATATTTTCATAAAATTTTCAGATGATGGTCAAGTTTGAAGAAATTTTAAAAATTTGAACAGTGCCATGGTGGCATTTTTGTGCATTAATTTTGGCCCTTTTTAACCTTACTCACTGGTGGTACTTGCCAAGTTGTGCACACAAGGTCTAGATGACTTGGTAGGCATACCCCTTTCTGTAGGGATGAAAATAGAAATAGTCGGTAAATAGTTATTTCATTTTCATTTTTATATTTTTTTATTGGTAATAGAAAAAAATCAGAAACCCCGGAAACGCATAAGGAAACAAATAATAACGGAAATGGATGTGAAATGGAGCATATACGAAAATGAAAGCGAAAAATTCTACAAAAAACATAGTTACACACAACATCTTAAAAACGTTAGCCAATATTGAGCATGGTATGAACAAGGATATGTAAACACTGTTTACCTCAAAATCAGCCGACACATTATAGTATAATAGTAAACACAAATAGTTCCACATCATAATATAATAGCAAACAAATATAATTATACATTATAACATAATAGCAAACACATAGTTTCAAATTGTCAAAACTCAGCATGAAGTTTTTTCTCAAGCTATTTGTTTCCCATATAAGTCCATGTTCTCCTCCATATCATTACTATCGACATCTTTTTGCTCCTCCAACTATAAAGGCAAGCTTGAAACAATAGTAATGTTCTTGAGAAGACAAATAGAAGTATACAAAACTGAAATTTTACTTGATTTGCATAATATGGTTTTAAAGTTAGATAATAAAAAGCAAACCGTTTTCATATATCTTGCAAAATGTCACTCAAGGCTATCCATATCCAACTCAGTCATGATAGATTCAATGATACTACCTGAATGATTAGTAAAAACTGATTATGCTTAAATATTTTCTCACATGACGAACAAACTATTAAAGCAAACTAAAAAGTTACCTTTTGATGTTGTGTTCCAATCTTTATTATGAACTAAAGCTTGCACAATCTCAAGATTTAGACGGCTGCGAAATGGATCAACAACCTATCCACCAGCACTGAATGCCGACTTCGAAGCAACCGTCGACACTTGAATAGATAGCACATCATGACCAAGTTGGAAGAGAATAGGGAGCTCAACTTGCTTGCTCTTCCACCATGATAAGATATCAAAATTATTATCTTTTATAGGTGCTAGAGGTTGCTTCAAGTACACTTCCAACTCATTTTTGGTAATTGATCTTGATTCACTAATGCTATGCAAGAACATGTCAAACTCATCAACATCATCAAGTTGAGAACCCACTTGGTGCACATTTGTAGCATTATAGACTATCTTCTTTGAAGCAGAGACATAAGCTTGGAACAACTCATAAATAACTTTAGTAAACTTATCAATCTCTTGCATAGAAGTGCGCGGGGTAAATCTTCGAGGCATAATATTCTATCACATTTCTTTTTTATATAGGATCAAAGAAGCATGCTACAACAAGTGCCATGTTGGATTTTTTTCAATACTTATCATATTTAACTTTCATGGAATGTGCCATAGATTTAATTGGGTCAGAATTGTTACACCATTATGTAGTTGCAATCTTAATTTGATAAAACTTTCTACAAAAATAGATTCGCATTTGGATATTTAGTGCCAGAGAATAGCTTAATGGCATCATAAAATGGCTTTAAGCATGCAGCTACTGATGTTGCCATAGCCCAATTATTCAAAGTTGGAGCACATTTCTTATATTTTGCTTGAGTTCCGAAGAAAAAGCCCACCAAAAGCATCTTTGCAGTAAATTGCACTCTTCAACATAAGATATGTGGAATTTCATCTTGTAGGAACATCCAAGGAGAGGCCCTTTGTCACATCCAAGTCACACTCTGAAGCACACTTCTTAAACTCTTCATACTGTATGGAGAGTTCTTCATAATTGCGAATGTACTTCTAATATTTACAATGGCTGGTGCAATTGTCTCTAACCATCTTGGGCAACCAGGTTCAAAATATGATTCAAACATCTCACATGGAAAAAGAAGACATCACAGATTAATTAAGATGTCTTATTGAGTTCGCTTACTATCCCTTAAACACATTTATCATTTGCCGAAACATTGTCCAAAGTAAGTGCAACCAATCTCCTATCAAGATTCTAATCCACTATACTATCATAAAACGCTAAGCACAAATTTTTTCCCAAATGATATCCTTCTACATGCATGAACTTGATAATCCTATTTTGCATGCACCAACTGTCATCTATCCAATGTACTGTGATGTACATGTAGCCTTTGTTTTGATTAGATGTCCACATGTCTATGGTTGTACTAAAGCGGCATTCAAGTGTTTTAAAGTACTAATATAGTTTTCTTTTCCTCCACAAACATATTCAATATATCTTTCCTCACAGTAATGTGACTTTTAATTGGAAAAGTATGATACAAACACTTGATAAAGTCTACGAAGTATTCATGCTCAATAATATTAAAGGGATATTCATTCATAATAATTGCGAGATAAAATTTCTTTAACTGACAGCCTCATCATACCTATAAGTCTTAATATATACGATGGATTAGTTATCCTCACTCTTCTTCAGGTTGATTTTTTGCTGCCCGGTCAAGATAAAATGCTTGTGTTTCAAGTGACTTTTGAAACCCAATGTTCCTCTACTGCTCTCCACCTACCTTTGTAGCAACATCTGGTCTTATTGCACCTAGTCCCTAGTTGTACAACATGGTTGCCCTTTTCATCTTTCGTATTAACCTAATACTTGGTGAAATGCACCTAAACATCTGAAGCATTTAAGCCCCTAAAGTTACTTGGTTTTGGTAATTAATGACAATCATGTTGTGGACTAACAATTCTCTCAAGTTTATGAGGACAGGTTGGTTCACCTTGAGGCGTAAAGATTCATGATCTAGAAGAATCAAGAAAAGAATATCAAAGATTCCAAGTCAAGGTACAAGAGTGGTTAGATTATCTTCTTATGTTTTTACCGATCTTGGAGCCAGAAGTAAAGATTGGATTAATGGATTAGTTGCCGTACTATAAAGAGGAAAAATTGACTATTAGCTTGATGTGTCGAAGGTTTGAGATTGGCTCAAATATTTTCAAAATTCATACTAGAAGCATCTAGTCGTATTTTGAATTTCAAATCTCGCATTTTCAGAGTATCCGGCACTATCATCGTTCATACCGCGGTAGTACCGTAGGACGGTACTATCGTATATTGAATAACGGTATCTTTATTCCATAGACATCAACTTTTCTGAGTTTTTCATTTTTCTCTGGGCCGGAGCTACCGCCGTTGCTAACGCGGTATTGCCACTCAACGATAGTACCGACCATTTGTGCAGTAGCTAAATAACAGAGAGACACCTTTTCTGAGTTTTTTGGGATTGATACTACCGTAGTACTAAAAGCGGTACTACCAGAAGATTGGTAGTATCGGAATTTTTGATGCGGTAGTCATTTTACAGAAAGGGTGTTTTTGGGTACTTTTGCTCTGTTTTGAGGATCGGCACTACCGCAATACAAAAGACGGTACTACCGGAAGGTCAGTAGTACCGTGTTTAAAGTGCTAGTTGCTATTTTACAAAGGGATCTATTTCTAAGTTTTTTCGCGAATAAATTATCGGTACTACCGCAATATCAGTGCTGGTAGTACCGCACCTCTGTAATGGGCAAAATATCAGAGCATTTAATGTGTGCAGTCGATTGTTGTGGGGCAATTTCGGAGGGGTGGTACTACCAGCCATTGGCCGGCGATAGTACCGCAAATACTGATTTTTCTAGGTTTTGCCCCCCTAACGGCTAGAATTATTGGTGGAGACTATAAATACCCTCACACCTACATTTATAGAGCTTTTTGGTGACTCATTGAATACTCTTGAGCTCTAACAAACCTTTTTTCTCCCATTTGCATTAAATTTATCTCTTGAGAGGAGTTAGAAGCATTCAAGTGCAAAAATTATTTTTGAGCCAATTGCAAACTCAATTCAAGCCTCAAGTGAGCTTCAATTCTCTATTCTCTTGGAGGTTGCCCCCTTCTAGACAGCTTGGTGGCGTGGGATCGATGATATTCTCAATGGAGATTGTTAGAAGGCCTGATCGGTTGTGAAGGTACGGAGCTCGCCTATCCGGAGTGGGAAAGAGCTACCCCGAGTAATGGTGGAAGGCCCAAATTGCGCAAAGGAACCGGCTTGAAGTGAGTCAAGCTACCTCAATGTGGATTAGGGGAGACCGGCAAGTCTCCGAGACCACGGGATAAAACTTCATGTCTCCTATTTGTGGTTTGCTCATTCTTGTTTTAATTTGTCCTTCTAGCAATTCTAGTATATTTAAGAGTGATTATTTATCTAGAATTGTTTGATTGCCTAGACTTAGCCGTGTTGAAGCACATTAGCAAAACCTAGAAGATTTAGGTCTTGATTGTTAAAATTCTCAATTCTAGTACTATTTGCTTATTTAGGGTAATTAGAGCCAAGAAATTTAAAAACCTCCTATTCACCCCTTCTAGTCGATTATCCTTGATCCTACAACATCATAGGTGTCTTTCTTAGCTCTATTTCCAGGAGGCGACTTGCCCTCGGCTTCATTGGTCAAATCCACACTTGGATTTGGAGTAACAACTGCAACAACATTTGGAGTTAGAGTAGCACTGGGGGGCTCCAGCAAACAACAGTGATTAAGCCAAAGCAGTAGATGTCACGCTTGTGCTTGCACTGCTGCTCCTATTTGCAGCATTGTCCATGGCTAACTGTTACATTGCAATAAGTGATTAGTTGTACTCCTGCACATAACTCACACTATCAACAAACAAATGGATTACAAAAAAAACTTAGAATATTTCTAATTTGCAGTGTACAAATTGGAAATACAACAACCAAAGCATTTACAGTGAAATGGAGAGCTACCAAACTATATCAGTATAGCTGATTTTTTCCTTAGCTACAATGATCAGCTTTTTGGACCGATTTTGATGTTTTTTTTTTACCAAATTTGCTGTTTTATGGTGATTATTAACTGCTAACTGAGTCTAACTCAACAAAGGAACTTTTGCCTGCCTGGAGCAGAGAAGAGCTGAAACATGGGAGAGCAGAATGCACAGAGAAAACATCTCCGTGAGGAAGATAATACAGAAATTGCTGCGTATTGGTCAGCCACGGGCTCCATGTGTTTGCTTCTGCTACATCGTGAGGAGAATTTTCGAGTTCCACCAGTCGTTATCTCAGCTGAAGCATCCGGTTCCATGCAGCCACATTTAGCAGGTTCCTGGTATTGAGGTTTGTCGGTTGATGTAAATCATTCAATACAACTTCTTCGGAAGTGGTGTTGACCATTGGCATCCTGAAATTCATATTCAAGGAACCTATCAGGATTTAGAAGTTCCCAATTTTGTCATTCAGATCATGTTGTCAAACAATACATCAGTGTCATATAGACGAAAATTTCGATTCCAAGATACCCAGAATTATTGGCAATGATGCCAGCATTACTAGTGTGTTGATATGGTGAAGAATTATCGACTTAAGATCGGATACCTTATATATTCTTGCAAGATTTTCTACTACAAGTCGCAGCATTTGCCACAACTACATTCTTTTGAAACAAGAAATCATATTAAATTTAGAAAGTCTAATTTCTGCATATGATGATGTATCTATACTGTGTAATGGCGTCTCCCCTGCGGCTCACCTCTGCACGACCTGAACTCAGCATCTGATTAAAGATGAAATGGCTATTGTTGCCATCTTTCAGTTTCTGCAGGAAGAAGCAGCTTGTTTGATTTAGGAGCTATGACAATGCAAATTTGCAAAAATCCATAATTACCAATGACGTTGAAACGGTTGCTATTGAGTTGCATGCATCAGCCAATTCACCCAATAGCTAAGTTAATGAGTAAATGTGAGTAATTCACTAATACTTCAACACTTGGCCTAAGATGTGTAATAGAAATGGGTTGCAATCATTTTTTTAATTGCGCCAACTAGATCTTGAACTTAAGACCTCTTGGCTCTGATACCATACTAATACTTCAACAGTTGCATTGTCACCTTTGAGGTGTCCAATTTGGTACCAGAAATTTAGAAATGCCTCCGAGTTCATGTCTACAAATATATATACACAACAAATATGTCCCTATATATAGATCACCGTCCCATTGCATCAGTGTATATCAATGATAGAAATATAGAACTACACATGGGAGTTCAGAAAAGAAAGATTATCACACCGAGATATCATCCGAAAACGATTTTTTCTAAAAAAAAAATGGACAGAAGAATTGGCATTTCATTTAATCATAAAAAAAATAACAGAAAAACTAAAAAACGGTATACCGTTGCAACGGTATACCTCTGAAACTCATGAAACTTATGATTTTTTGCACTGAAACTCATGAAACTTAGCACTAAAAACTGATAAAACATGAAACTGATGAAACTAAACACTGAAACTCATGAAACCAGCACTGAAACAGATAAGTTTCGTAAGTTTCATGGCTATACCGTTGCAACGGTATACCGTTCCCTAGTCATTCTCAAAAAATAACTAGATTACAAACACACATCCACACACGCACACATCCAAACACATGCTGCACTACAGCCCCGCGCTCGAACGCGGGTGGTTGGGCTCCCACACCAAGCCTCAGCCAACCGAGATAGGCTTGGTGCTCCCGAAAACGAAATTTGAATTTGTTGCTTTAATCGTTGTAACCAACTGTATATTGGGATGGTTCATGGTTTATAACCCGTGCGTTTCTGGAATGGAAGTCAAGAAAGAAGAAAGCTAAATTCGTAGTCTAGTTTTTTTGAGTAAAGTAGAATAGAACAAATTCCTAGTCTAGTTCTTGGAGTAAAGTAGAATAGAACCCTAGCTGTGTTCTTCTCTTCGATTGGGGGTCCTGCCAAACGGGCTGCAACTTGCTACATCTCCGAGCGTCACCAATGGCGCACAAAGGGGTAAGCTCACCGTCTCCTCCTACGTCTCACGCATTCAGTTTCGTTTCTCCTTTGTTGGTATTGAAACCTGCCTCAGATTAGACGACAGCAAGGCGTTCGACGAAATGCCTACTAGGAACTGCCACTTTACGTGAACCGAGACGAACAAACGCGAGATGCAGACTAACAACAACCTGTTGCAGGCTGACGCGTCTGGTGGCGGCTGCGGCAGGACGGTGCAGATAAAGGACCTCGTCCCGGCGGCGACCAACACGGTGAACACCACGTTCATCGTGCTCGACAAGGCGGCCCGGCCGGCGCACGCCCACGGCCACGGCCACGGCCGCGACGGCAGGGAGGAGACGTGCCTGTCGCTCGTGGCCGACGGGACCGCGGCGGTGCATTTCCTGCTGTGGGGCGCCGAGTGCGACGCCTTCGAGGCCGGGGACATCGTGCGGCTCACGGGTGGCATCTTCTCCTACCACAGGGGCAACAGCCTCGTGCTGCGTGCCGGGAGGCGCGGCCGCGCGGAGAAGGTGGGCGAGTTCACCATGCTGTTCGTGGAGACGCCCAACACGAGCGAGGTGAGGTGGGCGCGCGACCCCGGCGACCCCAGGAAGATGGTGCACGAGGCCGTCGTCTCGCCCTACTCGCAGGTGTTCAAGCCGCTGCACTGACATTACACTACTACAAAAAGGCATAAAGGATGATAGGTGACACTATCATCTACCTATGCTTTTGTTGTCGGGAGTGAGACTAGTTTTACAAATTCACTTGCATTAGGGCCATATTTCGAAAAGAAATATGTCGAGAGAGAAAAGCATAGACTTCAACGATTTGATGTGTACACGCGAACATGCATGTCACCGGTCGTCTGATCCAAGGATGCAACAGACGGGGCCAAACTATTCGCAGGTATTATCTCTCACAACAGCATCTATAGACCAATCGACCTGCGATAGACAGCTAGCGCTGACAATCTCGAACTCTTCACTGATATGCATCCCAACCCTCATTTTTTTTTCAAATCTACCCCCCTCCTAAATGTTTTTTCAAAATTAGCCTCCTCTCCTACTGTGAAAATGTGGCAGTGTGAGCAAGCAGCAGTGTGCAGGCCTGAGCGTGGGGTAGCACGAGGAGGAGACCGAACGTGCTACGCGAGAGGTGGCAGGGGCAGAGGCCGACGGCGGCCAAAGGTCAACGGGGAGGTGAAGCATCGGTGTGGATCCAGAGCAAAGGAAGAGAGAGAAGGTGAGGAGAGGATAAGCCTATAGAAACTTATTAGGCCAAAGAGTTCGAGCGAATTGGGGAAAAGGTGGAGAGAGAAAAGAAGAGAAAAGAAAAAAGTGGAAAAAAGGAAGAAAAAGAAAAAAAAGTTAAAATTAATTTTTAGGAATAATTTCAAATAAAAAAGTTAGACTCATTAATTATTTTAGCTGGAAATCGATTAAATTCCGTCTCATCACACCTATTGGAAAAATCCTTCGGAAATCATTTATTAAATTCTTTATCTCCAAATCTAATATACCAATAAAAAGATAAACTTAAAAGATCTGATGTTCGAATAAAATTCTATTTAGGCACAAATCAATAATTAAATATGTCTCTTTCCTAAAGTAATCCATATTCACTTACTCGGTAGAATATAAAAACAAATAGAAGAATATATATATTCTTCTATTTGTTTTTATGTACATATGTATATATATATATGTATGTATGTATGTATGTATATATATGTGTGTGTGTGTGTGTGTGTGTGTGTGTGTATATATATATTGTTAGGATATGACTCAATATCTAATCTTACCAAACTTGGAGTCCTTGCCTTCTACGATACGGACTCATTGGCTATATAAGCCACCCCCATGTACTTGTAATCCTTGAACCTTCATAGTGGATTTTCGTCTTAGTGGTTTTTACCCGCAAGGGTTTTCCACGTAAATCTCGGTCCACCGCTCCAATCTATTGTGTCCCAATGCGCGTGCGCAGCAGCCTAAACCTAACAAGTGGTATCGAGCCCTTACCTCGTTCCGGATCGCACCGCCGTTCACTCCGGCGCGTCTTCGAGCGCGGACGTCGCCCCTCCGCACCGTCGGCCTTCCGGCTTCTGCGCTGACTTCGCGCGTGCGCTCGGCTTGCAGCGCGGCCATACCGTCGGCTTTGCGTCGGAAGCCCGATCGCCTCGATTCTTCGGCCACCGGGCGACGCCTCAACCAGGCTTCATCCTCGTCTGAGCCGGCCGAGCCGAGCCGTTTCGCTACCGCTGACGACTCGGGTCTCCACTGGCCAAGACGCCGTCGCTGGCGTCGCGTGGTCTGGCCGTCGGCCTCGGCGTTCGATCGGATTTCAACCCGTGGAGTCTTGTCTTGGGCCGTTACTTGGTTCAAGTCCGTGACTTCCACGCGTAGCGATAAGGCTCACGTTAAGAGATTTCAAGGCCCTTTCTTGGGTGTTGTTCACGCGGAAAGTGCATTGGATGCTTAGCTTGAAGTCCACACAAGAGGACAAGGGACTTTGATCGGTCCAAACGCGTCCGTAGTGGAGTTCACGCCTGTGGAGTTCGCATCCGTGAAAGGTTGACCCGTTCACGTCCGTGAGGAAAGAAAAAAAAAACAGACTTCGGCTGATTTTGCTATTCGCACCCGAGCAGCTCCAGAACGTCCAGATCAATTCCTTTGCGCATCCAGAGCGCATCAGGGAGTTTATTTTTCAGAATCTACCATATTATTGTTTGATCTGCAATTTATTCTCATTATGTCGTCCACTAAATTTGACATCGAGAAGTTTGATGGCAAGATCAGTTTGCAATATGGCGGAGTTCGAGATGAAAGCCGTTCTTACACGGGTGCGAGAAAAGCATTGATAGCTAAACCGACAATGACAGATGAACAATGGGAAGAACTTGACCGTAAAGCCCTTTACGCCCATTCGGCTTCGATTTGTCTACGAGATGTTTTGCGTGAAGTCATCACGAGACCCTTTGCCGCACGCTTGTGAAAAAGTTGGAAGATTTGTACATGAAGAAAAGTCTTGCCAACAAATTGCGTCTCAAAGAACGTCCTCAGATACACAATTCGCATGGCGGAAGGTACCTCTATTCAGCCTCACCTTAATGAGTTTAATTCACTCATCATTGATCTTGAGAAACTAGAGGTAAAAATTGATGATGAAGATAAGGCTATTCTGGTCGTCCTCTTTGCACTGCTACCTTTTAACATTTCAAGGAGATTATGCTTTATGGTAATCATGACACCCTTAGTTTTGAGAATGTTAAATCAAATTTATTGTCTAAGGAGAAATTTGATATTGATTCTCGTTCTGAAGTTAAGGCTGAGGGCTTAATTGTTAGAGGTAGATCACAGCATAAAGGCAATTCTGATAGATCGAAGTCTAGATCTAAGTCAAGAGGACGTAAACCCAACAACTTTTGCCGTTATTGCAAGAATTATGGTCATGATGTTTCCAATTGTTACAAGCTGAAAAATAAGACAGATAAAGATAAAAGGCCACAATCTGATAAACCTGCTGAGGCTAGTCTTGTTCAAAATGAATCTGATGGTGAGGCTCTAATTAGCACTTCCAACTTGAGGAATCAAACTGCTTGGATTATTGATTCAGCTTGCACGTTTCATATTTGTCCATTTAAAGAGTGGTTCTCTACTTATGATTCTTGGTAGTGGTGATGTTGTGACTGCTGATGAGTCTCCACTTGAAATTGTTGGCATCGGTTCTATTCAAATCAAAACTCATGATGGCACTATTAGAACCCTCACAAATGTTCGCCATGTTCCCAGAATGAAAAGAAATCTTATTTCATTAGGCACTATTGAATCTTTGGGTTACAAGTATACCGGTGAAAATGGTGTCCTTAAGATTTCTAAAGGCAATCTTGTTGTCATGAAAGCCAATCGAATCAATAGTCTTTATTACTTGCAAGGTTCCACGATTCACGTGTTCACACTGCTTCAACGATTGCATCAAATCCTCACATCACCAAGCTTTGGCATATGCGCTGGGTCACATGAGTGAGAAAGGTATGCATCTTTTATGCAAGAAAGGACATTTAGATGATATTGGCAAACTTGATTGCCGAACATTGTGTTTTTGGCAAACAAAAGAGTCGCTTTTTACTGTTTCAACTCATTCGGTCAAAGGAATTCTTGACTATATTCATTCTGATCTTTGGGGTCCTTCTAAATTTCTTTCTATTGGAGGATGTAGCTACATGATTACCTTCATTGATGATTTTTCTCGCAAAGTTTGGGTTTTATTCTTGAAACATAAGAATGAAGCATTTTCAGTGTTCAAGAATTGGAAAGCTTTGGTTGAAAATCAAACAGGCAGAAAAATCAAGAAATTTAGAACTGACAATGGATTAGAATTTTGCAGTGGTGAGTTTAATCAGTTTTGTGCTAATCATGGTATTGCAAGACATTTGACAGTTCCAGGTAAACCTCAGCAAAATGGTGTGGCAGAGCGTATGAATCGCACTCTTCTGGAAAGAGCCCGTTGCATGCTTTCAAATGCAGGTTTATGGGACAAGCGTGCTTTGTGGGCTGAGACTGTTTCTACAGCCTCTTACTTGGTTAATCGCTCTCCAAACTCAGCTATTGATTTTAAGATTCCAGAAGAGGTTTGGTCAGGTAAACCAGTTGATTATTCAAACTTGAAAATATTTGGTTGTCCTGCTTATGCTCATGTGAGTGATGGAAAATTAGAGCCTAGAGCAAGAAAATGCATATTTGTTGGATATGGTTCAGGTGTCAAAGGATATCGTTTATGGTGTTCTGATGCTCGCAAATTATTCATTAGTCGTGATGTTACTTTTCATGAAGATGCTTTACTTTCATCTGGTAGTGATAGTGATGGTTGTTCATCCACAAATGAATCTGAAATTTCATCCACAACTGAATCTGAAATTTCTGAAGTTGTTGCAAGAAATGCAGAATTTGAGGTAGTCTTACCTACCATTGATAATGATTCATCTAGTGGTTCTACTTTACAACCAATTTCAGCACCAAGTGGTCCTACTTCACAGCCAGTCTCAGCATCTCCTAGTATTAATGATCCTTGTATTGCTAGAGATAGAACACGAAGAAATATTCAATTGCCTGCTAGATATCGTGACACTGATGATATGGCCTGTTATGCTCTTCTTGCTGCTCAAGATATTTGTGATACCTTTGAACCTTCTTCTTATTCTGAAGCTATCTCATGTGAAAATTCTTCTAAGTGGTTGACAGCTATGGATGAAGAAATTTTGAGTCTTCATAAGAACAAAACATGGGATTTGGTTGAGCTTCCAAAAGGTAAGAAACCTTTAAAGTGCAAATGGATTTATAAGAAGAAGGATGGTATTCTTTGAATTGAACACCAAGATGGAAAGCCCGCTTAGTGGTAAAAGGTTTAGACCAAAGGGAAGGTATTGACTTCCATTAAGTTTTCTCTCCTGTTGTTAGCCACTCATCAATTAGGGTTATGCTTGCATTTGTTGCTTTATTTGACTTGGAATTAGAGCAACTTGATGTTAAAACTGCTTTCTTACATGGAGATTTATAAGTAGTGATTTTTATGTCACAAACTGAGGGTTTTGCTACTTCTGGTATGGAGAATTTAGTTTTTCATTTGTTAAAAATATCTATATGGTTTAAAACAATCTCCAAGGCGTGGGTATAAAAGGTTTGATTCTTTTATGATTGCACAACAATACTCTCGCAAAGCAATTATGATAGCTGTGTTTACTTCAAGCAGTTTCCAAGTGGTTCATTTGTTTATTTGCTGCTCTATGTTGATGATATGCTCATTGTTTCTCATGACAAGTCACTGGTTAAACAGTTGAAGGCTCAACTTAGTCATGAATTTGAGATGAAAGATCTTGGTCCAGCAAAGAAAATTCTTGGGATGGAAATTGACGTGATCGCATAAGTGGTACATTATTTCTATCTCAGAAAAGTTATATTGAGAAGGTACTTGGCAGATTCAATCTCAGTGATTGCAAACCTGTTTCTACACCTTTTGCCTCTCACTTTAAATTATCTTCAAGTCAGTGTCCTACTAATGAATAAGACAAAGACTATATGTCTCGTATTCCTTACTCTAGTGCAGTTGGCAATCTTATGTATGCTATGATTTGCACCAGACCAGATTTGGCTCATTCTGTTAGTGTTGTTAGCAGATTTATGCATAATCCTGGCAAAGAGCATTGGAATGCAGTTAAATGGATTCTTCGTTATTTGAAAGGCACTTCAAATTTTGGCTTGATGTTTGATAAGAATAAAGTGAAGACAAATGATGTTCTTGGGTTTGTTGATTCTGATTATGCTGGTGATCTTGATAAACGAAGATCAATTTCTGGATATATCTTCTCTTTGTGTGGTTCTGCAGTCAGTTGGAAAGCATCCTTACAGCCTATTGCCGCTCTTTCTACTACTGAAGCGGAATATATTTCAGCTACTGAAGGCGTTAAGGAAGCTATTTGGTTGCGAGTGAGGTTTTACGAACTTGGTATTAAAGCAGGATGTTCTTACTTGTTTTATTGTGATAGCCAGAGTGCTATTTGTTTGACCAAGAATGATATGTATCATGCCAAGACCAAGCATATTGATATCAAGTACCACTTTATTCGCGACATTGTTGCTGAAGGACATATTGTTGTGGGAAAGATACACACTGATGATAATCCTGCAGACATGCTCACCAAGTCTCTCTCTAATACCAAGTTCAAGCATTGTCTTGACTTGGTTGGTATTCATGGTGTAATTGTTCCCTTCGGGGTTTCTTGGAGATAAATTTTTATTATGGATTTTGAGTCAAGGGGAGGTTTGTTAGGATATGACTCAATATCTAATCTTACCAAACTTGGAGTCCTTGCCTTCTACGATACGGACTCATTGGCTATATAAGCCACCCCCATGTACTTGTAATCCTTGAACCTTCATAGTGGATTTTCGTCTTCCGTGGTTTTTTACCCGCAAGGGTTTTCCACGTAAATCTCGTGTCCACCGTTCCAATCTATTGTGTGCGTGTGCGTGTGCAGCCCTAAACCTAACATATATATATATATATACATACATATATGAATTTATGAAACAAAGAGATTGAGAGAGAGACAGAGAGATTGAGAGAGAGAGAGAGAGAGACTAGTCGAGCAAGAGAGAGAGAGAGCGCACGAGCGAGCGAGAGAGACTGATTTAGCAAGAGAGATTGGGAGGGAGAGAGCAAGTGAGAGAGACTGATTGGGAGGGAGAGAGCAAGTGAGAGAGATTGCGAGAGGGAGAGAGCAAGTGAGAGAGATTGAGAGACCGAGAAATTGAGAGAGAGATACTAATCGGGCGAGAGAGACCAGGAGATTGACAGAGACTGATCCGGCGAGAGAGATTAAGAGATTGAGAGAAAGTCTGATCGGGCAAAAGAGATGAAGAGAGACTGAGGATTGAGAGAGAGAGAGACTGGTTGAACGAGAGAGAGAGCGTGAGAGAGTAAAGGTGGACATTGAACCGGGTCTTTTCGGGCTGGAGGAGACGGCCCCCTCGGTGACGTGCAGTACGGTGTGAACCTGGTGAGGCGTGGTGAAGGTGGTGCTGCCCACCAAGATATATCGTCCGGAGCGATGGCACCCACGTCCCCTACGGGCTGCTCGTCTGGTCCACGGGGTTCGGCCCGTCGGACTTCACAAGTCCGTCGACCTCCCCAAGTCCCCCGGCGGAAGGTCCGTCCGGTTCCATCGACACCATGAAACGCCCATCTGAAGCAAAACAACCTGAAAACCATCCATCACTGGATATGCCCGTACCATGTCGGAACCGAACGTAACTCGAGCCATCAATGGTCACATATATTAACACAATTAAAAATTACAAACTCCCACTAAAACTAAATTTCCTCAACTGAAACGGCACCCATACGAGCAACATACTCATGAAACACTTTAGGTGACAAGCCTTTAGTAAGCAGATCTGCAATCATGAAGTTTGTACCAATATGCTCTATCGACATCTGACCAGTCTGAACTCTGTCCTTCACAACTAGGAACTTGATGTCTGTAAATTTAGACTTCGACGAGCTCCTGTTATTATTGGAATATAGAACTGCACACTTATTGTCACAATATAACTTTGGTGGTCTATCAACATGATCCACTATGCGTAGCCCTGTGACAAAATTCCGTAGCCACATCCCATGATTGGATGTCTCATAGCAAGCAATAAGCTCCGCAACCATGGTGGATGGGGCGACAAGCGACTGCTTAGCATTTTCCAAGAGACAGCTGCTCTAGCAAGCAGGTATAAATATCCTGAAGTGGATTTCATACTGCCATCGTAGCAAAATCGGAATCAGAATACCCAATGACCTCTAGCTGATCTGATTTCCTATACATGAGCATATAATCCTTCGTTCTTTTCAAATACCGCAAAACTCTTTTGGCTGCGTTCCATTGATCCAATTCTGGATTGCTTAGGTATCTGCTTAGCAATCCAACAATGTATGCTATATCTGGATGTGTGCAAACTTGAGCATACATTAAGCTCCCTATTAAAGCAGCATAAGGAACCTTCTGCATTTCCTTAGTTTCAAACTCATTCTTGGGGAATTGACTGAGATGAAACTTTTCACCTTTAGCTACAGGGGTATCTCCTGGTTTACAATTTTGCATGCCAAACCTTTTCAGCACTTTATTGATATAGCTCTTTTGTGGCAATCCAAGTATACCTTGATTTCGATCTCGGTATGATTGAATTCCCAATACAAAAAAGGCATCCCAAGATCTTTCATCTCAACATTTATTTTTTTTAGAAATCTCTTGGTTTCGTGCCATAAGCCTACATCATTGCTGGAAAGAGGGATTGGCCATCCATCATTTTTGTTTCATCCTCCATTTGCGTTCATCCATGTAACGTTCCCAATTGAATTGAATTCCACGGTTGAAGAGAGAGAGAGAGAGTGGCACCATTTTTTAAGAGAGGTGTTGCTTTTTTACTAGCAGCGCTAGCTAATCCAAACCCATTTCTTCATACTTTGGCCGTGTAGATTGTTTTCTTCGTGAGAGCAGTACTAATTAACTTGTGCCAACTGCCAACAACACCTGAACACATACTTTCCCAGACAAAACGATGACCGAAAATGGAAGACCTAAGCTGTGGCAGGTCACATAAGTTGTAACCACCAGGCCAGACCATATAGGCAGGCACATTCTCCGCATGTACTCCCTCAAGAAAAATATCGTTACAACCAGGCCGGATCATAAGCTGTAACAACTGCACATTCTCTATATTAGTGAGCAAAGAAGACAAGTCATACAATGTCACTGTAACATCACAGTAACCTACTGACAATTTAAGATTCATAGTTAGAACAAAGGAAAACATATACTTTATGGCACGATCTATCCATGGAATTGCTCTTGCGGCCTGTTTGGCAGCAGTGAGGAAGGGGAGTGGGAGTTCAGAGGAGGGAGTTTGCTTTTTCGTCCCTAACTTGCTGGAGATTCTAACATAAGTCGCAATGAAGAACTGAGATGCATTGATCGAGTAATTCCCTCCCAATACCCACCCCCACCCTGGGTTTAAAATGGTGGGAATTAGGGGGCTGAATTCCCCTTCCTCAGTCCATCTAAAGCCCCATGTCCTCCAGCCAAACAAGTGCATTTATAACCTCTATCCCCTAAATTCCCATTCCCTCCCTCTAATTCCCTGCAACCAAACAAGCTCTTGAAACCTATCATCTGAGATATGTGGCAATTAAAATGCTGCTCTCATAACGCCCCTAGTTGCATCATGCTTCATCTCTGTGGCCTTCCCACTTCCTCGGAAGTACATGTACACTTGCTGCATGCATAATGCTAAAAGGGCTCAGATAATTCACTTCAAGTTAATTCTGGAAATCAGATCAGTTGCTCATCGGAAGACTGACCTGGATAACCCAGATGCTCAGCAACGACTCGAGGCAAAACAATCCAAATCCAACAAAGTAGAAGATCTGCACAAGCACTATATGAATTACTTGGCAAACCAAGTAACTATTTTGCATCAGGAATATGAAAACTGCGCTGGTAGTTTTCATCAGAACTTTAAATCTGTATATCTAAGATAGACATAAATGCAGTTTGTTAACAAGACGGTGCTGCACTTACCCCCACCAAAGCATTCACGCTGATAAGATCAATCGCTGGCAAGATTCCTCTATAAGAGCATAAGAAAAGTCAGCCCATGAAAAGGTTCTAAGGAAACAAAGAAGAGAATATTTTGGACCACCACACAATGCCACATGAATAGTCCAGTAATCTTCTGAATCATAGCCTTTTTATACGTACTGATCATGTGAACATGAAATCCCATATTTTGAAGGAGTGAAACATTTTATGTTTGTACAGACGAAATGAAGGATGAACAGAATTCAAGAACTCGATTAAGGTGAGTCCAACAATGGGGTCTATGCAATCAAGTGGAAACTGTGCATGCTATTACTGGGGCATCAAAATGTGAAACATACAAGTCATGCCACTGTCTCATTGATACTATCATAGCAAAAGCCATTTGTATTAAATGCAGGTAGTATGGAGGTCACTGGTTTCAGTCTTTGTGATGCTCTTGACAGAACATAAAAAAACCATGAAACTTACGCCAAAGACTTTCCCTCAAATACAGCAGGAGGAGCCACAGCAGAAAATATGCAGAAAATAATGTGAAGCTGTAAAGACAGAAAGCTCAAGCATTATATTCGGTTTAAATTATGGAACATTAAACACTAGACTGATAAACCAAGGCATTCTTCAGCAAGCGAGTCATAAGACTTACCAAGTAAAGCAAGAAGAACAATCCAAACTTCAAGGCACTATCAGTCCTACAAAACAAGTTGCCAGGAAATGCTATTTATCCATATGCAAAAACCAGTACGAAATAGACATAGAAAAATAATACAATAAGCCCTCAAATATATACCTCATAGCATTATAAAGAGGGCGATACCATAGCACATATGCACCAGGAACACCAGAGATGAAGTAGATGATTGCTAGCAACCAGATCTTCGCACCTGAAAATGGCTAGACCGTTCATAAATAAGCATTAAATAATTTCATAAATGCACAGGCCACAGGCAACACCAAAAGGGCCTGAGTACTACCTTCCCCCTTGATCCAAGCTGAAGTCACTGCTATGAGGTTCCAGAAGAGACAGCAAGCCAACCCTACTCGACGCCAGAGAAAGCTTTCTTAGTTTTGCTGATAACAAAATAAAATGCCAAATATGTTTATATGCAAACTAAGAGGAAGATTTATTATTAATATTCACTTCCATTTCTTCCTTTGAAAAAAGTAGAATTTGAATATCATTTAATTCTTCATGAATGAAAATAAGATGCAGAATCCGAATACTATTAAGATCTTCTCAAAAGGTTTTGCCTGTGTTTTAGAAATCTCATTAATATACATTGTAATCTTGGTAATGCAGCAATACAAGCCATAATGACATTAACAGTTGCCTATGCCAACATATTTAATTATGCTATGGCTGACAACAGAAGAAATGCATCTAACTGATTTATCTTTTTTTTTAATGTAAAACACATGTGACAAATTATTTCACCCACCATGCCTTGAAGTTTCAGCAAAATTCCTTGTCCACCTTACAGTTAGTTCATAGACAAAAAAGTTGACCAATTGAAATGTCCTTTGTGAAATACAAATAATATCTCCTAAGAAACGGGCAAAATACTTGTCCACTATGACATTAAAAGAAAAAGAAAGTTCCTAATCGAAGTTTAAGAATTTGCAATTTGAAACTAGGAAGGAAGCATACCAAGAAATGACGCAAATGCAAAGTATTGCATTCTCTGAAGGTGACTTGGTATCTCATTGGCAATATCATGGTGAATGAGTGGCAGGAAAGGAGGCCAATTTTTTTCCTCGATGACAATACCAGCTACAGAATCATATCAAACAAATCAAGGGAACATAAGTTTAGCTACCCATGAATAAAACAATTAAAGAATTTTTCAGTTAAAAAATGAATGATAATACAATCTACATATGGATGCCTAATTATGAAAAAAAAAATTACAAGGATGTATAACTTGACTACGAAAGCTATCTGAAGTTCATTTTAAGAATTTAAAGGTTCTGATATTTGTTTTGCATAACTCTATCAAGTGTCATTACCAGATTGCTCTTTCTTTTTGAAACATAATGGTCAGATAAATAGGTCCGACAACACAGAAACAGAAAGTTCATAACAACAAAAGGAAAAAGCTACAAGTTTAGTTTGAACTAGGCATACAGCAATCTATAACTCAAGGGAACTATCCAAAGTTATTTTAATACATCAGTTGTTCTGACGCTGAGTAGATGTGCTTGTTTTACAAAGCTCTACTTAGAGCATTACTATGTTATTCATTCATTTTCTTCACAGTAAATAGAAGAAGGATTGATTATCAAGGAGAACTGCTTCTACTGTGTCATCAATGAAAGAAAATCGAAGAACATTTACCTCGTGCTGCAGCCTCCTCTCTCCTTTTTAGTTCCTAGTCAATATAATGAATATAGCAATGTAAAAATCACAAACTGACAAAACTTGCATGGCTCCTATCAACTACGTAGCATAATGTGAGGAATACATTGTGCAACTACTGGGCTGAATTTGAAAGGAAATCAACATTACATTATGAGACTATTTTTTTTTAAGAAACTAGCTCACACTTAAGCGTACTATTCAAGTTTGAAATGAAAAATTAAGACCAACTAACATGGGCTTCAACCAAACTCTGTTATTGATTTATGACATGGCCACAATTAAAGAGTGATATAACTGCATATATGTGCAATGTACCTTCTCCCTCTTGTTCAATTCTGCTTCCCTTGCTTGAAGCTCCGTTTCCCTTTTCTTCAAGTCCTAGAGCATTCACAGAGCACACGTTAATGTGAAGCAACATTAGCTAGACAACATTTTCCTTCTTACTGCGGTTATCAAAGGTGCATTTTGCAGGTGAGACGAATACACTGCACATTCATGCAAACCTTTGACGAGTCAAGAGGGATATCCACTGTGGCGCTGAAATCTGCGGGTTCGGGGGGAAGGGGCGAAAGCCGTGAATTGGACGCTGGAGGCACGTTTCTGGGATTCTACATTACAGTAGAAACAACACAACGATGAGCAGCCGACGATCAAAGCAAATTCAACCGCAACTCCAATGGTCCGCCTCAGAAGAACAGAACAGCAGAACACGGTTACCGTCATGTAAAACGCACCGCCGCCGTAGTTGGGCTGCCCGCCAGCCTTGCCGCGCGCTTGTTCCTACAGAGAAGCCACCAAAAATTCAGCCGTGGGCGCACACAAGAGGGTCTAGGCACCACCAATGTATCATCAGGACACGAGAAATCCCCCCAAGTACCGTCGATCGGCGATAGAAAGATCCCAAGAAAGACAAGAAGAGATGGGTTTATGCATCGCCGGGACGTGGTTAGATCTGCGCCTCCGCTCGGATCCAAACAGGAGCGAACCCCTCGCCAAACGCCCACGGAAAGAGAAGGATCTAGATTCGCTGCGCCCGGGCAATGGTGGAATCCTAGACAAGAGAGAGACGGCGCAGGGGGGTTGACTTCTTACCGAGAAAGGGTTCACGTCCTCCTCCTCGAAGGGGTTGCCGTCGTAGCGTCCCGCCATCTCCCTCTTCCTTGCTGCACCGACAATGGCGATGGAGTAGGGAGACGATGAGTCCTGCCAAATACAGCAGCGCACAGCCAGATACGAGTGACGACGACGGCTCGTTCGCGGCGAAGGAAGCTGGTTAACGCGACGCGCACGCACCGACACACACACGGACGGAACGACTCTGCGAGTAGTGACTTCTCGTCTTTTCCTTCGTTATCTTATTGGCCCCTCTACTTATGGAAAATTACGGTTAGTACCACTCAAAATGCCTGTAAAACCCCGGAATCACTCGTTCCCTCGTCAATTCCCGTCGCACCTGAACGGTGGTAGCATTTAGGATGCGCATATAAAAATCGAAACCAAAAAATTAAGAGTGCAACTATACCACGCAATCCGCACGGTATAGGGTCCACTCGTTTATGTCCGGTATATAAATACATGTACGTACAACGTATAAGTGCATATATTTTGCTATATCATCTACATGTACATACGTATATCATCTGCATCTATCTAGTTAATTAGCAAAATATATGCACTCAGTTATATCATCTACATGTACATACGTTTATATTTCACACGCTGCAACTATATCATCTACATGTACTACGACGTATGTACGCATGCAAAATTTATTAGCAAAATATATGCATGAAATTCCATATATATATATATATATATATATATATATACACACACACACACACATGCATGAAATTCTCTGCTCATCTACATGTACGACGTGCATACACCAGTGTTTCGTTTCAGTGATAAGTTTCATCAGTTTGAGTGTTTAGTTTCACGAGTTTTAGTATTTAATTTCATGAGTTCCAATGATAAGTTTCATGAGTTTCAGTGTTTAGTTTCATGAGTTCCAACGTTTAGTTTCATGAGTTTCAGTGTAGTTTCGGTGATAAGTTTCATCAGTTTCAGTGATAAGTTTCATGAGTTTCATTATAATGTTTCACGAGTTTCGGCGATAAGTTTCATGAGTTTCGGTGTCAAGTTTCATGAAACACTAGGAAAATTCATGAAACTTATCTTACGGATAAGTTTCATCAGATTTCACGGATAAGTTTCATTAGGTTTCACATATAAGTTTCATTAGGTTTCATGGATGAGTTTTATGATTTTTTACAGATAAGATATTTCATAAATGAATTTGATGGAAAAGTTTCATGATGTTTATGCCCATTTGGTCAATGATAAAGTTTTTTGAAAGATCGGGATGTTACAATAGTCATACGTGGATAAGGTTTGAGTGGGCCCGACGAAAGATAAGATTAACAAGTGTGACTAGACAATCTAACGGCAAAGACTCATTCCGTTATTTTGCCTTTGAACGGTATACCGTTCTTTAGAATTTTCTAAAAATTAAACCGAACCTAACGATTATTTCGATTTTTTTAATTTCAATTTAGTTTTTATTTCACTGCTATTCGGTTTTTGGATTTTAGTTCGGTTTTGGACTCGCGTTAACCGAAATTACCGAGAACTTAGCCATATGCTTGTTCAACCCACGACCCACTAGCCCAACGCGGCCAGCCTGTCACGCAATCACTCGCCTCGCCAGCGGGCAACAGCCACGGGCCCATGACTCATGCATTCACCGGTCCACACGGAGACATCACGGGCACGGCTCACGGGAGACGCCATCCCCAATTGTTCCCAACCCTAATTGGTGATGCTGGCAGCGCCAACGGGCAAAGCCCCCATGGAGCTCTGCACCCCGACACTCTTCCTCATCGCGGTGTTGCCCCTCTCCGTCGCGGCATCACCGTGTTGTCGTCCGCCAGTCCGAACTGGCCCCCTGCTCCTTGCACGAGGTCGTCGCCTCCCTCCATGTACCTCTCGCTGTGTTCGACAGCGGCCGTTGCCGTCCGGCCCTCTCCAGACACCGCCCTCCATCCTCCTCCTGCCTTCGTCTCCAAGCGCTGGCTTTGTCCCCCGTTGCCGCCTTCGTATGCAATACATAGAAAAAATACCCATTTTGAATCATAGTACCAAACACTATAGTACTCCAGGTAATTATACTATATATACTCCTAGGAGTATTGACCATTTTCTCACACACACACATATATAGGAAATGGTTTTGTACACCTAGGAGTACATAGTACATACTTCCATTTTTAGTATATCCCTTAAATGATGTTATTGTACCTCTTTTAAGTATACTCTGATACTGATTATAAGATAGTAAACTCTATGAAAAATTACATCAAAACCCACTCTTTATGGAGCAAGTTTTTCCTCTCGAGAGGATTACTTACCGGTGAAGGTCGACACCTCCCACTCAAACCATAGTTTGCTTCCCAACACTACCGTTGCGGATAGCCGTCAACTGCAATAGATCTCCTAGATTACCTCCGGTTCACATCATTCACTAGTTTATTACTGGCACCATATATTACCTCCATTATACTCCGGAGGAAGCGTGCACGGAGGCCACCCCCACGTGTCCCTCCCCTCTCTCTCTCCTCGTTTTGCAAAAAAAACCGTCCGGTTCTTAAAATTACGGATAGGTCCTTTTAATTTCCGTAGGGGTCCTTTGCGATTTTCTGTGAGGGGGGAATTTTTTTTCCCGGTTCGCGTTTAGGTCCTTCGTTCGTTTTTTTACAAAAAAACCTTCCGTTAAATACGAATCGCGATGAGCGAGCCCTTTTATAGTTTTTCAAAATAGCGGATAGGTCCAAAATTATAATAAATAGGTCCCCGCACTTTACGTTCATGTCCTTTCTCCGTTTTGCCCGAAAAAAATGTTTTCGTGATCCGTTTTTTCTCTAGAGCATAGGAAAAATATTTTCGCGTCTGCTTTCCCTAAAAAAATATGTCATTTCTCCGCTTTACCCGGAAAAATGTTTTTGTGGTCCGCTTTTTTCTCCAGAGCATAGGAAAATATTTTCGCGTTCGCTTTTCCCTAGAAAAATTTTTTATGGTCCGCTTTTTCCTCAGTATGCGGAAAATATTTTCGCTGGTCGCTTTCTCAAAAAAAAAAGGAAAATCGTTTCCTTTCTCCGTTTTGCCCGTGAAAGATATTTTCGTGGTCCGTTTTTTCTCCGGAGCATGCAAAAAAAAAAGGGAAATCATTTCCTTTCTCCGTTTTGCCCGCGAAAAAAAAATTCGTGTTCCATTTTTCCTCCGGAACATGCGAAAAATGTTTTCGTTCGTCGTCTTCCAAAAAATAGATTGCCAATTCGGTTTTTGTCCGTCGTTTATCCGTTTTTTCCCGTTTTGTGCGGAAAAACAGCGCAAATTTTTTCCCGTTGACGTGCGCGGCGTGCGCCGCGGTCACTTTTCTAGTTTTATTAGAAATTAGGAGCATTAGCTGTCAAGTAAGAGATTGGATCGTTCTGGCTTCAAGCCTGCCCAGACTGTCTACTTTTAATTTCTGGAGAACGGAGACATATGGTGTAATAGAACATAGCTACATGATCTCGTGTTTTGTTTTTGCAAGTTTGTTACACCAAGTGATTGAAAATAACAAAGAGAACCAACCAGCATGGTCCAACGAGCACTGACTGAGCAGAACATACACCCACCGACACAGAATGTGGCTTCAATCGAATTGGCAACTAACGAATGACGGGAAGATACAGCACCCTACAGTAATATCTGCTTTGCAATGTATATTAGCTAATAGGATGTCATATCCAGAAAAGTAACTCAAAACAGGGCACCAATAGTATCAACTGATACACTAGCGCACCAATATTACAGGGAGTAAAAAAAATAACAATTAACCAACACAACATCTGCAACAATCGCTGAATCATACAAGGCAACACCGATCAGACCTCGAATTTATTAAATGCACAAAGCTATAAGCCCTACCACGAGTAATCTAGTATTGCCATATAACAGGCCTCAAGTACAATGTCCTTAACAATGTACACATATAGCCAATGCTATTCCGTTGTCTCGATTCTACTTGTGTATAGAAGCATCGTCCCCATCCGGACACAGACAAAAAAATGCATAAAGAACAAAGTCGCCAGGAAAAATGGCGCATCCAATAGTCAAGCTACTTTCCATGATCTGTGTACTCACATCATCTGCAAAATCTAGTAGCTTATCGATTTACAGCCTACAAAGCTCTTTGCCTCCTAGGAAGTAGGTATTGTACCAGGGACATGTGCCTCGAGGACGTTAAGCTACCTTTCAGTGCTCCATGATTGCACAAAAATGCCGATACTGAATGTAGTCCGAGAAGAAAAGATATATGCAACAGAAGAAAGTACGATCAGGTCTCAGGGCATGAGTGGAGTAAGTTGTTTGCTGAAAAGATCGCCAAGGGCGTCACGAACATCCATCTGCAGCATAACCACCAATTAGAAATTAGAACTACAGCACTAGTATATGTTAAAAGCCTTACCATATATCCAAGATATAAACATATATACCTGATCACAGCAGATAAGTTTTGTAATTAATGGATAGAACTCTCTGAGGTGCTTCTTGAATATTTGAGCATCCATGATACACATCCCTTTCAAAACCTGAAATGCAAACGACAGTTTAAAATGTGGGAATAGAAAAATTCTCCAGATATGGATGAGAAACTCCACAAAAAGCCCTATATACAACTTCACGGATCCATATATACTATACTGTGTACTATACCTTGACAATGACAGGTGCTCGTAGGTCTAGTACACGATGTATGTCTGCACTAGCAGCTTCCCCAGTGCTAGGCTGGAGATCAGATGCCTCTTTCAAAATCTGCCCACAGAAAGAAATGAGCTTCCCTTCTGCTAGGTTCTTGAGCTTTTCCTGCTCATCAGATTCTACACCAAACCCATTTGTTTCCTCAGTCGATCCATTCGCATTATGCTCCACTGTTGACTTGTGTAGAATCTCTAAATAGATAGTTGTTCCAGCCAGTTCCTGGCGTATAAGATTCAGTGGAGGCCTACATAATAGTAAGTTTCAAATGTTAGAAACCTCAAATTCGGGAAGTTATGTCTGTAGTCTTCAAGCATTACCTTTCTGGGGGTATATGGTGCATCCTCGTTCGGAGGTTTGAAGTTGAGTTATAGGAAGAAGCAAATTCTAGGAGTGAGAGCAATATATCCATTATTGCTATCTGTTGTGTAGCTTTTAGCCTGCTCCAATACTTCTTCTGCAAAGTCCAACAATAGTCACCAGTTAGTAAATCAGCAAAAGCACTGTTTGCTTGCTCGTATATTAAGTGATTCAGATCTAATATCCATCATACCAAGTGGAAACTGTACCTGTATGCTGTCAATGGCCCCAAGCAGCAGTAACTGAGTGATGCATTTACTCTTTACAGTCTCCATCATAGGGTTTTCTTCTTCTTCTTCAGTTTTGTCAGCCCCATCAGCATCAGGTGTCTAGATCAACAAGCAGACAAATTAAATACATAGGAAAAAAATACAGCCAGCAATCGAAAAAATGCCAGAAAGTACTTCCATACTACGAAGCACACTGACGGTATCAGTGCTAATATACTTTAGTTGAAAGGTGCATAGCTGCTAAAATACAGACATGACTCATGGCAGGTTAAAATTATGGTAATACATGCTGAGCAAAGAGCATTAGCAATGGACAACATATCAGAAGAGAAGAGCAGAGGAGTTCAGGAAAGAAAACCTGACAAATTATTTGAAAATCGTATATTGATTACTTGTCATAGTACACATTACACACATTGGCTAGCATATCAAATTATCAATAAAGCATTAGCATCCCAAAAGCTTCTAACACTATCTATAAATTTACTATATTATTTATATCATTCCATGGACCTCTGTTCACATACCAATCAAACCAGGTGTCTGCAAGTTACCATACAAGTTATAACCAAGAACTCCATCTTTGGTAAGATGCACAGGAAGACAAAACAAAAACACCAAATATTAAATACAAGCTATAACTTATAATTAGTGTCTTTTGTGAGAATGCATGGTTGGATATCTATTGACGTGCAGATATAGCAAGCTACACGTACATGCAATCTACTAATTTTCAAATCAATACTAATTAGACATTTAATCATTATGTGCAAGAGGAAAGAACATGTACCTTCACAGATGAGGGTGGAGCAATATCATCCGTTCGACCTTTTGATTTGGATGTAAGACTTCTGACCAAAAGATTATCCATCATATTACCCATAATTCTTTGTCCAAAGGTTTGACCACGTGGGGAAACTGCAGGTTGTGCTCTGCCTGATGGTGATGGCAAACCTAGATAAATAGTTAAATACAACAAATGATATCAACTTTTCAGTATTCCAATCCATCTGAGTATTAAACAACTAGAGGAACACTTTAGATTAGTGTACCTTCTGAATTGTCCAGGTTAGTCTGTGGATTTGTTTCCTGATGATCATCCTGTTCACCATTATTACTTATCGAATCTCCTCCTTCCCTGCTATCATGGTAACCACTACCAAGAGAGTTGGTCTCGGCTTCTGTTGAAAGTAATTGTTGATTGTTTTTCTGAAATCCTAGTGAATTGAGGAGTTCGAGGGGTTGGGTTGTGTATGATGCATCCCTGACAAGTGATGTCAAAATTAATATATGAATAATGAAAAGTAAAATTAATTTAAGTAGGAATAGAATCTAAAAAAATACCTAATACTCTTTAGTAGTGTTTCCCAGTCACCATCACTGAATTGGTGACCGCCAACCTCTATTAGATGAACTAAAGCTCCAAGAGAAATTGAAACAACAGTTTGGTCAGTTTTCTTGGCACACTCAAGCAGCAAGCTCAGAAGAGGTGGAAGCATAAACGAGACCTCCTGTAAAGACCGCAATAAGATGATGACCAACCAACAACTTTCCAGTTAGATCTCTTGCTCTATGTGCAGGGTGACTGGATATGTACCAAAATGACGAGACTAACTATAGAATCAAAAGTTTTCATGACAAACTATGTTCTGGAAGATCCAAAGGATTTCCAAGAAGCGACTAAAATCAGAAAAATACACAGCATCTGTTACCTTATAGAAAGTATTGAAAAGGTTGCATATCAACTGCAGAGAATGAATGCTAGTATCACGAAGCCAATCATCCCCAGAAGAAAGGCCATCCCTTCCAGCATGCCTTACATGATCAAATATAGGAAAGAGTACACGGTGGAAAATGCTCTCCCAAAAAGGAGAGGAGAATTTATGTCCTCTCTCATTCAGCAGATCAAACAACACTTCAAGTGCACAATGTCTAACTTCTGGTCTGGAGTCTAAAGTCAAATCAGACAAGCCAGCCAGCATAGGAAACCAGTAATGCTCAGTCACATCAAAATTGGCCTCTGGAACATCGGCAGGTTTAACAGCACCACCAGGAATGAACCCCTGTACAAAGAAATAAATGAGGGGAAAAAACAATAATACGGCATTTCCATAAGAGCACAACAGAACTACAGATATTAACATAAAAGGAATGCAAAGTTGCAAACAAGCTCATATGCAAGTAAAGGGGGTAGTCATCATCCCAACCTCTGCCAATCGATCTTCACATATACGTAGTAGAGCAATAGCCTTCAAACTAATTCGAGGAGTGCATTTGTTATTGGCGAAACCAATAAGACAGTTGACACAGTCCATGAAGCAATCGCCAACCACTTGATCAAAATGCTCCAATATAACTGCCAAACACATTCATTTAATTCTTAAGTCAAGAAAGAAAAAATTAGCATCTTTATAATATATTCATATGTCAGGGAAAGCATTATTATGCCAGCTATATAGGGTACTTTCCAAGTTACCTTGTTCAACGTTTTCAAAAGCACTTTCAACAATATATTCATTCTCATCATCAGCCGCTGCAGTGAATATCATGAATACACAACGCCAACCTGACTTTATACTACCAACTTTTGACTTGATCAACTGCATGTTTATACAGCAAAATTTTTACTTGGAACATCATTTGATATAAAAGCCCCAGATCATCAGATTTCATATATTTGTCAAAATTTATACATAAAGATGTACCTGAACAATGCAATCAACAATCAGACCACGGATTTTTTCGCTGCGACTATTCCTCATTAAAATAACAAAAGGCTTCAGTATGTCATTCTGAAATGTGAATTTGTTCAATTCTGCACGTTCCAAGTACTTCATACCAAGCTGCCTCAGTGAGTCAATGGCATACATGGCAACTTTCTCCTCATGGTGGCTCCCAGCAGCAATAAAATGCTGAGACAACACAGACCAAATTCTGGCCCACACCTGTGTGTACATATATAAATGGTAAGTTATCAGCCGCAATGATAGACCAAATATTTAATCATGACATGATAAATAGCAGATAAAATTTCATTTTAGGATACCTCCTAACAGTAAAAGGATTCCTGATGTTGCTGTGAATTGCACTGACACTTCTAACAGATGACAGACTGGTGTTTAGGTACACACAGGTCAACAAAATGGTTCCAGCAAGTATAGAAACAACAGACTAAATGATATTTTTAAAAGAAAAAGAAAAAACAGACCGAAATACATTTTACCAACAAGTTTTGCACTTTTTACAAAGCTTTGATGCATCAAAACCCAATGTCTCAAGGAAACGCCAGTTTGTTTAGCCTACCATATTTGGCAATAACTGCCTTTTTTGTCACTTGCTAAATGGATTTAAAATTTTATGTTTCAAACATGAGCATTAATTTAAATTGAAAATATTTGTGCTCTTTCTTTCATATCATCACTGTACAGATAATTGAGAAGAATAACATATTGCTGTGCTGATGTCATATTGTATCAGTGCCACATGCCATATTGTATTGCTGTGCAACTTAGATGCATAGCAATAATTCTTGAGCACTACAGAATAATATTAGGTGATCATGCTCTCATCTGAGTAAAGTTCACTTAATTCTTCATAGCACCTATGATATGCATATGCCCAAGTTCCTATATGTACTACTTTTAAAATGTCCAGCATTGATACATGGATTCACTCACCTTAATTCATTCTAGTGGCGTGTCTAAATTTCATATGGGTGAAAAGAACAGTCGAGGACAAACATCCTATGGCTAAAAAAAGTGTGTCTGAATCAACCAGCCTCTATAAAGCTCCCAATGTGAGATTTTATATCAGTTTTTCTTAGAATAAAAAAGAAGCAGGCCTTACTTATTTCTCTTCACTTTGTTAAACTAAAAAAAACAAACAGCATGATATGACAGAAGGATTGTTAAAAGAACCATTAGGCAGCACAATGCAAACAACGAGAGACAGCATACCAAACGTATCCGAGCCATATTATAGTAGCTTATCTCAACAAGCTTTTGCAAGCTGAAGACACGAGCCGGTGTCTGTTTTAGTTCTTCTGCAGAAACACCACAAAGGGCAGTGAAGAATTCAACGATGGAATCACTTGGTAGTTTTACACTGTTTACGAAGACTTGTTCAGCAGGCTTTCCTGACAACTCTTTCAGTGATTGAACTACAGTATCCCTCGAAATTTGATTTGATCCCTGCATAACAGTTGAAGCAATTGAAGGATTTGAAGTGATATAATCAAGCCTTGAGACACATTCTAAAACAGCATTCCAAGTATCTTGCAAAGCATCCATATCTGTGTCAGCTAAAGCAAGGAGAGTCCGCAATGTCTCAACATTTTTACCACGCATTTCCTTAGGAGAATGCAAAAATGTAAACCTGCATAATGTTAACAAAGAAAGGACAACATTACATTCATATAGACAAGAAATAAAATTACATAGAGAAGTTTGATGAAGAACATTTAGTATGAATCCATAAATAGAACACAACTTCCTACCTCACTAAGGATGTCAAGAAAGCATAGCGCATGGTTTCCATCCCAAGAACACAAGTAAGATGGATACCGGCCCTAAACCCTTCCATGCATAATACAACCCTAGGCTTACTGTCACCTTCCTCCATGGTTACAGAAAATGTTGCAAGCAAAGGCCATCCTACAGCTTCAAGCATTGGTCTAACAAGCTCAACTTGCTGGGCAACATGAAAAACACCTCTCTTATGTCCCTGGTTTTTGAAAAGTCCTTGAGTCTGCTTGATGATTTTTTCGCTTTCTGCCTTTGTATCACTTGCTGACTTCAGTCTTGGAAGAGCTAAATTGAGTATATTGACAAGATGGCTTCTTTCTTCTGTTTCATGTCTTAGTTTACTGGTTTTTGTGGCATCAGGGAAATCGTCTTTCATCTTTATCTCTTCCTTGACAATGGAATCATAAATTTCCTCCAATAGCTCCTTTGGGGCACATTCCTCTGCATCACTCACAGTGTTCATATGTACAAAATTTGATTTCGACATTTTAGGCCACACCATTGGATTATGTGCATCAGTATTCAACAATATAACAGCATAAGCAAGAACATAAGCTGTATCTGCATTTTTAAAAAGTCCAGGGTTATCAGAGCAGTACCTGCAAGTCATCGTATAAGTATCTGAGGACACCATCACACCACTGGTAGAAATGTTGAAGAAAAACAGTATTAAGATTCTATACATACATACCGCTCCGCAAATTTTTCCATTATGCGATCAATCTTCTGTGCCTCCCCAGGAAGGCGAAATCCTTTCAGGAACTCACGAATCGCGGCATCAAACTTCAACCCCGAAAACTTCATGGAATCAACATAAGCATGCATCACAGCAAGGGGGAACTCCTCATGCTGTCCCAAATATTCACCAATCATAACCTGTAAAGTTACAGCTCAGCAAAGTAAGTGATTAGCCACACCTTTCTGACCAATGACCGTAAAATAATCCTCCTTTTGCATTTCAGAATGCAAGCAGCTCATTAAATGTCTTGAAATCACCTTATCCAAGCTGGAATTGCTCTTGAGAAACTGAGCTACCGATGATGCCTTATTTTCAATCAACTTATTTGATAATAAATACTCAATCCCCTTTGCTGGTTTGCGATTAAACTGCAAAAGAAAAGGAGGGAAAGGGCTCAGTTACAATCAGTAATGGAGCAAGAGAAAACTAGGATAAGCAGTTGCTACAACTACATACATGTATTTGATAAACACCATGAGGTAAAGAATCAAGTTAAATTGCAAAATGAAACAATGAAAATAGCAAGCCTCCCACCTCTGAGATTGCAGCCTCCATTGTTGACTTGTGAGCTTTAGCTCTCTCAAACTGAGTGCGACCATCCTCTTGGCTCTTTGTCTCATCAGTTGTCAAGTTCCTTGCAGAAGAATCATCTTCACAAGATTCAACAATGCTCCCCGGCTTTGAGGAATCTCTTCGAACTTGCTCCCAATCAACCAGTGATTTCAAAATACTCACTAAACACTGCCAATTAGGTTTTTATGTGATATTAGCCATAGTTACCGGATCCGCTGTAAACCCCAGCGAATCATGAACCAGATCCGTCGAACCCGAACCAATATAGGATACGGGGTTCGTGTTCGCAGTGAAAATTAGAAGAAAAAGTGGCGAACCGCAAACCAAAATTCCATACCACAACTCAAACGAATCGTGTTTCTAGTAACTATGATATTAGCAGCATGCAAGAAATGTTTAGGAAATTTAGGTAATATGAATAATAGTAACCTGAAGAGATGAGCCTTTTACAGAAACTGTTTGAGATGAAGCAACGGTGTTAGTATCAGCACTTTGAGATCCTTGTGCAATTCTTGAGAGCGCACTAACCTGATCGGACACATATGACCAATCAGATATGTCACAAGACAGAAAATAAGAAGATATGCTAATTATATATAGTGTAAAAACAATCTTCCTTGCACTTACCGTGCGTTCAAAAAGGTTTGGTCCCTCAAGGTCACAATCATAATTTACAAACATATCTGCAAGCATTTGCGAATCTTTGCAGACTTTCTCCAGCATCCTGATTGAAAAATCAATCAAATAACATAAGATATACAGGCAGGCACCGAGATGATCTATGCCAGCGAAACAAACTAAAAAACCAAACACGACAAAATTGGATCAAACATCACGTATATTTATGCATTATGCATCAAGATGAGATTCCGTACAGAAAAGGAGAATCACCTAAGAACACTGGCCCTTTGACTGAGGGGACTATCCGAGCTGTCTAGAGACCTTAAAACTATCAAAGGAAAGAAGACACCAATTTCTCCCTGCATAAATATTCAAAAACAAATGTCATGATACAAAACAATATGTCCATAATGTGATTTTTATTAATGACAGTTTTACCTTCAGACTCTCTCTAAAACGAAGCAATAGAACTGAAAATATTCCACTAGCATACTGTCAAAGAAGAAAATAAAGTTTAACATAATAGAAGACAACGCAAATAGGCCATTTATTAAAAAAATCTGTCAGTATTATCATGCCAAAGGGGTATCCATCAGAAAGATGAAAAAAATGGTACAAAAAAATGACCTGAAAAACAACTGGGGATGAAGACACAGATGCCCGAAGAAGAGTGTAGGAAAGATATGCTTTAACTGAATCAATGAAGTGGAAATTTTTGGTAAACGAATCACTGACTCCTTCTAACAATCCCTGCAGGAAAAGGAGTTACCAGATACCATCTAAACAAAAAAAATCAAATATTAGCAGACCTCCAAAGATATAAACTAACCTGCAACAATTCAAGTGACAGCAGCCTTGTCTTTGTAGCGACCTCATCACTTTCTTCTTTCATGCTCATCTACAAGGATGATAAAAAAAGGAAGAAAGATGCAAGGGTGATCTTCCAGTCAACTCAGATCAATGTAACATTATGTAAGCTATTCAATAAAAATATCGACCTTGCAAAGAGTTCGGAAGAGCAATAGCGCATCACGCTGTATTATGTTCACAGTATCCAGGTCAATCCCACTGGAAAAGGGGGAGGGGGGAGGTAAAGGTAAGTACCATCCTAGATAGGAGTACTAGACACAAGTTACAATTTAACGAACCCGGATACTTTCTTTCCATCCTCAAGTTCAACAGCCTTGTCAAGAACAGCCTCCAACCCCTGCAAAATGAATCCTTGTATTAGAGAGAACTAAAGAAATATATTAATTATTCGGAATGCCCTGATAGCAACATTAAAACAAGAAGCAATCCAATTTCACTACCTTAATATCTGCTCCTCCTGCAAGATTCTGAAGCTCTTCAACAGATGTTGGAGATGCCTCTGAAGCCCGATTTATGGACAATGCATCTCCCAGAGTAATTTTTTCCTCATCTTGGTTATCAGTGGATATCTCACCATTTTCTGAGTCCTTTGTGCTAGATGAAGGTGAATCTTTAACTGCAGAGCTTGCAGGTGGTACAGAAACCTGAGACACAGAAAAAGCAAGATGAAGGCCAATAAACCACTTCAACAAACCATTTTTCCTTTGCACAATGCTAATAGAAGTTCTTGGGAAATTTTTACCTGCTCGGATTCCATCCGCCTGAATACAATGCTGATCATCTGGGTTAACATGGCCTTTGAGGTAGCCTGGTTCACAGGGCTCTTGCTATGGAAATATAACTAAATTATCAGACTTGTCTCAAAGTCAAAATAATAGCAAATTATGAGGTGGTAATATTAATATAGCAAGTACCTGTTGAGAGCAATATTATAGCATACCCTAATCACTCCAAGCAATGGTTCTCCGTGTACTGCATTCCAATAAACAGCATCAAACCCAAAATTATGTATGGCATATCACATTGTTCTTCTATATGGAGAGCTAGCTAAATGCATCAATATTTACATCTCCTCAATGACTTCACATGGGTAATACATTGATTAATAACTTCCGCTTTGTTTGCTTATAGGCTTTTTATAAAGACACTTCTAGATATCTTAATTCACCAAAGAAAATGTATGGCAAGAAACAAGCGTGCAAACTCAGATATGCATCTTGTGGTGATATGCACTTTTATCAAGTCGCGCGATTAGTCGCAACTAATCGACTAATCAACATTAGTCGCAAAGTTCGCCTGGGAGCACGACTGGAGGCCCTCGACTCGATTAGTTGCTAAGTCGAGCGACTTGGATTTCAAGTCGAAAATTAGGCGCAACTAGTCGCTCAACTTGGCACTGGGACTTGGCGCCATGGAGAAGAGGTGGGAGGGACCATGGAGAATAGGGGAAGGCGAGGAGGACAAGAAGGATGGCAAGGGAGAGAGCAAAGAAACCTCAGATGTGCGAACGGCGGTGGTGACAGTACTGGCACATAGGCAATGGGGTTGACAACGCAAGGGAGAGGATGTGAGATGGAGGAGCGGCAGCTTAGGGTTACACATTGCCTGCTTCTCCAGGTTCCTCTCCCCTCCTCCCCCCTCTCCCTTGAGATCCTTTTTCTCCTCATCTCTTCCCTTCTCTTGGTTTATCTGCTCTGCTTTGCTGTCGCCCTTAAGATATGGTGTCAGCTACAGCCATGGTACAGTAGCAGTAGCAGCAGGACTAGCACCAAGCCATGCCTTCTACCTGGTCACAACTAGTCGCGCCTAGTCGAACGACTTATCGCCTAAGGCGACAAGTCAGCCCTATGACGACTCGACTCGACTTTACGACTTAATAACCATTGTGATATGTACACAGAGTTATCAACGAGTAAGCTCATATCGTGTCAGATCAACAGAGTTAAGAACGTAGCATTATTAAATGGCTAGAACTTCAGGAAAATGTGTGGCTAACCCATAACTGATAAGCTTAGCCTTTGCCTAAAGCATGCCATAATAGCTCAGAGATACTATATTAACAACCGCATTAGCTTCTAACCTGCCTAATAAATGGAATGTTTAAGAATGTAGAAAATAAGCTTAGCAAGGTTAGAAGGTTACCTCTAAACCTATTTGAAGCAACAGCATTGAGAAGCACTTTCAAAACTTGGAGAACAGTACTGCAACACAGATATGTTACCCAAGTCACTAAGTCAGTATCCGTGCAAAAGTGTGACCCAACATAATATCAGCTTAATATGATGCATACCTGTCAGAGGAGGTGTTGTCAACACAACCACAGACCATGTTCAGGATTTCAGTAAATAGCGGGGAATTTTTACCTCCTTCTAAACCAGGATCACCTTCTAGATGATCATAAGCAATAAGTTTCTGGTAATCAAGAACAGCCCAATCAGAAAAGATTGTACAATAAATGTCATGCAATATGGCAATGCAGAAAAGGAAAGTTAACAAAGTGTTCAAGGGGGCAGAAATATATTAAAGGAATGAATCTTGGTCGACAATTACATACGATGAAAAAAGGAGTGGCAATTAGGATATTCGTATGGACTGCAGCACAACCAGAGTGAAAAAAGAACACTTGATTCAATTCCCTTGTAATTTACCACTGCCTGAGCTAGTAAACACAAGGTAAGGATGGAAATGGATACTATACGGAGAAGATACGATATATGCCATATCTGTATATGAAGTAGCAGCATAAGGACTCAAATCAGATTCACATTAGATGTACCCAAATACTAGCTAAATGAAATGTCACATGAACAAAACCATAAAAAAAAACGGACATGATAGAACTTAAGGACATGTCTACACATCATGTTTGTGATTTGTGGATTATGCACAGCATTTTAGTGAAGTTTGTTAATGTAAAACTTATTGTGATGAATCAATTTATTGGTTATTACTCAGATACTAACTACCTGTGCACACGCATTTGATACCCTCTAAATTTCATTCTATATCCATATCCCCTCCAGATGACAGTAGTCTATGTTACATGCTGATCTTCCTGAACTTATACACTAATCAAATGGTATACACAACCTGCATCCATCTCTAACCCAAATGACCAAATGTGAAGGGTTATGCTATGGTTTTGCACATATGAAATGTGCACTGCCCAATTGAGCAAAGCCTCATCCTACACAAGTGCAACGTTGTTATGCCCTCCTAAGGACCAATGCTTTCACAGGAGGTTGCTACCGAAGTGAAGGATCAACTCCGGCCACACCACATTCGTCAGGTCAACGGTGCTCAACGACAATGTAACACCTTTCCCGCTTCGGGAAGCCTCAGACAGGTAACAAACAGCACAGAGCAGGGAAAGGAGATGCCGATTACATGGAGGCAGTCGAGCCCGGGCTCAACGAGCTTGACGTGCTTGGTCTCGAAGGCGAGGCGTAGGGGCTGCAACACCAGCTCGGCCTGGGTCCCCTCAAGCACGCGACCGGCCGACGCCAGCACCTGCGTGATGGGCGCCGACGCGCCGCCCTCCGCCGGCTGCTTCCCGTCCTCCTGCAGCTGCGGCTCCTGGGCCGCCGCCCCCTTGATGCTATCTGCGAACACACACACCACAAACCATAGCTCCCCTCATTAGTCGCCAATCGGGCGCACGCACACCCATGGATTGCAGCGAGATCCCGATGCGAGAGGGAGGGTGCGGAGCACGCACCGAGGTAGGACTGAATGGATTGCTGGAGGGCAGCGAACTTTCCGCGGTTGGCGGAGCACTCCTTGAGCATGGCCTCGAAGGCCCGCGTGACGAAGCCCCCCGCGGCGCCCGCCATGGCCGTGCGCGCGCAGATCTCTCCTCCGGTCGCAGCGGGGGGAATGGTTAGATCCGAGGAGGGGGAGCGGTCATGGGAGGGACGCGAGATCTGGAGCGGGAGCGGGGTTGGATCTGATGAGTCTGACTGGAGCTATTTGTGTCGCTCGCTGGTCTCAGCAAATCGCGATGACCATTTGAGAAATTTCACTCACGGAAGGCAGATACAGAGATACTTGCCTTGGCTCTAGCAGTAGGGTGAAAACAGATCCAATGCCAATGATCGAGGAAAATTTCGTATTTAATATAACTTTTGAGTCGTATTTACAAAATGATACAACAGTTTTATGTATTTCTGAAAAATCAAAATTGCATGTTCGGTTCACCAAAAACCGGACAAAACGTATTTAGTTCTTCAGAAACCGGACATCACGTATTTTTGAATTTTTTATTCTTTGTCCGGTATATGGAGAACCGGACATGGTTGCCACCTCATCTCCAAAACATGGAGAACCGGACAAAGAACGAGCCAGGGCCGACTGGCGATACCCCTCTTATCCGGTTTCCCATGCACTGGAGAAGGCTTGTCCGGTTTCCCATGCGCTAGAGAAGCAATTTAATATTCGCAAATACTCTATATCCGGTTTTTAGAATCCAAATACGCCATGTCCCGTTTTTGGTGATCCGGAAATGCAATTTTGGTTTTTCATGTTCCGGAGATCACTGGTTTTTTTGTAAATACACGAAACTCTTGTATCGTTTTGTAAATACGAGTCACTAGTTGTATTAAATACGAAAATTTCCCAATGATCGGATATCGGCAGATATTATTTTTTATGTTTAGAACTGGATACAGATATAAATTTAGGTTATTTAGAATATAAATATGAAACGGATATGTGATAAATTTGGATCGGGATGGATAAAGATGCATGTATAATACACGCATATATAGGGTATTATATGTTGAATCAAACCACATGAATATATAACCATAATAGCAAGTTATATATCAACCAAAGCATGAATGTTTGAGACGCAAACCCATTATAATAGGTTGATATCTCAATTTCATGAATTCAACAACGAAATAAAATTTTAAGTCTAGGTAGAATGCTTTGCAGATCACATTTAACCAAATGAGGACAAAGAAATCCTGATATCCGAATAAGAAAATCCGAATACCCAAATAGAGAAAATCCGAATATCCGAATACGAAAGATTCGAATATCCGAATAGAAAAAATCGAATATCCGGATCCCATTCTGTATTTGTCGGATATTAACTGCTCCAAATTCGATCTCGGATCCGGATTCAAGTATCTGGATTCTGTCCCGGATCCGACTGGATAGTCTAATCCCTTCCCGAAACCGGATCCAACTACAGATCAAACAGAAAATATCTGGTCTGTTTTCACCCCTACTCGGCAAGGTGACTGGACGTTGTTTAGCTTTAGCTCTTGCTATATGCATGGATGGCAAGATATTAGGTGAAAATTGTTGTAAAAGGATGACGTTCATCTTGGATCAACTACTGTACATCAAAAGAATAGCAAGTATAAATAGGAGCACACACGATATAGAGAGGCAAAACTGTTCTATCTTTATTAGATTAATTTTTTTATACAACAAATGTCATATTTATAGTAGAAATCAACAAAAGATAGATTATGATTCACCAACAACGAGATAGAGTCCAACCATATTTTGACAAATAGAACTTAGAGTCCAATTATATCTCAACACTTCCCTTGGGCTAAACGGACTAAAGCTCGAAACAATTCTCCTCGGATCGTTCTTTCTTTTTCCACGCCGGGGCCGGATCGCCCTCAACCCCATTCCATCCCGATTCACAGAATCCAGACAGCTAGCCAAATGGTTTCGAGACAGTGATTCTGATTCTATCTAAAACGTTTCTACCAATCAAAACTGGGAGTTCTAAAAAAATGTTGGACCCAGTAAGACAAGTAGCTAGAATGTTTTTTTTCACTACCTTGTGTATATATCGACTGATTTCGTAATATGTAGCAATTTTAGAAGGAAAAAAAAACTGGCTGTGGAAACTGTTTTCCTTTTTGTTTCGAAATTTCAAATTTGAGTTTATCAGGATTTGATGATTGGATGGCGTCTGATCAATAACAAATTAAGGCCCCGTTTGGTACGGTTCCAGATTCTAGTAAAAACGGAAACGGTTCCAGATTCTTGGTAGAAACATTTCAGGTAGAATCAGAATCACTTCTGCAAACCGTTTGGTACGATTCCAGATTCTAGTAGAAACTAGTAGAAACGGGGTTGAGGGTGATTCAGCCACGGCGTGGAAAAAAAAGAAACGTTCCGAGAAGAATCGTTCCAAGTTTTAGCCCGTTCGGCTGGGTTTCTACCAGATTCTAGTAGAAACACCTCGGTTCTAAGTTGCCAAACGGGGCCTAACAATACGCCTATTCTGCCAAAAGGAGGGATCAAACTTCAAAGGGTGTCATTTAGGTCCTGAATGGAATGCCATAAGGCCAAAAATGCACTAAATTTCGGGCTTCCATCCCCACTTTACCCAACATGGCTAACCACAGTTATCCATGCCACTAGCAATTCGCAACTCAAAATTCCAACGTGGGACGGCTAAGCACACAAATGGACCCCCTCGGGCCTACTCCTGCTCGATTCTTGTACAACCCCTGGCCACAAATTAGGGACTCTACTCGAAGGAACAGTTCTATAGCCTGGTTCAATTGTAGATTCAAATGTGAGCACATGGTAAATATCTCATCAAAAGATACAGCCCTTACCTGCATAAGATGCCAAAAAGATTTTGAGAAAACTGGTGCCATGCCTTCAACCCATCTGTAGATCAAATAATTGTTATGTCAAGCACAAATCTGATGCAGGTCTGTTGCTAAGTGAAAAAAAAATATGTGAGCGCTGCGGTTACTCCGTAGTAAGACATTGCTAGTACACTACACTAGACAGGTTTGTGCACATGGAACCTACATTATCTAACTAATTTAGAAATTTTATTCAGACAATCAGGATGCATGCATGGAAAGTGAGTTAGTGCAGAAATTAAATGTTTTTAATATGCATTTAGTGCAGGCGTATTTTGTGGGGGAGTGGACCAACTTTGAATTGCAGCCCTCCGATCAATTGAATGGATGGTCAAGATGATCCGGATCCACCGGCGCATATCTTTCCAAATATAGATTAAATTTGAACCCGTGCCTTTTATACTGGGGAAGTATATGGTGAAAGTAGACATACGGTGAAATCATGAAAGTAGGCAAACAGGGACGTTGAATCGAACTTCATGATTTCACCATATGTCAGGCTTTGTTAGCCCAACTAACTCTTCTATCAAAATACACATGCTGTTTGATTTAGTTATGTTGTAACAACAAATTGAGAAAATAAAAGTTGCATTACATGAAAGTAACCTTTGGAAACTCACCGGTTATCCGATGATGAATTTCAGACAATTTATGGTCAAGACCAGGTTGAGACATCTTTAGCCCTTCTGATTTAACTATATTCAAGTACCTGCATGAAATTAACACATAAGCACAATTAGTGCAGAGAATAAACAGATCAAACTACTTGGGAAGAACAATAACATAAGACGCCCCTTCTTGACAGGTTTTTCTTAGATCAAATAAGTAATTAAGTTGCATTATTTTCAAGACGGTAACTTTTGCTGCCTAGTACATACCAGGCAGCAACAGCAAGCACTTGATTCTTCAATTTCAAAGCTGCACTATCAGTTTTCACTTGTAGCTGCCTGGACCAGGATAAAAGAGTTCAGCACATTGGAGTCTGAATAAATTCCATGCTTCCATACATATTTCCTTAGCATACATGGTTTTTTATAACAGCTAGGTAATGAAAGGTTCAAGGACAACATCAGGGTACTATTATGCAATATAAATACCTTCTTGGGTGACGAAAAAAGCGAGGCCTCCGCAGCCGCCCCCCAGGCGACTACGGAGGCGACTCCGCAAAAACCAAACCAGGTAGCTCCGCCCTTTCTCCCCCTCGCCGCCGCCACCGGGGGCCTCCGGCTTTCCGGCGGCGGCGGCGGGACCTTGCGTTTTCGTCTTTCGTCCTCCCGGTGGTCTTTTTCCTCCTTTCCCTTCGTTGCCGTCGGGGGAGAAGGATGCGGCCGGCCGTCTTTGTGCCGTCCTCGGCGTTGGCGTTGGTGCTGCGGTGATCTCCGAGCAGCGGATCCAGCGCAGCGAAGCCAGCTCGGGCTCATTGGCGAGAGCTGTTGTTTCTTCTCCAGATCTAGGTTTTCCTCCAAGGTCTGGTTAGGTGGTGGGTTCCCCTTTTTCGGCCTTCATTCTCCTCCCCCAGCGACGGCTGTGTGTCCCCTACCTCGGTTTTGGTTGGGCGCAGTTGGGGTTCTCGGTGCTGTTGGTGTGGCGGCGCAGCCTTTGGTGGGTGCTATGAGGCGCCCGAGGTTGGGGCGTAGGAAGGCAGGTGGAGCAGGAGCCCGAGGCGAGATGAGCAGGGCAAGGTTGGGGCGAAGGATGCCAGGAGGAGCAGGTGGCTGTGGCGAGTCGACGAGACGAGTTTGGGATCTGAGGAAAGCAGGAGGAGGGGGCGAAGGTTCTCAGGAAGAGGCAAAGGAAGCCAGAGAGAGCCGGCCGATCTTCGTGCCGTGGAGCTGCGACGGCTTCTGTAGGGGCTTTTGTCGAGGTGTGCAGGACGAGCTGGAGGAGGAGGCGAGGCCGTCGGAGTTGGAGGTCGTAGCTCCAGCTTGGAGGTAGTCGGAGTAGTGCAGGAGGTGAGGGGTGTGTGTTGTTGGAGGCTGGGGAACTCCATTAGGTTGCTCGACCTGGGGGGAAAGGAGACTAGGTTGGAGGAGGCACAGTAGTTCTTCGAGCTTGTGCCGGTGCGGGTAGCGCTTAGGGCGGTGTTGCTGCGGCCAAGGGTGGCGCAGGTCTGTGTTCAGGTTGTTTTTCGTGTTGGCGGGTGAGCTCGATAGTGTTGGCCGAGGGTTGAGTTTGCTTATGCTTCTGTGGCGGAAGTCTTTGTATTTTCCCTCTTCGGAGGTTTTCCTTCTTCTTAATAAATTGACAGTGCTCATGTCCTAAGTTTCGAAAAAATACCTTCTTGGGTTAAACTTGTCTACTTTCAGATCTTCGTCCCAAAGAAAGATATACTGGTACATGGAGACAACATCAGGATGGAGGAATCTTTTTGCAAACCACCTAAAACCTCGAAGTAAAATGATACCAGGTCAGTAGAAATTGCAGGTGAAACAATGTTCAGTTTTTAACTACAAGGGGGGAAAACACTCAAGGTCAGGCTCTTCTTTCAGTGCAAGGGGAGAAAGATGCCATACCACTTTGTCTGGTTAGAAGCAGATATATGTATGACTGTTTTGCTCCACAGTAGATCATTCCACCCATTGACATTCCCATCATAGTGGAACAACATAACTGTAAAGTTCTCTGGAAGAAACCAAACATTCAAGAGTTACATGACAAATTTATATGCAAATTATTGCTTACTTTAGCACTCCCTTCATCCCAAAATATAAGGTACAACTGCTTTTTTTCCAAATTTTAGAATACACGGCGCGGCGCCTCCTCGGCTCCTGTTCACGCGCGCGGTATTAACTCTCACGGCGGTACGGCTCCTGTTCTAGCGTCTCTCCTATCTTTCATGCGCATGCATGCATGCATTAACCCCCCTCGAGCCCCGCGCGATGTAACTGTTTCCTTGGTCTCTGCGTTGGTAGGAGTTACGCCTTATATAATGGGATGGACTAGTAAATGAAGTACCTTCTTCATAATAACATCCACACTTTTTTTTCTGATATATACCAGCAGGGATGGCAATCAAGCACCGATCATTCTGGTTAGAGTCCTACTGGGGCAAAACACCCAGAGCATTAAATAACCTGATATGGTCTTGCAATCAGGAAGGTGGGAGCAGCTAAAGGTTGTTAAGTTTGAAAACTGAAACCAACTGAAACATTGTACTGAAACCAACGAAATTAAGACAATAATAGGTTAGGCTCAAGTGACCTGTGATTGCGCACTTCTCGTGAGCCATAATGGCTTCAATTCCATGTCAGAGTAAGGCTCTACTATAGTACTATACCGTGAGGCAAAAAACCAATGCTAGCAGCACCTCTTTCAGACAACTTAACAGTAACTCTGTCAGACACCTAATACTCATACTCATACTCATACTCATATAAACATTAGCGGAAGAAACGCCGGCCAGAGAGCCATGCCACGTCGCCTCCCACGCTCTCTCTCCTCTTTTTGCGAAAAACCCCTCCCGGTTCTTTAAATTACGTGTAGGTCCTTTTAATTTACGCTAAGGTCCTTTGTGATTTCCTGTGAGAGCAAAAAAAAAAATCCGCGGTTCGCGTATAGGTCCCTCATTCGCTGTTTTACATAAAAAGCCTCCCGTTAAATACGATTCGCGAACAAGTCCTTTAGTACTTTTTCAAAATAGCGAACAGGTCCAAAATCATAACAAATAGGTCCCTGCGCTTTACGTTTAGGTCCTTTCTCCGTTTTGCCTGGAAAAAATATTTTTGTGGTCCGTTTTTTCTCCGGAGCATGGAAAATATGTTTTCGTTTGCCGTTTTTCCTAAAATAAAATAGAAAGTCGTTTTTCGTCCGTCGTTTCTCCGTCTTTGTTTGAGGAAAAAAAAAACGAAGATTCATTTTTCGTTCATCCTTGCTCCGTGTTTCTATATTGTTCGCAAACACTAATTTACGCGGCGTGCCGCCGCGTACGCGTTTCTAGTATATTACGTTTTGAGACCCAATCAGTGCCCCAGCAATAAATGAAAATATGCTTCTGGATAAACATAACACACAAAATTTTCGTCCTTTTTGATGGAGATAAACGGGCGAAATTTTGCTTCCAACTGCAAACAATACATAATCAGATCAGTTCTATCTCTAGAGCAAACTACAATGGGACATTTAACACATGAGCGTTACCGTTGTCTGTCTATGTTGGTAGCTCGCCATGTTGTAAACCAGAAGTAGGATGACCAAGCAGAGGACCGGCAGATGCAGCCGCAGCTTGATCTTAGACCAGCGATCGCTCCCGTTACCACTCTGTGGAATCAAAGTAGGTAGTATCATCACCTTGCAACGAGCGAGCCTTAGAGAGCTCACTATAAATGAATGAATCGTTAAAAGAATAGGCACGAACTATCACCTTATCCCACACGGCACTACTAGGGGGTCGGGTACTACCCGGCGGGTATCGGATACGGGTAGTATTTTTACCCGTTTTTTCGGATACGGATACGGGTATTTTTTTATCGGGTCAGATACGGATAGTACCCGGATAGTTGAGCGTCGGATTCGGGTCGGATTCAGAGTGAGCACTACCCGGACAAATACCCGAGAATCTCGGGCGGATACGGGTACCCGGGGTTCGGGTACCCGGGAGTATAAAATACAAGTATGACCCACTCAAAAGCCCAGAGGCCACAGCCCATGAAATTAAAGTCGGTCAGTCCAATGACCAATCCAAATTATCCAACCCAAATTGTTTAGGCCTTTAGGGTTTGGGAAACCAGAGCCAGGCTCTCATGCCCTCTCAGGCGGCGCGCGTCCAACTCCAGGTCCAGGCGTCTAGCTCCCTCCGGGCGTCCTCACTTCGACACTTCCTCAGTCCTCAGGGTTAGGGCTCAGGGCTCCCTTCTCAGGCGGCGCGCCGCCACCTTCTGCCTCCCTCCTCGCCTCCTCGGGGCCCCGCCGTCGCCTCGAGCTCCGTCAACCCCCGACCCCCCGCCTCAAGTCCCGCCGCCACCTCCTGCCTCCCTCGGTCCCTCCTCGGGGCCCCGACGCCGCCTCGGCGCCTCCTTAGCCGGCCTTGCCTCGCCCCGCCTTGGGTCCCAGCCGCCTCGGACCACTGTGGCGTCGAGGCCCATCGTCGCCGACGCATGCGCCATGAGCCCCACTGCCGACGTAGGTGATGTCCCTTTGGACCCTTTCCCTGTCTGCTATTGTAAACAGATTGGATGAATGGATGATGAGTTTAAGATAGTAAACAGATTTGACCTTCTGTATGGAGTTCAATTTGACCTTTAACAGTCTGCTTTAACAACTTTGTTCCAAGTCTGCTTTAACAACTTTGTTCAATTTGATCTGTTGTGAACATAGATAATATGCAAATGCTTCTGATGCTTGTATTAGTAACGTATTCCTTCATCTACTTGTGTTAGAAAATGCAAATAAAATCCATATTGCTTCTTCTTGGTGGTATGCTTGTATTAGTACCTCTCCAGTTCTGATATTGTACCCATTATCAATTTGGACAGAGGCCTTCTTTCTGCCTCAATACATATTATACATGTACAAAAGATCTGTTTATGAAGTTAGTAATATTAGTGATATAGCCTTTAGCCCTTTATTGTTGACTCACTTGTGGTTCTGTCACTCAAATCTTTGGATATACTCAAAAGGGCTGTTGAGTACCAATTTGACCGACTTGTTTTGACTTTTCAGTTTTCATAAGGTGGAACAATGGATGTGGATATTGATTGTGCTCGCACCGAGGATGGAGTTGAAGTTCCAATTGAGGAAGTTGGTGATGCCAGAATCAATGACAACATGGTGGAGCCGGAGGACAATGTTATTGCTATTGACCCTGCTGCTATTGATGTTGCTGCTACTGCCAGCAAAGAGCATGCCATCGCCCGGAGGATTGGACGCTTGCTTTGGAACAAGGTTCGATTTTCTTTACTATGTGTTCTCATTTATGTTTGTATTATATGTCTTCGTGACTCAGTTGATGACTACTAATATGTTCTCTATTAATTTCAGATTTAGAGAGTGAAATTAAAACCATAAGTGATGCTATGAATGCTACGGAGATGGAGGATGATGTCGCGACTTGAGATCTTCAAACATGCATGAACTATTTTATGTAATTTGAAAACTAACATTATGTGTTGTATTGGACTATTGTGTGATTCGAACTCTGTCATTATGTCTTGTATTGCAGTGACTATGTGTCAATGCATTGGACTGATTTTGTATGATTTGAACTATCACTATGTGTGTTGGACTATATCACTATGTGTGTTGGACTATATGTGTGTCAATGCGTTGGACTGATTTTGCATGATTTGAACTATCACTATGTGTGTTGGACTATATGTCACTATCTTCAGCTTTGCCTCGTTATACTATTTCTTTATGTTGTGAGCATAATACTATTGTTCTTGTACTAAATGCCCTGATGACACTGTCCACCCAATTTTTTTCCCCACTGGACAGTCATTCATAGTCCTCTCAATGCAGTATGCTTGTTTTGATCACTAAATTTGCTCGTTGCCATTGTGTTGATCAATTTGTTAAGTGTGAATTTTAAAGTTGTTCAACCCTTTGAAATGTATGACTCATGGTCGTGTTTTAAGATAGTGTGAATGGCACCCGGTAGCCTCCTTGGCTCCCAGCAAGCACATCAAAGTTTTGTATATTTGCTTTGATTCTAGGTAGTTTGCGACTTTGCGTACTATCCGACTAAGTACCCGTTATCCATATTGTACCCGTCTGTATAATATCCGTATCCGTTTTCTACCCGTTCGTAAATACCCGATATCCGTATCCTACCCGATTTTTCACTACCCGTATTCGTACCCGTATCCGATAAAAATAATTAGGGTAGGATATGGGATGACCTACTATCCGACCGTATCCGACCCGTTTTCACCCCTATGCACTACTTTCTTCTGTACATCTGGAAATGGATGGACCGTTTCAGGGCATCAATAAGTAGGCTATTGTCGGACCCAGAAAAACGCTTTCAAAATCCTCTGTGTATCCTGTACTAATTCAGAAAAGCTAGTACACATAGTAGAAATATTATTACAACATATTTAACGTATTAATTAATTAATTATTCCAGTTTACAGAACGAGTGGCACGCAAGCCAAAAAAGAAAACAGTAGAAATAAAGTAAATTGAAGTAAAACCCAATAGATATGCCACAGGCAATCGACTGGGAAGCAACCTAGTTCGTCCTATCCTCACCATCGTATAACTCCTCTGAATCAACAGAGTAAGCAAGGGTAAGTACAAAAAGTACTCCGCAAGTTACACAGGAGATGCAATAATAATGTAAATGATACAAAGGAAGGTTATATGGTTGAATTTTAGTATAAAGCAACAAATTTTTCAATATTGTAAGTATTTTAAAGGCATATTTTTAAGAAAGATGTTCTTTTTAAACCGGTTTCAACATAGGAATCTCTCCTAGAGTTAACCCAACTTTTCCCAATCAATGGAATCACTCCATCCAAAACCATCTTTTTAAAATCATTTTTGAAAATATTTAAAACTAATCCGAGAAAGGCTTGCTCGGCATGCCCATAACTGTGAGCGTTGCTAATCGATTAGTTTTTACACTCTATAAAGGTTGTACAACTTTACCCACAAGATATGATCATCTTTTTGCGCCAAAAACACACTTCTTTCGGTGTGCGACAAAAAAAAATCACAACAAGGTCCTTATGAAAATCCACCATATAGTCATGCCTGATAAAGTTTCACCATTGAAAGAATCACCCTAGTCAGAAGCCTCATCTTGTGCCGAGTGGCAGCTTCACGCTTTCACCACACCACTTCCACGTAATGGCATGACTATCCATGGCATGTTTTAATATGGCTAGCTAGGTCTGTCCCATTTCAGACTTGTGGAAACACTATTGCGTTTTACATTCAGTAACTCACAGACCGGTCCTTAATTGACTCGGCGAACATTCCACAAACCCAACTCCCATGCATCACGCATCCACCTAACAACCAACCATTCTCGCCTTGTCTAGACCATATTTTTAATTTTTATTTTGACAACACAAATAACATACATTTCACATGAAATGATAAAGCATTTGAATGGAACTTTATTTGGCTCAACTTCCCAAAAGGTACTAATCTCTGTCCTAAGCATGTCTAAGCTTATTTCTAATCATTTTGATATTTGTATATATATCTTAGGGTTCCAACAGAATAAGGTACTTCCAATTTCCAATGTAGCTTTGATCAATTTGGAGATTTGAAAGTGCATCTAGGCCCCCTAAAAGTGTTTTGGGTGATTAATGACAAACGATTCCAGAATCTAATGTGTTCAACTAGTTTATGAACAGGCGAATGCTTCAAGAAGAGATCATCTTGGTACGTGAAGTGTCCCCTAGTGGTGTTGAGTAAGAAAAACGATTTTCAAAGCTTGTTATTTTAATCCTTTGAGTAGGGAATGCCGTTACTATTAAGAGGATGCATTGAAATTGACTTAGAGATGTTCTCCTCACTCAAGATGAATTTAGTCGAGTCTCTCAAGAGTTAGAAGTGTTTTCTCTAGCTTGGAATGAGCTTGTGTTAAATTTCTAGTCGGATGTTCGATGTTGTATCGGACATTCGATGTTTGAAAGTTAAAGTGTAGTTGTGCTTTAGTCCGTTGTGTTATTGAATTAGGACATTCCGATGTCTTGTTTGGATGTTGATACCTGCTGTGTTTTAGTTCTGGGAGCTCTCTGTTTGGTTGTGATTGTCAAGTCACCGCCGGAAGTTCCAGATGTGTTAATCTTTGTTTTAGAGTGCTCTCTGTTTGGTTCTGAATTTGTCCAATCGTCGCCACTTCGGAAGTTCCGATGAGGTCATTTTCTGCCTGGGGGAACTCTCTGTTTATTTCGGATATTCCGATATTTTATATCGGATATTCGATGTGACTTAGCTTGTTTAGTTGGGTTCCTCTCTGGTGTCATCGGATGTTCGTTGCTATCGGACATTCCGATGCTTGTTGTTTAATCACCGTTGGAAGCTTTCCAATTTCGGTAGTTTGCGCATCGGATGTTCGAAGTTCGTTTGGACATTCCGATGTGGGGCTGAGTCTGGGGTAACGGCTAGTTTTGATCCAAAACTATAAATACCCCTCTCCTCCTTTCTTTGGACACACACTTGCTTTGGCTATTCACTTGAGCTTCTTGAGTATTCTCTAGAGCATCCTTTGAGCTTTCTCTCCTCCTTGATCTTAGGGATCATTTAGTGAGTGAGAGTTTGTCGTGTGTGATTGAAAGTCAAGGAGTTAAGTTGGTATTCATCTTGAGAAAGTAGAGAACCTCTCCAAGATCGAGATTCGAAAGTGCATTCATTACTCTTGGAGGTTGAAGGACTCCTAGCGGCTGGCGTCGCTCACGAGCCCCCAACGATTGTGGGAAGCCGTGAGAAGTTTGTGGAAAGCCGGCTCACTCAGAAAGGAAAGGAACCAATAGTGGAACCAAGCCTCAAGTGTGACCGAGGTTTGGGAGGAAAGGGTTGGAAAAGACCGGGCTCTCCGGAGCCTCCTCAGCGAGACGTCTGATCCCCTCAAAGGATCCGAACTCCGCAGAATCAAACTTTTGTGTTCTATCTTGTCTCTAGTTGCTTGTTTAATTTTATTGATCTTTGTTAGTGCCCTTTTGGTTGTCTAGAGCTAGTGGTCGTCTAGCTCATTCTACTTGACCCTTTAAGTCAAGTCTTTGTCGGATAGTCAAGTAATTACGGAAGTTCAAAGTTTTCGGAAGTTCCGATATTAATTCGAATATCAGACTCCTTTCCACATTGCAACAAATTGTTTTAATTTAAAATTAGCCTATTCACCCCCTCTAGGCAATCTTCTAACCTTTCAATTGGTATCGTGAGCCAAACCTTCTCAAGGCTTAACCGCTTGAAGGAACGTGATGGCCAACACCAGGTTGAAAGGTTGTCGTGACGACGAGCAAAATAGTCCAGAGAGATGGAACTCAGGCAAAAGCAAAGAGGAAGCTACCTCTACATCTACTCAGGAGCTCAAATTCCATTCAATTATGAAAAATTAAATACTTCCTCCTCGCATTCGTATATCTTGTGCCCTCAGTGCTCCTTTCTTTGATGGCACGTACTATTCCGCTGGAGGCACAAGATGAAAATGCATTTGATGTCCTCCATCCTAGTGTTTGGAAGATTGTTTGCACAGATCTAGATATCTTGGGAAGGCGATATGGAGCTCACTTGGAACAAGAGCAAAACATCCCACGCAATGATACTCAAGCAAGCGTGTTGCTTGGGCGTTGAGTCCCGAGAATTCAACAAAGTGGACGGATTGAAGAAGCCAAAGAGATATGGGACACACTCCAAGTAGCACATGAGGGACATCAAGTGTAAGGGAGTCAAAGATTGAATTGCTAGAAGGCAAGTTGGGGAGATTTGTGATGAATGATGATGAGACTCGCATAACAAATGTATGACCGCTTGATGATCCTCGTAAACAAGATAAGAGGGCTTGGAAGCAAGGATATGACTGGACCACGTCGTGGTAAAAGGATGTTGAGAGCCTTTGCCCCAAGGAACTCTACTCGTAACCTATACGAGGCGAAAAGATTTCAAAAGGCTCACTCAAATGGCGTGCTCGGAAGAATTCTTTCACATGAGCTCATGGAGGAAGAAGCAAAAGAAGTGAAGAACCTTGCCCAAGCAAAGCTCGAGCTCAAGACCAAAACAAATAGCCTTGAAAGCAAGCAAAAAGGGAGAATCAACATCAAGCGATGACAAGGAAGATGATAGCGAAGATGAAGAAGACTTGGCTCTATTTGTAAGGAAATTCAAAAAGTTTCTCAAGTATGATGGGTCAAGCAAGTACAAGAAGAACTACAACGACAAATCAGAAGAAGAACAAACACAAAGAGGGCTTGCTATGAGTGCGGTGAAGTTGGACACTTCATCGCCAGATTGTCCGAAGAAGAAAAACAATCCCAATGAGCCCAAGAAGAATGAGCACAAGAAGAACAAAACTTACAAGAAGAAGTACTGGCGAGCTCATATTGGTGAAGAATGGGATTCAAGCGACTCCGACTCCGACAGATGATGAAGGAGTTGCCGTTGCCATTGAAGCCGCCTTCCTCCAACAAAATCACTGGCAACATGAGCGACACCGAAACAACGACGCACCCGTTTGTCTCATAAAAGGCGGAAGGTAATGACTAAGTCAAAACCTCCGGAGTAGTGATAGTGAATTGGATAGTGATGACAATGATGATGATGATGCTCTATTTTGTGATTTAAACAAAGCGGCTATTGATAAGATCCATAAACTATTGAAAGAATAGATAGCCAAGAGGAAACTCGAGAAGCAAGAAGAGTTGCTAATTTGTGAAAAGAAAATCTTGCTCGAGAAGGTCTTACAAAGAAAAGAGACAATTGAATTGTTAACCAAAAAGCTTAATTTGGCTAATAATTCAATAACATTACTAAGGGTTCAAATGAGTCACTTCAAGAGAATGTCATAAGTCTAGAAAACAATCTTCAAGCTCTTGAAGTGCAAATTGAATCTCTTAATGATCTTAATTCTCCAATTGTTAATTCTTCAATGGCTTCTATTCCTTCCACTAGCAATGGTTGCTCTCGATGCTATAATGTTGATATTAATGCTTGTACTTCTAACTCTCAATTTGTGCAAGTATTAAAAAGCTAAAACGGAGATTAAGTGCCTTGGTTAGATACGGTTGCATGAAAACTTATCAATCCAAGGATGCCCTATACAAGACCATAAATGGTCGAGAGCAACAAAAACAAAGAAGGGCTAGGATATGATAAGTACGAGTGTAAAGGAAATGACCGTGTGGTGGTAAAAGGCAAGGAATGCATCAAGTTTGTCAAAGGAAATGACAAACAACCATTGACCACCACACAAGTCATCAAACGGGCAAGATTCAAAGAAGCATCCTCAATGTCATACATCTCATTCCATTCACTTTGCTTTATGTATTGAAGAGAAACCACCGTGGTAAAGTGGTTGCTCATTTTGTGGGTGCCCACAACTCTAATGATGTGAGTAAAAAGAAAGTGTGGGTACCAAAAGTTTTGATTACTAACATGCAAGGACCCAAAAAGATTTGGGTACCTAAGAACAAGACTTGATGTGTTTTCAGAGGATTATACCTCAGGGATCAAGTTGGGTGCTTGATAGTGGTTGCACAAACCACATGGCCGAGGAGAAAAGAAAATGTTTTCATCTTTTGATGAGAAAGGGTCACAATATGAAAATATTGTGTTTGGTGATAATGGTAAAGGTGAGGTAATGGGATTAGGTAAAATTGCTATTTCTAATGATCATTCAATTTTCAATGTTCTCTAGTTAAATCTTTAAATTACAACTTGTTGTCAGTATCACAACTTTGTGAAATGGGCTATAATTGTCTATTTACTAATGTGGATGTGACCATCTTTAAAAGAGATGATTCTCAATTGCCTTTAAAGGATATTTGAAGGGTAAGCTCTATTTGGTTGATTTCAACTCAAATGGCGCTAAACTTCAAACATGCTTAATGGCAAAGTCTAGCATGGTTGGTTGTGGCATCGCCGGCTAGCTCATGTTGGCATGAAAATCTCGATAAGCTTCTAAAAGGTGATCACATCATTGGACTAACGAATGTTGAGTTTGAGAAGAATAGATTTGTAGCGCTTGTCAAGCCGAAAGCAAGTTGGGCCAGCGTCATCCGCGAAAAACATCATGGCAGCGACAAAACCATTGGAGCTTCTACACATGGACCTCTTAGGACCCGTTGCTTATATAAGCATCGGAGGTAACAAGTATGGTTTAGTTATTGTTGATGATTTTCTCGCTTCACGTGGGTGTTCTTTTGCAAGAGAAAAGTGAGACACAAGGGGATAATCAAGAAGTTTGCAAGAAGAGCCCAAAATGAATTCGAGTTGAGGATCAAGAAGATTCGAGCGATAATGGAAGTGAATTCAAGAATACTCAAGTCGAAGAATTCCTTGATGAAGAAGGAATCAAGCACGAGTTCTCCGCTCCATACTCCCCTCAACAAAATGGAGTGGTAGAAAGGAAGAATCGGACTTTGATTGAGATGGCAAGGACAATGCTTGGCAGAGTACAAGATCTCCGATCATTTTGGTGGAAGCCGTCAACACCAGCGTGCCATGCTATCAACCGATTATATCTCCACAAGATCTTGAAGAAGACAAAGATACGAACTTCTTACGGTAACAAGGCAAATGTTTCATATTTTAGAGTTTTCGTAGTAAATGTTTCATTCTTAACAAGAAACCCAAGAACTCCAAATTTGCTCTAAGATCGATGAAGGTTTCTTGCTAGGATATGGATCAAATGCCTATGCCTACTATGGCGTTTTCAACAAAACCTCGGGTTGCGTTGAAATAGCGAGAGACGTGACATTTGATGAATCTAACGGCTCTCAAGTAGAGCAAGTTGATTTAAATATGTTAGAAAATGAGGAGGAGCCAAGCATTGCAATCAAGAAGATGGCTATAGGTGAAGTGAGGCCGCAAGAAAAGGAGCATCAAGACAATTCCTCTATGCAAGTTGAGCCTCCTACCTCAAATCAAAATATAAATATTCCTCAAGGCAGTTCAAGCAAACTCTTGGAGGATGCTCAAGATGAAGACCTTGAACCAATCCAACATGTCTCTCAAATGCCACATCAGGTGCATCAAAGTATTCAAAGAGACCACCCGTCGACAACATTCTAGGTGACATTCAAAAGGGGGTAACTACAGCCTCAAGAGTAGCTAATTTTTGTGAATATTACTCTTTTGTGTCTACCTTGGAACCATTGAAGGTGGAAGATGCACTAAAAGATCCGGGATTGGGTAATGGCAATGCATGAAGAGCTCAACAACTTCAAGTTAGAAACAAAGTGTGATCGTTGGTGGAAAGACCAAATCAAAGCGTGATTGGAACCAAATGGGTCTTCCGCATAACAAACAAGAGCGAGCGGAGTTGTCACAAGAAATAAAGCTCGGTTGGTAGCTCAAGGATTCACTCAAATCGAAGGTTTGGATTTTGGTGAGACTTATGCTCGAGCTTGCTAGATTAGAGTCAATTCAGTATATTGGTTGCATTTGCTACTCACCATGATTTCCAAGCTTTATCAAATGGACGTGAAGAGTGCATTATAAATGGTCCAATCGCCGAGAATTGGTTTACGTTGAGCAACCGCCGAGAATGGAGGGGATTACAAAACCTACTCATGTCTATAAACTCCATAGGCGCTCTACGGGCTTAAGCAAGCACCTAGAGCATGGTATGAATGCCTTAAGGATTTTCTTATTAGAAAGGGTTTGAAATTGGTAAAGTCGATCCTACTCTCTTCACAAAATATGTTGATAATGATCTATTAAATTGTGCCAAATATATGTCGATGACATTATATTTGGATCCACTAATAAAAACTTTTGTGAGGAATTTAGTAGGTTAATGACAAAGAGGTTTGAGATGTCTATGATGGGCGAGCTAAAGTTCTTCCTCGGATTTCAAATCAAACAACTCAAGGAAGGGACATTCTTGTGTCCAAACAAAGTACATCAAGGACATGCTCAAGAAGTTTGACATGGAGGCGCCAAACCTATTCACACACCCATGGCTACAGCGGACATCTTGGTCTAAATGAGGAAGGTAATCCCGTGGATCAAAAGGTATATCGATCCATGATAGGTTCATTGCTTTATCTTTGTGTGCATCTAGGCCTGATATTATGCTTAGTGTTTGCATGTGTGCAAGATTTCAAGCCGCTCAGAAAGAGTGTCACCTAGTAGCCGTGAAAAGGATTCTTAGATATCTAGTTCACACACTAATTTAGGGCTTTGGTATCTAAAGGATCAAAATTCGATTTGATTGGATATTCGGGATGTTGACTATCACGGGTTGTAAAGTAGATAGAAAAAGTACTTGGGGACTTGCCAATTTCTAGAGTAGATCACTAGTAGCTTGGTCCTCAAAGAAACAAAACTCAAGTAGCTCTATCCACCGCGTAAGTTGAATATATTGCCGGGAAGTTGTTGTGCACAATTGCTATGGATGAGGCAAACCTTGAAGGATTTTGGACTAAAGTTGGATAGAGTTCCACTCTTATGTGACAATGAGAGTGCTATCAAAATAGCAAATAATCCCGTCCAACACTCCCGGACTAAGCATATAGATATCCGTCACCACTTTCTTAGGGATCACTCCTTTGAAAGAGACATTGACATTACCTATGTGAGAACCGAGAAACAATTGGCGATATCTTCACCCAAACCTCTTGATGAGAAAGATTTTGCGAATTGAGAAGTGAGCTAAACATCTAGACTATCGAATGTGACTTGACATCTTGCTCGCATATATAGTTACTATTCTTGATAAATTCAAAATAAAAGGATTACAAAAATTAATTATACGTCTTTGAAAAAAGTCTTCTTGGTATTTGCATCTTAGGTCATTCCACTTGTGATCATTGCTTTGGTTGTTGCTATGTTCTCAATCACAAGTAGGATGACTGAGTTCACCGTCTCAAAGTCTCAATTTCTTCCATCTCGTAAATCCTATCTTTTCTCCTGTCATTTGGAAAAATCAACTCTTGAATTTCCGATCGTATATCATCGGAATATCAGTCTGTAATTTTCAACTCTTGAATATCCGATATTTATATCGGAATATCCAATCTGCTCAACCAGTTTATTTGAAACTTGAACCCTTGGAACATCCGATATCCTATATCGGATCTTCCGACTTTCCGAAATCAGACCTTTAGAATTTCCGAACCAAAGTTAGGAACTTTGAAGTTTGTGTAATCTGTTGAAAAGGGCCAGTTCGGTTGGCCCTCCCTCATTTCTTTATTCCTTAGCCTGCATGCGGTTCTCCTCTTTTCATCTCTTGTCGTCTTGAGTCTCCGAGCCCTACGGAAACTCCGATCTCTCTCAAGGAAGATTTTACCTCGGCAGGAGGATCTCTTCTCGTGTTAATCTTGTTTTTCGTTTTCTCGAGGTAAACCTAGATCCCCAATCTGAGATTATTCCTCTTTATGAAATTCTTGATCATATCTTTCGGTAGACTTGTTGCTCTAGTGTATCCTCGCCTAGATCTCAAGTTTTATCAATTCCTCTGGTTAATCAGGTTTGGATTCCTAGTTTTAGGGTTGTCTAGGAATATATCGGAACTTCGAGAAATTCTCTGTCGAACTTCGGAGTGTAAAGTCGAATTTTAGATATTAAATCGGAATGTCCGATGTTGATCTGACACTAAAACGTTCTCTCTAGTTTCTTTTATCTTATCAATCTATTCCTTGTCACTTTCTCAAATGGACCCAGAAGTCAGTGATCGGCCTCCTCGAGATCCGGCTAAGGTCACTTACGATCAGCATAAACTCCAATCAGGGGCAAGAACAAAGCGAGCCTCGGCTCGAGGATCTCAACCAGGCATTACAATCGGTGAACCTCTTTGCTCAGGCCAGCCGCCAGATGATAAATGTGCCTCGTGGAGCACCACTACCCTCTAGGAAAGGCAAAGGTATTGCAGGTGCCTCGGGATCTCAAAGCTAGAGACATGCCAAGATTGAGACGCTGAGAGGAACCCTAGGCTGCAGGAGGAAGCCAATGAACTACAAAGGAAAGGCAGCACAAGTGAGAAGAGCTGCGTGAAGAAAACCCCAAGAGGAATGACGAGGTTTTCCTCGACTCGTTTAAGCCGGACGTTCTTTCAAATAGGACTTTTATGCTTGATCATCTATCCTAGAAAGAATCCACCATTATCCAAATGCAATGTGTTGATTGGGAGTATATGGCGTGAGATGATGCCATATTCAATGATTATTGCGACTTGTGAAAGAACTGGCACCAAAAGAATCATGGCTTTTGGCAAAGATGATTGGAACATAGAGATCATAGCTTCGATTCTATGCTACAATGTATGTCTCCAGGGATCGAGTCTCTACTCTCCATTGGATGACTGAGGGAACTTGGTATGAAACTACATATGTTCAGTTTGCCAGTTACTTGATTTCCGCGATGTATGGCACTCAGGACTCCGGGGCCAGATCGAGATCCACAATGAGGTCACTCTTGGTGCATCAAATCGAATTTCTTGTATGAGGAGAATGCGAGTTTGAGCAGGCGACACCAAGGGGATGAAGCCTTTCTTTGCTATTCTCACAAAGTTGTTCGAGAAGACTCTGGCTCCAAAAGGAGGAGATGCATCTCATGTACTATCATTCACAAGGAACCTTTACGAGAATGCAAGATGGTCGAGAGGCCCTTTGATGTCTTTGACTTTATACGGAATGAGATCGAGACTCACCGATCGGGAGCCCGAGAAGAAGCTGTGGATCACGCTCCATTCATCATGCATTTAATAGAACAAATGGCTGACATCGGTTTGAGTGTGATGGAAAGCATGTGGCGCTTCAATCCCGAGGCAATCAAGGCCCCATCTCGGCGAGCCACCCGGTCTTCCACCAGGAGGACTACCTCTTCTGTTGCTACTCTCCTTTTACGCTCCCGCGGATCTTCTTCACCTATTCTGCGAGCTCAAGAAGTCAATTTTTGTTCTTTGCAAGAGCCCGATAAAGCGTAAAAAGAATACAAAGCGACTCAAGGACATTCAAAGGCATCTCAATGCAGGTGTTCGGAGGGCGAGGGCGGTGAGGAAGAGATCAAGGACCCTTTTGCTCCGGCTCGATCGTCGGAGTCCGAGGGATGACGACGAAGAATCTGGGTCGGATGAAGCCGCATCGGAGGAGTCGATTAGTTTCTCCATCTCTCTCTCTATCTATCCTTTGTGGTGCTTGATGCCAAGTGTGAGAGATGACAAATTTATCAATCAAAGTCTGAGTCCGTGAACTTGGAACTTAGTTTATCGGTTTTAAAACTTCGTTGTTGAATGTTTATCGCGCTTATTCTCTTTATCGTTCTTTGCTTGGAGATCTTAGTTGACTCGTTGGTTGTTACTTGTTTAAATTACTCATATTGCTTATCTGTCAATTGTGTGTTAATCTCTTATGCAAGGATATAGGGGAGCTCTCTCATATTCTTTTCTCGAAAGGTGCATTTGTTCTCGGATCCTTTTTTTCAATGCACAACTTGAGGGGAGTTCCGTCTATATTCATTCTCTCATATGCTTTATAAATTCTGTCTTTAATCGTGTTGTCATCAATCACCAAAAGGGGAGATTGAAAGTGCATCTAGGCCCCTAAAAGTGTTTTGGGTGATTAATGACAAGCGATTCGAGAATCTAATGTGTTCAACTAGTTTATGAGCAGCGAATGCTTCAAGAAGAGATCATCTTGGTCGTGAAGTGTCCCCTAGTGGTGTTGAGTAAGAAAAGCGATTTTCAAAGCTTGTTATTTTAATCCTTTGAGTCGTAGGAATGCCGTACTATTAAGAGGATGCATTGAAATTGACTTAGAGATGTTCTCCTCACTCAAGATGAATTTAGTCGAGTCTCTCAAGAGTTAGAAGTGTTTTCTCTAGCTTGGAATGAGCTTGTGTTAAATTTCTAGTCGGATGTTCCGATGTTGTATCGGACATTCGATGTTTGAAGTTCGAAGTGTAGTTGTGCTTTAGTCCGTTGTGTTCTGTTAGGTCGGACATTCCGATGTCTTGTTCGGATGTTCCGATACCTGCTGTGTTTTAGTTTGGGAGCTCTGTTTGGTTCGATTGTCAAAGTCACCACCGGAAGTTCCGATGTGTTCATCTGTTTTAGAGTGCTCTCTGTTTGGTTGGATCGTCAAGTCGCCGCCGGAAGTTCCGATGAGTCGTTTTCTGTGCAGGAACTCTCTGTTTATTTCGGATATTCCGATATTTTATATCGGATATTCCGATGTGGACTTAGCTTGTTTAGTTGGGTTCCCTCTCTGGGTGTCATCGGATGTTCCGAAGTTGCTATCGGACATTCCGATGCTTGTTGTTTTCGGCCAGTTGGAAGCTTTCCAATTTACGGTAGTTTGCACGCATCGGATGTTAAGTTCGTTTGGACATTCCGATGTGGGCTGAGTCTTGAGGGTAACGGCTAGTTTTGATCCAAAACTATAAATACCCCTCTCCCACTCCTTTTGCTGGACACACACTTGCTTTGGCTATTCACTTGAGCTTCTTGAGTATTCTCTAGAGCATCCTTTGAGCTTTCTCTCCTCCTTGATCTTAGGGATCATTTAGTGAGTGAGAGTTTGTCGTGTGTGATTGAAAGTCAAGGGTTAAGTTGGTATTCATCTTGAGAAAGTAGAGAACCTCTCCAAGATCGAGATTCGAGTGCATTCATTACTCTTGGAGGTTGAAGGACTCCTAGACGGCTAGGCGTCGCTCACGAGCCCCCAACGATTGTGGGAAGCCGTGAGAAGTTTGTGAAGGCCGGCTCCGCCTCCGAAAGGAAAGGAACCAATAGTGGAACCAAGCCTCAAGTGTGACCGAGGTTTGGGAGGAAAGGGTTGGAAAAGACTCGGGCTCTCTGGAGCCTCCTCAACGGAGACGTCTGATCCCCTCAAGGATCCGAACTCCGGGAATCAAACTTTTGTGTTCTATCTTGTCTCTAGTTGCTTGTTTAATTTTATTGATCTTTGTTAGTGCCCTTTTGGTTGTCTAGAGCTAGTGGTCGTCTAGCTCATTCTACTTGACCCTTTAAGTCAAGTCTTTGTTCGGATAGTCCAAGTAATTACGGAAGTTAAAGTTTTGGAAGTTCCGATATTAATTCGGAATATCCGACCCTTTTCCGCTGCAACAAATTGTTTTAATTTAAAATTAGCCTATTCACCCCCCCCTCTAGGCAATCTTCTAACCTTTTCAAGATTAACTATTCATTTAAGACTAGGATTGAAACAATTTTGCTAAAATTACACATGCAATAATTTAAAAGCTAAGATCAATTTGGCTAGCTGTCTGGATTCTGTGAATCGGGGTGGAACGGGGTTGAGGGCGATTCGGCCCCCGCGTGGAAAAGGAAGAAACATTCCGAAGAGAATCGTTCCAAGCTTTAGTCCGTTTGGCTGAGTTTCTCCTAGATTCTAGTAGAAACGGTCCGGTTCCAAATTGCCAAACGGGGCCTTATTCATGAGTAGGTATTCTGTAACATCTCATTTTTTATCTCCATATGGAAGTCATTCAGACAGATATCTTTGAAACTTAATAGAGTTCAACTAGACTTAGGAAAAAATAGAACATCCTCTATTATTATACGAGTAACCATAGGAACTATGATGGCTTTTTCAGTGCCAACTATGAGACTACAGCTTCTAACGATAGTCATAATATTTTCAGTTTTCTTAGTCAAAGTCTAAACATATTTAGTTTCACTAAGAATTGAATTTTTGGTACAATTGTCTACCAGATATATTCCCTACTCTACTGTTGGATTATATGTTTTTCTATATTAAAGAAATGGTTTAACAATCAAACAATTGTTGTATTAGAAACATATTTTAAAATATAGAACATGCATATCACCATAAATTACTAAAATATCATGGACAATAATAATTTATTTAACTTTAAATTATAATCACTCAACATGAGCATAGACCAATGTTCGTTCTAGAGCTAAGACTACACTGATAGAAGATACTCTTAAGGAGGCTCAAAGAAAATGTGACATCGAGTAGCGGAAGAATGAGTAACTAGGATGTTACTGTAGGTCTCCATATAAATCATGGATGTCCTCCTGGGAACCATGGGTGTTCTTCTGAAACTCATTGAGCTCAGTCCTGAGAAGGTCATCTTCATCCACGGGAGAGATTCCATATCTAAGAAGGCTATCTTTGAACTTCGCTATAGGATCAGGAACTATGTCATCATCCTTCTCGATTTCCTTCTCAATAACAGGTTGAACGATAAAGTGTGCATCAGTCTCGTTACCCTAGCACCGGGCGAGGGTGCGGCGTCATGTGGCAACATGACTTTGTGCTATGCTATATCAGCTAGAGTGGCACATAGCTTGGCAGGAGTGGTGCATGGTAGGTGCGGCCGATGCGAGCGTAGCCTGTGTGGTAGCCGTCGACGCACAACAGGGCGGCATCCCTCTTTTTTCATTGGCTTGATGAATAGTAACCATGAACCCTAATTGGTTGATTAGATTAACCTAGTCCTTAATCAAAGATTAATAATGACTGATATAGATAATTAGGAAAATTAATCTGCAAGATTAAAAAACTGCTCAAATGTGATTAACGTGCTTCGAACTTACGTATGGCTTGCGGTAGATTTAATCACTTGATGCTGATCGAAATTCGATGTGGGGTAGATCGATGCAAGCAAACAATCTTGATCGGCATCGGAGAGCTTCGTGTTGATAACGTGTTGTAAAATGATAACGACCGCCATAGCTCGATCACAATGCACCGATCAAATAGCCAAAACAATCACAAAGAACATATACTCCATATAACAAAGTCGGGAGGTTTTCCGTCTGCTCGATGCGCCATGTCGCTCCGATGCGTCCGGTCGTCTGATCGCGCCTTCAAATGGTCCAGATCACTCCACCCAGGCGCTCGACTTAAATGGAAATCTACTCTTCACATCTCACACACAAGGACCGCGTGGCATAGTGGGAGCCATGCTCGCGCCCAAGCCCGCAACGAGGCTTCGAGCCCACTTGCCACACGACGTGTGTCGCGTCCGAGCGGGCTAGCGCATGCTGAATTTAACCTAAACATTAAAAAAAACCCAAAAAAATCCAAAAAATGTTTTTCTCACCCAAAAAAACACACAAATTATTGAATTCTATTTTTAGCCTGATTTTTTTTAAACCCCAAAAAATCGTTTTTCTCACCTGATTTCTCCAAAAAAATATTAAAATTTTTTAGAAAGCACCAAAATTAAAAAAAAAAATCCCACCCAATTTCTTAGAAAAACACAAAAAATACGTGAAGAATTTTTAGGGGGAATTACAACTCATTTTTCCAACCCATTTTTTCGCAAAAGAAAAAAATGCCATCAATCCTTGCCCCAAAAAAAAGAATTTGTTTACTTAATATCCATTTTTATATGCCAACAAAGGAATTTGTTTAATTAAAATCCTTTTTTGTCCGAAAAATATTGAATTTCGATTTAGCTTGAACTGTTTTGTTTTTTAAAAAAAACTTCCAAAATTCAAATAAAAGGTTTTCCCACCCAATTTTTCCGAAAAAAAACAAAAATTACATGAATTTTTTTCGGAATTACCACTCTTTTTTCCAACCCGATTTTTCGCAAAAGGAAAAAAAATCTTCAATCCTGGCCAAAAAAAAGGAATTTGAAAAGCCGCCAAAAATCCCGAAAATGCTTTTCTCGCCCAATTTCCCCTGAAAAAAATAAAAAAAAACTCCCAAATTTGTTTTTTCGTCCGATTATATTAAAAAAAAATTCCCCGTCCGATTTTCTCTAAAAATTACAACTTTTCTCTGCATGAACCCTACAAAAATCCCGAGAAATCCTTTTTTCGCCCAATTTTACCTGCAAAATGCAAAAAAATCCCAAATTTTATTTTCTCGCCCAATTATATTAAAAATTTCCCCGCTCGATTTTCTCAAAAAAGTACAACTTTTCTCTACAAGAACCTTCCAGGATTTCTCAAAGTACAAAAAGTTTTACTTGCCAACGGACTTTTTGCGAAAAAGCCTAAAAAAATTAATAAATTACATCCAAGTACTTTTTCCCGAAAAAACTCTAAAAGATGAGAACACGTTAGTTTTTTCCATCTGGCAGCCAGATGCCGCGCCAGTTTTTTCCATCTAGCAGCTAGATGACACTGGCACGGCATACACCACACACACATTTCTAGTAAGACTAGTAAAGTGCCCGTGCGTTGCAACGGATCCCAAATAGATGATGACACCACAAGTTCTAAACTCTTAAAAACAAAAAAAACGAGAATTTAAAACTTGAGCTATCACTTATTTGAGATCCGTTACTGAAGAATCACTAAACAAGTGAATACAATGAAATGCAAATAAGGCTAAACAAACAGCAAATAGCTACAGAATTTCTTATCTACTGGGTCTTAGGCCCCTACTATTCTGGCCCAAAAACGACCTGGCAGACTCACCATCACCACCAACTCATTCTTATAATAGTTAAGATATAGTTAAGATATAGGGAGGCACTACTCTTTATTAGATTGAGTCTTTTGTCTAATGAGGTGTCATATTTATAGTGATAAAACCCATTAGAGAGATTCAGATTCATCCAAAAAAAGATGGAAGTCTCAACAACCATGACCAAGAGTCTAATTATATCTCAACAGTAATTAGTCCATTTCATCAAGATTCTCAAAAGGAATTAAAAAAACACACTTGCTCAGTGTCTCAGCCAAATCACGTCTGAACCATGCAAGCACACAGCCAAACCTGGTTGTGCAATTCTGCGCTTATATTTGGTCAAGAAACTATGAGCATTACACACAGTAAGACATAGGGCCTAACTTCAATTTAACTCTATAGGGGAAAAAAGGACAGATCCATTCGAGCTCTTCTTATAAAACAGGAAAACAGCTACCCATTCCTGTTACAACATACCGATTTGTGACCTAGTCTTTGCCAGGTAAACAACACTGAAAGGGGCTAGTCTATGGTCCGCTTATAGGCTGTACACAGTTTTATCTACTCAAGCCGTTGAGCCCATGTCCCATGTTACCTTCACCGTCGGCTCTTCTTCCTGCCTTTGTTAGGACTATCTTGCTGCGCCCCAGCACGCTTCAGCCCACTCTTTGGAGGCCGCCCAACACCTCTCTTCTTGACCGGTACACTTTTCCGGATAGTTTTTACATTACCTGTCAGTGGCGCATCACCATGAGAGTCCTTGACCTCTTCCTGCTTGACAGTACTTCCAGCCACCCTCGACGAAATCGTGCTTCTCTTTGCATCACAAGGCCCATGACCTCCAGACTGCAAGGTTGGAGCATTCTTCTTGACTACAGGGGCACTAGCTGTCCCTGTCTCTCCACAACTCTTGGAGAGAATGCTTGAACTCTGCTGCACTGTTTTGCATACAAGGTCTCGAAGTTCAATTGCAGCCATGTGCTCCAGTGTAGCCTTTGGATAGAAGGCAAGGACATTATTCACAAACACAAGCATGTCTCTTAGGAGCTCCTTGGTAGAAGAGATTGCACCACTCTTGATCTTTGAATGAAGGATTCGAAAGTCCATATGCCGGCGAATCATCTTCTTGTATCTAACTCTTATTCGCTGTAGATGAAAAGATGGTGAGAAATAAGATAGAATATAAAAACGGAAGTCTGCTATTTCATTTATCTTAGGATAATTTGAAGCTCTGGAAAAAAATCTCTTCCAAGGCATACAATATAGTTATATCAACTACATATAGTTTACCTAATTTGACCACACTAACTGTACCCAGGTAATAATAAAAGAAAATAAAATACACAATGCCTACAAAGATCTGACTTGTTTGACCCCTTAAAAGAACAAACAGTGGGCAACTCTAATAAAATATGCAAAAATTATCATAAGCTAATAATTTAGACCACCTATTGAAGTATTGGTGATACAAAGGTTGACTGAATTCAGAATTTCAGATCCATTACCTGGATATCAAGTTGGCGTTGCAACATCAGGCAGTCACCTTGAGTGGATATAGTTTTCAAAATCTCAGCCAAGTTTGGCTTTGCTCTCTCATGCAGAGAGACACCAGATTCTACAGTTGGAGATTTCAAGCTCTTCTTCATGCAGCCTTCAGATGAACCCTTCCTCTGTACGGATGATGTAGATGTAGTCTTGCAATCTCTGCTATTATCATCAGCCATCAAAACAATTCTTCTATCCCTCACTCCCCTTTTCTTTCTAAAACCCCAAAGCAAGCTATCTTTGGTACAGACCTTTTCAACCTGAGGCTTTAACAACGCCTCTGCTGATGTATTGTTCACTTCAATCAAATCAGTATCGCAGTGTTGCACTTGTTGAGATTTCTGACTGTTGGTTGCTTCCTCAGTAAAACTAGCAGCGGATGATCTGTCTTTGGACAATTCTTTGCTTGAAGAATTAGTATCAGCTGTATTTTCAGTGTGCGGACATGGTTCAGTATGACTAGTGTGACATTCAGAGTTGCCATCATCATGTTTGCTATTGCTGAGGCTTTCGATCATGGACTGCAGGGATCTGGAACAGGGAAAAGCCAGATTGCATTATTGAAGTGTAGAGAAAATTCCAACCAGATGGCATAACCATTGTGCAAGATTACTTTCACTTAGATTCAAGATGACATACAAAAATGATAGGCCTTATATTCAAAATATATTATGAAAAAATTACATGTGAAACGAAAGGAGTTCAAGAACAAGGTGTATATTGAAGGGTAAAGACATCAACACTAACCCAATAAAACTTTCTGACTTTTGCAGTTCCCTTTTCAATTCAGCAACTCTCTGCTTACGGAGCTCATCAAACCAAGCACTGTAATGAAGCAAAAAAGAATGTTCATAAAATACTATATCAATGGAAAAGTTAATTTACAACAACAAAAAATATATCTATACTAGACTGTAGCACATGCGAAGAATAACCTTAACCTCAGCACTTCGCAACCAGTCCTTTTGGTAACTTATAGGCTTGTTGCTTATACTATTTTCAAATGGTGATCCCTAAGACCCTAAGTTAGTTCCACATAGTCATAATTTGATATCTTTCTTCTCTGCCAGTGTACCTCCTTCCCAGCCCTGCCCCCAGAGCCCACACACACATCCAACAATGCCTAAATCAGTTCACTGCTAGAATTGGCAAAACACCAACTTAGCACCCAAACTTGTCACAATGGGAGAACAACTCTGCCCCTCAAATAAGAAAAAATTTACTGCTAGGATTCTGATTATTGTTATTATAATTAATGAACAGACCAAGGAACGGCAAATAACGTAAGGTACATATCCTGTCTTTGAGACATTATACATGGAGAAATGGCGAAGATTCTATTTGGATTTTATGTACTATGAGGAAGACACATGTTGTATGCTCACAATTCCATGCAAGTTTTTATCCAATTCCTACACCAAAAAACTGTAGGCAAGATAGCCAAGCAGATTAAGGTTGAAAATTCATCTACAAAGAATTCAAGGTTAGTTTTTGAATTACATAATGATATGTAGTATATGCAATCTACACCACTCAAACTAAATGGCAAGATCATTCGAGTGACCAAGCTAGTACAAAAATTGCACGAATGGGTGACACTTACTCGCATGCGGAGTAGCGTGCTTGTATCTCTGAAAATTGTGCTTCACATTCCTGCAAACAAGAACAACGGTAAGTCCGGAATCAGTATAAAATTCTAATATAAAGTAGCCAATCTGTCTACCACAACTTCTTCCAAGCATTAGACAAGATAGGATGCAATCTCCCTGCTCCCCACACATTTTTAAAACTAGAAATAACTTGATCTGTAAAACCAATTGTGCCAGGGTCCAAAATGTTTTAAGCTAATAGGCTCGCAGTTCCAACAAATCCAAAACTGTTGTAAGAACTAAGAAGGTAAGCTAATAATGGAATGGTAACAATTTAATGTGACGCATGTGTTGGACAAATCGCCCATGGCATTACACAAAATTGGAGCCAAAGCAAGCACAAACCTTGCAATGGGTGTTATTATACTGTTCAATTGGTCAATGACACTCAACAGTCACAAGTTTATTCAATTCCCTTGGTTCAAATTAAAATTGCAGCATGCTCCTTATCGTTTGCTTCATTTTTGGAATATAGAGCGTGTGGTCATGCTCGTGATCATCCAATCAACGCGACCATCCATGATTGGCACCTCTAGAATCATAGCTCAATATTCAATGGCAGGATCATATATAGATATATACCTACAAGTACGATATCATGTTCACCAAGGATCACGAAACCCTAGCTAGCACCGGTTTCGCCAAAGGATAACCATTCCAGGACCTCAAGACCCAAGCCCTAACTCACATCCTAGCAACGTTACAGCCATGACTTGTAAACACCAAGCTAGGGTTTGACGGGGTCGGACCTCGGGCGAGAAGGAGCACGGGGAGCGGGACCGGAGCTCGGCGGCGACGGCATCCCAGGCGACTCCGTGGGCAGCGCCCCCATGGCGGAGGACGGCGCTGCCCAGCACCAGCTCCTCCCACGTCCCCCACCCCACGCCGCCGCAGCCCCCCGCCTCCTCCCCCTCCTTCCCGCCGGTCCCCACCACCACCACCACCATCGGACGCTGCTACCACGCTCCCGTTTCTCGTTCTGGTATTTTTGCCTATTTTTGGTCGTTTTGGTCTAGGTTTTATGGTGGTTGCGGAAAAAATTGTATGGCACGAGATGTTATGTAGTACTCCCTCCGTTGGAATTTGGAATTTAGAGGTGTATTAGGTTTCGTTAGGATAAGATTTTGATCAATAATTACTTTATTAATATATCATTTATGCAATACAAAATCATAATTATATATAAGTACTTTTGAATACAAATCTGCTAATATCAATTTTGTGTCATAAAAATTATATGCTAATAGAGTAATTGTTGGTCAAAGCCTTGTCCTAACGAAACCTAATACGCCCTCTAAATTCCTACAGAGGGAGTAATTTTTAAAAAATTTACTTTTTCTGTTTATTTTTATAAAACGTATTTTGATTTTGTATAAGATTAAGGTTCGTTGAAATTTTAAAAAAAAGTACGAGAGAAAATAATTTAAATGTCTCCACTTAATTGTCTTAGAAGATAAAAAATATACTTTATATGAGTGGTAATGAATAAATACATATGGTTGAGAGATAATAAATAAGAGTATAGAAGAAAAGGTCTCCTTAAATCTATATATAAAACTTATATTTGTGAATAAGATTATTAAAAAAATAAGCCTTATAAAATAAACGGATAGGGTAGATATGTAGTAACCGCACAGGTTTAATTTTTCTCTCATTAATCTCTACTATATAAAGTGAGAGTTTCTTCCCACGTCACATTAATTGCCCTGCTTAATTGCCCTACTTAATTGCCCTGCTTAATTGCCCTACGCAAAAAACGAAGCGTTGCTTTAATTAGCCAGCTTTTGCAAGAAACGAAGCGTTAAAGATAGATGTTTGATCTTATGAATTTTTTTTTAATCTTTATTTTTCGTTATCAATTTTGTTTTTCGTAGTAACGCACGGGCATATAACTAGTATACATTATGTGAGGGATGCTATGATATAGATGTTCTATGGTATCTAATACCATAAAAAAAAATTCCGGTGATTGGTCGAGTCGTCGTTGTTTAGCTTTTTTTTTTTTTTTTTTTTTTTGGCTCGTGTGGTTTTGGATTTGGAATTTGGATTCTATTTCTGGGTTCATGCTAATCTAGGACGGGAAACGTGCGGTGGTGGGGGCCCACGCCTCGCCACTGACACAAGGCTTTAACGAATGATGGGTGATGTAGCCACAGTACATTTTTTCCCTCTTTTAAATAAAATTATAAATTCAACTCTCTTCTCTATCGTGAAAACACAAATAAATAACACATGTTACCTACTATACTCTCCTACCATAGATATCTTATCACCGAGCTTGAGTACCATGGTACCCTTCTTACCGAGCTCGACAGAAGGGGATGCTGTCGAGCACAGGCAGTACAGCGCGTCTTGCCAAGCACGACAAGGTCATGTCGAGCATGACGTGCTCGGTAGTTCAGCTGCCATGGTCCTAGCAACCTACCGAGCTAGGGAGCACAGCTGATGATATATGTCATCTGCCGATGCGTGGTCGGAAACAAGATACTTTTACAATTTCAATCGAACATGGCCATATTTATATTAAAAATATATATACAATGGGACACATAAACTAAAGCTTCCGTTTTAGTTACACTTTTACCGTGTTTACCTTTCTCGGGAAAGGATAAAATGGTGCAGAGTGAGCACCGGAACCGGACGAGGATTGGGAATTTGAAATTTTGGATCAGTACTTTGAAAATTCCTCTATTCATCTTCTTTGCAATACATTATCTCTATTTTTGAGGGGAAGGTTTTTATTTTCCGGCTTTAGTTGAAGAATATAGAGTTTCGTATTTAAGTTTAAATTTGAATTCACATTTATGAAAGAAAAAAAATGCATTGAACAGTATGGGCGTTCTTTGCCATACTTTGGCTGGCAAACGAAATATGACGGATGTGCGCGTTGTAAGTAGGGGTGAAAACGGGTCGGATACGGTCGGATATTGCTCATCCCGTATCCTAACCCATATTATTGTCCTGGATTCGGAGTCGAATACGGATAGACCGGATACGGATACGAATTCGGAGTAGTTCGGATTCGGACACGGGACGGATACATGATGGATACGGATCGGAAACGGATAATATAGTCGGATAGTACGCAAGGCAAAAAAATACATGAACCATACAACATTCACATGAACCAATGAATTTTTCAACGCAAGCACATACATAACAATATAACATAGCTCTCACACGAGTTGGTAAGGACACGAAGGATGCTTCTATAGACAACTAGTGCTAGTGCTACAAATCTCTCCTAGAGATATGCACTATTCAAGCTTAAATCATGATACTAATTTTTAGTTTGACGGGATAAAAAGGTAACAATTAAGGTGCCCCAACATTAGTGGTAGATACCTTATAATGTGACATTGACACTGAGCAGAGATGGTTGAATCAATCAACATATGACCTAACAACAACAAATCTGGCAGCAATGCAGCATACCTGATATGGTGATACCTCAGATCTGGGCAACCGGCGGTTGACGAGGGCGCGGGGGCTCGGCCGTGGACGACGGCGTGGTGGAGGGCTCGACGAGGATCCGGCCGCGGACGACGGCGCAAGGGCTCGGCCGTGGGACGGCAGCGTGGTGGAGGGCTCGGCGAGGATCCGGCCGTGGACGGCAGCGCAAGAGGCTTCGCGGTGGGCGAGATCCGGCGCTAGGGCTCGGCGGTGGAAGCGCGATCGCGCGAGGGCTCGACGCAAAGCGCGCGACGCAGCAGGCTCGACGCCGTGGACGACGGCGCAAGAGGAAGGACCGAACGGAAACGAGGATAGGATTTACCGATTTAGGAATGGTTCGGTCTGCCCTACGTTGACTATCGTTGCCTCCTTGAAAATGGGTTCACCGGATATCCGGTTTTATTTAACGGGTAATATCCGGATAAAAACGGGATGTATCCGTATCCGACGGATATTGGACGCCCCATATCCGTATCCGTATCCGGCTTTGACTACCCGGATCCGATCCGGATCCGACCGGATATAAAAATACCTTCTCGAATCCGGTTTTTTTCGGATACGGTTCCGGATCGGGCGGGAAATATCCGACCCGTTTTCACCCCTAGTTGTAAGTAACCTGCTGCTAACAAAGCAGAGACGTCCATAGATTAGGATGGCCTGACTAAATTGCTGAGATGCATCAAAAGACAATGATTCAGTGCGCACACTAAGGGTGCGTTTGGTTGGGTGGATGAGGATGAATGGGATGGGATGGTACAGGATGGATGGAATGATCCTGGATAAGATGGTACAGGGAGAGTGTTTGGTTGCATGAATAGAATGATACAAGATTTTGTTTGGTTACTTGGATGGAATGGTGCGGAATGGTACGAGATAGTGTTTGGTTGGAGGGACGAGGTTGGTATGATAACAAATAGCATAAAGGATATTTTCTGAGCAAAAGATGTGAGACATCAATATACGCTAGCAGAAACAAACTGGAAGCCTGCTTCTCACCACGAGCACAAGTTAAAAAAATTTCACATGTCAACAGCATGCAACGTTAATAAACAAGCATACGTCTGAAACACTCACATTGACATTGAATTGCACGTTAACTACCGGTATCAGTATAAGACATAGCTACAACAGCAATGCAAAACAGTCATACAGTTTAAGACGGTTTTAGGGGCCAGATCTGCATATCACAACACCGTCAAAACTTCTTGCATGCAGGAAAACATACAATAGTCTATTTCAGAGAAATGAAACCATATTGCAGGATTAAACAACTGCTAACAAGAGAAGGTGCCTCGCGCTCTCAGCCACAGGGTAGTAGAATACAACATCCTTCCCACAGAACCTCCTGTAGACTGAACTGAAAGTGTCGAGCTTGTACTCGTTGTTGTTGCACTCCTTCGGGTCGAGGAAAATCTGCGGGATAATAATGAATATTATCAGGATTGTTGAATTCAGCAAGAATACTATCTCCCCCCACTAATAACAATACAAATCAGCATGAGAAACAAGTTAGCAGCACCATGATTGCAGTTATTCTGGGATACAGCAAAAGTAAAACAAGCAGGATCGAGGATCGCTATTGAGCTAAGGTAGAAATCAATGCACTCTTAACATAGAAATCCAAACTGGCGTACAGAAATCTCTACCAAATCGAGAAACCTCCCAATACCATTCCACACCACGATCAAAGAAATCCAAACTGGCGTACAGAAATCGAATGATATCCGAATGCCCAAGCACCGAAAAAACTAGGGATAAATTCACTGATTCAGATCAAGAAGGGGAGGCCCCCAATATCAAGAAGGAAACAAAAAGCTGAGGGGGGGGGAAATCGCACCTTTGCGTGGCGAGGGGCACCTGGATTTCGCGAACTGGGGGAGGGGCCTCGATCGAATCACGCGATTTGGGCGTGAGGTTGCGGGAGCGGTGGCGTGAGGTCGCGGGGACCCGAGGCGAAGACCGCGGGGAGAGGGTGGGAGCGCGTCGAGCTTGTCCCAGTAGCGTCCGGGACCGATTGGTTCGGCGTAATTGGGCGAATGAGTTGGTACAGAATATTTGAGGAATATTCTCAGAATCTGTACCACTTCGTCCTGGATGAGATGGTTCCATACACTCAACCAAACACACGTATCAAGATTTGTCATGTACCATCCCATTCCATTCACCCTCGTACCTCCAACCAAACGCACCCTAAATAAATGTAACAAGTAGGCCTACACCGGTCTAAACATCATTTATAAAAGAATGGATGGGGTATCCAACAAACTCTACTACCAGGTTATTCACTTCTCAATCTGATCCACTGGATCGAAAAGAATGAACGGTTTATATTGAATTTAGTGTACTTTAAAAGAGCTCTTTACAAATGGTCTAGAGAACCATGCAGATCACGTCAGGTGATCTGGAACCAGAGGCTACAGAATTACAGATAATGGGGTAGGTTGTTTCACAAGTAAAATTCGATCACAGAGGAGCATTATTGGCTAAGGGCAAAGAGCTTCTAGAGAAAAATGAAAAGGATGCAGGAATCTGCACGTCACCATCCGACAAGTTCCACGGTTGAACCATCCTTCATCCTACTACAACATCGATGAACAACGCCATTTTTGCAACAGAGCCCCCACGACATCCCAAGATGAAATACCTTCTTGCATTTTCAGCATCTAGCTAATCAAGACTTCCGCATTCTTCCTCCTTTAGGAAGCTCCTACATGGAAGCCTTTCTTCCATCACTCACCATACGAGTTAGGTCTTGGACAACTTCAGACATTGGTGGCCTAAATTCTGGCTCATGCTGCATAAGAGGATTCAGGTCAGTCACAACATCCATATTGGTGTCATGATGATCTCAGATGAGGTCAAATAGTTACCTGAATACAGCGGCTAATAACGTCAGCAAAACGTGACAATGCCTTTTCAGAACACTGCCCTTGAATAGAAGGATCTACCATTTTTGATATGGCATCAATATCATAAAGCTGAGAAGTGGCCCATCGCACCAGATGTTGCTCAGCACGTGGACGTGAACTGCAATTCCATTTCCATGGGGAAAATTATTGAATTCACTAGGTCAGATATCATCTTCAAGCAAAATAAAGCATGCCTGATGAGTGGAAAAACGGCTGGAGTGTTATTTGTTTAGAATGTTACCTGTCATACGGTTTACGCCCTGTAAGAAGTTCCAGCATAACAACCCCAAAGCTGTAAACATCACTTCGATCACTCAATGATCCAGATTCATGCACTTCAGGGGCTTCATAATGGAATAAGGTGCGCATTCGGCCTGACAACTAACATCCAAAAGAGCACAAGATTTATAAACGAGGAAATAATAGCAGCCATTCCCTTCTCAAGGAAAACTAATTAGCTATTGCCTACTATACACCAATTAGTTTAAAATAAATTGCCAACCTTATATGAAATCAATGTATAATGACCCAAATTCCAATTTATCAAGTGATGCAACCTTACATTACTTGCATCAAAATACCAAACTATGGCTAAACATGTCATTATGTGGATAGGGAACACCACTATTATATTTAAGTATCTGAAAACCTTTGCATCTTCACAATTTAGGGACTGTTTGTTTTTGCTTTTGATTCTAGATTTTGGCCTCAAAAGCTGAATAAAAAGCAAGCAACCCGATTCTAGGAATCGATTCTCACAATTCAGCTTACTCATATACACTAGAATCCGCAATCCACTCTATATGTGCTTTTGGAGAATCAGCTTCTCTACAACCACAATCCAGAATCATCTTTTAGAGAATCCAAAGCAAAAACAAAAAGGCCCTTAGAAATGACAATTGACTAGCAATGACAATTGACATACATAGTCGTTGGGTTTACATCATATATAATGAGTAATGCTTTGATCTTTCAGATGACTTGAATGCACTGGTAGATACTCATAGTTTGATAGTGAACTTCAAAAAAGATGCCATTAGTGCAAAGTTTCATTTGCTACAAATTATAATCCATATCAAAATACATACTACATCCAATCACAAATACATATCGTTTTGGACATCGATACGTTCCCAAAATGCAACTTTGACCACTAATTTATATTGTAATATATTCATAAAACCCAATAAAATTGTAATATTATGAAAGACTATTCGAGATAAATCTATACATATGATTTTCATGTATCCAATCAAAATGTTTAAAATGATATCAATAGGAAAAAATTTGAAAGTTTGATTGTATGCATCCCAAAACGACATGTATTTTTGACCGGAGGGAGTAGATGCGAATTAAGAATCGGAAAAAGTCCATATTTGGTCCCTCAACTCTTCCTGCAATAAAAATATCAGGTAAAGCACGTTCCCCATCTCTCAATATTGTTTAATTTTGGTCCCTTAGGCTAAGAAACGGCAGTTTTGACCAACGTTAACTCACGTGACCGACCATTTTATAAATATGTGAATTTCTCCTAGGTGTCATCCTAATAGGCGAATTAGGATGTCACCTAGGATAATTCGACTATTTACAAAACCGATCGGATCCCATGTAGCATGTCACGTGGGTCAATGCTAGTCAAAACTGTTATTTCCTAGCCCGAGAGACCAAAATTAAACAGTATTGAGAGATGGGGGATGTGTTTTACCCGGTATTGCACTTAGAGGCAAAAATTAAACCACATGAAGAGTTGAGGAACTAAAGATGCACTTTTTCCTTAGGAATTTAAGATGATGTCAAAAACTAAAATTGTACAACAGGTGCATGGCCTACAAAGAAAAGGGTGAAAAGTGGATATAGGACAATGATCACAAATGAACTTGAGAATTTCTACAACTTCTATGTCCGTAACCAATCTCAGCTATTCTAGTTAGAATGATGTAGTGTATAATAAATGTCAGATATTCTCGATAGATAGATAGCAGTGCATGACAGCATCTGAAGTTCTGAAGATCCTTAAGAGCTCCAGAAAATCTAATGCTAAATTGTTTTCATTGACATTATTGTACCTGAGATACTGATTTTGATGATAGTGCTGCAAGGCCACACTCGGAAATATGCACGACTAAAGTGCTGTTGAGAAGAACAATAGATGGTTCAAAATTCTGATGTACAATTTGTGGTTGATAGCCATCATGAAGATATCTGTGCAAACAAAGATATAAATAGCATTTTAAGAAATCATTTTACTGAATACAGTTCAGAAAAAAAATAGAGCAAATTCCTGATAGCTGCAAACAAATAAATACATAGCATCTAAGAAATCATTTTGAATCATTGCACAAGATTCAGAATAAAAATTTGAGCAAATTCTTTCTTCTTACTGTAATGCTTTCGCTGCCCCTGCAGCAACTTGGAGGCGAGCATTCCATGATAATGCCTTGCTTGAGTCATCTACATAATGGAGTTCATCATGCAGAGTCATCTTACTACAGTGCTCATAGACAAGTAGTCGCTGCTCAAACTCCGCACAATACCCGACAAGCGCAAATATGTTAGGATGCCTCAGTTCAGAAATGTTCACAACTAGCTCCAGAAAGGTATCTACTGGTATTCTTGAGTTGACAGCATCAATCTTCAAAACTTCCAGTAGCTGCTAAGCAAGTAAATATCACAAGTTCACAATTGATAATTGTACCATCAATGCAATCTTACCTAAGTAACTATAAATTTTGTTGAACCATTTTGTACCTCTCCATCAGGAAGCTCTGCCAGATATATCTTACCAAATCTGCTATCTCTTATCAAATTTTCTTCACTGAAACTATTGGTATATTGTTGAAGGGATGAAATAGAGAAGGACTTGACAGTAGTTGCTAGGTCCATCTTTCCAACTGAAGGTACTCTTCCCTTGTTAGTACGAACACTGGGAGTGGGATTGACATTGACTCTTTCAGTACGCAGAGCAACAGACTGTGGAGGATGCAGTGGTTCCTCCACAAAATTATCAGTTTTCTCCATATCAATTAAATGCTCTTTTTGTTTCGTTGTAACTACACCAGGAGCAGCTGCCATGTAAGTTTTTGTGTTAACTTTCATATACTAAAATGCAATGCAGTAAAATAGTACTGCATATTATTTAGTTTCAAGTCATTTACCTGTTATTGACGAATCTAACTTCTGCTCCTCCCTCGAATTATAAACCGCATTTGAAGATACTGCAAAACAATATTCAAATCTCAAAAAACCAATGAAAAACATGCAGCAGCTATGCCAGTGTTTCTGTTAAGATTTCCTATACTCAAACTTGCAAGGCAGTAAATCATAACAGATATGCACAATCTTTTTAGGTTTAAATTCATTCACCTGCTGTCGACATATTCAACTTCTGCACCTCCCTTGCATCAGAAACCACATTTGAAGCTGTTACAAAAAAGTTGAGTGATCAAAGACATGGGAAAAGGATCTAAAAATAAATAAAAACCACACTTCCTTTCCTTGCCAAGAGAAAAGAATTAAAACCTTTCCCAACATTATTCTTAAGATTAACAGACGGCTCCTTGATTTCTGGCACCTCCTTGATTTTAGGTTCTCCAAGCCTCTGAGGCACCCTTCCTATCTGGCTTTTTGTATACATGTCATCCCTTAACCTTCTTTCTTTGTACTTGGAGAAACAAAACATTGCCATTAGCACGATAACTACTGCTGATACCACCCCAATAAGAATGTATCCAACAAATTTGACTGCAGAAACAGTGGTTTTCCTTGATGGAGTATTTTCTGCTGGTGCATTAGAAGAATTTGCATGTTCTTTTGACGGGACATGCTGTGTTGAAGGTGACACTGATGGCAACAGCGTTGGTGCAGCTGGAGGCAATGCTGATGGTGATGGGGCTATGCTGGTATTGAATGGGTTCCCATCCTTCCTGTGTGGTACATTAATTTATATGAGCATCTTGTGAGAACAAATGTCACACAAAAAGTAGTTGAATTTTGAATTCATGAGTGTATGAAAGATGGATTTGTCTTCAAACATTAAAGGTAGAGAAATGTTTGACATCAATAGCTCAGTCAAGGAGAAGTTACTTACTTAAAATTTGGCATGTTCAGTAACTTCACAGGCACAGGACCAGAGAAAAGATTGTGTTCTATGTTCCTGTTTAATTAAAACAATTACAACAAAAGAAGCAAGGCATGTAAAAAATAAGGCAGAAATTCCCTTTATTGAAACAGCAGATTGCTTGCTCTTTTCAAAGGAAAAAGGGCAGAAAATCTACAGTCGAGTGGGCATACAGGTCTTGGAGAGGGAGATCTTGCAGCACATTAAGGGTCCCAGATATTTGATTATTCTGAATATGCCTGCAACAATAGTAGAATATTAATTAATTGACTCTAGTGAAAAGTTTACCCCAGAAGACAGTGCAATAGTCCTCAATACTCACAGGCTAGTCAAAGCTGTCAAGTTTCCCATTGAAGGTGGTAACGGACCGGTCAAGTTGTTGGAAGAAAAATCTCTAATCAAGAAGGTTGAATATCATTGCTACGAAACTTCAAATTATAAACTAATGCTAGTATAGAATAACACTGTAAATAAAGTAAAATTACTCTTACAAATTCACAAGTCCAGTTAGACTTGAAAATGCATCTGGTATCTCTCCAACCAATTGATTGTTATTGAGGGACCTGCATATGCAAGATTGGTGAGACAGTTTGAGAAACTATCACTGAAAGTCCTGACGTTCTGAAGGTCTGTGAATGTGTACGATTTACCGGCAAAAATATACTTACATGTTTATCAAAAGTGTAAGTGTTGACAATGTACTTGGAATGCTACCAGTTAGCTGGTTAGCTGAAAGAAAGCTGCGATTGACAAGAGAAGGCTTGGTAAATAATAGATATGATAGGTGGATTGAAAGAGCAACAGAATGTTCAAATAAACATACAAATTCTGCATTGTGACTGGTAGATTATCCTGTATGGTTCCACCAATATTATTGTTACTAAGATCTCTACATGGGGTAAACCAAGTGTCAAACACCGAGCCAATAGCAAATGCCAATCTATAACCCAACAGACATGACCAGCTTACAAGGTGATTATCGACGTGAAATTCCCCAAAGTGTTACCCAGTTGTCCAGCCAGATTTGCACCATTGAGTTGTCTACCAAAAACATGGCCCATTGTTCAGATCACCAAATAAAGAGGTCATCAAATTAAACAAATTAAGGAACAAGACATTATCACTGATCATACATGGAGGTAATATTCGAGGCCACGCATTGAACACCTTGCCAGCCATCATTGCAGGGGTCGCCGCCGTTTGTGACCCATCCAGGCACCGCTGGCGATCCAAGTGCCGTGTACAAGCCGTTTATCGCAAACACTAATAAACAATTAAAGTACACACGATATAAGGTACCAAAGGATAAACCTTTACAGTACTGTCAGCAAAACATAAATACTCTGGGGCCCTGACTGATCTTACCAACTCATAATCATGTACACTCACATGAACACTGAATCTTAGGCAACAGTACCAACTATCGAGAAGGATATAGTATATACCGTCTTGCTCATAAGTGTAGGGCTGCGAGAGCGGCAACGCGGAGAGTAGCAGCAGCAAGACGGCGGCGGAAGCAACGAGGGGCGGCGGCGCATCCATGAAGAATCGTCCAATGCGAGTATCACCTGACGAGCAATTCCACAAGAACGACGAAAGAAATCACCTACGATGATTTAATCTCTGGGCGCTCAGATGTATGATGAATCCATGAGCATCACACAGCCTGGGGTCAAAAGGAGGGAGCACAAAGATAATGGAAAAAAATAAAAAAGTTGCGCAAGAAAGCCAAGCAACTCTCATGCCGGAAGATTCTTGCAACGGAAAAACGGGCTGAAATTCCGCAAGAAACCCACCACACCAAGAAAATCCCCCTTTCGCCTCTCGCAAGTGCGCACTTCCGAAAGATATCCGCCCAACATACCAAGTACTCCATATACAAGAACTTCTTTTCATTTCCCGAGAAACAGAGCACAAAGGGGGAAGGGAAGCCGGGAAGAGACGGCCGCAGCGCAAGATCAAGAACAAAAGAGAGAAGAAAGCAGAGAAAAGGAAGATGAAGCGTCCGATACCTGCAGATTATTGTCTCCACGGCAGCACCACCTACGGCCGCGAGACCCTATCTTTGCCGCTTTATGGAGACGTTCGCCACCGAAAGCTACCAGCGACTAGCAGTGAGTGCTTCCTCCTTTCTTGCGAGCCCACTCTCTTTGGAATGCGTTTAAAACTCTCCCCGCTCTCGAGCCTTGGCCGCTAAGGATTCGGCCGGTGGGAGAAGGAGGGATAAGAGGGAGGAAAGGGGTGGATCGATATAGATCTACTACTAGTGCAAATCCATCGAGAGAGGGGATTGGGAATGCCGGGATGGGGGACAAGCGCAGCGCGAGTGGCGACTGGCGAGAGCGTCTGTGTGCGCGCAGAAGGAACTGCTGACAGGTTTCCAAATTTCCATTTAGGTTATCCTCTCTGAAATTCGAAATGTCGAAATCTCGTTATTTCGGATGAAATTTAAGCAAAATTTTAAAAAAAAAATCTAGTATTTTTTTAACCGAGATTTCGGTCCAAAATACACAATTTTGTCCGAAATTGCTAAAATCTCGGTAAATTTTAACTTAACGAAAAATAGTTCAAACGACGTCAAAAAAAATTTAATTTTTTTTTGGATGATCCTGACACAAAACTAATGTTCCTATAAAAATTTCAAATGATGATCAAGCCTGAAGAATTTTTAAAAAAATCTAACAGTGCTACTATCCTAATAAAAGGCTGACCGGCAAATTTCATCCGAATGGAAAATGGTACAAACCACGTTAGATACTTTCGGAAAAAAATTTGGATGGTTATAACATATCCATAATGTTATCATAAAATTTTCAGATGATGATCAATCTTTAGGAATTTTCAAAAATTCGAAAATTGCTACTGAATACTGACCGACAAATTTCATCTGAATGAAAAATAGTTCAAACAATGTTAGAAACTTTTGAAAAAAAAGTTGGATGGTTTTGATGCATCAATAATATTCTCATAAAATTTTCAAATGATGATCACGCTTGAGAAATTTTTAAAAATTATGACAACCGAGGTACTTAATTAATGACCACAAGAATTAATATGGATAGGCTAACTGATGATCTACCGACTGTCACACATGGGAAATGACGTGAAGAATATAATATGGTCAAGTTTTGATCAAATTTTGGTCAAAAACATCGAGATCTTGGCGAGATTATAGGTTACTGTAGCACTTCTCATTTTTTTCAAATTTTTTAAATTTCACCGGGATTATGAAACTCGGGAGGGTCCGAAATCCGAGATTTCGCCAAGATTTCGCGGGATTTCGGCGAGATTTTGACCCTTGCTGCTGGAGCAGGGAAAGTAGGAGCAGGGTTTTTTTAATGGAAACCGAAAATTTTGGTCATTTGGTTTTTTATTTATGGTATGGTTTTAATTTCAACGTAATTCGGTTTACGGTTTTTGGCTCGATTTTAATTTTAACGTAATCCAGATTGCAAAGTTTGAGTTGTTATATGAACTTTTTTCCGCATATATGCACACCTTTTCATTTATATTTAAAAATTCAGCACTCTTCTCAATGACAGAAGGACCAACATATGACACATATCACCTACCGTGCTCTCCTATCACACTAGGATGCTAGAACCGCAGTTCTCCCCTTGCTATCCTCGGGTACCGCAGTAGGTAACTATCGAGCTTGAATACCCCGTCCTGTCGAGCTCAGTAGGAACGTATCGAGCTCAACAAGAGGGGAGCTATGGTGCCAACGACCGCCGCTATAGGGGAACGCGGTAAGTGACACGTGTGACATGCTAGTGCTTCCACAGTTGAGGGCTAGATTTGCAATTTTATTCGAGAAGAGGAAAAAGTGTGCATGAAGGCCAAATAGGCTCCAAGTAGCTCTTGGGTCTTTTTATAGAGAAAATCCATGTGTTCAAATTATAAAAATGTAGGTAAAATGCAGTGCTAGAATCTGCTGCATTTGCTAAAGTGGAAGGCGGAGGTTATTGGAAATATGCCCTAGAGACAATCATAGAGATGATTATATTTTTTAATGTTCATGATTCATTATCTTGTTTCTTGAATAATCTCATTATTATTTATTGGTAAGTATATGACTTGTTTGTGAAACTCTATAATAACTTTGCGATGATTATTATAAAGTGATCTTTAGTGAATAAACATATGAGGACACACAAGAATAGACTAGCATATGTATTGATTGATGACCATGTTTCACGGGCCATGGATATAGAGATATCAAACTAATAATATGGACACATGTTAGAGAACATGGAGTTAGATCGACCTACCTTGAGGCAATGCGAGAATATTGTAATCTTCTTGTCATCAGTTAGTTTCATATACAATGTGTGTGCTATATCCTTATAATTGAGGTTGACACATATACTCGAGATGTGTAATGACTTACTTAGGGGTTGCCAAATGCTACTCCGTAACTGTTAGTTATAAAAGTAGCTTTTGGGTTTGTCATGAAGTATGCTGCGAGGCATGATCGATCAAGATGGGATTTGCCTCTCCATAGAACGGGAGAGATATCTTTAGGCATCTTGAGTGGTCGAATTTCATAAATGTATGGCCATGCTGCTTGTGTTTAAAGAGTTAACCATAGTCGGGGATTCCAAGTCACAAAATCGAGAAAAAGAGTGGTCGAGTTATTTAAACAAGTATAAAACATAGTCGCCTTGAGTTTGATCGATATTGTGAGGCAAAGGGAAATGCATGTGACTAAGCATTATTAAGGTTCTTCCGATGTGATCTTTACATATACTCAAGAGTTGGTACGTTCTGTTAGGAACCACTACCGATTAATGATCGAGTAAGAGTATTCGGGCTATGTCCAAGTATACATGAACCTATAGGGTCACACACTTAAAAGGTAAGGAATTATTTCGGATGGTGATTTGAGTTATGTTGGGACTTAATTCGGATGATGATTCGAGTTCTGTGGGATACAAGTTCTTAATGGGCATCTAACGTAGAGACTCATTATGGAGCGTCTATATAAAGTGAATGGGTGCTATCTTTAGGGTTACGAGAGAGACAGAGTAGGAATTCAAAATTCCCAAAACTCTAGCCGCCACCCCTCCTTCGACCAAAACCACGCTGCCGGCGCTAGCACTCCAGCGCGTGGTGTTTCTGCCTTGTATGTGTGGATACCTTGGAGACGGTGCTGCGAGGCTTCAATGCTAGGATGATCCAAAACTTGTGTCATTAACAAGGAGCTGTTGGAGGAGATATAAGGCTAGTTCGACTTCAACCTGTCAAGGCCCCAGTTTCAAAAATTCTGGAAAATTCGGAGTATCCAGATTAAACATCCGGAATGTCCGGATACAACCCGGAGTATCCGAACTGGGTCTACTGAAGACCCCAACCCGGAGTCTTCGGGTTAAACATCCGGAGAGTCCGGACTTGTCGGGGGTTGGATATAAAATCCCGTTTCCTTGGCTTCTTCACTCCTCCTCTTACCCGGTTGCTCTCCACTCCTTGGTGCGTCTCTCCTCCACCCCAAGCTCGTCTCCGGAGACTCCCCACCGGCCGGCGTCCTCCCGTGCTCCTCCCCGGTGACTTCCCCCACCTTGGTGTCCTCAAGCTCTTCTCCAAGCCGGTGTCCTCCTTCCCCTATGTGATTTTCCCCTCCATCTCCTCCCTCCTCCTTGAAGGTAAGGTCTCATCTTGGAGTTGGGTCCTTAGTTCTAGGGTTCTAGGAGCTTTTGGAGGCTAAGTTTAGTAGATCGGGGTCTTTGGGGGCCAGCATTGGGAATGTTAGGGTATTGGGTGTGTGGTTTGGATTTGGGGGTTGGATTGAGGAATGTTGGATGTTAGGGTTGTAGATCGGGTAGTGGTGATGCCATCCCGAGGATTTGGATTAAGTTTGGTTGGGGCTACATGGTTGGGCATCGTTTTAGTGTGTGTTGTGCTAGCTCGAAGCTTCTCCGGCTTTGCCGAGTGTAGGAAAGTCGTAGATCGGGCCTTCGCGAAGTAGTAGGGCTTGGGAGCACTCCAATGTCGCTCGTCGATTTCCAAGTCCTGGGTCGTCCGGAGTGTCCGGATGATTTATCCAGAATGTTCGGATGATCTGAACTGTCCGGATATTAAACCTGGATTGTCCGGGTTGGCTGATCTGCGGTTCGCGCAGTATTCGCCGGTTGAGTTGTTTTGCGGCGGGGGTTTGCATTTGTATTTTCTCTTCTTTCGCATTGCATCGCATGCATCTTGATTATGCATTGTACTCGTGTAGAGAACGAGACCGCGATGGTAGCGTGGCCGTGGTTGAGGATTCTTGGCGAGCAACTTGTCGTCGATCACATAGCGAAGCATCGAGCAAGCACCTAAGCATATTCGACCCTATTATGCAATTTACTTTTGTGAATCAATTGCTTATTGGATGTTAAGTTATGCATTAGGAGTTAAATTGTGGGATTGAAAGTAGAACCTATTTGCTGCACTTACATCCATTGGAACTTGCTTAACACCTCCTTGAAGCTAGTAATGGGTAAATATATTGTGTCCATGCCTAGTTTGCATAGAAGTCGGGTATGGGCCAAGTGATGGATGGTTCCATCGCTTGAGATTGTTCCACTTTACAAACATTGGGTTGCAATGGTTATGGTTATGAGTAGAAATGGAATATGAAATGGGACCGGGCGAGAGAGTTGGATCACTTGGGTGTGGGGACCCAAGTGTGGTAGTCTCGCCTGTGTCAGTTAAGGACCGATCCGATGATTGCCTGTGACCGAGCACACTTTGTTGATCGCATGCCTGATAATGGTACGGTAAGCCACTCTTTCTTCGCATGCCGTTCGATGGGTCATGCCCTCATGCGGTTGGACGTGGTTGAGGGCGAGGCTTAGGCCGGCCCTCGAGCGCCAAGCTGGGCTTGGGGCCGCTCGAGGGGGTGCTAGGTTTTCGGACCGCATGAAGATGGCTCAACGAATGGGTATGGATGGGAGGGGGTTGACATGAGGTTCCTTTGTGGCACATGTCGTGCGGTCAATGTTTCCCTGCAGGGTTAATTAAGCGATTCGAATTGCCGCGCTCTCGGATATGAGCACGCTTGGTTATCTGACACTTCACGTAGTAACAACTTGAACTGACGTTCGCCTTTGGGCTTGAACTCGAAAATGTTATGAGATCACTTGCTCTGTTAATGTTGAATGTTGAACTCCACTCTAGAAGTAGGTGCCGTTACAACTGCTTTAAATTGTGAATTGAATAGCGATACTAAATAATCAACAAAAATTAAGCTTTTCGCACTTTTAACTTCAGCTGATTTCCTTGCTACTTCCAAATGCATACTCCTTTCGAGTCGGTCATATATGGACCACGGGCAAGTCTTGCGAGTACCTTCTGTACTCATGCTTCTGCTGTTGTGGTTTTCAGGTGAGAATCCGGACGGATGTGAGTTCTGTCCGTACTGCCTCTCGGTGACCGGGCGGGGCACCGAGTAGAGGCCATCTGCGCCGTCATACACGCCCGGGAGTGTTCAGAGGCAGAACACTTCCGGAGATGTTTTACTTTTGGGTCTAGTCTAATAGATGTGTACTCTTTTGTTGTATAGTTAGTTTAAATGATGTCTTATTTGCATGGAGTACTTGGTTTCTTTTGTAGTTGACTTCTGTTGTATGTCATTGCCCACCTTATAATTATGTTCTACTCCTGTCTTTGCCGGCCTTCGTGCCTTGCTGTTGTTGTTGTGGGTTGTGGTCGTGGGGTTTTGTCTTCGTGCCGGGTTTGTTTGGTTGTTTGGTTAGTTTTGCTTCCGCGTTGCATGTCTGGTTGTGGGGTCTTCGAGTTCGTTGCCCCTTTATGCAAATTGATGTGATACAACATTGTAAGCCGGTATGCGGGGATCCTGGGCGTGTTTTGGGCCGCATACCGGGGGAATACCGGGATTGTTGTCGAGTTATTCGAAGGGTCTCATTGCCATCTCGATTGGGCTTGGGTGCTAATACTGCGAGCGCCTTTGGCGGTCCATTGTTAGCCTCCAAATCCGACGGGGTCGGCTGAGTCTTCAAATAACCCGAGGACGTTCTGGGCGGCTCCTCTCACAACCGCACTAGCGCGCTGCATTGACTCTTCTTTCACTACGAAACTTCGTGTCTAATGGTGTGAGAAGCCGCCGACCAGTTCGTGATACACGCCGACCTATCCGCGATCAGCACCGACTAGTCTGCGACTAGCGTCAACCAGTCTGCGACCCTCACTGACCAGTTCGTGATCATCACCGACCAGTCTGTGACCCTCGCTGACCAGGTTGCGACTCTACTTCCGCTACGAGTCTGCGCGACTAGTGGTAATTTCGTGATCTATAACTTACAGTGATTTTTTAGTTACATAGTAGAAAATTTTGAATCTATATTGGAGTAATCTACATGTTACCCTTTAGAGGTTGTGGTTCATGGTTCGTATGAACCAAAATAGTCACCATTGTGGACTCATGAAATTACTTATTTCCTGTCGTTGGTTTGACAACAGGGAGGGCCTCGTTTTTACTTTGAGGTACGAAATAACCTCCAAAAATTCAAAAGGAAATAAAAATTTTGATTTTTGTTTGAAATTGGGATTTGGATTTTGTTTGCAGTTTGGGCCTCTTTTTTGCCTTGGGCTCTTCTGGCCCATTTCCCCTTTCGGCCTGCTCCGGCCCAGCCCACCCCGTCGACCCTCGCCCGTCGCATCCGGCTCCGGCACGCTGTACGCGCCCACCGCCACGCGCGCCGCATGCTCGCCTGACCGTGCCGTCTCCACCGTTTATCGCCGTCCGAGCCACGCGCCCTGCCGTCACCTACGGCTCCAGTCGCTCGCCGCCCGAGCTCTCTCTCCTCGCCCGTGTGGTAACCCCCCCCCGCGGCCTCCACTTCTTCCTCGCCCCTCTTCTCCCTCTCGCTAGTAAAGTGTCGGTAGCCGCCTTGCGCCCGACATCCGGCCCCTTTGTCGGCCGAGCAGGCTCGCGTTAGGCTGGCCCGATCTTGGCGCTCGCACCCCCCCTTTGGGGTTGTTTGGGCCAAAATCGGCCCAACCCAGTGCGGCCTGGTCCGGTTTTGATTCTTCTTTTCTTTTTTCGGATTTAAATTTGAAAAGTCCAGAAAAATTCCAAAAAATTACAGAAAAGCCCCAAAATCCCCAAAATACATATTCTTGACCGTTTCGAGTCACTGAGTCCAAAAACGGCCTTCACTCCGCCATTTGAAGCTCCCAAAATTTCCAGAATGTCCAATTTGCCTTTCAACCTCCTCCGCCCCATTTTTGTTTTTGTTTTTCATTTTCGTTCCATTTATCGGTTGTTTATTGTTTCTCATTCGTTTACTCTAGATTCGACGTTCATGCAGTACTCGGAGCCCCATCAGTTACCGAAGCAGGAGCAGGGCCAAACAGGAGCTGAGTACGACTACAGCTACTACGCCCTAGACGACACCTCAGCCCAGCAAGGCAAGCCGCACACCTTTGAACATGTTGAACCCAATTATCTATAGTATCATAGTATTTAATTTCTACGGCATTATTTAACTCGTATGTTGAAATATTGAAAATCAATAAATTAGAATGGCATGATGTTTTAGTTAACACCAATTTGCTCTTAGCCTCCTTGACATTGTTAAGTCATGTTAAAACCTTGAATAACCTTAGTGGATAATTCGGCATATGCATTACAAACCATGCCCCTGACCTGGCCGTTCTCGGTTTGGGGCATCGACATACTCGGAGCATTTCCCAGAGGAAGGAAGGGTTGTAAATACCTGTTCGTCGCAATCGACACCTTCACTAAATGGATCGAGGCCGAGCCTGTGTCGACCATCTCGGCACAGGCGGCTAAGAGGTTTTTCCGCAATAACGTATTGACCCGCTTCGGCATTCCAAGTCGCCTCATCACGGACAACGGCACTCAGTTCACAAGTGAGCTGTTTCAGGCTTATTGCGAGGAGCTCGGGACCAAGATATGCTTCGCGTCGGTGGCCCACCCGCAGAGCAATGGGGCGGCGAGCCGTGAGCAGGCGAGATTATCCAAGGAGTCAAGAAGAGAGTCTTCAAGAACCTCGATCGGCATGGTCAAGCCTGGGTGGACGAGCTACCTCCCGTCCTGCAGTCGGTCCGCGCCTGACGACGAGCCGAGCTACTGGTGAGACCCCTTCGGCTCGTATATGGCGCGGAAGCCGTCCTACCCGCCGAGGTCGATCACAGGATCCCCAAGGGTGAATCTAGCCGACGACATCGACACGAAGCGGCGCCTTCTGACCTCGACCTCTCGGAAGCAACTTCGAGAACGGGTTACTGCTGCGATCCGCGATTTACACGCAAGCTCTCCGCGAGCACGCCGCTCATCGGTGCAATGAGGACCTTACATATCGGCGATCTCGTTCTGCGACGGGTCCAAGACTTGTCAAAGGCTAACAAGCTAACGCCGAGATGGGAGGGTCCTTACACGGTCGTCTCAACAGCACGCCCGGGGGCTGTCCGCCTCGCGATGGAAGATGGTCGAGAACTAGCCAGCACTTGGAACATTGACCAACTGCGTAAGTTCCATGTCTAACCACACCCACTTTACTCCTTTAATAAACTTCGACACCTTGGTCTCCCGGTCTCTTTCTCTCTCTTTCTCTTTTACCCCCAGTGAAATCTCGCAACCAAGCTCGCTCCAGACCAAATATCAAGAGCGTGCTCGGTCGTCGGGGCAAAAACGGACGGGCGTCCGACCAACATCGGGCCACCAAAGCTCGACCTCGAGGGCTTCCTTCCTCATAAGACGACCATCTTTTCGCGGCAAGCCTCCGCCGCAGGCAAAGGTTCGCATGGACACCCCTCGGACGGTTCCAAGCTCAGGTCAGCCGGTGAGCGGTATAGACGCACCGTATACAAAAAAGCCACACGATCTCCGCAGGGCGCTACTCCGTCAACGAGGTCGTGCCCGCAGCCTACGCCCACGACCTCCGTTGACGGCGGGGGCTATATGGGTACCATGTGGCTACGACCTAGTGCAGCTTTCGCACGAGGTAGTTACTCCCTAGTACGATCGTTTGCTAGGTCGCATGACTCTCAACCCTCGTCGAATAGTGAACAACAGGTCGAAACAGGCACCCGAAGCGCGTTAGTATTCCGATCGATAATATAAGGACACTTAATATGCACAAATCACTTTTTACACGATATCCGAGTTTTGCAGGTAAACCCGCAGGAGACAACGAAGCCTAAAAGCAACCGGCACGCTTCTCGTCCTGGAGGGTAGCGAGCTCCTCCCGTACGGAGTCGAGCTCGGACTCGAGGTCGAGCACCTGCCGACGAGCTTCCCGGCCATCGCTAGCTGCCTGGCGAAGCCGCTTGGACTCCTCCCTGTGCTGGTCGATCGTCTTCTCGGCACTTTGAAGGGAGTCTCGCAGCTTCACCACCGTTACTTCGAGGCCCGACCTCGCATGCTCGCTCTGATCAAGGCGCTCCTTGAGGACCAGCAAGGACTCCTCCATTTTGTGCCGGATCTCCGCCTCAGAAGCCTTCAGCTCGGCAACCCGGTAGCTCGAGCTCGCGATCCTCGCATCTTGCTCGGCGTGGTGCTTTGCGGCGACCACGGGGGGCGGTCGTGGCCTGGAAGTCTGCATGGTCGCTTTCTAGCACACAGACGACGAAGCATCTCGGGTTAATGTCAATCTTATAAGAAGAGACGGTGTCAAGAGAACTTACCCAATGAAGCCGGGCCTCCAGCCCTTCCCGGAATAACTCGGCGGGGTCCTCCGCGACGTTCTCTCCTCCTTGGACGGGCACGGAGCCCGGGAGTACTTCCACCTCCTTTGGGGTTTGACCTCCCTCGTTGTCCGGGGGTGCATGACCTCCGCCCCCTGGAAGACGACGGCCTCAAGGGCAAGGACCCCGACCTGCGTTTCCTCTCCCCGGGCAGGACTTGCGCCAGGAGACTCCTCCTCCTGGGCCCGGGCCCCTTCGACATCCGAGGGTGCGGGATCCGCGGGCCGGGGTACGGAGTCGGCGCCGACCGGAAGGACCTCGGAGCTTGGCGCATCCCTCCCGCTTGGGAGCTGGTCCGTTCCGCCAACCTCAGACGAGGTCGGCTCCACGACGAGTGGAGCTACCGGCTCCCCCTCGCCAGGACGAGCTCCGTCCAAGTCAGAGTCCCCCAGCGCCGAGCCGGCGTTGGTACCCGACGGAGAGTCGCAAGCTTGGTGGGGCTCCTTCGCGATCTCCTGAAGCGTCTCGGCGATGATATCGCTGGGAGAGCCTTCGCGGAGGTCATCGGCAACATGCTCGCCGCCACCAGGTTCCGCTGCGTCGTCGCCCATCTCAACTATGATATGGGGGACACCGTCCCGCATAGCCCGAGCATCGGCAGCAGCAATCTTCCTTCGCGTCTCCTCCTCAGGAGACACGATCTCGGGGGCTTGGGCCTCCGCGGTCTCGATCGCTCCTTCCTCGACCCCGACACCCACTGTGGCGTCGGCAGCCAGGGCGAGCTCCCTCTCTACGACGAGGTCAAGAACATCGTCAGCCATAGCTTCGAAATCCCATACCTCCGTCTTGCATTTGCCACACCCACTCTGAGGCGGTGTGGGGTCGAGTGGCACCGAGGAAGGAGAAGACAAACTAATCCAAAATGAGAAGCTAACCTCGCGGCGTCTTCCATCTGGACGCGGGCGCGTGCAATAAGGGCGGCCATATCCTGGCGCGCCTTGTCGGCCCTTGCAACCTCGGGGTCGACCTCCTCCAGACCAACCTCAGAGACGATCGGTGTTGGATGCGGCTAGAAGCGTGGGCGACTGCGGCGCCTCGGGGCTAACGGGGCGGGATCCAGTTCCTCCTCCTCGGCCTCAGCCCGCGGGGCCAAACTTGAACTCACCTGCGCGAGCTCCGCCTGGAGGGCCGCGATTTGGCCCTCTAGCTCTTTCTTCCGCTGCAGGTCGGTCAAGCGCCGCCTCTTTCTTCGCCCGCTCGGCGAGCTGGCGCAAACGAGACATCAACTCGGGGTTTTTTTTCTGGTATACTCATCCATCCACAACTTTAAGTCGCTCACCTCCCGTCGGTCGGCGTACTCCAGGTGTTGGCGGGGTGAACGGTCGCCCGAACCGAGAAGCCTGCCCGAACGCCTAGGCGGAGACGGCGTGGCCGAAGGAGATCGGTCGCGGCGCTTGCGGCCCGCCAGTTTTTTGGTCCTACGACCTCGTCCTCCCAACTGCGATGCCAGTTGGGCCACGGCGACCTCGAGGGCAACCTTCTCCTGCCAAAAAGAGCTCGAATGAGATCGAGAGGCTCCCGGGAAGACCTGGTCCGGATAAAAGTTCCGAAAGAGGTCCGAATCAGAGACTTACCGCCTCGGTCCGGTTAAGGACGTTGTTCGGGATCTGGCGGCCCTCAATGATTTCCTTGCCCTTGGGGTGCCGAACATCTCGGACACCCTCACGTCCACCCAGTCCTCTGGCGGAGCTGCGTACCAGCCAAGAAGAAGCGGTGAGAACGGGTATCCTCTGTTTTGAGAAGAAAATCGAGGGCGATGGTGTACCTGAGCGACTTCGCGGTGATGTCCTGCCACCCCTCGACCTTGAAGAAGGGGTGCACCCTCCTCCTAAGGGGTGACACCCGGTTCCTAACGTAGTCCCGGGCGACGTCCCGTCCGGTCAGCCCCGAGCATGTGAGCTCGTTGATCAACATGAGCACCTTCTCCTCCTCGGGCTGCACGCGGCCCGGTCGGTGTCTCGGCAGCGGGACTCTGGCGCCGATGTAGGAAAGCGAGCTGCCTTCTACCTTCCTCAGTAGAACCAGAGTCACCCCACCCCGACACGAATCCTTGAGCGTGAAGCTTCGGGTACTGCAGACGACGAGTAGGGCGGAGGCGAAAATAAAGGCAGCCGGCCGACGAGGGCGTACCAGTGCGTGAGAGGCAGTAGAAATGGAAGAAAAGGCTGGGAGTGGGCTCGATGCCCACGTACCCTTCACAGAGATGGGCAAAGATGGCCATTATGAGGACGGAATTTGGATGGAGGTGAGTGATCTCGCACTCACAGAAGGCAAGAACGGCCTCGGCAGACTTCGCTTCGGGCGTCGGAGCCGTTCATGGCGTAGAGCTCGGTGGAGACGATCTCCCCTTCCTCCGGCTGCGGGCTCTCCTCGGCACCAGGGGCTCTCCATGTGCCAACATCGAGATACTTCGCCCGTTGAAGTATCTCTAGCTTTTGTCTATCGAGTCTGCTGGCGCCGAACTTCGCCATTGGAAGGGTAGACGATCGAGGAGAAACGAACACACGAGGTCAGTAGAGCGGCGCTGAGCGAGGAGCGTTGGAGGCGCTTTTTTGCTAAAAGATCGTACGGATCTAGGGTTCCCTCCGGTGTTTAAAAATCCCTCCAGGAAACAGGAAAGCGAAGGGACTTCCCGCCGTTATGGTCGAGGAAGCCCTAGAGGCGCAGAGGGCAGTTGAGGCGTTCGCCACCCGGGGGACGACACGTGGGCACGCGAATCGAAACTGCCCCGCCAAAAGGACAGTTCCCAGAAGGGCAGTTCGAATTGCCGAATAAGGCTTCCGGAGAAGGAACCGTTGAGAGGGCCCACATCCGATTCGCTCGAGCGACGAGCCGAGGCAAAAGGCTCGTTCGGAGGAGGTTAATAGCTCGGTGGTCGCGGCAGCTTGTTCGCGTGACAAATCCGACGTGCTCGTAGGGCGGTAGGCCCAAGGGGAAGGCCTTCCTTAGGCCTTTTTCCCACTTGAACCTCGGGGGCTAGCTGTCGGGGGGTTGGATAATTCCCATAAATTACCTCGGGTGCCACGAACGGCCGAGCTCGCTCCCGCCCGAGCCACCGGGAGGTCGTTCCCAAGGACAACCTAGTTGGGACCTGAGAAGGTCGCAGATGCAGCCAGTGCGAGCTCGAGCTCACATAAGACAACCGAGCTCGTGGCGGCTATTGGCCGACCTGACGTGATCTCGAGGTCGGTGGGAGTAACCACCAGCGCGTAACCTCCGTTAGCCCGTTACGTCCTCCGCGGGAGCGTGGCGGAATTGTAGGATCTGCCAGTTGCCACGATTGGACGTGGTCCAATGTGCGGATAGTGGGGCCTGCGGAGTTTGGTCCTTTGTAAGCTATAAAAGCGTCCCCACCATGAGGGGGAAGGGGGGACACACAGAGACACTCTTTTTACGAAAAGATACACGAGCTGGAGTAGGGCTATTATCTCCTTCTTGAGAGGTCCGAACCAGGGTAAATCACTGTGTCCTCGCCCGTTGAAGTCCAGTGAGTCACTCCTCTGAGTATCCCATCACGTAAGAAGGGGTCGCAGTTGGTCCCTTCACCAACAAGTAAGCTCGGCGGGGGCCTGCTCCCCAATCGTCGACAGTTTTCAAGAAAATCGATCGGTTTTTGTTTTTTTCTTTAAATTTGTTTTTAATCTTTTTTTCAAACGCTCAGTTTTAAAACTCTTTAGTTTTTAACGATTTTCATGGTAAATCAATACCGTTGAGACCTCGATTTTTGATTAAAAACGATTTGGTTAACCCTGCTCTCAGCATCCGGTCGGTATCACCTGACAAGGCAAGCTTAACGTCCTCAAATATCCTGGCATTCTGCACCATGATTTTGACCATGTTTCAGGACATTAAGCGAAGGAAGCGACTGCAGTTACCGAAAGGGAAACGGGGCCAGGTGGCCAGTTTCCTGACCAAAAAAGCCCCTCCCATCTTTTCATCAGCTAAGGAATCATTCAATCAAGCCTGCCCTGATTAAGTCACTTAACATGTGTGCATTTAATCAAACCTGCGCCCAACAAATGTGCAGTAATTTTCTTCGGCATCAAAGGTGGCGGGGGCTCAGAAATCAATCAGACAGAAGAACATGGGAAGGGCTTTGTGAAATCAACTACTAGCAAGCTTCGAATTCGCCGACCGAGCTTACACTTACACAAGATGCGTGTATCCATCCATCCATCAGGCATCTAACAAGAAAGTTCTAGGATCAAGGGGAAAAAAATCCGGCATCTAACACTAGCAGAGCAAGTGGGATCAGCAACAACTCCATGGATCACACTTCCAGCCGCTCTCCCGCCAGGACACAGCAGGGGCAGCGAAACTTGCTTCAGAACAGAGATTTACCTGTACAGATGTGAAGAGAGCCTGTCTCAACTGTTATGCTCCTGATTTTTGCCGGAGGGCCGGCCATACAGCCACAGGAAACAGAAGTTCTCCTCTACGGATCGCGGAGTTCTGACAGCAATTTGCGGTTTCCCTTGAATGGTGAGATGGTGTTCAGTACCGCAATGCTAGCTCGGGTCTGACGAGGAGCCAGCGAAAAGAGTAGGCTGATGCGATGGCCATCGGATCCTCTCCGGGGGGCAGGGTGCTGGGGCAGGATGCGCGATGAATGTTGGTACATCATGTCCTGGCATCAGAACTGAGACACCTTTGGCATAAACAGGCATCTGCAAGCCACATGAACAAAGTAGTCGATCATACTGTATCAACTTGATAGTGAACTCACCGTGGCCATTGTGATGCGAAAAATGTGGGATATCTTGATGCAGGCACAAATGGTAATGTCTTAACTTCATAATACACAGTACCAATTTTTTGGGATATCTTGATGCAGGCACAAATGGTAATGTCTTAACTTCATAATACACAGTACCAATTGTTTCGTTCTCCATTTTTTACATATACAATGGTGCGAAGGGAGAGGAACTAACCCAAAAATATTGGTTGCCAGAATGTCCCCAGGAACGAATCGAATTGAATTAGCCCACTCAACTGTCAAATTGACACAAATCATGACAAAACCCCAGGGGGTATGGAATGGTGAGTTTTAGGCAGTGTTACTGGGACACCCGTGTCCAATTTTTTTTGCCAAATCGGATTACCTCGAATCCGAGTCGGTTTCCGACACTCTTGTCCGATTCCAAGTAACATTTCCTATATCCAAGAAATTTTGCCGAATTGGACACCCCGAATCCGAGTCGGATTCCGACCCTCGTGTCTGTGTCCAAGTAACACCAGTTTTAGGTGAATTAAGGTCCACAAATGGCACAAAAGATGGCGGATTTTGGTTTTCAACAGTTTGTAATTTTTGTAACGATCAGTGCAGGGACTCCTACAAATGCTAGGTCTAGCAGATGGCTGCCCTATCATACTACGATTGTTTAATGATGTTCCAGTCACTTATTAAAGCTGAAAAACCAAGTCAAGAGAGTTTTCATCTGCATAGTAGAAGGCCTGCAGCCTAATTATCAAATCACAAACAGTCAAAAGAACAAAATAACCATACAAATTTCTTTCTTTCTATATATTATCCCAGCCCAAGCAAGAAAACTAAAATTATTTGATGTCAACAGTAATGAGTGAATTTTGGAACCCTACTACGCAAAAGCTGATCAGAACATCCTGATTTAGATGGAAGTAGGAACCAATTGTTAAATTTAGGTACAACCGAAAATGGTCTGTCATCGAAACTATACAATAGCTGGGTGGCTGGATGATGAACTTTCACGCGGAACATTGACACAAAGTTCAGCACAAAAAAAAAATCTGTGCTCCTTTTCTTTTGATGTGTATGTTAAGATCATAAGACGGATACATTTCCCCATCTACCGCAATACCTGCAATCCTCAATTCCCCATCAAAGCTTTCCAGAGATCGTACGAATTCTTTCACCGCTTATAAACAACCCAGGCAAGAAACCGAAAAGGCCAGTGATTTCGCTTCTACTTTCCTATTTCGGCTTCCTCGTCAGATGCCTCGTAGCCCTAGCCATCGCTCTGCATCATGGTTGAGTAGAATGGAAGACGGGGGAGGAAAGGGGGAGGGGGCGACAAGACGGGCAGTTGGGTCCATCAAATGCACACACACGCACACACACCGTGCGAAAAAGGAAAGCTGTGAAAGGGCGGGACGAAGGAATCATTAAAAGCGATGCGCGGATGGATGAATGGATAGGAGGGGGAGCAGTGCGCCTGTGCCGTACCTCGGGGGACGCGCGGCCGTCGAGCTTCCTGGTCGCCTCGAGATCCGCGCCGGGGCCGCCGACCTCACCGGTGCCGGCGCCGGCGCCGCGGCGGAGGAGGCGGAGGAGGATCCCTCCTCCTCGGGGCTGCGCGGGCGTCGCCCCCATGCCGGGGGCGCGGAGGAAGTGCTCGAGGATGGCCATGGCGAGGAACATGGAGACGAGGATGGCGGTGGCCACGAACCCGAAAGACACCGCGCTCACGCCGCTGTCCAGCTGCCGCCACCGCATCCCCTCCTGCGCCGCCGCGGACCCCGCTGCCGGAGCCATCGCCGGTCCGGCCACCATGGCACCACCACCCTCCCTCCCTTTCTCTCCCTCTTTCCCTCCACACCACCACCGCTCCTGTCTCACGGCCCGCGCGGCGCCATTGCTGCCTTCCCCTCTGAGCGAGTGCAGTGCTGCGTCACGTGCGATGGGCGAGCCAGTGAGGGAGGGCGCAGCGCAGGACAGGAGGAAGTCGCGCGGGGGGTTGCTGGGTGTCGCAGTCTACACGATCTTTTTCTGCTGCTCGACGAGACCAGGGTCCCCTTTCCTCCGGGAGGTGTTCGAGGATAGTACACAGCGCGGGGCAGGGGCATGACGGGCCTACGGCCATTCCGTCGGGACGGGCACGCGCCTGACGCCCGCACTCTGGTTGCGTTTTTTCTGCGTTCCCGTAATGGGAGCATATTCTGTGTACACAAAGTTCTTGTGCACATATGCAAACATTAAATATGGACGGTTCAAATTTCATCCAGCGGTGGCTTGAAATTACATGTGCAAATAGTTTGCAATTACCCCCCTAATCGAGTCACCGTTGGATGGGATTTGGACAGTCCAGATTTAATGTTTGCATATGTGCACATGATATGTTCCCTCCCGTAATGGCCTGGCTCAGCCGCCGCGGCTTCTGCCTGGCCTGGCCTGGCTCGGCTTCCATAGTCCTATGGTTAGGCCATCTTTAACGGAATTCAAAATCGTGAGAAAAACCGATGAAATTCAAATTTGGATTCAAAATTTTTGGAAAATTTCAAAAAAAAATGGTCCAAAAGCTGACTAAAATTATTATTAATAGGTTTTTGTCATTTGGGATAAAATTTAGATAAAAACCCGACTTTATGCTGCATTTTTGAGCTAAAACCGAATATAGAGAAAATAAATAAAAAATGAAAATCACTTTATGCTGCACTGTCGTGTGGCCGCGTGGGCTGGGAAGTGGGCGAGGGTGGGGCCTGGCGGCGAGCTTGCTCGAGGCGCATGGCGCATAGCGTGAGGCGGAACTTCTTGCCACCATTGGGGAGGCGGCTGTCGATGCCTCCACGAGCACTTCCTGCATGCGCTGTCACTTCTCCTGCAGCTCCCGGTCGGGGAGAAGACGCAGCTCGTCACTGTCCCCCTCCTCACCACTGTGGTCCCCCGCCTGACTGCCGGAGAGCTTGTCTGTTGAATTCGTGAGCATCGCAATATGTATAGTGCCAAACTGAAGAGATCGCTATATGAATTAAAAAAAGTCAGAAAAAATGTGGTACAACTGACTTAGTGAGTTCCTTCTAAAGAATGAATATTACCCCTGTGTGTTCATAAAGAAATCTTAGAATAGATTATGTATCATCTCAATATAAATTGATGAACTTAATGTCATGAGAACCGCAGAAGAGATAAAAGAAGCAAGTGATTACCTTACGACGAAGTTTTGAGATGAAAAATTTGGGTGAAACCAAATATTGTTTAGGCCTGCAGCTAGAGCATTCCTAGAAAGAGTGTTTGTACACCAGTCTATCTATACCAAAAAGTAGATAAAAGAAGATTTAATACGGACAAATCTCATCCATTAAAAGACCCTCATAATTGTGAAATCCCTTGAAGTGGATAAAAGACCCTTTTGTAGACCAACGAGGAAAAATGAGAAAGTCTTATGACCTGAAGTTCTATACTTATGTATCTTGCGAATTGCACAATGCCTAATATTGCATTCGCAGTAAATTTGCTAGCATATAACAGTATAATCCCAATAAAAAGATATTGGGCTACTGTCAAGACTTTACCCATATACTCCGAAGGTACTATCTTGGATTGTTTTTTTAGAAGAACCAAGACAACCATGGTGAGATATATGGATGTTGGCTATCTGTCTAATCTGATCCCTACAGTGCCAAATTTAAGATTAGTTTTGTGTTTTTCAGAGGTGGTGAAAGCATCTAGGCCCCCTAATTTCTTAACAATGCTTTTTATTGGTTTTAGTGTTGATGATAAAGAAATGTACCGTTTGTGAAGTGAAGACTTTTCAGATCAAAGTATAAATGCTAAGTATTCTTATTTCTAGTTTTGGCTTGGGAGTTGATTCAAACTATGTAGCTAGGATTATTTTTTGTTAGCCGTACTATTCAAAGGGATTATACACAAGTAAGTACATTGGTTCATAGAGCAAATCATTAAGATTACCTGGAGTAAATGTCACTCCATTTTATTTCCCCTCAAAACAAAGCCCTTCACTCACTCAGTCAAAAATCCACTCGCGCCGGACCGAATTTTTCAGTCTAACGCTGAAAACACTTCATTCATATTCATACCGAGCGTACACCGTTGACACCGGACTGATTTGGGTTAAGACAAATTTTTCAGTCCGGCGTATACTGCCTTGTACGTCAAACCGATTTTTTTGGTCCAGTGCTGAGAATCACTTTTGTGAAAATCGAACCGAACGTGTTGCGTTCACGACAAACTAAGTTTTCAAGTGCCTGACGAACCAAGTTTTTCGGTCCGGCGTAAATGCTTCTTTGATTGTTTCATGGCGGACTAAAATTTGCTCAAAAGCATGTGTACAACAGACCGAGTGTTTTCAGTCCGGCGTAAATAGGTTTTTCACTGAATTTGGTCCATCGTGCGTTGATAAAATTGTGAAGCTTTTTAATCTAAGTTCGTGGCACATTTGTTTACAATATGTTGTCATTCTGATAATGTCCAACGGCTAGTAAATGCATGTAACGGCTATTTCCTGTTTATGGGCTATATAATCTGTGCCATGACCTTCTTTTAGAAGGATTTTTGCATCTCTTTGATATTTTAGCATACTTAAGCTCAAAAACCATCAAAGAGTCTGATTTTCACTCTGATCTCATAATTTCCTAAAGTGATCATTGCTCCAAGCTTAGTCTAGACAGTGTTGAGCTAGTGAACCAAGAGCTAGCGACCTATCCAAAGGTGTTTGTGGAAGGCCACCACTGTTTGTGAGAGGTTTGGGACCCACCTCACCGGAGTGGTGAAAGAGTCACCCCAGTGTTTACCAAAGCTATTGGTTTTAGCTTTTGGTGGAGCTATACTTCTTGTGAAGTGCTCTAACGGGGACGCAGGAGTGTAACTCCGAACCTCGGTGAAAAATCTTGTGTCACTTGCTGCTTACATTATGTATTTACTTTGCTGTTCAGTTCTTCTTGCTTGCATGTTCCTGATTAGATCTTTTCTGTTGGTGCACTAGTAGAGCCTAAAAATTTTAGGCCTTATCTATAAAAATCTACTTTACTCTTCAGCAAGCCATTTCAATTGTCTTAGGGTTAACTAGGTTGTCAAGCGCGCTACGCCGCGCCGGCCATTTATTTTTTTTTGTTAGAGACCGGATATGCAATAGCTTATAGAGCAGGCATAATAAGGATTCTAAAGAGGGAAGGCATAACAGAACTAATTTTAGTAGCCATCGAAACATGCGCGGTTAAAATTGGATACCAAAATACTGCAAAGGATCTAATTATATATTGATGCATATTCGATGCTTCGTACGTCCATACGATGGCCGCCGGATAATTCTAAAACCAAAAAAATGGTCATACGATGGTAAAAGCATCATTTGGCTGACACGGTAGCATATTAATCTAACACATATACGCAATGGTGGCCAAAATAAGCATGGAGAGCATGCGTTCTGAAGATTTGTCCAGCTTTGATCTTTTTGGGTATAGTAAACAGTGAGGGTGATGTCCGAAAGTGAGCTTGATGCATACCTTCCGTCCTGTATACATAAAAACGAAATGGATTAAAACGAATAGACGTTCGTTTGAGACAGAGAAAATAGCATCTCTACGTATAAGTTAGAAATAACCAGATAGTCCTGCAGAGCTTGAAACACCACATTGCCATATATTGAGCTACGATTTGTCATTTGTCACGTGAAGATAATCTTCAGTAGTCATCCTGCATTAGAGAAGATTAAGAAGATCATATGCTAGGACTTCTTGTGGACTTGATGGTGGATATGTTCCCGCGTAAATCATTTTTTTTGTGAGGATCAGCATTGCGACTGTCTAAATCCACTTTATCAATAGGTAAGTAATCAATATTTTTTTCGCAGATACATTTAATCCTTTGGAGCAAGCTGTTGTGTTTCTCTGAGATGCTATGAATGGAGCCGCTTGTAGCCAGAGCTTTTTCACGACAAAGATTTGCCCAACATTTTGGCTAAGAATCAACGGGCGCTGTTAGCCATACATAGAACCGACAACAGAATCGACGCCCGTTGTTGCACAAACGATAGCCATAGCCAAAATAAATCTATAACCAGTAAGAACCAACGGAAGCATAGCCCCTAGACAACAATACGCAACAACACCACACACACCAGGTAAAGAAAGAACATGGGCAAGCATCACACAATGCATAACAACGGCACATAAACGCGCACAGAATGAACTAAATACGCATAAACGACAGGTGAATCGATAGCATGCTAGCAAAAATAAAGCATCGAAAAAGTAGAACACAGAGGATCCACATACCCTTAAAATAGAATCCTGCAAACGGGAAAACGAATGACGCTGATGGAACCAGCCGTGAAGAGCTGCACAGAGGCATGCCAAGGACATCAGTAAATAGGGAAAGACAAACCGAAGACAAGAAAGCAAAAACCAACATATTGGTAACAACAACAGGGTAAATGTGGGCCCCCGGATCGACTATCCGGAGTCCTCTGTGTATTTCTGTACTAGTCCCAGATCAGTAGCTAGTACACACAGTCAAAAGTAATGAATCAACAACCATATCACGAATACATATAACTAAACAAGAATAATACCCAAATAAAAGCAAAGACCTTATGGTCAAGGTTTACCATTACGGCTGAGCAGTGAGCGACTTGAACAACTGCGGCGGAAGGCGAAACGCCAATGCGACCCATCCAAATGCCCACAGGCAATCGAGTGGAGAACGCACCCTAGTCGATGGAAATCTTGAACAGCTTCTTTCACTTCTGAGAGAGGATTAGAATGTAGCACGTGAGTACATAAAGTACTCAGCAAGTTTGGGAGATTATGCACAATGTAGGCTATCCAAAGATGGCTTAATATGGTTCTTTTGCATAAAGCCAAGTTTCATCAAATCATACTTGTTAATAAATTTCACAAAGCATATTTGAGAAATTCTTTTTAATAATTGAATTACGTAATATTGTAGTGAAGGTTCTAACCACCACTCACTAATATACAGGCTCTATCCGACACATCTCAACAAAATCAGGGTTCAATCCAATCACATGGCTATGTCCGCCATGGTTCACAAAATCAGGTTCTTTCCACCTACCTGGCTTTGGCCGCCAGAAGCACACCCGAGAGTTCTAACCGCTCCCGGATCCCAAAACAAAACATTGTTTAGTTTGAAATCAAAACCCAAAGTCTACCAGTATGAAAGCATTCAGCAAGCTTCGCCTTTGACCGTAGGCACGGCTATTCGAATAGTTTTAACTCTGCAGAGGTTGTACAGCTTTACCCACAAGACATGATATTCCCTTGATGCCAAGCTATTAGCACACTTCCTTGGGTGTGCCGGCAGGGATATCATGACAAGGCCTTTACAATGTATACGCCTAACGACTCACTTGAGGTTTCACATTGTTAGGGTTATTTCCACCCAGTACAGAAGCCCCCTCTTGCGCCGTATGAGAAAAACAACAACAACAACAATGCCTCTTTCCGGCTCTCACACAACAACCGAGTGGTGAGTCTAAGTTAGGTTTCTACAAATTATTCGGCCAGTCGTGCCCACTTTGACATGTGGTTGTACGGTAATGCTTAGAATGGAGACAGTCATAAGCGTCGGTCCTTAATTGACTTGGGGCGGTACTTGCACAAAAGAACCAAGGCTTGGTCCGCTTCCACCCGACATTCCATGCCGCCCAAGTCGAAATCATTTTTTATTTTATTTTTATTTTGTAAACCATTGGCAATACTCCTTGCCTATAACTTCCAATACAAGTTTTCAAGAGATAATTGAAAGTCCCACCCATAGGTGAATATTGACCGATGGCGAGGCTAAGCATTTCTACCGTACTATTCTATTCCACCAATAGTCTATTTTCATAAAATACAAAGGTCAGGGTTTGATCACAATCCTTATAATCAACTGCGTATTCTCCAATAATCCCTCTATTGCCATAACTCTACAATCATAAGAATAATCCAATTCGATATAGTATCCACCAAGTAGGAAGTACATCATGGTACTATTATAACTTCAAAATCTTATGGAACTACAATCATATTTGAATAGGAAATCTTTCCCTTGAACTCGAACTTGTATTATTGATTTATCCACCAATCATACGGCGATCAATCTTATCATCCACTAAGAATATTTCACAAGGTCATCTACTAAACCACCGAGAATACTTCACGATATCACACCTCTAAACATCTAGAATACAATCCACCGATATTACTTCAGAATGGCATATGACTAATCCTTCACATCATCACCTCGGATCATCAACTTTAATCCATCAAGCATACGGAATATTACCATTGACTAAACCACCAAATATTACGGATCATTCACTATTCTCCATAAATGATTAGTACATATCTATAACTTCATAATCATCTATTTCACAATCAATCTTTTAAGAATAAACCCCAACAAACACTAATAATCCAACTAACTCTGATTCTCACCTCCTACTAGTTTATCAACACAAGAATCCAAGTCGACATATTATTTACTTGCAATGATCCGTTCAATCCACCCCGAATACTTTACAATCCCATACATCTTCCAAAATCTCCCACGACTATATTGTTTAAATTGAGAACTACTATCACTGTCCATCTCCTTAGTATTTCAACGATCATCATTCAAGGCTCAATTTCATATTAACAACCCCCACATTATCACTACTACTCACCCATCTCCAATTACATTCCATACTATGGGTTCTATTCAAACTATCCTCCAAATAGTCATTTTCCTAATCGAAGGGTATTTTATTAAAAACATTTATTATGGTGGATCACTATTCTAGGGTGACAAAGGGTTACGGATAACAATTTCAAGGAGGTATAATCAACAGGTATAACTAACAACCTAACGTTTGACATCTTCATTTTATATACATAGCAATGCAATTTGTAAAACAATTTTAAATCAGTTCGCAAACATAGGAGCAAAGTGCATCAAGGAGACTTGCCTCGCTCACAGCGAGAAGGTTGAACTCTTTGAAGCCCGTCGACGAGGTCGGCGGACTCGGCGGAATCGTTGACTACGCACAAAACAAGGCAAAAAATAAATAAAAGAAAATAAATAAAATCCAAAAATTACAAAATTAGTACTGGCAGGTAGATCTTGATTTTAGATGAATTTAGAAACTTGAACGGAGTCAATCGGAGTTCGGACGCAAAAGATATAAGCGTTCGAAGTTGGAAAATGATGGAAAATCAAGGAAAAAGAAAAAGTTACTGTTTGCTACAGTAACTCGCGAGAATTTGTTCCAGACCTGAACCAAAGTTACAGAGCCCCCTTTTGCTTCCAAAAAACGGATTTTTGCCCCATTTTCGCACGGATTTGGATCAAACAAAAGCCTAGAACCTCTAGATAACATCCTTAGGAACATCTAGGAGGAAGGAATTGAACCAAAACTCACCGGAATTGGAGAAATCGACGAAGAACGGAGGTTCGGCCGAAATGACAAAAGCTCCAAATTCGTCGCCCACGGTTGAGAAATCCTAAAATTGATGATTGGATTAGAATCTAGACTCATCCACGGTCACGAGGAACCAAGTGGCATGAAGAATGGCTCACCGGAGAAGAAGATATGAGCACGAACTCGAAGAACACCGAAAAAGTGTGACACACCGTCGGTTTTCTTGATCTCACGGGCAAATGGATGGAGTAGAGGGAAAGGGGAGCACACTCCCGGAAAGGGGATACTTATACGAAGAGGATAGAGGTGGTGGTGCGGCGTTTGGACGAGAAACGGACGAGTTAATGGCAAGTGAGTGGATTTCAGTTTTTCTTGAATGAGGCCGTTCCGTGAGCTTGATGGCGCACCGAGGTGGGGAATTGGAAGAGCTCGCCGGCGCGGATCCAACGCAACCGACGGTTCGCGTTTTGGAGTTAAATTGGAGGAGTTATGAGCAATTGAAGATTGCCCTAGCCATTGGAAGCCATTGCAAGCTCTCTGTTCTTTGCTTGAGCTGGAGGTTGAAGACGACTACTGTAGCAGTGACACGTGGCAAGCAGGTTGGTTCTCTTTACGCGAATAAACCACCCTAGAGAAAAATTAGGAAAAATGGCCTAAAAATTCCGGAAAAATTCCTAGAGCCATTTTAGATTATTTGGGACGCGATGAAACTGGTTTGGTTGAATTTGGATGAAATTTGTGGAATTAAATATTCCGGAGCGAATCGCAGGCATTAAACAAAAGCCGCGCGAGATAAAATAGGAACGGAGGTCCAAAAATTCGGGGAATGATTCCTAAAATCATTTTGGAATATTTGGAACATTTTAGAAGTGGTTTGGAGATTTTTGGAGCATTTTTGGACTCGGGTGAAATTTTCGGGTACCGACGGAAACTGGAAAATCGATTTTGCGACCGGAGGGGAAATAATTCCCGATTTTGGAGGGGAAAGGATGCCAAATTAATATAAACACCAAAGAAACTCCAAGTTTTGAATTTAATTTATTTAAATTAGGTTTTTCTCCAGAAAGCGAAAACTAGGGTGTTACAAACCTACCCCCCTTAGAAAGAATCTCGTCCCCGAGATTCGGACGGAGAAAGAGAAAGAGGTTAGGAAACTCTGCTCAAAGATCATCTCCTCGCTCCCAGGTAGCTTTCTTCTCTGCCTGATTGCTCCACTGAACCTTGCAGAACTTGACCACTCGTCTTCTGATTCGACGCCCGGCTTCATCCAAAATCCTGGCGGGATACCCCAGACATGACAGCTCCCCTTTCACTTCCATCTCTTCAAATGGACTCTGATGTTCGGGCACTGTGCTGCACTTGATTCCTGACGGCAGTTATCAGCATAACTCGTCCATCTTGACGGGGCAGTCTTCAGATTTACACAGATCTGTCTGACCTGCTCTTCGGCTTCTTTCAGAATATCAGGTCTACTAATTTGTCCATTATCGGTCTCTTTCTCATACAAGGGTATTTCACCCTTTTCTTGCATACAGAGCTTCAAAAGGCGTCGTCTTCAGCTTCGTCGGAGACTGTTCTTATTCTGATCCCACGAACCTTGACATGTCAGCGCACACGCTCTCAACGCATCTTCTAAGATCTGATTGATTCTTTCCGTCTGGCCACCGGTCGGGGAATGGTAAGCAACACTGGAATTCCCCTTAGTACCCCAAGCTTTATACCACTTCTGTCAAAACCTCGAGGGGAACTGAGAACCTCGATCTGACACGATCTCCTTGGGTGCACACTGAAAATGCACTGCTTTAGCCACGCAAAGTTCCACAAGTCCAACACCAAATAGGGTTGTCTTGCACGAAACAAAGTGTGCACCTTTTGTCGATCTGTCCACACTACCCCCCTTAGAAAGAATCCTATCCGGACTTAGTTCAAAGGGGTTCAATGGTGAAATTCATTTTTCTTTCCTCCCATGGCTCGGACGAGAACTATGGCTCTTCGGCCATCCTTTCAAACTTTTATTGATAACAATACTGACGCTTACATCTTACAGACTGATCATTACACACTCTTTTATTTATTCTTTAAAAGAGGTAGGGTACTTCTGAAGGTACCATCTACTAACATTTTATTGCTAACATCAAGTTTCAGTTGCTTCTTCTTCAACTTCAGGGATCATGAGCAGACCTGATGTCCTATATCATGAGAACATGTGATGAAGTTGCCGATTGCGCCTCCACTGCTGCCGGGGTTAGAGTCCGAAGAAGAACAACATCTGGAAGGTTGGAATTGGAAGAAGATGCTTGGCGTCCTTGCATCACTGGTTGCACTTCTGGTCCTGGGGTCTTGATTAAGGTTGCTTCTTGGGCTTGGTTAAGTTGAAATTGGTCCACACGGGCCGAGAATTACCGGCAACATATCGCTCTGACTTACTCCCTTCCTTTTGCGAGAATCCGGTTGATGTGATTGTCTTCCAGGAAGCGCTTTGCCTTTGCCGGTGGAGGAATCTTCGATACTTGGTGCAGCTTAGAAGGTACTTCCCATCGACTTACGCATTGGAATTGCTTGTTTTGATAAGACGTTTTGTTTTCCCAAGGGACATTGTTTCACATAATGCCCTTCCCTGCCACAAAGGCTGCAAACCCGGTACTGAATCTCCTTTCTGCGAGGGCACTTGCGGAATTGGTGTCCATTTACATTGCGGTGCCTACAATAGGTATCTTCTTTGGCCTTGCCTGTTGGGGATAACTATAAGCAACATGTCCTTTTTCACCACATCGATAGCGGGCGACATATCTCCACGGGTGAAGGTTTACAGGAGGGGTATTGCTAGCGCCACCATCACCTAGTACTTGAGAGTCTTGGTCTTTAGTAGCTCATCCAACTGCTGGCGAGGAGTTATAGGTGTAGTGACCACCGAGGTGGCTTGTTCGATCGTTGCATCATCAATTGCAAGAGCCGATGCGAGTCACCATGAGCGATTCATATGCGAAGAAAGGTTTGTTATCACCTCGGATGGTGGCTGGTTGAGCTCATTAGCGGCCACGGCGTTGATAACCGGAACATCACCGGGTTGCCATTGGCGTTGACGAAGGATTGGAACTTGATGCAGCGACTTCTTTCTCCATCCGACGCGAGAACAAGGCTTCGGATGAGAGGGAATAGCCTGCAGACGGCGAGAAAGGGAGGTTCTAACAACACCAAAACCAACCGCCCAGGCAAAGGACAAAGACAAACGATTTAAAATCAAAACATTTTTAACACCAAGCGAATGAACTCGTCTACTCGATCAAACTACGCACTCTAACAAAACAAGGCGGCTCCAACATAGAACGAAACCGGGACCAACTTAACCTATAGGGTTAGCCTAAGATCACCCTTGTTTCTTTGGCCTTCAGCGGTCAACGGTTGGATCCTCACCAGGAAGATGCACACTTCAGTAACAACTTTTGCAGAATTGCACCCCTTGAGTCCTCAAGCTTGGAAGTCAAAAGCGGGAACTCGATTACCCTAATATAGAAGTTGTTAAGGGAGGTAGGGTCTAATTTTCATTCCAAAAAGGTGAAGAAGCAACCACCGGGGAAGAAAGGAATAGAAAGAGAGAGAAGACGAGAGTAGCACATTATTTGATTTTTCTTTTTAGAACATAAGTTTTGAAGCTTCCTAAAATGACCATTCTAACTAAGGGCACGTCCTACAGTCGATATGGCTCTGATACCACCTTTGTGGGCCCCCGGATCGACTATCCGGAGTCCTCTGTGTATTTCTGTACTAGTCCCAGATCAGTAGCTAGTACACACAGTCAAAAGTGATGAATCAACAACCATATCACGAATACATATAACTAAACAAGAATAATACCCAAATAAAAGCAAAGACCTTATGGTCAAGGTTTACCATTACGGCCTGAACAGGCTGAACGACTTGAACACTGCAGCGGAAGACGAAAACGCCAATGCGACCCATCCAAATGCCCACAGGCAATCGAGTGGAGAACGCACCCTAGTCGATGGAAATCTTGAACAGCTTCTTTCACTTCTGAGAGAGGATTAGAATGTAGCACGTGAGTACATAAAGTACTCAGCAAGTTTGGGAGATTATGCACAATGTAGGCTATCCAAAGATGGCTTAATATGGTTCTTTTGCATAAAGCCAAGTTTCATCAAATCATACTTGTTAATAAATTTCACAAAGCATATTTGAGAAATTCTTTTTAATAATTGAATTACGTAATATTGTAGTGAAGGTTCTAACCACCACTCACTAATATACAGGCTCTATCCGACACATCTCAACAAAATCAGGGTTCAATCCAATCACATGGCTATGTCCGCCATGGTTCACAAAATCAGGTTCTTTCCACCTACCTGGCTTTTGGCCGCTGTAAGCACACACCCGAGAGTTCTAACCGCTCCCGGATCCCAAAACAAAACATTGTTTAGTTTGAAATCAAAACCCAAAGTCTACCAGTATGAAAGCATTCAGCAAGCTTCGCCTTTGACCGTAGGCACGGCTATTCGAATAGTTTTAACTCTGCAGAGGTTGTACAGCTTTACCCACAAGACATGATATTCCCTTGATGCCAAGCTATTAGCACACTTCCTTGGGTGTGCCGGCAGGGATATCATGACAAGGCCTTTACAATGTATACGCCTAACCTGACTCACCCGCTGAGGTTTCACCGCTGTTAGGGTTATTTCCACCCAGTACAGAAGCCCCCTCTTGCGCCGTGTGAGAAAAACAACAACAACAACAATGCCTCTTTCCGGCTCTCACACAACAACCGAGTGGTGAGTCTAAGTTAGGTTTCTACAAATTATTCAGCCAGGTCGTGCCCACTTTGACATGTGGTTGTACGGTAATGCTTAGAATGGAGACAGTCATAAGCGTCGGTCCTTAATTGACTTGGGGCGGTACTTGCACAAAAGAACCAAGGTTTGGTCCGCTTCCACCCGACATTCCATGCCGCCCAAGTCGAAATCATTTTTCATTTTATTTTTATTTTGTAAACCATTGGCAATACTCCTTGCCTATAACTTCCAATACAAGTTTTCAAGAGATAATTGAAAGTCCCACCCATAGGTGAATATTGACCGATGGCGAGGCTAAGCATTTCTACCGTACTATTCTATTCCACCAATAGTCTATTTTCATAAAATACAAAGGTCAGGGTTTGATCACAATCCTTATAATCAACTGCGTATTCTCCAATAATCCCTCTATTGCCATAACTCTACAATCATAAGAATAATCCAATTCGATATAGTATCCACCAAGTAGGAAGTACATCATGGTACTATTATAACTTCAAAATCTTATGGAACTACAATCATATTTGAATAGGAAATCTTTCCCTTGAACTCGAACTTGTATTATTGATTTATCCACCAATCATACGGCGATCAATCTTATCATCCACTAAGAATATTTCACAAGGTCATCTACTAAACCACCGAGAATACTTCACGATATCACACCTCTAAACATCTAGAATACAATCCACCGATATTACTTCAGAATGGCATATGACTAATCCTTCACATCATCACCTCCAGATCATCAACTTTAATCCATCAAGCATACGGAATATTACCATTGACTAAACCACCAAATATTCTGGATCATTCACTATTCTCCATAAATGATTAGTACATATCTATATCTTCATAATCATCTATTTCTCAATCAATCTGTTAAGAATAAACCCCAACAAACACTAATAATCCAACTAACTCTGATTCTCACCTCCTACTAGTTTATCAACACAAGAATCCAAGTCGACATATTATTTACTTGCAATGATCCGTTCAATCCACCCCGAATACTTTACAATCCCATACATCTTCCAAAATCTCCCACGACTATATTGTTTAAATTGAGAACTACTATCACTTTGTCCATCTCCTTAGTATTTCAACGATCATCATTCAAGGCTCAATTTCATATTAACAACCCCCACATTATCACTACTACTCACCCATCTCCAATTACATTCCATACTATGGGTTCTATTCAAACTATCCTCCAAATAGTCATTTTCCTAATCGAAGGGTATTTTATTAAAAACATTTATTATGGTGGATCACTGTTCTAGGGTGACAAAGGGTTACGGATAACAATTTCAAGGAGGTATAATCAACAGGTATAACTAACAACCTAACGTTTGACATCTTCATTTTATATACATAGCAATGCAATTTGTAAAACAATTTTAAATCAGTTCGCAAACATAGGAGCAAAGTGCATCAAGGAGACTTGCCTCGGTCACAGCGAGAAGGTTGAACTCTTTGAAGCCCGTCGGCGAGGTCGGCGGACTCGGCGGAATCGTTGACTACGCGCAAAACGAGGCAAAACATAAATAAAAGAAAATAAATAAAATCCAAAAATTACAAAATTAGTACTGGCAGGTAGATCTTGATTTTAGATGAATTTAGAAACTTGAACGGAGTCAATCGGAGTTCGGACGCAAAAGATATAAGCGTTCGAAGTTGGAAAATGATGGAAAATCAAGGAAAAAGAAAAAGTTACTGTTTGCTACAGTAACTCGCGAGAATTTGTTCCAGACCTGAACCAAAGTTACAGAGCCCCCTTTTGCTTCCAAAAAACGGATTTTTGCCCCATTTTCGCACGGATTTGGATCAAACAAAAGCCTAGAACCTCTAGATAACATCCTTAGGAACACGTAGGAGGAAGGAATTGAACCAAAACTCACTGGAATTGGAGAAATCGACGAAGAACAGAGGTTCGGCCGAAACGACAAAAGCTCCAAATTCGTCGCCCACGGTTGAGAAATCCTAAAATTGATGATTGGATTAGAATCTAGACTCATCCACGGTCACGAGGAACCAAGTGGCATGAAGAATGGCTCACCGGAGAAGAAGATATGAGCACGAACTCGAAGAACACCGAAAAAGTGTGACACACCGTCGGTTTTCTTGATCTCACGGGCAAATGGATGGAGTAGAGGGAAAGGGGAGCACACTCCCGGAAAGGGGATACTTATACGAAGAGGATAGAGGTGGTGGTGCGGCGTTTGGACGAGAAACGGACGAGTTAATGGCAAGTGAGTGGATTTCAGTTTTTCTTGAATGAGGCCGTTTCCGGCGAGCTTGATGGCGCACCGAGGTGGGGAATTGGAAGAGCTCGCCGGCGCGGATCCAACGCAACCGACGGTTCGCGTTTTGGAGTTAAATTGGAGGAGTTATGAGCAATTGAAGATTGCCCTAGCCATTGGAAGCCATTGCAAGCTCTCTGTTCTTTGCTTGAGCTGGAGGTTGAAGACGACTACTGTAGCAGTGACACGTGGCAAGCACCGGTTGGTTCTCTTTTACGCGAATAAACCACCCTAGAGAAAAATTAGGAAAAATGGCCTAAAAATTCCGGAAAAATTCCTAGAGCCATTTTAGATTATTTGGGACGCGATGAAACTGGTTTGGTTGAATTTGGATGAAATTTGTGGAATTAAATATTCCGGAGCGAATCGCAGGCATTAAACAAAAGCCGCGCGAGATAAAATAGGAACGGAGGTCCAAAAATTCGGGGAATGATTCCTAAAATCATTTTGGAATATTTGGAACATTTTAGAAGTGGTTTGGAGATTTTTGGAGCATTTTTGGACTCGGGTGAAATTTTCTGCACCGACTTTAAGCTGAAAATCGATTTTATGCGAGGAGGAAATAATTCCCGATTTTGGAGGGGAAAGGATGCCAAATTAATATAAACACCAAAGAAACTCCAAATTTTGAATTTAATTTATTTAAATTAGGTTTTTCTCCAGAAAGCGAAAACTAGGGTGTTACAGTAAACACATCACAGAGTGAAAAAGGATAACCAAGAGCAAATGTATAAGCACATTAGCTACCTGTGACATAGAACGATGGGCACCACGCGATCAGAGCGATGGGTCGACAGCGATGTACCACGCACAGACGACATCCAACACAACGCCCAAACCGACAATAACGAAAACAAGAACCAACGCATTAGCAACGATGATAAGGTAAACAGATCATACCGAAAAAGGGCTAACCAAGAGCAAACGAATAACCATATTACCCGCCTTCGGCAAGCAACAACGGGCGCAATACGACGAGAGCGACGAGGGCACAACGATGAAGGACGAACGCCCGGCATCCACCATAGCGGCCAAACCGAGGACCGCCATTTCACCAAGCGTGTGCAGAGGCAACGCAGCAGAAGAAAAGCACCAAGCAGAAGATAAACAGAGTCAGCACGAATCCAACACGCAACAGCAAATTAAGAAGAAGAATATAAGATTCACCACAAAACAATACCTATCAGAACCAGAGCCCGGACGGCGACCGATGGCGACGCAACCGCGATGACGGAGAAGGCGATGGGAGCAGAAACGAAACCGTCAGCAGCCACCAAAGTAAACGGATGGGGAATCCATGCCCCTTTATCGGCCAAGGTAGACACGGATGGCTCCGAGCAACAATACATCGCAGCGACCGCCAAGAACAGTACGAAAAGTAGTCACGGCGGCAGTGAGCTGACAGCCAACAGCCCGCACGCGTCGACCGCCGACTCGCACGACGAAGGCGGAGATCACGATGGACAAACGTGCGTGCATACGGCGTGAACATCTCGAAACAAGCGACACACGAACAGCTGCCTAGGGCTGGCGTATGGGCAACATGCAGACCTCGGCTGAGCCAAGTGCGACAGGAGACGCAGAGAGCCCAAGAAAGCCCTCACGCAGACGGACGCGCGTAAGGCGGGCCATGGATCGCCAAACCCAGATCGAAGCAACGATGACTCCACTGCAAAGATGGCCCACGTGGCACAGCCGAAAGCCCAGGGATTCCATCCCGTGTAATATAGTTAATATTAGATCTTTTTAGTGCTAGAATTTCTTGAGAAAGCATATTCACCTCTCCTCTAAACTCATCCTCGATCTTACAGGTGATATCAGAGCTTGGATTTTGGGATGAGTTTTTAATAAGACATGTGCATTACGCGGTATTCGCCCAAGAGGGAGTGTTATAATATGGATAGAATATGTGTCCCTGTATGTAAGGATTCTATCCAATGGTTGGCGAATCCGAATTGATCTTTAGGGTTTTTTCTCTTATATATTGGGCGTTACCTTATACAGAAAAATTAATCTAATAAAAATAGAGCCTTTTCTCTTATATTGTGTTTGTTTCTACTTACATTCTTATTTTTTGTTTATGCGTTTTTACGATCGTGCTATTGGTTGACGTGGGAGCGACAATATTTTATAACTACTTGTATGTTTTACAGGGCAAATGCAGTGCTGGCGAGCACGCAGTGCGACTGGCGGCTCAGTAGGATGCAAGCTCGATGCATTTGCGTAAAAAAATGCATCTTGGCTACGTCAATGGGACAACCGGACAAGCACGAAGCTTTTTTGTGACAAGGAGGCCCCAGCGTATCCAAATAAGAGGACCCATGGATAGGTCAGACGTCAGAGTATGCGAAAGGCGAAAGAATAAAGACTCCTATAATCCTATTACTTACACATGATATCTTTGTGGGTACTGCTAATATGGGATTATTCTTGTCAATTCTTCGGTAAAGATATATCCAGTTATTGCTAAATGGCTCCTCTCACTTTACTCTCTCTTCCTTTTCTCCTTTCCCATCCTTCCTTTTCTTTTAATAGAAAAAATTTCGATTTGAAACTTTCAAATAAATTCAATAAAAAACTTTCGATTAAAAAAACTATTAGTTTGAAATGTTTTGATCTAAAAAAACTTTTGGTTCAAAAATTTTCGACTTAAAAAACTTTAAATTTCAAAACTTTCGATCAAAAAACTTTTGACTAAAAAATATTGATTAAAAAACTTAAAAATTACTTCAAACCACTAATTCTATTTATTTATTGCCTTTAATCTCCCAAGTCTTATCTAAATATCTTCGATGGCTCACCCAGTAAATCGGTACTGGAGTAGTACTGTGCGTGTGTTGTTTTGATTATACCTGATAACACCGTTTCACTAGTTTAGGCTAATTAGGACAGAGAAGAGTAGAAGAGAGCGTATTTGTCCTTTCTCTATGCATTTTGTCTGTCGCGTAGTACTCCACGCATTCCTATCTGTTGGAAAATTAACATGTCTAACGTTAATTTAATTTCATAGTTGCATGATAAAAATATAAAGTTAAATATTATGTTTATGATATAATTACTAACAGCTACCAAATATCTGATGAGTACATAACATGTTAGTAAAAAAAAGCACACTTACGCATGTCAGATAGCCTAACGAACACATAGATATAAACAATATTATCATAACAATATACATTTTTATCAGATCTATCATAATAAGAAAAAGACTTGAACCGGCAATCAATTGGTTCGAGACACTTGCAACGGGCTTGATGAAGAACGGGACCTCCTTGGCTAAGTACCCTTCCCACCAAACTGAAAGTGGCTTCCGATGAGACAATGGACATCAGAACCGTAAGTACGTCCTGTGCAAAATGGGATAGCACGGGGTAAATACGTTCGTTATTCTTCCACCACAAGAGTAAGTTGAGTTGATTTTCCTCGTCCACATCAAGGTCGGTCTCCACGAAAGGCGTGTCAAGGTAGTGGTTGAGTTCTACTCGTGGATTCCATGTCGACCTGCTCGGCAATTGGGAAGAGTCGGACGCCTTTCCTTTTAGGTTCTTCCAAATGTTTGAAGCGGTTAAACTGCCTCGTGCTTGCAGGGCCGGCCCTGAGGGGGGGGCAGGGTGGGCGGCCGCCCCGGGCCCCCAGGTGTACAAACCTACAAAGAAAAACAAGTATGTATAATGTATAAAGAAAAACTTGCATGCAATTAGTAAATAGCAATTTGGGCTCAAAGTGTCGACCCATATATGCGCGCACACGCACACAGATATATGCTTGGCTGTCTTGGCATTGGACTAGTTGTGCAGCCAAGCAGAACATGAGCGAGTTAGCGACTAGTAGAGGATTAGAGGAAAGAGGGTTTCCACCAAAGAAAATTGCGTTGCTTCCTGGCGCCTGGCGGCTAGGGCATTCATCCAGGAAAAAACAGGAGCGGCGGCCGAATTCTGATCGCCTAGACGTGGCGCGGTGGCCGATCGCCGTATAGAATATTAATCTTCCCTAATCTTTTTTCCCTATTAGTCTTACACTATTTAATCTTTGATACATTTATTATTATTTTCAACGTCGTGCGTTATCAACTTATCATGTCATCTAGAAGGTGTCCATCCGGTAGCGAAAAAAGAAAAAGAAAAAAAAGTGCGGATGACTTCATAGAAACACAAAGAGGAGCTATGGGCAAATTTTTAAAGAGTAATACAAGTGATTCGCCGAACCCAAATGATGAGTTGGCGATAGTTACTGTGGAGGAAGAGGAACCAGTTATGATTACAATTTACATTTATCATTTCATAAACTTTGAAGTGTTCTAGAGAAGTAATTTTTGTGCATCGAATATTAATTTCTTCAATGATGTGTGCTTATAAGACTATATATATATATACATACATATATATACATAGACATGAGGAGGTGGATGGGCCCTCCATATAATTTTTCGCCCCGGGCCCCCAAAATACCAGGATCGGCCCTGCGTGCTTGTGTTGCGTTATTGAGGTAGATCTTCTTGCTTCACTTCTGGTGCCAAACTTGTCATAATATTTGTCGAGATCGAATGCCTCACCTATTCCGCGGAAGGCACCCTGCAAGTTAGATAATTTTCTTCGGAGATCCAAAATAGTAGCAAAGTAGTAAAAATGCATAATAGCTTAAAAATATTTTAAATTTTTTTCCTCCATTGGTTCTATAATGGGAAGTAAAATGTAGTTATCTCTATTTTCTTTAAAAGAATTAGCAATAGTTCAAAGCCACTCGATGACTAAGGAAGAAGTTGGGTAGTACACACCGGATAAATCTTTAGTTGCATTATAAAAATTTTATAAAAAATCACAAAAATGACCGGCAATTTGCCAATCCACTTCAGTTACCAACGACTCACCATTATTGCAGTTGACAAAGACAGTGACAATATGATCGTAGCCCTTACACCGATCCATAATAATATACGTCGAGTTCCACATAACCTTCATATCAAAGTTGAATTTTCTTGGGTCCTTACTATTGGCCCTCCAGTACTCTGAGAACTGTGCAAATCTTACAGGTGAATCATTAATAAATTGGATAGCTTTGCGTATGTTTTCCAAACTAGTTCTCATTACAGTCAAACCCGCATGCACAATGAGATTAATAATATGGTATACGCATCTCTGGTGGAGTACAAAACCTCCAACATAAGTCTCCAGATGCGATGAGAGATAATCCATAGCCGTCGTGTTAGCCGATGCATTATCAAGAACGATGGAAATAATTTTACCTTCTATTTTAAAGTCGGTAATAACATCAAGTTTATGGTTAGCGATAGCCTCTCCGGTTGTGACTCGGAGATTAGCCTAAACCCTATGACTCTTTTGTTTAGTAAGTAGTTCTCGTCTAAATAATGCACAACAACACTAATATAAGCTGTTCTTTGATGTTGAGAAGTCCATATATCCGATGTTAAGATAAAAGAAAAACTAGTTGCCAAGAAAATCTGTTTTAACATTTCTATTTTTTTCTGTAAACATTTTATAAATATCACATGTAGTTGTTCTTCTACTAACATGTTGGTATTGTGGACAAAAACCACATTGCAGCATTCTTTCAAAATTAGAGCTCTTGCCCATTCTAAGTGGAAGATCCTCTGTAACTATGTACTGTGCAATTTCATCTCTAGCTACATCAGCGTTATATACCCACGTACTTACTGAACCATCGGTGTTGAAGTTGAGCTGCGTTTGGACGCCCTCGCCCGGCCTCTGTCCTGCCGATATCTTCTTCAAGCATGTCTCCCTTGTCTCTTCAGATGACCTGTTTCACCACATGCACGTGCATATAATTTAGCTTGACAGTATTTGTAAATAGCATACACTACCTCATACCCGTCCACAATTTCTGTCCATGTGTTGCCAGCACCACGCCCGTCGAGTGCCGGATATGGACGCCCATCCCGGTTGCATTGAGGTCACAGCATCCGATTCGGTGCTGATACTGACGGCCGTCCTGGATACACCGATGCGGCGGCATCAGAGCTCGGTGCATCCAGAATGTACGAGGCATCCTCGATGCCGTGCGTAGCGTCCAGATGACGGTCATCCATGCCATAGTCTCCCATGCTGGGGGAGAGTTAGTGCGGATCGATCTCTTCATCCCGACGAGAGGGACTTGTAGAGCGAGGGCGTGCTCTCTTGCTCTTGCTTTTGCGAAACATTTTATTTTGTGCAGGAAGAACAAAAAAAGAGAACAAGATGTTTTGATAGCGCGAGCACGATGTTTTGAGCAAAAATACAAAGCGAGTGGGATGTTGAAATGAGAGCGTGTAGGCAAATTTTATAGTGATTAAGAAGCTAACGACCGTTGAAATAAACGTTCAAAATTTGAAATGCAGGCGCTGGACGGGAATCACGTCTCTTTACATCATGTCCGGTGTTTTTTTGTCAAATCGTGTCACTTTACGTCGCGTCCAGTCATTTTATATCAAATCATATTGCTTTATGTCACTTTACATTGCGCGATAGCGTGATTGCATGAGTGGAAGAACAAAATCTAAAATTTACACCCGCGATTTTGCCTCTCTCACACTCTTTTTTACCTTTTCCACGTGCACCAGTCGGACGACATGGTCTCCTACTTTGTTGACTCCTCCAGCCGTCCAGCGCCCCTCATCTCCTCGGTTCCCACGCCTGCCCCTCCCTCCCTCATCTCCTCGATTCCCGCGCGCTCGGTCTCCCAGATAAGTCTCGTCTTCTCCAAATCTCCTCGCGTGACCGTGTCCCCTCTGGACCCGCCCTGGTGAAGCTCTGCACCTCTGCGCGCTCGGTCTCCCTGCGACCCTGCCCCTGGCCTCCTGCGGTCCCGCCGAGCTCTTGGCCTCCGCGCGCGCTCGATCTCCCGACGCCGGCCTCCACCGCCATCCCCCGTTGGCCTCCAGGCCCTCCACCGCCATCGCCCGTCCGCCTCCCCGCTCCGGCCTCCACCGCCCCCCTATGCACGCCCGCCGCCCCGCGCCCTCTCCTCCCCGGCTCCGGCCTCCACCACCCCGTCTCTCCCTCCCTGCGTCGCGCGTAGGGATGGCAATCGGGCGCGACGGGTACGGGTAGTGCTCGCCCATACCCGTACCCGCGACCCAAATTCTCGCCCGCGGGTATACCCGCGAAGAGTAATGGGCGAAAAATATCGCCCATTGAAAAGATGAGAAAGTTGCCTAGAGGGGGGTGAATAGGCAGTTTAAAATTTAAACTAAGTTTGTCGCAGCGGAAAGAGTATCGGAACTTCCGATACCAGTTCGAAATGTCCGATCGACTTTGGACACGGACAATTAATAACTGAGAGTAAAGAACTTGGAATGCAATCTAAGAACGTTATATCAACTAAATAAGGAAACAAGCTGTCGGCGTACTAGCCAACAGGCACCTCCGAGACGGGTGCTTATGAGGTTCTGACGGGGGGCTTTCGGGGCAATCGCCTGAGAATGGAAGACGGAGGCGACCGGAGTACCGAGAGGCTCAGGTCAACAGGGGGGACGCAAGAAGTTTTACCCAGGTTCAGGCCCTCCGGAGAGTAATAGCCCTAGTCCTGCTTTCCTGTATTGCTTGTGTTCTTGCTTGGAGGAACGAAAACCTACTGCCAAAGGATCCAACCCCTTCTCCCATGCACCCCGGCTCCCTTTTATACTCGGGCTGACGGGGGCGCATGGGAGGCTTACACTGCAAGCCATAATCATTACACAGGCATGGGCTCATTTAAAGCGCACGTCACTGTTCTTACATCTCATTAATGACTGCCGCAGCCGTCGCAATCCCGCCTCGGGCCCCACGCCTACCAACGCCGCCCGTTCCATCATGGGGGTGAGGTGTAGTCATGACGCCTCCCGTAAGTAATGCGCACCTGGGGAAGGCGCGCCGCCATACTGCAGCCTTCACGCTTTGCATTTAATGCACACTATACGCATTAAATGTCCTTGACCCGGGCGTGGCCGGGGATGGGCGCCTGGGGAGTGGCCTGTACGCCACGCGTCCTCTGGGCGACCACCTTGCTGGGCGCCCAGTGGTGCAGCCTGATCGCCACCTGTCCACTGGGCGACCACCTTGCTGGGCGCCCAGTGGTGCGGCCTGATCGCCACCTGTCCACTGGGCGACCACCTTGCTGGGCCGGGGGTCTATTGCTCGCCGTGGCGGTGGGCCCGGACGCGCCCTGCCCGCCTGGCGACCGTATTTATTCATTGCGGGGGAGTGGGCACCCTGGCGTAAGATACGCCGACACAAGCTTAAGTAAAGAAGGTAAAGACGCGGATTTGATCCCGGAGTTCGGATTCTTGAGGGAATCCTACGTCTCCGTTGAGGAGGCTCCAAAGAGCCGGGTCTTTTCCAACCCTTTCCTCCCAAACCTCGGTCACACTTGAGGCTTGGTTCCACTATTGGTTCCTTTCCTTTCGGAGGCGGAGCCGGCCTTCACAAACTTCTCACGGCGTCCCACAATCCTTGGGAGCTCGCGATCGACACCTAGCCGTCTAGGAGTCCTTCAACCTCCAAGAGAAACAAATACACCGTTGAACGATCTTGGAGGAACACTCTTAAGCTCGAGATGAATGACACTTGCTTTTCACTCTTAGCTCCAAATCTCACTTCTAGTCCTCACTCCTTGGATGATCCCTAAGATCAAAGGGGAGGGCTCAAAAGTAGACTAGAGAGGGCTCAAGGTGCACTAGAGTTCTGCCAAATAGAGTGTGTACCCCTCAAATGAGAGAGGAGTGGGGTATTTATAGATTCTTGCAAAAACTAGCCGTTATACACCCACTCAGCTGCATATCGGAACTTCCGATGTCAACATCGGAATGTCCGATATGTGCAAACAATCAGAACTCGAGCGCACTTCAACTGTCGAAAAAGGTGCATCGGAACTTCCGATGTCAATATCGGAACTTCCGATGTTCCCAGAAAAGCCCTTAACAAAATGCTTCTAAGTCCATATCGGACTGTCCGATATAAAATCGGAACTTCCGACTTATTATCGGAATGTCCGATATGATATGCCGGAATGTCCGATAATTCCAGAGAGCTCCCTTTTTCAGGTTTGAACACATCGGAACTTCCGATGTCAAATATCGGAACTTTCGATATTTCCAGAGAGCACCCTGGAAGGCATCAGCAACGTATCGGAACTTCCGATGCATCTACCACACACCGGACTGAAGCAAGCATGCACATCGGAATGTCCGGTCACATCGGAACTTCCGATGTAATATCGGAATGTCCGACTTGAACTTTGAAAGAAACACATTCCGGTGCATGCGCAGTGACTTAGGGTCTCAACAAACATTAAAGTAACATTCATCTGAGCATAGAGACTATCCTAGATCATTCAAGATGCATCCCTCTTAATAGTACGGCATTCCTACGACACAAAACATAGAAAATACAAGCGTAATGCCGTTTTACTCGCGTAATCTTGTTTGAAGGTATCCATCGCATGTAGACGATCTCACATTGAACCTTTTACCTGCTCATAAGCTCATTGAAGACATTAGTCTCTTTAATCGCTTGTCATTAAACAACCAAAACCAATTTGGGGGCCTAGATGCACTTTCACCCATACCCATCGCCCGCGGGTACCCGTCGCCTGCGGGCATACCCGTTTACCCGCCAAAGCCTAATATCTCAAACTGCTCATCAATTGTCACACATATTCATCCTTACCTCACTCATCCGGTGCTATGGCATAGCGACAAGATGTTCTCTTATGAAATTAACATCAAACAAAAGCATTCACTAGATGTTCTTGCAACTAATTAGCAAACTGATCAACTACACAATGAATAGCATCAAAAACAATTCTTTTTTTCCTCAACATTAGAGAACATGCTTGGAATGCAACTATGTATTGTCTCAATTGTGTGCCACACATGTTGTATCGGAGTTTCTTGAGATTATCTATGCTGGAACTAACTAGCAAGAACAATTGGAACTAACTAGCAAGAACAGTACAACACACATGAACCATATGCTTACGGTTCGACAATAATATTGAGAGATTCAACCTTGTCCTGGTCGTCTATGATTTCACAGATAATAACATATGCTTACTGTTAATCTTCATGAAACATAACTACACAAGTTATATGTTTCAACCTTCATGAAACATAACTACACAAGGAGGAGCAGGAGGAGCAGAGAGCAAAGAGCAGGAGGAGTAGGAGGAGCAAAGAGCAGGAGGCACAGAGAGCAGGAGGACCAGAGAGCAGGAGGCGGTGGGGGCTACCGGCGATGGGGGCGATAGGAGGCGGTGGGGGCGGCCGGCGATGCGGGCGACGGGAGGCGATGGGGGCGGCCGGCGATGGGGCGGCAGGAAGCGATGGCGGCCGGCGATGCGGGCGATGGGAGGCGGTGGGGGCGGCCAGCGATGCGGGCGACGGGAGGCGATGGGGGCGGCCGGCGATGGGGGCGATGGCCGGCGGTGGGGGCGGCCGACCGGCTAGATCTGGAACTCTGGGAGATGCCGCCTGGGAGATGCCAGTCGCCGAGCCGCCTGGAGGGGAGCGATTTGGAATTTTGGATGTTGGAGTCACGGGACAGGATGGTCTCCTAGGGTTTTTTTTGAGCCATGCTCATTCACCTCATTGTCCAATGTCCGGTCCCACATGTCAGCTCATTTCACGGGTAAACGGGTAAAACGGGTACGGGTATAGCGTACCCATACCCGTACCCGTTTACCCGATGGGTAAAAGATTAGTCCCATTTCTAAACCCGTGGGTAAAAAAAAAACCCATACCCGCCTCTATTCGGGTATTTACCTGCGGGTACGCGGGTAAATGGGCACAATTGCCATCCCTAGTCGCGCTGTAACATCCTCAAATTTATAAAAGTTTAAAATCAACTATTAAGTATGTGAAATCTTCTTTGTGTTGCTTTTATGATTTCTTGTGTAATTATTTATCTATTGGTTGAATTAATTGTTGAAATGAATAATGGAATTTAAGAAAGAAAAGAAAAGAAAAGAGAAAATAGTAAAATGGTAAGAAAAGAAATTACCATGGTAAAAAGCTTTGGATAATCTTGCCAAGCTCTGAAAAATGCTTCTAGCTGGTCAAAAGACCATGTGCATGCAATTGTTAGTCAAGATAACAATTTAAAATGGTAAATTTTATTTCTGTCCTGAACCATGTCAGATTTTTAGAGAGAGTTGTGGAGCAATCTAGACCTTGGGATTTTTACCATAAGACCTCAGACATATCACCTTCACCCACAAAAAGTTTCAAAAATTAATAAGCAATTTTGCTATGATTTAGCATTTATTTTAGGCAAATTTGAAATTCTGCAGAAATCAATAAAAGATTTATGGAGAATTAAATAATGAGAATTTAATGTTGAAATTTTTATGATAGGTCCATTGTTTAGAACCAAACCTTCAGTAAAAATTTCAAAAGTAAATACGTTGGTTTAGTCCCTTAATCAATTCAAAAACTAAATTGGTTTTTCTGTGCAGATTTCATTGTCAGATTTTTAATTAAATAACTATAGCACATTTTAACCCCAAAATTTTACTGGACGTAGATAACTTAACCATCAACTTGGACAAAAAGTTTCGAAAAATCTGGACATGAAATGACCCGGGAATTAATTGGGATTGTGTGCTGTCCAGAGGAGAACCCTAGAAATCTCTTCTCTCTCTCTCATTCTCTTCCACGTGGGGGCCACGTTTCCAGCGGCTTGGGCGAATTCATCGCTGCCGACAGGGCCCAGACACCTCAGTGCCCACGCGTCAGTCTCTCCCCATTTCTCTCTTTCCTTTCTTGTTCCACTGCCTTGTGGACCCCAGCTGCCAGCACCTTCTTCTTCCTCTCTCGTTCTCTCTCGCTCTCTCTGTTTCCTCAGCGGAGCCGACTTGAACCGCCTCCATTCTTGTCCGCATTGCGCCGCAACTCCTCGCGCCTCGCGCCAGACCAGATGGTGTCACTGCACCTGCACTGCACCACTCGATGGCCTTGACCTAGCTGGAAGGAAAGCTCCAGAGAACGCCCTAGTTGGCCGCCGCCACCTTCTCCGTTGCCCAAACCATAGGAGTCATCATTCGCTTCTATTTAAGCACCCACCGAGGGCGTAGTGACCTCCTCAGTCCAACACGCACCACCATTTCTCCCTTAACGCCCGGAACCATCCAGGCCGAAGCCTTCCTCTCCGCAGCCGGCGAAACCCGATTTGGGGGAAAACTCAAATCCGCATATCTCGGTAAGAAAATGTCCAATTGGTTGATCCTAAAGCACCCATAGATACTCACAAAGTTGTTGCGCACCTCCTTCCAGATTGGAACAACCCGAGGAGATCCCTCACCAAGCATCTCCTTCCGCCATTGCCGCCGCTCGGTGAGAACACCATCCGCCCGCTTATTCTTTGATTCAAGAGTATGGCTAGGGTCCCTAGAGCCTCCCATAGCTCGTGCGCATGACCATCAGGCCTGAGATGCCCCGTAGCGCCGCCGAGCCAAACCTCACCGTGAGCTTCCGCCGGTCATCGCCGTGAGCTTAATTTCTGAGAACACCACCCATATCTAGATAATCCCCTAGGTTCCTCATGACCTAGTGAAGCCGGAGTCGTCAGCCAAACCCGATCGACGTCGCCGGAGAGCCGCCGGCGAGGCCGTCGGCCATCTCCCCTGCACTGGCTCACTGCCGCGCGGGCCCGGGCGGTCATCCGCCTGTGCGCTTGCCTTCGCTGCCGTGCGGGCCAACGCTGTCAGCCTCAGACGCTGCTTACCGCTAAGCCGACCCCACAGGTCAACCGGGCTATCGCGCACACACACACACACACCTGAGCCCAGTCGCTGACCATGTGGCCCATGTTGTCAGCGACAGCAGCCAGTTTCAATTGCTTCAGCCCGCGCAAACGCTGAGAATGCGTTTTCCCTGAAGGAAAACGTATTTTCCTTTTTCTTGAATTTCATTAAACCGAATAGATTCAAATTGCTATATCTTTTGACCTATAATTCCAAATCAAGTGAAACTTGTTTGTAAATTCATCATAAATCATCTAGTTTCATAATATGTAAAAACATTTGAAACTTGTTTAGCAATTTAAACTTGAATTTAAATTTAAAGAGTAAAATTTAAATATGTAGCATATAAAGATTTTGCAAATAAAGTCCAAATTGAGTGAAACCAACTTTGCTGGAATCCTTAGGACAAATACTACTCAAATATGTAATTAGATTTGGATTTGGAGTTAGTTTGTGAAAATTTCCTATTAGGACTTTATTTAATGCTTATATTTAATATAGTTGCAATAACTTAATCAAAAAGCTTCCAAAATGAATGAAACTTGTTTCTTTGTGCTCATTACACTAATTAGGATCTAATGGTAATATGAAAGTTAAGGTATACCATGTTACTTTTGTTTGACATGTTTGAAGTTACCATATGCCACGTTTAAAATTAATACAACTAACACCACACCTTGAAAATGGATTTCATTATATTTAACTTTACAATCTTAGCTTCCTGAATTCATAAATTAAAATGGAATAATGCACAAAGAAAGTAGCTGTGTTATGTGCCCTAAGCTTTAATCTTTTGATTAAAACCATATACCTTAGTTCATACTTGAAATGATGATTGAAATTGATTGCTATCTTAATTGTTTTGGAATGATCTCGTTTGAATCCTTCAATTGTTATCTTTGTCGTTTGTGTTTTGCTTCTTTATCAATATTGAAGTATCTTATTTACCATGTTCGTACTCGACGTATAGACGCTGAGATTGCCGACTACGCTATCGACGACACAGACCCAGCTTACACCGCCGAGGAGCAAGGCAAGCACCCCTTTGATCATTTTGATCCCAGATTTCATAAACAACTAAAATGTGATTAAGAATCTTCCTGCATGCTTATGATATAAATGTCTATTTTAAGTCCCTGGTAGCTATAACCCAAATTGATGGATTACTTCAATCATGTTGACATGAATTCCATGATAACCATAGGTATGGGTAGATTCATTCCATAGATGGGCTATAACGATTATTAATTTCATCTGCTTAGCAATGCTTAGAATGATACGATGACATCTATACCCACATACACACTTCTTTATGAAATCTTTTATGGTTTATTTAAGCAAAGAAAGGATACTGGTAGTTTGTTAAAAATGAAAATAAAACTACTGATTTGATGTGGGTGATTATTGGCAATAGCCGGATGTACATGTTTTAATGTGTACGTAGCTAGGGTGGAGTATCGCCCATGTCACAAGAAGGACCGAGCTAATGTGTTGTTTTCAGGCCAAGATAACCGTACATCCACAAGTACTGAAATGGGACAGTCTTAACCAATTAAAATTATTTGGAACTAGCTTTGCACTCTGGTAGGCAGAAGTACGGTGTACGTCTGGTTATGAATTTGGGGCTGTTATTATTCCTGGTGGGTCACTAACTCCGAAATTTCTATTCCTGGTGGGTTACTGACTCCGGAATTCCTTTTACCTTTTTAGCTTCCATCATAGTCAGGGTTAAACACTGTCGCTGGTGCAAAGTTAGGTTCAAGTAATCGAACGGTTTCGTTATGAACTCCCCGCGGACATACCAAAGGAAGTGTGTCTTATAGCTTGCAAAAAGGGAGAACATATCTTGTGGGTAAAGCAGTACAAACTCTGCAGAGTCTAAACCTAATCGATTAGCCGCGCTCGCGGTCATGAGCACTTGGTAAAGTCATCACATAGTTAGCTGTTTCTGTTTTCAAAAACCTTTGATTAAATGATTTGGGAAATGTTTTACACCCCTTTTATGTCACTTATTGTTACATTTGTTCATGTAAGACCATGGAGGGTCTTGTTCGTTATTTTGCTCACAAAGGGCCGTGAGTAAAATGTTATTATCTTTTTATTACTTGTTATCTCAATTACTTATCAAATTGTCTTAAAAGTTTTATTTACGCTTTCCATTACTATTCAGTATTACTGTCAGGAGCCGCCCAGATCGTCCTCGAGTTGTTGGATGAACAGTTGCTCCCATCGGATTTGGATCCTAGCAACCAATCACCGGAGGTGATCCTGATGCTAATACCCAAGCCCAATGAAGACAACCCTACGAACGTCCAAACGACTCGACAACAACCCCGGTATTCCCCCGGTATGCGACCGGAAACACGCCCAGGATCACCGCATACCGGAAAACAATACGATATCAATTCAATTTGCATAAAGGGGGCAACGAACCCGAAACTTTCGAACCAACACGCAAGCGGATAACAACAGCACAAAGACGAACCCGACAACCACCAACCAAGATTGAAAACCACGCCAAGACTCCAAACTAGGCAAAAACGGAGAAAAAGACCAAGACTCCGAAAACTGGAAAAATTCGGCATGACCTTTCTAGATTCTACGGACATCCACTCAGCAGACAAGAAAACACAGCAGTTGATATATAGATATGCAAAAGTAATGCATCAACCACGGCAACAACACATTCACAAGCAGAGAGAATCCACGGGACAACGACATAGACTAGAACAACGACGAGGCATAAAGTAGAAGACTAACTATACAACAAAAGTGAATCAAATCGCAACACCTAGCAAAATAAGACTACTCCGGAAGTGTCCTGCCACTGAACACTTCCGAACGTGTGCGATAACGCGCTAAGCCTCTACTCGGTGCCCCGCCCGGTCACCGAGAGGCAGTATGGGCAGAACTCACACCCGCCATCCTGGTCCTCACCTGAAAACCACAAAGCAGAAGCATGAGTACAAAAGGTACTCGCAAGTCTTACCCGGGGTCCATATATGACCGACTCCAAAGGATTATGCATTTAGTTGTAGCAAGGAGAAAGCTTAAGGTAGAAGTGCGGAAAAGCATTAACATTTGTAGTATAAATGCGACAATCGAACCAATTACAAGTTTAAAGCAGTTATAGACCGCACTTACTTCTAGTGTGAGATTGAAATTAACAACAATTAATGTAGAGCAATACATAACCATTTTAAAGCTCAAGCCCAACGGCGAACCACAAGTTCAAGTTATTTACTACGCAGAAGAAGTTCGGATTAAGCTTGCTCATATCCGAGAGCGCGGCAATTCGAATCGCTTAATTAACCCTGCAGGGAAGCATTGATCGCACGACACTTACCACAAGGGCCTAGTGTCAACCCTCCCAATCATACCCAATCATTGAAGCGTCCTCCTGTGGCCCGAAAACCTAGCACCCTCGAGCAGCCCTAAGCGGCTTGGCGCTCGAGAGTCGGCCTAAGCCTGCGCCCTCAACCACGTCCAACCACAGGAAGTTACGGTCCATCGATTCCGTATGAGAGAAAGAGTGGCTTACCGTACCATAATCGGGCATGCGACCAACCGGGGTGTGCTCAATCCTATTCCACTTACGGATCGGTCCTTAATTGACACAGACGGGGCTACACATTTGAGTCTCCATACCCAAATGAACCAACTCCCCGCCCGGTCCACAATTTATTTCTTTCCAAAACCTTTCCCAATTCCAAACCAACATAATGTAGCGTGTGTGTAATAATAACAACCGCAAGTGACAGAACCCTCCGTCACTTGGCCCGAACCCCGACCTCTAAGTAAGACTAAGCACGGACTCAGCTTATATTACAGTATTAGCTTCAAGGAAGTGTTTAACAATTTTCAATGGGTGTATGTGCAGCAAATGGGATCTAGTCCTATCCCACAATTAACTCCTAATGCAAAACGTAACTCACAATTTAGCAATTTATTCTCAAAAATAGAATCATATAAGGGTTCAAGATGCTTAGGTGCTTGCCTGATGCTTCTGCCGGAGTCTCACTAGCCACTTGCTCACCGTGATCACCCTCGATCGCGGCCACTTCACCCTCCGCGGGATCGTTCGCTACACGACACATATGTATGAAATGAGATGCATGCTATGCATATGAACATGGAACGAGAACTGAAAACAACAACGCAAGCATCCATCAAGCCAAATGAAATACAATTGCGAAACTCCACAATAGAGGCTAAACCACACTAGAATTGGCTCAACACCATTTAGATCTAATTGTCTTTTCTCTCTCTTAGCATGCCCAAGCAAAGGATGGTAATGATACAGAGTTTTAGCAGAGTTTAAGTTTAATGCAGTTTTAAATCACAAGCATGCTCCTGTTGACCATGACACCGAAGAGCCCAATACCAACACACTCAAATACGATCAACGTAATTCAAGATACCTAGAATTACTGTTCAAGAGCTCCACAGTAGAATGCCTAACTCCTAAACAAGCATATACCTTAAGTTCAACAACCAGGGCAGATCCATGCAAAAGAAATACCCAAGCATCATTCTAGACTAGCAGATAGCTAGTTGACAGTGCAACGGAAAATATTAAATTGCAAACCATCGAGCAATTACCAGAGGCATAATGTACTTAAAGCACCCTGTATTATAAGCACAACCATGAGAACCATCAGCCAAATGCAGGTAACATAATGACCTTAATGCACACACTATCATGAGCATGGAAACATTAGTCATCCCATCATCCCCAAACTTAAAAGGCAAATACTAACGATCCCCCCTCTTCAGCATTAGAACACCTCAATGACTACATGCAGTATTCAAAGCCCAAACTCATGAATATATATATATATATATGACCCCTAGAGAACTGAACATGTAAACATAGAAAATCGATATCTAGGTGTCCATTAATCGCATGAGGGTACAGAACACCAGCATGAGAAATCGTCCGTTAAAGCATAGGCTAAATAACATAGTGATAGATATGGGAGGGGCACAAACATAACCAAAGCAAGACTTCCCATGTGATGCTCTACTGATATGAGCTTCCAGAAAACATCACACAAGTCAGCACTAGCACAAAACCCTCATTACGGAGACCATTCATGAATCTATCTTCGTAAAATTGCATTGCACATTATCACTAGCATCACCAAGAACCCTCCAAGATTCTTTTCCCCAACCGCCCACACTAGCAGGATACTAATTTATGAGCATTACGAATCTTCGACATTGTTTAGCTTAACCAAAAGAAACCCTTTATCATGTATTGAACCTTGCTAACGCAATTATCATCATGCCCAACTCAAGCATTTACAAGTCACTCATCGAAGCCTAGTAGCAATCCATTCATCAGTTACCACGCCCATCCACAACAACCATGCAAAGGCAACTCCACCTAATGCCATCCTCTAGCACCAACATCCAGTACAACCCAAGAACATACAAGCATCAACTCGGGCTAAACCCCCAAATTCCTCACAGATTAATACTCAAAACAGTGTGATACCCTATGGTGAGCCTTCTAGACATTTCATCATACACCGAGCCTTCATCCAACCCTAGATGAAGCCATTGCCATGGAGAGGTAGAGGGAGAGAGAGAGAGAGAGAGAAGAGGGCCGTACGGGGGGGGTGGCGTCGAGGCGCAGGGAGGGAGGTGGCAGTGGAGGGGAAGCGCAGGCCGGCCCGGCTGGCTTGGAGGCGGGCGGCGGCGACCCGGGACGGCGACGCACGGGGCCGAGGGGGCGTGTCGGGACCCCGAATTTGCAAATCCGGACCCTCTGTGTATTCAGCACTAGTCCAGGAACGCGCTAGTGCACACAGTCTTTAACATCGGTAAATATCACAATCATACCAATCGATATTATCAAAGTACTTTATTTAAATAACCAAAGGGTTACTTGACCTTATGGCCAAGGTACAAATATATGCCTTGCAAGGCGAAACTTATTCAGAGAGAAATAATAGCAGCGGAAAATCAAATAAACTTCGTGGCGCCATCCAGTATACCACAGGCAACTGACTGGGCTCGCATCTCTAAGTAGACGGGTCCTCTTGGAAATCCTCCTCCGAAGCTGGCGTAGTCTCCTCTTCAACTGGTGTTGTGTTGAGGCAAGGGTGAGTACTTGGTACTCAGCAAGTCATGCACAGAATGCAGGCTAATATACTATATGCATGGCTTGGTACAAAGGAATAGCTCAAGGTATATTTGCAAGAAACAAGATTTGACAAGTAATAAAAGTAGATTCGAAAGCAAAGAGAAATAAGTACAGCATAAATAACTTTTCAAGAAGTTTAACAAATATTTTTCCCCATCCTAAGCCACATTTCCATCATCTTCATTATTAAACCAACCCAACTTTTCAAACCAACGTTATTTTTGAGAAAATCTAACCCTTGACTGTAATTCCCGAGCATTGTCCAAAGATCACAGTGGACTCGGCTATTTAAATAGATTCTAAACTCTGCAGAGAGGTTATGCACTTTACCCACAAGATACAGTCAAACACCACAAAGGCGAGTTCCGTAACAAAGCCTTTCTAAGCCTCAAACAACACAGGTGGTCCTCTCAGGTTCGTGCTCTACACCATCCCTTCCCTTAGCCAAGGCGAAGTATGGGACCAACACACCGTTAGATGGGTATCTCGCCACAGCCACGATACGCTCCCCGCATAATCACACAAACGGTGTAATCGACACCACGAGGCTCCACAAGTGAGTCCTTAGCGACTTAGTCAACTAGGGCCGTCCCATTCCACCCATGTGGTTGCAAGTATGACCCAGTTCAAAGGCTTGCAAGGTTAAGTCCTTAGAGTGACCAGGGCAAGACTACCCGAAAAACCAAATCAACATCCCCAATGCCACGACCGCCCACTGATTACTCTTGCCACATGCCCCTGGCCGAAAATCGTTTATCAAACCCCGCTTGATTACCATGCACCACGTGCCATCAACATCACATGATACTTTTCCCAAAACAGGTTCAATATATCATTAAGTCAATATTAACATTTGATTGTCCAAAATCATGTTATGAGCACGAAAGTGTGTCTAAGCAAAGATACTACAACGGTCTAAACCCATGTTGGCAATTTAATAATGTCCAACTAGTAAACCACAACTAGGGTGACAAGGGATCATGGCACATACTTAAATAATCAAGGTGTCATACAGCAAATTGGTATTTATCTAACCCCCATGTTTAAACAAAGTATCTTTCTAATTGATCTAGCATGCAATAGTTTAAATCAAAATAGATTTCGAAATAGGATCAACATGGTCAAAGCACAACTTGCCTTCAAAAAGTACTTGCTCTTGGTCTTGAGTTGGATCCTGAATCAACACTTCTCCTTCGAATCCCTCCGGCACTTCAACGTCTACTCGTAAAGCGTGCAAATAGCAAATACCCAAATAAACAATAGGCAAAAACATCCCAAAACTCCAAATAAAATCCATAAACAGAGAGAACATAATTTTCTGGATTTTTAGAAACTGGAATCGTCAAATTTGGAGTTAAGACGCAAAAGTTATGATTATTTAAAGTTTAAATAATCAATAAAATAATATTACAGAGAAAAACTTTAGTCTAAAAATTAAATAAAATTCATATTTAGGTAGATCTCAATTTTATACAAATTTAGAAATTTGAATCACTCAAATCGGAGTTGAAACGCAAAAGTTATAAGCGTTTGAAGTTTGAATCTAAATTTGAAATCATTATTCGAATTAATAAATCATTTTCTTTTTTCGGAAATTAATTATTGCGTCAGCATGGACACGTGGCAGCCTCTGATTGGTCGGCTGACGTCAGCCGGTCCATGGACGTGGTCCACGCTCGGCTCGGGTCCACCGTGGACTCGGTCCACGACTCCACGTGAGACTGACATGTGGGCCCACTCGTGACGTCATCGGCCGACGTCGGGGGCTCGGCCACGGTCCGACATGTGGGACCTTGTGACGCCATGGGTGACGTCGGCGCTGGCCGGGACGGCCGTTGACATGCGGGCCTTCGACACGCGGCCTGGCGTGTCGGCGTCACGCCAGCGCTGCGTGGGCGGCCGACCGCGTCGGTCAACTTCCCGACACGCGTGGCGCAATCACGGCCGTTGGTTTGAAAATCAACGCGCGGATTAGATCGATGTTGACGCGCTTTGGGTTAACGCATTGATTTCGGACCGCTGGATCTAGATCCGGCGGTCGAGATTAGATTCGGAAATCGTAACGCAATCTCACCGCGGCGATGGCGTGGCGTGATCTCGAGCGTTGATCTTGACGGACGGGCCGAGAAAGCTCGCGGTCCGGGCGATGGCTTGCGGCGGCGCCGCTCACCGGCGCGAGGACGACGACCTTTGCCGAAGCAAGCTTCGGGCGCGCCCGCTGGCGTGAGAGATCTCGGGTGCGTCTCGTCGCGGTGAGTCCTGATCTGGGGTCAACGGCCAGAGGACGACTGACGGCGATGGAACGCAATAAAACCGCGGCGAGCGTTACGGCAACTCCGGCGATTGCGGGCTGAACGGCGGCGGCTCGGCGACGTTGTTCAGGCTCACGGTGCGCCAAGTCTAGGTCACGACCGTGGTGGCGGCGACAAATAGCAGCCTCGGCGTCAGTGAAACGCACGGAGACCGAGGTCGACACGTTTCGACGGCGAGTCCGGCGCGACGAGAGGGTGACGTGGCACACGCTGTACCGCTGGATCTCGATCCAACGGTGCGAAGTTTGGGTCCGGTCGGACTTCGCGAGCCGGGCTCGGTCGGGCTCGGTGGCGTGGCTCGATCGTGGCCGTTGGATCAAGATCCAACGGCCACGCTTGCTAGGGCTCACGAGTGGGTTCGGCCGAGTCACGTGGTTCTGGTCGGACTCGAACTCGAGTCTGACTCTGCCTCGATCGGATGAACAAGAATCGACTTCGGTTTGGATTTCCAAATGATTTAATATTTAAAATAATTCGAGAATTCATTTAATTCATTAAAAATAGCAAATGACTCGAGAAAAATTCGAAAAATGGGAAAATACTTTGGATCATTTTGGACTCAAATAAAATATTCCCAACAAAATTTTATTTGCAAAATTAATTTCTTCAATTATTTCAAAATGGAATAAATTCAAATAAATTCCAAATAAATCCAAATAAATTCGAGAAAATTCCAAAATTCACCAAAGTGCCAAACCACACATGAATTCAAGAAAAGCAAAATTTTGGGGTGTTACAAACCTCCCCTTAATAGAATCTCGTCCCTAGATTCGTGGCTTACTAAAGGAATAGGTTTGGAAACTCTTTCTTCAAATCCTCTTCGCGCTCCCTAAGTCGCTTTCGCTTTCTTCATGGTTGCTCCATCGAACTCTACGTAAACGGGTTGACTTGTTTCTAGTTTCTCGATCCATTGTGTCTAGAATCCTCACGGGTGCTCCTTATAAGTCAAGTCCTTTTGCAACTCAATTAACTCTAGCGGTGTCTGCTCCTCAGAACTCGGAGACACTTCTTCAATCGGGACACATGGAATACATCATGCACTCCTCGCTAACGATCGTGGGCAACTCCGGTGATAAGCAACTTCGCCTCTGCGGCTCAAAATCTTAAATGGTCCAACATAACGGGTGCGAGTTTCCCTTTGGCATGGAACCTCTTAACTCCCCCGAGGCGTAACTCGAGGTATACAAAGTCTTACGGTTCAAAACTCAAGTCTCGGCGACGATTGTCAAGATAACTCTTCCGGCCGAGATTGGGCTATCTTCAACCTTTCCCTAATCATGGCGACCGCTTCTTCACCTCTTGAAGAATATCAGGCCCAAAGACACGGCGCCACGGTCTCATTCCAATTCAAAGGCGTCCGACAGTGGTCGACCATACAAAGGCCTCAAAAGGTGACATCTCAGAACTAGCTTGATAACTATTGTTGTAACTAAACTCGGCATACGGCAAACTCTTATCCCAAGATGTAGCATAAGCCAATGCACAAGCTCTCAACATATCCTCCAGAATCTGGTTGACTCTTTCGGTCTGTCCATCCGTCTGTGGATGATAAGGCACATCTTGAAGTTCAAACGGGTTCCCATGGCTTCATGCAACTTATTCCAGAACCTTGAGGTAAATTGGGTACCTCTGTCCAATACAATCCTCTTTGGCACTCCGTGCAAACAGATAATCCTGATCATGTACAATTCTGCTAATTTATCTCCCGAGTAAGTGGTCTTCACGGGGATAAAATGGGCTGCTTTAGTCAAGCGATCCACTATAACCCATATGGAGTCATAACCTCCTTGGGTCTTCGCAAACCGGTAATGAAATCCATTCCGATTTCCTCCCACTTCCACTCGGGTATTTTTAGCTACCAGAGCAATCTCGCTGGTCTCGATGCATTGCCTTGACTCTCTGGCATACATCGCACAAGGCAACATGCTCGGCAACTTCACGTTTCATACTCGGCCACCGTAATCTCTCCTTCAGATCCCGATACATCTTGGCGCTCCAGGATGAATTGAGTACTTGAGTCATGGGCTTCTTCCAAAATCAGCTTGCTTTAACTCCTTTTGTTAGGCACACAAATCCGATCCTTCATCCACAACGTGCCTTGCTCATCCAACTTGAAGTCCTCTCGCCTTGCCTTCCTCCTTGATAGACTTAATCCTACGGATCTTGTCATCATCCTTCCGTCCTTCTCGGATCTGATCCTCTAGGGTAGGCTTTACTTCTAATGTGGCCAATAATCCGCTAGGTACTACCTCAATCTTCATCTTTTGAAAATCCTCACATAACTCATCCTGACTTGTGGCTAGCTTTGCACTCGCGGTATGGCTTTTCAGACTCAGAGCATCGGCTACTACGTTGGCCTTCCCGGGATGGTAATGGATTCCAACATTGTAGTTCTTGATTAACTCTAACCATCTCCTCTGCCTCATATTCAGATCCGTGGGTGAATATGTACTTAAGGCTCTTATGATCCGTATATACTTCACATCTGCTTCCGATCGATAGTGACGCCATATCTTCAAGGCATGCACTACACAGCCTAACTCTAGGTCATGTGTCGGATAATTTTCCTCATGCGGCCTCAATCGCCTTGATGCATAAGCGGCGACCTTTCCATTCTCATCGACAAAGACACATCCAAGTCCTTGGCGATGCGTCACAATAAATATCGAAGCTTTGAGCAACATCAGGTAAAACTAACACCGGGTGATGTCAATCGCTTCTTGACTCTCAAATCCTTTCTCACATTCTCAAGCGCCCATGCAAACTTCTTTTCCTTCTTCAGCAATTGCGTAAGAGGTTTCGCAATTGTCGAGAAGCCTTCAATGAAACGGCGGTAGTATCCTGCCATTCCAAGGAAACTCCGAACTGGGTCACGCCTTCTACGCTCCCAATGTAACACGCCTTCTACTTTGCTTGGATCTACGGCGACTCCTTCGGTCATTACATGTCCAAGAAACTCCACCTTGTCCTTCCAAAAATCACACTTTGCTGAACTTGGCGAAAAGTTCTTTGTTCCTCGCCTTTTCCAAAACTCGCCTTAAGTGTTAAGCATGTTCATCCTCCTGTCTTGGAGTAGATTAGGATATCGTCTATGAACACGACGACAAACTTGTCCAAATATTCCATGAACACCTTATTCATCATATTCATGAAATAAGCCGGGCGATTCGTTAAATCACCCAAAGGACATAATCAGTAAACTCGTAATGTCCATATCTTGACGAGAATGCAGTCTTGAATATCTTACGATCGGATCTTCAATCGATGGTATCCCGATCTCAGATCAATCTTGGAGAAAACTCCGGCTCCTCTTAATCGATCAAACAAATCATCAATCCTGGGTAGCGGATACTTATTCTTCACGGTGACCTCATTGAGTGTACGGTAGTCAATGCACATCCTGAAACTCCCGCCCTTCTTCTTGACAAACAAAACTGGTGCTCCTACGGCGACTAACTTGGTCTCGATAAATCCTTTCTCCATTAACTCTTCTAGCTGTTTCTTCATCTCTACCAACTCCTCGGTAGACATCCGATAGGGTCTCTTTGCTATCGGTCTTTGTGCACTGTGTACAAGCTCTATCACAAACTCTATGTCCTCGTCGCGGCATACTGTAGGTCTTCGGAAAACATCCGGGTACTCATTCACTATCGGGACATCCTCTATGCCGATTGCCTTGGTATCGTTAACCATCAAGCTGTCCATCTCTAACTGCAGTGGCTTGAAATTCCACTTTCTTCCCACACGGGCTCTCAATCGAGATAGTCCTTCGCCCACAATCCAATACAGCCTTGTGCTTGGATAACCAATCCATTCCCAATATAACATCTAAGGTCCGGGTCTCCAAAATTATAAGGTTTGCTAGAAACTCTATTCCATCCATTAGTATTCTCACCGGAACATCCTACTTCCGCTCGGAGTTCGAACCAGGGGTTTGAACTAAAAGCATGCACTTAAGTCTTGCAATTCTCAAATCATTTCTAGTAGCAAAGCCTTGCGAAACAAACGAATGCTAAGCTCCGAGTCAAACAAAGCTGCAGGTGTATCGAGTTAACAAGTAACTTACCCAAAGACGACGCCGTGAGCATTCTCTGCAGTTGCATCTGCGGTGACATGGTTGACTCGGCCTCTCACCACGATGCAGGGTGTGGCTCTCGTGTTTGGGCGCCCTAGCTGGGGTGGTTCCTAGGTTGAAGCGGCGGGGTCGCTCTGCTGTCTTCTTTGGACAAGCTGTTGGCAAAGTGTCTGGCTCGTTGGTTATGTAGCGTCTCAACATTCCTTCTTGTTTGCACTGGGGTAGCGTTTCTAAGCGGGACTGGGTCTGATAGTTTTGATTGACAGTGTCTTGGTGCTGGGATGGTGTCCTTGTTGCATTCTGTGGTTGGAATCAAGAATTGATTTGGTGCAACTCTCAGCGCCATATGCGTTTCGGCGTGATCCTTCTTTGTTGCATCCTGCGCTTTGTTCTCATCCAGTTCCTTGCGCTTGTCCTCAAGAATAAGCGCCTTATTTACCAACTCTTGGAAATCTGGGAAGGTGTGGGTGATCAACCCTACTTGCAATCCCGAGTTGAGTCCCTTCATAAAACGCAGACTGCCTCGGATTTATCTGTCGCTACATCCTCGGTGCGTAGCGTGCTAGGCTGGTGTGAACTTGTTTAGGTAGTCGGCCACCGGGCCGATTACCTTGCTTTAATGCTCTGAACTCCTCCTTCTTAAGGTCCATGATTCCTTCAGTGCACGTGATCTTTGTCGAATGCACCGTGAACTCTTCCCAAGTGATATCTTGAGGGTTCTCTGCGTGGCACGAAGTTCTCCCACCATTCGCAATGTTCCTTCCAACCGATGAGAAGCGAGAGTACCTTCTCATTTCCTATGCATTGAGCTATGTGTAGCTTCCTCTCGATTGATCTTAACCAATCATCGGCCTCCAATGGATTGGCATTCCCAGAGAAAGTGGGTGGGTGAGTCCTCATGAACTCGACAGCCTTTGTATTACGGCGTGGTCCCCGATTAACTTGATTAGCATGGCCTGAGCAAAGGACGTGCTGCATTTGTTGCATCATAGCATGCATCAATTGAGTCCTGAGCAGCAAGAAAAAGCTCCGAAATTCTGCATATCCGTGGCGGTCTTTGGTGCTCCATCATTGGGGTTTCTGTTGGCGAGAACCACTCCCATTGCCTCCAAAGTTTCCACGGTGTTCACCATCTGTCGATTTGCTCTAGGTTTAGAGATGAGAGGGAAACAAGAATAGACAAGTAATATGGAACTTATGCGGGCGAAAGGGGTAACTTTAAGGTCCAACTTTATTATTAATAACTTGGTATGGCTGCTTACAATGCCTAAGGGCCTTGCAACACATCTTGCACACTCAAAGAAACAAAACAAATCCAAATTGAACTAACTCTGGAGTCTAACGCCTAAAGGGTGACTCTTTATTCTATGACTCGACTGGCGAAGGAGTCTCACTATAGAACCTATGCTCACTCATCGAAAACCTCCACGGCCTGGTGCGGATCTCGCGGCATAGGCGCGAACGATCGCCATGTCCAAAGAATCGTGTCCTCTCGTGGTAGTCGAAGAAGCGTTGTCCTCATCGAGATCGACTCCTCCGGATCTGCTCGTGTAGCTCGTGCATCGCTCTGGTCCGGCCCGCATAAAGTCATCTCCAACTCGTCAATCCTTCGTAGAAGGTGTGCCACATACTCTTGAGCTTCCCGCCATCTCGTTCTTCTCTTCGCCGTGATTTCCTTGCGGGCCTTCTCGTAGCTCCTTGCTTGTATTATCTAGTACATCCTCCTGGCGACGACAAATCGTGCTAACTGCGGTAACCGTGGCATCCTCATCTCCGAATCGCGCCGGGTCAAGAAGGTTATCGCTGCGCGGATGATAACGGAACACCGCATTTCCAATTCTCTGGCGTAGATCACGGGTAATGTGCCGCATTGCGCGTCGTGATACTTCTTGGATACCCATCTCGCATTGTAGATCTCCTGGCGGTCTGGATTGTATCGAGGCGATTGCCTGGGCCCTTCTTCCTAGCAGGTACCTCAATCTTCACATCACAAGCCTTGATCAATCCTGCTTGCCTGATCACTTCCACTTGGTATTGGGGCTTCTCAAAATCTCCGAGAGTCTGTAGCATATGCCAAAGTTCCGCGGCGTGACCAACTCCCAAATCAACGTAGTTGAACTCTTCCTCCATCTGTCACAAGAGTGCTTTACGTAAGAACTCGGAATTTTTAAATTGTGACCAGGTAAGAGAAAATTTCAGCAAGAGACAAGAAAAGAGAGAAGGGGATAAGTCGAGAGGTCATTTCTTGTCTTCACAAATTTTTAGCTTTAGAAAATAGGTTTTATCCTCACTACGACCATTCTAGCTTAGGGTTGAGCCTACAGTCAAGTATGGCTCTGATACCACCTCTGTCGGGACCCCGAATTTGCAAATCCGGACCCTCTGTGTATTCAGCACTAGTCCAGAACGCGCTAGTGCACACGATCTTTAACATCGGTAAATATCACAATCATACCAATCGATATTATCAAAGTACTTTATTTAAATAACCAAAGGGTTACTTGACCTTATGGCCAAGGTACAAATATATGCCTTGCAAGGCGAAACTTATTCAGAGAGAAATAATAGCAGCGGAAAATCAAATAAACTTCGTGGCGCCATCCAAGATACCACAGTAAATCGATCGGGCTCGCATCCCTAAGTAGACGGGTCCTCTTGGAAATCCTCCTCCGAAGCTGGCGTAGTCTCCTCTTCAACTGGTGTTGTGTTGAGGCAAGGGTGAGTACTTGGTACTCAGCAAGTCATGCACAGAATGCAGGCTAATATACTATATGCATGGCTTGGTACAAAGGAATAGCTCAAGGTATATTTGCGATGCTTGACATTTGACAAGTAATAAAAGTAGATTCAAAGCAAGAGAAATAAGTAAAGCATAAATAACTTTTCAAGAAGTTTAACAAATATTTTTCCCCATCCTAAGCCACATTTCCATCATCTTCATTATTAAACCAACCCAACTTTTCAAACCAACGTTATTTTTGAGAAAATCTAACCCTTGACTGTAATTCCTGAGCATTGTCGATCTGTGGACTCGGCTATTTAAATAGATTCTAAACTCTGCAGAGGTTATGCACTTTACCCACAAGATACAGTCAAACACCACAAAGGCGAGTTCAGTAACAAAGCCTTCGGAAGCCTCAAACAACACAGGTGGTCCTCTCAGGTTCGTGCTCTACACCATCCCTTCCCTTAGCCAAGGCGAAGTATGGGACCAACACACCGTTAGATGGGTATCTGGCCCACGACCACGATACGCTCCCCGCATACAATCACACAAACGGTGTAATCGACACCACTGAGGCTCCACAAGTGAGTCCTTAGCGACTTAGTCAACTAGGGCCGTCCCATTCCAGCCATGTGGTTGCAAGTATGACCCAGTTCAAAGGCTTGCAAGGTTAAGTCCTTAGAGTGACCAGGGCAAGACTACGAAAAAACCAAATCAACATCCCCAATGCCACGATCGCCCACCTGATTACTCTTGCCACATGCCCCTGGCCGAAATCGTTTATCAAACCCCGCTTGATTACCATGCACCACGTGCCATCAACATCACATGATACTTTTCCCAAAACAGGTTCAATATATCATTAAGTCAATATTAACATTTGATTGTCCAAAATCATGTTATGAGCACGAAAGGTGTCTAAGCAAAGATACTACAACGGTCTAAACCCATGTTGGCAATTTAATAATGTCCAACTAGTAAACCACAACTAGGGTGACAAGGGATCATGGCACATACTTAAATAATCAAGGTGTCATACAGCAAATTGGTATTTATCTAACCCCCATGTTTAAACAAAGTATCTTTCTAATTGATCTAGCATGCAATAGTTTAAATCAAAATAGATTTCGAAATAGGATCAACATGGTCAAAGCACAACTTGCCTTCAAAAAGTACTTGCTCTTGGTCTTGAGTTGGATCCTGAATCAACACTTCTCCTTCGAATCCCTCAGGCACATCAACGTATACACGTAAAGCGTGCAAATAGCAAATACCCAAATAAACAATAGGCAAAACATCCCAAAACTCCAAATAAAATCCATAAACAGAGAGAACATAATTTTCTGGATTTTTAGAAACTGGAATAAATCAAATTTGGAGTTAAGACGCAAAAGTTATGATTATTTAAAGTTTAAATAATCAATAAAATAATATTACAGAGAAAAACTTTAGTCTAAAAATTAAATAAAATTCATATTTAGGTAGATCTCAATTTTATACAAATTTAGAAATTTGAATCACTCAAATCGGAGTTGAAACGCAAAAGTTATAAGCGTTTGAAGTTTGAATCTAAATTTGAAATCATTATTCGAATTAATAAATCATTTTCTTTTTTCGGAAATTAATTATTGCGTCAGCATGGACACGTGGCAGCCTCTGTTTGGTCGGCTGACGTCAGCCGGTCCATGGACGTGGTCCACGCTCGGCTCGGGTCCACCGTGGACTCGGTCCACGACTCCACGTGAGACTGACATGTGGGCCCACTCGGGTGACGTCATCGGGCCGACGTCGGCGGGGCTCGGCCACGGTGCGACATGTGGGACCTTTGTGGACGTCATGGGTGGCGTCGACGCTCGGCTGGGACGGGATTGACATCGCGAGCCCCTCGACACGCGGGCCGCGTGTCGGCGTCCTGCCACACGCGCTGCGTGGGCGGCCAGCGGCAGCGTCGGCCCAACTTCCCGACACGTGGCGCCAATTACGGCCGCTGGTTTGAAAATCAACGGCGCGGATTAGATCCAGTGTTGACGCGCGTTTGGGTTAACGCATTGATTTCGACCGTTGGATCTAGATCCGATGGTGAGATTAGATCTGAAATCGTAACGCAATCTCACCGCGGCGATGGCGTGGCGTGATCTCGGCGTTGGATCTTGATCGGACGGCCGAGAAAGCTCGCGATCCGGCGATGGCTTGCGGCGGCGCTGGCTCACCGGCGCGGAGGACGACGACCTTGCCGACGGCGTTTCTGGCGCGCTCCGGCGAAGTGAGAGATCCCTTCGGGTGCGTCTCGTCGCGGTGAGTCCGGATCTGGGGTCAACGGCGGCAGAGGACGACGGACGGCGACGGAACGCAGCGAAAACCGCAGCGGAGCGTTACGGCAACTCCGGCGAGCGATTGCGGCTGAACGGCGGCGGCTCCGGCGACGTTGTCTAGGTCTACGGGTGCGCGCTGAAGTCTAGGTCACGACCGTGGTGGCGGCGCATTAAATAGCAGCCTCGTCTGCGTGAACGCCACGGAGACCGAGGTCGACACGGCTTTCGACGGCGAGTCCGGCGGCGCAGAGAGGGTGGCGTGGCACACGCGCCGCGGCCGTTGGATCTCGATCCAACGGTGCGCGAAGTTTGGGTCCGGTCGGACTCGGCGGTAGCTGGCGCTCGGTCGGGCTCGGGCTCGGTGGCGTGGCTCAATCGTGGCCGTTGGATCAAGATCCAGCCACGCCTTGATTAGGGCTTTCGGCCGAGTGGGTTCGGTCGAGTCACGTGGCTCAATTCGGACTCGAACTCGAGTCCGACTTCGGGCTCGATCGGATGAACGATAACCGACTTCGGTTTGGATTTCCAAATGATTTAATATTTAAAATAATTCCAGAATTCATTTAATTCATTAAAAATAGTAAATGACTCAGAAAAATTCCAGAAAAATTCTGGAAAATACTTTGGATCATTTTGGACTCAAATAAAATATTTCCAACAAAATTTTATTTGCAAAATTAATTTCTTCAATTATTTCAAAATGGAATAAATTCAAATAAATTCCAAATAAATCCAAATAAATTCCAGAAAATTCCAAAAATTCACCAAAGTGCCAAACCACACATGAATTCAAGAAAAGCAAAATTTTAGGGTGTTACAGGGCGGCGGCCGGTGGAAGGAGGCGGCTCCGGGCGCAGGGAGGAGAGAAGCCAGGGGCGGTGGCGAGTGGAGGCTACAGGCACTGGCCGAGCCGGCGCAGGAGCAAGGCGAGGCCGGCGGTGGGGGTGAGGAGGAGGAGGAGGCGCCGGGTGAGGGGGCAGGGGTGGCGTTGAGGGAGAGAGATGAGTGGGGAGAGAGAGAGAGAAAAAGGAGTGGGGAAAATATCAAGGTGGAGGAATTACCTAATTGCCCCCATGCTCACACACTAGGGAAAACAAAAAATGGGACCATGACAATTACTTCATTCAAAACTTTCGCTTTATGCAAAACAACCGTAGAAACCCACCATCTATTTCAGCCTGCATATATTCCAGGAATTGCATACACTACAAAGTCTTGCGAGTACCAATGTACTCAACTTGCTTCAACAATGTTTTTAGGTGATGAGCAAGATTACGATAATGACGGGAATGAATATGAGGAACCTGCGAATTTTAGCGACGACTGATCTTTCTAAGTTCATCTCAGCAGTTGCCTGTGGAGTTATGGAATAGTTGGCATACTATGAGACATGGTTTTAATTTCCTGCTACTTTTGGTATTGTAATAACACTATAAAACTGGTGATGTAATAAAAATGTGTATCTGTGTGGCTGTAATTTCCAAATTGTGTTTGTGCGTGCCAGCCACTGATCATGGGAATGGCACAGGATGCACTTAAAGAGCCTCATATTTATGTTATTTACTGACATAAAAATGAGGGTCTCACACGCGCGCCCCTCCTCCCTTGGTGGCGACCTACACGGCGACACGGGGAGGCGGCTCCTCCACGGCGACACGGGAAGAGAAATGGCTCTCATATAAGAGCCAACGTTGCATGGGAAACAATATAGATTAGTTATGTACAAAAGAGAAGAGCTAGTTATTGCACGGTATTTAGAGACAATCTTTATAGATAGTTATTGTACAAACTAGCTTTATTGTTTACTCTAGGTGATATGGATGAGAGATAAAATAAGTAGTGGACTTTATTATTGTACTTGCTCTAACAGGGCCTCCCTTGAGATCAAATCGAAAACCATTGGAATCTATATATTTGAAATCTGTCATTTTGCTGCCTCAGCAGGTCGGAAATCGCTCTATAGAAAAAACTATGAAGAGCTTGCTTGAAAATGAAGAAATTTCATAGAAACTTCGTAGGGATTTCATAGCATTTTTCAGATGAGACGGTCCAACTCCCACATAATTCTAAAAAGATTCCCGCTCTAAACAGGGCTAAACCGTCAGCATATAATCGAAAAATGACATTTTCCCAGGTAGTACCATGATACTTACACGTTGGATTTTGGTACATGTTAACATGTGTGCTTGTACTCCTCATTCAGTCACAACACACGCTTTGTGTACATCAAATAGGAGCCGGCACTCGTAATAAACAACTTTGGAGCAGGAGGGCTCGAGGCAGTTAGCATATCGGCTAATTTTAACTTTGTCATTTTCTGTTTGTTGCTCCCACGGCAGCGTCTCCACTGCCTGCACAAGTTACCACCATTTTGGACGATCGAAGTCAACAAAGCGACCAGTCTATAGATGGCAACGAAACCCGAAACTTGAGATTTGATGGGTATTTATTTTTATTAGGGGCTAGATATAGACAATTTTTTTTTATATCCGCGAGTCTATTAATAGATAAAAGTTACTACCCAGTGAGTACAACGGGTACGGATATATTTTGCTATTACATGTACCCGTTTACCTGCGGGTACGATTCAGAAGTGTGTACATGTGGAATTGGTTGGGAAAAACAAAGTTCACGAGAAGCTCAAGAACTTTATTGAGTTGCTCAGTGCATCCATTTTCTACATGGGATCGAGTAAGCTCAATCGGATCACTAGATGAACTAAATAATTTGGTTCCAAGTAATTACTGTCTTATAATCCTTACTTTTTTCTATTTAACTTGTCCATTTTGCGACCCAGTGATAATTGACAAGCTTTCTAAATTTCTATTTTGATATTATTACCTATCTTTTGAAGTAGGACAAAGCAATATATCTAAAGCATTCAATGCCTTTTGATATGAGTGATAATGGAAAAGGTGCACAGTTTGTTGACAAGATGTAAAAACAAAAGGAAGCTGAAACAAAGTATTTCAAAGGGGTTTGTATCATGTTTTACTTATAGATACAAGAAACACGGGTGTGGGTTACCCGTCGGGTCCCCGTTACCCGCACAGGTACGGGCAGTGGCAGAGCCAGGATTTTTATAAGCCTCGGGCTGAAAATAAGCGACTATTATTATCGTAAAAAATTACGGACATTTAGGTATAACAAAGTACCGTACAAATAGAAAATTAAAGATAAATTTAACTTACATGCTTAACATTTCAATAAAATAGATAAAATATGTCAAAATAATATAACATAGTGGAGTGGCAGAAAAGTTAATACCTAATCAAAGGAGGTTTGTTGAATCTGAGACTAACATATTTTCATCAGCAATAGAACAAGAACCTGAACCTGTAAAAGATGAAATTGCACATGTAAATTAGATACACAAAACTACGAAGAAAACTATTAAACCAAATAGCATTAGAAGAATGTAACATACCACTAGCACGAAGACTACGAGGTAATTGCTGCTTACCTCTTCATCCTGTATTTTTATTACATCAAATAGTACAAGGTAATCGACTGTGACTGTGATGGAAAATAAGATGACAATGGTTTTGACCTCTTCATCCTGTATTTTTATTACATCAAATTGAATCCGATTGATTAATCAATATATTCAAATCTAGCAACTAATACATAATTGATGATTCACAGTTGCATCACATGGAGAGTTCCTAAAATGTGCATCAATTAAACTATTGAAGAAGGCAAGAAGTTACCTTGCGCCTGGGCTTGCGGTATCTGTAGAAGTAGAAATGTAGAATATAACTAAGAACTAAAGAACTAAATGTCTGAATCCTCACTTCCTCTGTTCCTCAGATCAAGGCATCAAGCACTGAAGCACTAAACTGAAGCTCAATGCGCAAGCTCAAGCACTTTCTATGTTCCTCACTTCCACAGTTCCACTGTCCCACTGAAGCAAGCCACCACTGAAGCAATCAAGCAAGCGATGGCCGGGGCGAGGCTGCTGGGCGGCGGCCGGCGGGCGCCTTGCCGTTGCTGTTGCCGGGGCGGCGGTCGACGCGCGGGGGGGCGTCGAGCGGGCGAGGGTGGCGTCGAGCGGGGCGGCGCCGAGCGGGGGCGGCGGCGCGGCGTCGATGGGCGTCGGGCGATGTGGGCAGGGAGTTCTCTAGGTCTAGGGTTGCCTGCCTCCTCTGCTGCTTTTGGTTGGGACTTGGGAGGCTGGGAGCTAATGGGCCGAACTGCCGAAGGCCTCGGGCCCGATTAAAAATAAGCTACATTTTGAATTGCTATTTAGACTGGGCCTCGGGCCCAGGCCCCGGTGGCCCGAGGCCCAGCTCCACCCCTGGGTACCGGTACGGGTAAATTTTGTACCCGCGTGCGAGTATGGATATTGTAATGAGTGAATTTTATTAACATGAGTACGAGTATAAAATTGTGATACCCATCGAATATAGACCCGTTGCCATCTACCGTTCGCCGTCGTGACAAATATTGTTAGCGCCCGGTGCATGATATTTGTCTTCGTCAATCGAACGCGAATCGAAGAAGATTATTAGAGTATTATTATGGATCATCACAGGCCTAAGCTTTGTGCAGAAGCTTCCCTCGAGTATCACCTTTCTTTAACGATACCAATCGAGTTGCCCTACCTAATCCAGCCTATGACGGCGAACGAGTCCTCGTCCAGAGGAAAAAAAATGCTTGCGCGGTTGCGCCGAGCAGCAATTTGAGGGAGGCGGCATGAAGAACGAGGAGCATCTCTCGTGCCCACCGTTAACTAAACTATTTTGTGTTAAAAATCAAGGTCCCAAGCAGGGTTCCACTTATCGCTCGATATTCTTCGATTTTCGCGATTTTCGAGCTTACCGAGCCGGCACGATATATAATACCGGTCGGTAAATCGATTAAATTCAAAAAAATAATTCAAAAAATTCAAAAATTTGAAAACATTTGTCCAACACAAATATCGCGATAATCGATCCATAACGAGCGATTATCGAGGTATATCGACCGAAAATCGCTCAAAAAATCGACCGACGGGGAAGTTCACGTAATTGGCTAATTTTCGAGGAAAATATCGAGATAATCGAGCAATATCTCGCGATTATCGACCAAATATCGAAATTTTTGAATTTTTTTCAAAAAATTTGAATTTTCAAACCATTCGATTTTTATCGATTTTCGACCGATTTTCGGCTCGATTTTGTCGATTTTTGAAATTCGATTTTCGAGCCGATTTTCGAAATTCGGTAAGTGGAACCCTGGTCCCAAGTTCCGACGGTATCGATTTACCACGAAAATCGTTAAAAATCGAAGGATTACGAAACCGCACATTTGAAATAAAAAAAAATCTACATTTGATCAATTTTCTCGAAAAACGACTAGTTTTCTCAAAAATCGACTAGCAGTTGAACCTTTTTGGGCGACTGATTTTTTGAGTAATTTTTGTCAATTTCGAAAATCACTTGATTTTTGACCGGTTTTTTTGAAACTTTGATTTTCTTTAAACTAGTTTATCGACCAATCTAGAGTTTTAAACCGATTTGATATGGCCCGTTTTCGCAAAAATCAATAATAAACCGACCAATTTTATGGTTGATTTTTATGAAAATCGATGAAAACCGATGGATTTTACGAGCCCTGCCCGTGCCTATCAGCGCCGGCTCCATGAATCGCGCGCACCGTGGTAGTACTCTGTAAGGCTATTCCCAATGGGTAGTATCATGCTCATTAATTAGATGCCACATAGGATTTTTTGCTGATGTGGCAAAGCAATAAATAGGAGGAAGAAGAAAGCTGTATCTTGAGCAAGATACAGCTTTGGCATGATATCTTAGGCCATGGCACAGAATCTAATGCTCTGGGTCCACTTTCATAGACACAACATCATACCAATTAATTATTTTAAACATATAAGTATTATATTATGCATTGTAGAGTGTTTCTTCAATGTAGTATCATATTTTTTATCCTATGTGGCATTCTTGAATATTGAAGTATGACACTTTGCACTGGGAATAACCTAAGTCCTAGTAGACGTAACAGCACTCACCGTCCTGGAAATCACGAAGTTCCAAGCAAATTGCACGCTACTACGGCTCAATATAATCATCATCGTGGGTGGGAAGAAAGAACATTACCCAGTAGTGCAAATGATTGAAGCGTGAGATAAATTTGCCTATTTGTATTTTTTTTTCATATTTAACGTCTATTCGAACGAAATTACGAATCTAACATTATTTTCAATCATGAAAGTGTTATGAATAGCACTTGTATTCATCATGAGGCCAATGGGCCAATATATATACATGTACATGAGGGTATAAAGGGAAAGCCTATATTAGGCAATATCTATACAAGGAATAACAGGATACTGTCTAACACCCCCCCTCAAACTCATGGTGGATCAACAACACTGAGTTTGGAGAGGAAAAAGTTATGATAAGCTCTAGTTTGTGTCTTCGTGAAGAAATCTGCTAACTGGAGCTCTGAAGGCACATACTGAAGAGCCACGACCTCATCCTGTACCTGTGACCTCATATAAGAAGCATCAACTCCAATGTGCTTGGTGAGTTCATGCTTCACGGGATCTCGAGCAATGCTGATAGCCCCTGTACTGTCAGATAAAAGAGGAGTCGGTGTAGAAACAGAAACACCAAAATCCTCAAGCAACCACCGTAGCCATGTAACCTCTGTTGTCAAAAGAGCCATAGCCCGCAACTCAGCCTCAGCACTCGAACGAGAAACTGCTGTCTGCTTCTTAGTCTTCCAAGCAATGAGAGAACCACCAAGAAAAACACAGTAAGCAGAAAGGGACCGACGATCAGAGTGATCACTAGCCCATGTAGCATCAGAGTATGCCTGGAGCTGTAAAGAGCTGGAGCGTGGAAAGAAAAGACGGCGAGAGATGGTTCCACGAAGATATCGTAGAACACGAAGAAGATGACTATAGTGGAGCTGAGTGGGAGCAGAAACGAACTGACTCAGGATATGAACTGGATGAGAAATGTCAGGACGAGTGACACCAAGGTAAACAAGACTCCCAACAAGATGGCGATAGCGAGTAGGATCCTCAAGAGGTTCACCATCAGTAGGTCGAAGGTGAACATTGAGCTCCATAGGAGTCTCGGCTGTGCGCTCATCAGTGAGAGAGGCACGATCAAGAAGATCCTGGATATACTTTTCTTGGGAGAGAAAGAAACCCTCAGAGGTGGAAGAAACCTCTATCCCAAGAAAGTATCGGAGAGGACCAAGATCGGACATGAGAAACTGCTCACTGAGACGGGCCTTTACAAAGGCAATATACTGAGAATCATCGCCAGTAATGATCATGTCATCAACATACAGAAGAAGAAGAGTCCGACCACGAGAAGAGGTGTGAACAAAGAGCGCAGGATCATGAGCACTGGCAGAAAAACCAGCAGCAGTGATCACAGAAGAAAAACGCTCAAACCAAGCACGAGGGCTTGCTTGAGCCCATAAAGAGAGCGACGAAGCCGACAAACCATGCCCTCAGGAACAGAATACCCCGGTGGTGGCTGCATATAGACCTCCTCATGCAGCTCACCATTAAGAAAGGCATTCTTGACATCAAGCTGAGAGATGGACCACTCTCGAATAGAAGCAACAGCAAGAAGAGTGCGAACTGTGGTCATGTGAGCCACAGGGCAAATGTCTCATCATAATCACGACCATGCTCCTGCTGAAAACCACGCGCCACAAGACGAGCCTTGTAGCGCTCAAGAGAACCATCAGAGCGAGTCTTAATCTTATAGACCCACTTGCAGGTAATGGGACGGACACGTGGAGGAAGTGGAACAAGATCCCATGTGCCAGTGCGCTCAAGGGCAGCAATCTCCTCCGCCATCGCATGCTGCCATTCCTGATGAATAACAGCATCACGGTAAGAAGTCGGCTCGGCCAGAGCTGCACCAACAAAAGCAAAACGCTCAGGAGGCCGAATAGACTGTCGATCGCGAAGAGCATAACGAGGAGGAGACACTGAAGAAGATGGCTCATCAGAAGAAGAAGATGGCACATCAGAAGAGTCCTCAGCTGGCGGACGACGAGTGTAGTGGAGAGGATATGGAGAAACAACATCTGAAGAAAGCTGTGTAGGAGAGGATGGTGGTGAAGAAACCGTGATAAAGGAGACACCGATCGTGAAGGGAAAGTGGCAACTGGAGTGTCAGGAAAAGTCAGAAAAGACAGTGGCTCAACAAGGGAAGTAGGAGAGGAAGAAGGACGAGGATAGAAGGGACGAGACTCATCAAAAGTGACATCTCGTGATATCCGTATCCGTCGGCCAACAGGATCCCAACAACGATATCCCTTATGCTCAGCACTATATCCCAGAAAAACACACTCAATAGACTGAGCAGTCAGCTTGGTGCGTTCACGGGGTGCAAGAAGAACATAGCACACACATCCAAAAAGACGAAGTCCAGAATAATCAGGGGGCATGCCACAAAGACGCTCAACTGGAATCCCACCCTTCAGAGCAGAAGAGGGTTGGATGTTGGTCAAGTATGCCGCAGTAGAAACAGCCTCAGCCCAGAAATGAGGTGGAACAGCGGAAGCAAGCATAAGAGTGCGAGCTGTCTCAAGGAGATGACGATGCTTGCGCTCAGCAACACCATTCTGAGCATGAGCACCAGGACACGAAAACTGAGAAAGAGTGCCCTGTGTGGCAAGAAAAGCTCGAAGAGCGCCGGACAGATACTCCCCTGCCGAGTCAGCACGAAGAACACGAATGGGAGAATCAAACTGAGTGTGAATCATGGTGGCAAAAGTCTTATAGATGGATAAAACCTCACTACGAGAGGACATAAAATATATCCAAGTGTGGCGAGAAAAATCATCTATAAAAAGAATATAGTATCGATGACCCCCTTTTGAAACAAAAGGAGCCGGACCCCACACATCAGAATGAACAAGATCAAAAGGACGCTGTGATATAGACTCACTAGAATGGTAGGGGAGTTGTAGCTGTTTGCCAAGCTTACAACCCGTACAGTATAAAGAAGCATCACCAGACACAGAGCCTAAAAGACCTCGACGAACTAAAGAAGACAGTCGTGAACCACAAAGGTGACCCAAACGGTGATGCCACTGAGCAAAAGTCCCGGTAGAAGAAGCAACGGATGCTGAAGCAGTCGTGGAAACAGAGAGACTGGCCGAGGCAGCGGAAGGTAGATGAAGCCAGTTGAGCTCCCAAAGACGCTGAGAGTCATGGCGCCGAGGGCCAGTCCCAACTAGAACCCCCGTGCGGCGATCCTGAACACAACAAGAGTCAGAATCAAGAATAACGCGACAACCATGATCGATGGCTGGCGGCGGATATGAGCTGCATGGTCGGTTTGGGAACATAAGAAACAGCAGGAACATGAAAAGAGGGCGACAAAAGATTCCTCGCCCCGCAATGTAAAGAGAGGTACCATCTGCGGTCTGCACAGTGATAGGAGCAACAAGAGGACTAATGGAATGAAGACTCGAAGGATCAGATGTCATATGAAAAGAAGCACCAGAGTCAAGGATCCATGGTGTGATACCTGATGAGGATGGTGGTTTATCATTAGAAGACTGAGTAGCAGAACCAGCAGAACCTGTCGGTGTAGTGGCAGCCATGCGACGTAGTAGCATAAGAATCTCCTGAGTAGAGTCAGAACCAGAAGTCTGCTGAGGAGAGGTACCCAAGAGTCCAGGGCCCTTAGAAGGGCGTCCCCCACGACGTGCAAGATCCTTCTTCTTTCTGTAGCAGAATTGCTCCACATGTCCGTTCTTATTGCAGTAGGTGCAGTGAAGGCCTCCACCCCCAGTGGTTGTAACTGGAGCAGGTGTCACTGTCGGAGAAGTAGAGCGAGGCGCTGCCAAAACTGAGGGAGACACCAGCAGACCGGCGCCACGAAGACGAGTCTCCTCAGTACGAATAGCTGCAAGGGCCTCCAACAGAGTGACACGAGGATGACGAGCGAGCAGCTGGGCACGAATCTGCTCGAACTCAGCCCGAAGACGTGTCAGAAAGTCGTAGATGCGGCGAAGCTCCAAGTGAGAATGCTGGCGCTGACAACACTGGCATGTCTGGCAAACCTCCGGTCCAAGTGAATCAAGCTGACGCCACACCGAAGACAACTGCGCATAAAACTCATCCACAGTAGAATCACCCTGCTGAAGCGACTGCTCCTGTCGCACAACAGCAAGGTACAGAGAGTCTCCGGCTGGCTCATAGCGATCGCGAAGATGTGCCCACATCAAGCGTAAGCGACAAGGCAACAACGTCACCAGTAAGATGCACCCCCATGCTAGCAACCAGAATAGCAGAGGCACGAGCATCTTCGTCAATCCATGTCTTGTGGGCAGCAAACTGAGTCTGAAAGGACTCCACAGCCTCAGTATAATCATCGGTGATCTTCTGGCGGGCAGCATCATCAGCCTCCTTGGGAATAACAGGCGTGGCAGGGGGAGCAGGACGAGGCGGACAGGATAGCTCGCCGGAAAGAAACTCCCATAGGCGCTGACCACACATGTGAAGGCGCATATGAAGAACCCAGTCTCGATAATTGAAACCATCAAAAATGACCGGACAGCGGGGAACGGAAACAGTCCCCGAAGAACCAGAAGACGACGACATTTTTTTTTACCGGATCTGAAACCTTATAGAACAGCTGGCTGTGTTAGTCTCAGATCCGATCAAGACATGCCAACCCGCAGCAGCCAGCGACCACGTCGGCAGGCGCGCGGCGGAGGTGCTCGAGACGCGCTGAGAGACCGCGTCGGCTCAGGCGTGCGGGCCGTGGGGCGACGGTCGTGCGGGGGACGCGCTCGACAGAGGCAGGGCGAGGCGACCGCACGGCGCGCGGCTTCGGCGACGTCCCGCGTGGAAGAGGCGAGGAGACCACACGGCAGGGCGAGGACCGCACGGCAGGCAGCCACGCGCGGCTTCGGCGACGTCCCGTGTCGGCGTCGGCTTCAGCTGCAGCGTCGGATCGGCTTCGGCGACGTCCCGCGTCGGCGTTGGCTTCGGCGGCAGCGTCGGATCGGCAGCGGGCCGAGCTCCCAACCGTGGCGGCGGGTCGGCAGATGCCCGACTGTTGTTGTCTGCCACAGCAGCTCGTCGGGCCTGAGGAGTCCACGAGGAGGCCACGCGCGACCGGAATAGATCGAAAACAGAGGAGAACAGCGGCAGCAAAGACGAAGCGGCAGCTGTGCGTGGACGACGGCGCAAGTGCAACGCCAGGAAAAAAAGAACCCTAGATTGGCTCTGATACCATGTTATGAATAGCACTTGTATTCATCATGAGGCCAATGGGCCAATATATATACATGTACATGAGGGTATAAAGGGAAAGCCTATATTAGGCAATATCTATACAAGGAATAACAGGATACTGTCTAACAGAAAGGAGCAGAAAACTATCGATGTCACCTACCATCGTATGAAATAGCGGCAGGTCACCTCCCGTCCGCTGTTTTCGCGGTCGGAATTAGACTAAATTTGCAGTTTCGTTTCGAACGGGAGCCGAACTTGCAAACAAAATTAAGCCAAAGGGCCAAAATGCTAAAGCATCCAAATGATTTGCACTAGCACGGGGACAATTAGCATGAGACATGACAGCCGAAATTACTGCTTAATCAAGCAAGCAATCTGCTGGTATACCGCAGAAGAGATTGGACTAGCCGAGTTGACGAGGAGGGGTTGCAGCCGTGCAGTGGAGCGCGTCGATCCAGGTTGAACGTGCGTGCGAAGGCGACGTGTCAGTCATGCGTGTGAGGCTGTGAGCCCCTGTCGAGACGGCGTGAGGTGCCGCGCTGCGAGGCTGCAACGGCGTGGGGGCTGGACGGCGGGAAGGAGGGCCGTGCGGCGGAGCGACGCGTCGAGGAGGAGGGAACGCCGTGCCGGTGGTTCGACGGGCAGCGCGGGCTTTGGCGCGTTGCCTGCCGCTGCTCGCTGCGGCTTCCGCACGTGGTCGTATCGTGTCGTGTCCCTCCGGCCCCCCGGGAACTAATCTCGTGGGCGAGGCCAGCTCGTGTGGGCTGCCCGGGTGCCGGCTAGTGGTGGGCATCCCGGTCCGAGGCACGACGGTCTAGTCTGACTCAAAACCCAGCACGATATAGTACCGTTCACCGGGTTTAATACTGTTCATCGGACCGTGCCCGGCCGAGAAAGCAGGCACGGTGGGTGGCACACCCCAACACGACCATTTGGGCCATGCTTATGTTGGCATAGCTCGCCACCGAGGAGAGCGACACAGCGAGCCCATCCGTAGCGCAGCCTGCGCTCGGCAGCAGTACGCGTGGCACGCGGCCGAGCCCGTGGCAGCGCACGCGGCACTTGGCCGAGCGCATGGAGGTGAAGGTGGAGGGGCAGGGGAGCATACCTGGCCATTGTTGTGCCGCCGTGGTCATCGCTCATTAGCTCGTTGCCGTGGTTGCCTGCCCACCCACATGGCCATGCTGCCTCACCAGAGCCGCTGTGGCTGTCTTGTCTCGCCCGTCATGGGTGAAGGGCAAAGCGAGAGTGGCTAAGGATTTAGTTCCTTTTCTTTCAATATTTGTGTTTATTGCTTTAGTTCTGTGCGTTTTCGGTTTATGTTGTCTCGTCACAATAGTTCACATGGGCCGCCCTGGGCCGGCACGGCACGAAGTGCAAATGGGTCGTACCTAGGCTCGCCGAAGGTGAGCCGGACCAGCACGGCATGGCACGGCGGGCCGTCGTGGCCCAGCATGGTTCAGGCCTAAGGCACGATGGGCTCGTTGAAAGGACCAACGATGTCGCCTAGAGGGGGGGTGAATAGGCGGATTAAAATTTACGCAGCGGAATAAAACTGGCCGAGCTGGTCAACCCGGAGTCTCCGGGTTTTGGTCCGGATACTCCGGCTTGTCCGGAGTCTCCGGTATTGAGTCCGGACTCTCCGGGTTAGCTGGCTCGGGAGCGCAATAAAAACTACTCTAGCAAGCACAATAAACTACTAGAAATAGAAAGCAAGAATAACCTAGAACAATTGCTACACAGGATTTGAATTAAAGCTAAGCAAAGAGCTAGATCTAACTTTACAAATTCAAATCCAAGTAAGCAAGACTAGGAATTAAAAGAGAGAGCGAGAGACGCGATTTTTCACCGAAGTTCGGATTTTTGAAGGGAATCCTACGTCTCCGTTGAGGTGGCTCGGTCACACTTGAGCCGAGATCTCTTTCAACCCGCTTTCCTCCCGGTGTTGCACAAATGCACTCGCCGGCTTCACTTCTTATCTCTTTCCTTTCGGAGGCGAGACTAGCCTTCACAAACGACCGGGGCTTACCACACGCGTTGGTAGCTCCCGGTGACTCCTAGCCGTCTAGGAGACCTTCAACCTCCAAGAGAAATAGCACCACGAAGAATCGCTTGGAGGATGAACTAGTGCTCAACAAGATGAAATGAATGCACTTAGCACTTTGCTTCTTCCTCTCCTCACCAAAAAGAATCAACAACCAAATTAATTGGTGGGAGGAAGATGGGGCTCTATTGAATGCTTAGAGATGGTTAGGAATGGCTTGAATGCTGCTATGAATGAGCTCGATAGAGATCCTAGCCGTTGGAGTGGAGTGGAGGCTTTAAATACCCTTTTTGAAAACTAGCCGTTACTCCCGTTTTTGAACAGGCCGGAGTGTCCGGACAACCAACCCGGAGACTCCGGGTTATCCGGAGACTCCGGACCAAATGTCCGGATACTCCGGACCAGCTGGAACCAAAAGCAACCGAGAGGTCCAACCCGGAGACTCCGGACAAAATGTCCGGATACTCCGGATTGAATCCGGAGACTCCGGATTGGAATCCGGATACTCGGGTTACGATTCGGTTTCAATTTGAAACTTTTCAAAACCAAATGAAGGAGTGCTAATTAGAGATGCAGTAATTGATGTTGAGCACATGCACATCCTAAAGTCGATTTCTCGTCATACCCTCTTAATAGTACGGCTATCCTTAAGACACAAATAAATAAAATGTTACAACTTTGGTCTTGATGCCGTCCTTTTGCTTTTAAGTAGTCATAGGGGCGTCCAATGTCATTCCAAGCTCGATATGATCTTGATCTCTGCAGTATTCTTGGATAAAACATTAGATCTCTTTAATTGTGTCGTCATTAATCACCAAAACAATTTGAGGGGCCTAGATGCACTTTCAATCTCCCCCTTTTTGGTGTATTGATGACAACACAATTAATCAGCAAATAAAATAACGAGAACTAGACTTAGCTATAAGATTAGAAAGAGGAGCTCCCCCTAAATGTGTGCATTAGAAGAATTGAGTGGGAACAAATGCACATATTTAACGAGAGATAACCGAGAGCTCCCCCTCAAACACAGCATCCGAGAATACAACACAAGTAACTGAAAGCAATCCATGCATAAAATAAGCATTAAAGTCATTACATGGAATAACAGAGTTCACGACACGAAATAAGCAAAGATATGAAAACACAAGTAACACAAGTCCACAAGCGAATTGAAGCACAAGGAAAAACGCAAACGCCTCTCCAACGCGACTAAAGACAACGCGACTAAAGATATCACTCCCCCTTTGGCATCAAAACACCAAAAGAGGGAGAAACACTAAGGATCACTCGTCGTCGCCTTCGTCGTGCGTCGGACGCGAGTACTATTTGCCGGGGTCATCTCCAGCTGCAGGCGGAGAGAAGGAGGTGATGCCGAAGAGCTGATCTGCAGAGGTGGCATCGCTACTCTCCTCGGAAGACCCGGAGGAGTCGCTGGGAGAGACCGCTTCGCCATTGTGGCGGCGGATGCTGCGAATGTCTTGACCATTTTTCTTGATTTGCTTGCTCATCACCTTACGCACAGTGGAGATGTCGCGGCAAAGGAGAAAGACATGCTTGAGCATCCTCTGAAGAGTGCCACTAGGAACCTCGGACTGCCAGAAGAACCGGGCGGGAGGCACGGACGGGGTAGAGGTAGAGCCCGAAGCACGACCTCGGCGAAGCCTAGCAGCAGGACCAGGAGCAGCTGGAGGAGCTGGAGTAGACTGAGGACGGACCTTGTAAGCAAGATGCTCCTCATCTTTGACAAACTTCAGACCACTCACTGAAGAGATCAAAGTCATCACAAAGGGTGCATAGCTGCAACTGGCCATGTTGCTCTGCGCATTCTGTCTCATCGTCTCCCACATGAAATCGACAATATCAAACGAGTGGGTGCGCTCAACGAGGTGAAACAGCAAGTTCCTTCCATAGGAACTGATGGCAGAAGCATCTCCCTCCTTGGGCCAAAGAGTGACCCTCAACATCCTGTTGAGTACAGCTGGTACATCCTTTAGACCCTTGATGGTCCCAACTGTAAAGCTCTTAGAGGTGTCATACAAAGCCTCAATCTGCTCAGGAGTCATCACCTTCTTCGCATGAAGCTTTGGGTATCATTGTACCTGAGGTTGAGGACTCTGGCAAACCTCTTCTTGCTAGCCACATACCAAACCCTGTCAGTCATCCACCATATGGCCTCATCATTCTTGTCAAAGTACAAGGTGGCATAGAACTGCATGAGAACCTCATTGTTCCAGTCAAACTTGTATGCCATGATATTCTTGACTTGATGCAGCTCGCAAATCTGAATAATCTCAATGAAAACTGGATTGCCAGCAGCGGCCATATATTCCCAGTCAATGGTCTTCATGCGAACCACTGGGTGCTCAAGTGGGTATAGGACCGTCTCGTAATAATCTGACTGAAACCGGTTCCAAAACCGGCGGTCCACATACTCATCCTGGTGGAGCTCCAGAGGATCTTTCTTTCTGTGCTCAACAATGGCTTTCCCTTTTCCAGATCCTGTCCGGTAATCAGTTATCCTCATTGGGTTCACGGACATAGGATAGTTCCACACGCTCCTCTTCTGATCACGAAGTCTGGCATGAGTATCTGCTGGATGCTCATCTGGATCAGGAGCTGACAGAGGTGGAGGAGACAGGGCAGTCTTGTATTTGGCGCTAGCTGGCCTCGAGTGCGGGCGTGGGTCTTTTGGCCACTCCAATTCTCTGCTTTTTCGGCGGAGGCAGCGGAGGAGAATTGGTGGGAGACGAGCCCTGAGCGGGATCACCGCCACCAGATGTCTGCTGAGGAGGATCGCTGCCACCGGAAGGCTGCTGAGGAGGATCGCTGCCACCGGAGGTTCCCTGAGAAGGATCCATCTGACCAGACAGAGCGAAAGAGTAGAATTAGCCGAGAGGCGACAAGAAAAACAGCGAAGATTAGAATTTGGCCGAGGCACCCAACCCGGAGAGTCCGGACAAAAAGTCCGGACACTCCGGATTGCATCCGGAGACTCCGGACAAAATGTCCGGACACTCCGGATCGACCCGGAGACTCCGGACCCAGAGTCCGGACATTCCGGATGTGCCAGAAAAAGTGCACGGGCGGCCAAGGAAAGAACAGTCCAACCCGCACAACTCAACAAATTGACTCTAGATTGCCACAAGAAGATTGGAATGAGGTCTAGGGCACAATCTAGTACAAGTTTTCGCGAAATTAGGGCACGGATTGGAACTCACCTCAACGGGTTTGAAACCGAGGAAATGCGGGAGAAGAGGGAGATCGATTCTTCGATCTTGAGAACCTCCACGAGACAAATCACACCCTAGATGAGATGAAGCACGAGGAGAGGCCCTAAGAACCGCAAGAAATTGATCCAAACCCGGAAGGAACAAGATTAGGGCATGAAAGTCCTTACCACGATCTCCAATCCAAGGATGAGGAGGAGTCCAAGATCCTAGGAGAGAGAGGAGCACGGAGAGGGAGAGGGAGAGGCGCCCGTTGCAAAAGGAATGGAAAAAGAAACCGCGCGGGATTGGGGGAACTTAAACCGTCCGCCCCAACCCGGAGACTCCGGATTTTCAGTCCGGAGACTCCGGCCCAACCCGGAGAGTCCGGACAAATAGTCCGGAGACTCCGGATGATCCGGAGACTCCGGAGTAAATACCGGACACGATCCGGGTTGCCCAGCTCGGTTAGGAAATTGACAAAATGAAGGATAGCTCAAGGAATTTGGCGGAGCGAGAGGGAGAAAGATTCCTAAGATGTCAACTTGATATATGACCAGCGAACAATAAAGCAAACAAGCCATGGTCACATATCAATGACAAGATCAGAGGATCAAGAGCCAACAACATTGGATAAATTCAAAGAAAAAGATGAATAAGGTTTTGAAAATTATTTTTCATTCAACAAACAATATGTGAGTACATGTCAAGCCACGTTACGAGAGTCTAAGATATTTAGTCCACTTCTCAATTCACAGAACCTTTTCTCGTCAAGGGGCTTGGTAAAAATATCGGCTAATTGATCATTTGTACTCACATGTTGGATATCAATTTCGCCTTTAGTTGCGTGGTCTCTTAGGAAATGATGGCGAATATCAATGTGTTTTGTTCGGGAGTGTTGGACAGGATTGTTGGCAATTTTTATGGCACTCTCATTGTCACACAAAAGTGGAACGCTTTTGTAGGATAGGCCATAATCACTCAAGGTTTGTCTCATCCAAAGTAATTGGGCACAACAACTCCTACCGCTACGTATTCGGCCGGCGATGGATAAGGCTCACGGAATTTTGTTTCTTGGAAGACCACGAGACTAGGGACCTACCCAAGAATTGGCGGAGTTCCCGAGGTACTCTTCCTATCCACTTTGCAACCGGCATAATCCGCATCGGAATAGCCAATAAGTTCAAAGGAGGATCCTTTCGGATACCAAAGTCCAAAATGAGGAGTGTGCACTAAGTATCTCAAGATTCTCTTAACGGCCACCATGTGGCACTCTTTTGGAGCGGCTTGAAAACGTGCACACATACAAGCGCTAAGCATGATATCGGGCCTAGATGCACAAAGATAAAGGAGAGAGCCGATCATCGAGCGATATACCTTTTGGATGACCAGGTTTACCTTCTTTGTCGAGGTCTAGATGCCCGTTGGCTTGCATAGGCGTCTTTATAGGCTTGGCGTCCTCCATTCCGAACTTCTTGAGCATGTCCTTGATGTACTTGGTTTGACAAATGAAAGTTCCTTCCTTGAGTTGTTTGACTTGGAATCCGAGGAAGAACTTCAACTCACCCATCATGGACATCTCAAACCTTTTGGTCATAATCTTGCTAAACTCTTTACACAAATGTTCATTAGTGGATCCAAATATAATGTCATCGACATATATTTGGCACACAAATAAATCATTATCAATATGCTTAGTAAAGAGAGTAGGGTCGGCCTTTCCGACTACAAAACCTTGTCCGAGAAGAAAGTCTCGTAAACACTCGAACCAAGCCCTCGGTGCTTGCTTAAGTCCATAAAGGGCTTTGTGTAGATAGTAGACGTGGTCCGGGTGTTTTGGATCTTCAAAGTCGGGTGGTTGCTCGACGTAGACCATCTCGGAGTGGTCCATTTAAGAAGCGCTCTTCACGTCCATTTGATCTGACTTAAAATCATGGTGAGTAGCAAAGGCAAGTAATATTCTAATAGATTCAAGCCTAGCTCTTTGGAGCATATGTTTCATCGAAATCCAAACCTTCGATTTGAGTGTACCCTTGAGCAACCAAACGAGCTTTGTTCCTTGTCACGATTCCGTTTTCATCTTGCTTGTTTCGGAAGACCCACTTAGTGCCGATGACGTTTTGCTTGGGTCTTTTGACAAGTTCCCAGACTTGATTGCGCTTGAAGTTGTTCAGTTCCTCTTGCATAGCCATCACCCAATCTGGGTCTTCAAGCGCCTCATCTACTTTAAGAGGTTCAAGAGAGGAAACGAACGAGTAAAATTCACAAAAATTTGCAACTCGAGATCGAGTGGATACTCCCTTGTTGATGTCTCCAAGTATGTTGTCGACTGGATGATCTCTTTGAATGCTTTGATGAACTCTCGGATGAGGTACGGTTGAGTCCAAGGCTTGAATAGGGCCTTCATCATCTTGTGTGGCATTAGAACCATCTTGAGCCTGCTTGGACGAGGAGTGAATATCGCCCGAGCCTGACCCATCCGGAGACTCCGGTATTTGACCCGGAGACTCCGGACCAGTCCGGACACTCCGGGTTGGGGTGCTCGGGTGAGATTCCAAATTTTGAGGTCTTACCTCCCCGATTGCCATTTTCTTGATAGCTTTACAAGGAGGTTCTTCCCTGTCAATCACAACACGATCAACTTGTTCTACTTGAGAACCATTAGTCTCATCAAATGTTACATCACGCGAGATTTCAACGACACCGGTGGTATTGTTGAAAACTTCAGTGCCTTATAAGCATTTGTTCCATAACCGAGTAAGAAACCTTCATCTACTTTAGGAGCGAATTTAGATGACTTAGCCTTTTTGTTAAGGATATAGCATTTACTCCCAAAGACTCGAAAGTAGGAGACATTTGGTTTCTTCCCGGTGAGCAACTAGTATGCCGTTTTCTTCAAGATCTTGTGAAGGTAGAGGCGGTTGGAGCTGTGGCATGCGGTATTGATGGCTTCCGCCCAAAAGCTATCGGAAACCTTGTACTCGTCAATCATCGTCCGCGCCATCTCGATGAGGGTTCGATTCTTCCTCTCGGCTACCCCATTTTGTTGAGGAGAATAGGGAGCCGAGAATTCATGCTTGATTCCTTCCTCATCAAGAAACTCCTCCACGCCAATGTTTTTGAACTCGGTACCGTTGTCGCTTCGAATTCTTTTAATCTTCACTTCAAATTCGTTTTGAGCTCTTCTCATGAATTTCTTCAATGTCACTTGGACTTCACCTTTGTCATGCAAAAAGAACACCCAAGTGAATCGAGAAAAATCATCAACAATTACCAAACCATACTTACTTCCCCCGATGCTTATATAAGCTACGGGACCAAATAAATCCATGTGGAGCATTTCCAATGGTCTTGAGGTCGTCATCACGTTCTTGGCGGGATGGGAGGTGCCAACTTGCTTGCCCGCTTGACAAGCGCTACAAATCCTATCTTTCTCAAAGACAACATTGGTTAGTCCGAGAATGTGGTTGCCTTTAACGAGTTTGTGAAGATTCCTCATACCAACATGGGCTAACCGGCGATGCCAAAGCCAACCCATGCTAGATTTAGCCATTAAGCACATTTCAAGATTAAGTCTATCCGTATTGAAGTCTACGAGATAGAGCTTACCCTTCAAACGCCCTTTAAAGGCTATTGAACCATCAAGCCTCTTAATGACATCCACACCCTTTTCATTAAACAAACAATTATAGCCCGCTTCACATAATTGTGCAACGGACAATAAATTGTAGCTTAATGGCTCAACAAGCAAAACATTATTTGATTGAAAATTGCTTGAGATAGAAATTTTACCCAAACCAATTACTTCTCCTTTTCCATTGTCTCCAAAGACAATGCTTTAACTATTTGATCCATTTGCGTCCAAGTGTGCGAACATTGCCTTTTCTCCGGTCATGTGGTGCGTACATCCGCTATCCAAAATCCAACTTGTTCCACCGGAGATATAGGCCTACAAAACGACATTTAGTTTTTGCTCTTTGGTACCCAAACTTGGTTAGGTCCACGCACGTTAGTAACAAGCGATTTAGGGACCCAAATAGAACGAACACAAGGAGCATTCTTGACTTCGCCCAACATGATAAGCAACTACGGCCAGAGGTTAGTCTTTTTAAGCACATAAGAAGCAAAGAACTCGGAGTGAGCTTTGTGCTTGGATGTTCCTTCGCCTTTTACAAAGTGAATGGGCTTGCTTAAAGGAGCAACAACAATGTTGCTCTTTTTGCCCTTTAGCGGAACATACCCAAGCCCTTGCCTCTTAGGATTACCTTGGCGCTTACCGAGATACTCCTCTAAACCCTTGCTTGCCTTGTAGGACTTTTGAAGTCCATCTTCAAGCATCACCTTAAGCTTCTCATTCTCATTAGCCAAGACTTTCAAAGTCTCACGGTTAGTAGCACAAGTAGCAACATCAACATTATAACATCTAGAGCATCCATTGCTAGTTGAGGGTATTGAAACATTGGAGTTGTTAATTGAGGTGGAGGCGTTATTCGAGAGATCAACAAGCTTCACTTCAAGAGCTTTGCAAGCATCCATTGCTTGAGCAAGTTGCTCTACGAGTGAAGCATTGGTGATCTCAAGACTAACCACTTCACTCTTAGTCAAATTTGAATTTTTGACTAAGTCCTCATTCCTTTTTCTTTCAAAAGCTAGGCTCTTCTCTAGCTCAATGTTCTTCTCCTTTTCAAAAATAAGGAGATCCTCTTGAGCCTCAAGAATAGCCTCCTTTTGTTCAACCACTTCCTCCAATTTTTCAATGTCTTTAAGTAGCAAGTCTAGTTTTTCAATATCAAAATCATTCATAGACTTAAATGCTACTTCCTCATCATCACTAGCATCATCACAATCATCTAAGCCATAATCAACAATAGAAAGAGTGGAGCTCTTAGATGATACCTTGTGCCCCTTTGCCATGAGGCAAATTGGAGCATCTCCTTCGCCGTCGCTTAAGTTGTCAAAGAGACTCTTTGACTTTGTCGGTGGAGTGGCAATGGCGACGGTGGCAAGTCCATCTTCATTGTCGGAGTTGGAATCGGACTCGGACTCGGAGTCGGAGTCGGAGTTCCACTCCTTGCCGATGTATGCATGACCCTTGCCCTTGAATTTTTTGTTCTTGTCTTTGTCCTTCTTCTTGAACTTGTCTTTCTTGTAGGGCTTTTCTTCTTTCTTTTCTTTGTGTGGGCACTCGGCAATGAAATGACCGGGTTCCCCACATTCATAGCACTTTCTTGAGGAGTGATGCCCTCTTGACTTGTTGCCATAGCTCTTGGAGTGACTACCCGGCTTGTAGCCCTTCTTTTTCAAGAACTTGTTGAATCTTCTTACGAGCAATGCCATATCTTCATTTGTCAAGGGGCCGCTCGACTCTTCTTCATCACTTGAGCTCTCTTCGGCTTCTTGTGCAACCTTGACGGCCTTCAAGGCTACACCCTTCTTCTTGCCGGACTTGAGCTCCTCCACCACTCCTGCTTCCTTAACCATCATCTCATCCGTCATCAACCGGCCAATCACGTCATGAGGAGTGAGTGTATCGAAGTTTGGCCGGTCGCGGATGAGTTGCACAAGGTTGCGGTTGGTGGGGGTGATCACTCTAAGGATGATCTTGACAATTGCTTTGTCGGTGAGCTCGGTGCTTCCAAGTCCTTTAGCTTGATTTACTAGCACCATCAAGCGATCAAACATTTTGGTGTAGGATTCTCCTTCTTCTAGCGTGAATCGGCTCAATTCTCCAATGATGAGCTCTATCTTAGATTCACGGACACTTGACACACCTTCATGAGATATCATCAATCTCTCCCAAATGTCCTTGGCATTGTCCAGGCCATCGACCCGGTTGAACTCGGAGTCGCTCAATGCATTGAACAAGGCATTGACGGCCAAGTCGTTGAAGTGTTGAGCTTTGTCTTCTTCGGAGGTGAGATTGTTGGGGTTTGCGGGCTTGAAACCTGTTTCAACAATCTTCCAAATACGGATGAAGTGATCTCAAATGCATCTTCATCTTATGTTTCCATGCCGCATATCGAGTGCCATCGAAGTGAGGCGCTCGGCCAGACGACGGAGACATAGGATGAGGAGTTTGAGACTCCAAAAGAGGAATAATCTAAAGGAATTGCAACCCCTATACCGGAACCCGAGGCTTTCTCTTGGCCATGGGTTTCGGTAACCTTCTCTATTTCCGACATCTTTGATTCTCCAAGCGGTTAAGCCAAAATAAAGGAGATTTGGCTCTGATACCAATTGAAAGGACCAACGATGTCGCCTAGAGGGGGGGTGAATAGGCGGATTAAAATTTCTACGCATTGGAATAAAAGCGGCCGAAGTGGTCAACCCGAGTCTCGGGTTTTGGTCGGATACTCGGCTTGTCCGGAGTCTCCGGTATTGAGTCCGGACTCTCCGGGTTAGCTGGCTCGGGAGCGCAATAAAAACTACTCTAGCAAGTACAATAAACTACTAGAAATAGAAAGCAAGAATAACCTAGAACAATTGCTAGACAGGATTTGAATTAAAGCTAAGCAAAGAGCTAGATCTAACTTTACAAATTCAAATCCAAGTAAGCAAGACTAGGAAGTAAAAGAGAGAGCGAGAGACGCGATTTTTCACCGAAGTTCGGATTCTTGAAGGGAATCCTACGTCTCCGTTGAGGTGGCTCGGTCACACTTGAGCCGGGGTCTCTTTCAACCCGCTTTCCTCCCGGTGTTGCACAAATGCACTCATGGCTTCACTTCTTGTCTCTTTCCTTTCGGAGGCGAGACTAGCCTTCACAAAGCAGCCGGGGCTTACCACACGCGTTGGTAGCTCCGGTGACTCCTAGCCGTCTAGGAGACCTTCAACCTCCAAGAGAAATAGCACCACGAAGAATCGCTTGGAGGATGAACTAGTGCTCAACAAGATGAAATGAATGCACTTAGCACTTTGCTTCTTCCTCTCCTCACCAAAAGAATCAACAACCAAATTAATTGGTGGGAGGAAGAGGGGCTCTTTTGAATGCTTAGAGATGGTTAGGAATGGCTTGAATGCTTGCTATGAATGAGCTCGATAGAGATCCTAGCCGTTGGAGTGGAGTGGAGGCTTTAAATACCCTTTTTGAAAACTAGCGTTACTCCCGTTTTGAACAGGCCGGAGTGTCGGATAACCAACCGGAGACTCGGGTTATCCGAGACTCGGACCAAATGTTCGGATACTCGGACCAGTGGAACCAAAAGCAACCGAGAGGTCCAACCGGAGACTCGGACAAAATGTCGGATACTCGGATTGAATCCGGAGACTCGGATTGGAATCCGGATACTCGGGTTACCCGATTCAGTTTCAATTTGAAACTTTTCAAAACCAAATGAATGAGTGCTAATTAGAGATGCAGTAATTGATGTTGAGCACATGCACATCCTAAAGTCGATTTCTCGTCATACCCTCTTAATAGTACGGCTATCCTTAAGACACAAATAAATAAAATGTTACAACTTTGGTCTTGATGCCGTCCTTTTGCTTTTAAGTAGTCATAGGGGCGTCCAATGTCATTCCAAGCTCGATATGATCTCGATCTCTGCAGTATTCTTGGATAAAACATTAGATCTCTTTAATTGTGTCGTCATTAATCACCAAAACAATTTGAGGGGCCTAGATGCACTTTCACTCGTGCTGGGCCGGGCCGGTACAGCACGGCGCACACCTCTAGTGCCAGCCAGAACATCATATGGTATGTTTACGCTTGTGCGGTTGGCAACACGTGGCAAGTCTCTCCTTCTCGGCCCGTCGGACAATATATTTCGGAGTTGGCATCTAGCTGCCTAAGGGTGGATCTAGAGGGCATTGGATATGTCTCGGCACCTTTAAAAATCTGTAAAATCACTTTTTAATAAATTGAATTTGGTGACGAATAGGTTTTGATTTTAGTGGTTTGTGATTTTTAAGACTTAGAACTATTTATATTTTGTATTATATTTTTAGTAATTTTAAAATATGTATTGAATTTATGATATTACGAAATCATTATACAAGACTGTAAATTTATACGCGTAAAATATACACTTCATTTAAAAAATTTCGAGTTCTGTCACTGCGCCGGCCGGCATCACTATGTCCCGACATATTCGCACTTCCGCATAAGGATGTGAAACAGACAACACTGTGTTCAGGCGTTGATTTTGTGAGACAACCTTGCTATCGAATAGTCCGGGGTTGCCTAATAGATCTAAACTGGAGAACAGAGAGAGAGGGCGAGAGACACAATATGAGGAGGAACGGGTCTGCTTTATTATTCTGTATGCTTGTGTACAATGGGGTGACCCCCTGCCTCCTATATATAGTGGTTCTGCTTAGAGATAAGGAAGAATCCATATAGGATATGACAACCGGTTTCCTAACACTCCCCCTTAGACTCTTCACTGCGAGATGCATATGCCTCATTAAAACTCCATAAAAACCCAGTGGGAAAAATAATTGGAGAAAGAGTACATAGCACACGCTTGCTGTGTTGCACGGATTGCCTCATCAAAAACCTTATGTAAGAAAACTTCAATGAAAAACTTACTTAAGGAAAAGAGTACAATCCACCCAAATTTCAATGTTAATCTTCAAGATTCACGTTGGGTACTCAAACTTCATGTTCGAGATTTATGTAGGAGTATGTGAAAATTCTCCACCTGAAATCTGCACTTCTCTAAGCCTCATCATCCCGATTCCTCTAACACATCTTTCAAAGGAAGATGCCGGGAGTGACTTAGTGAATAAATCTGCGAGATTTTCACACGACTTAGTATGCAGTATCTTTATCTCGTTCATCTTATACAATTCATGAGCATAAAAGAACTTGGGGTTGATATGCTTTGTGAGATTACTCTTCACATATCTCATTTGCACTTGAGCAACACAAGCTGCATTATCTTCATAGATAATGGTGGGGGTTTGTTCTATGTTCAAACCACATGACTTCTGGATGTGGTGAACCATTCTTCGAAGCCATGCACATTCTCGAGAGGCTTCATACAATGCAATGATTTCTGAGTGGTTAGTCGACGTCAAGACAAGAGTCTGCTTAGACGACTTCCAAGAAATTGCTGTTCCACCACAAAGGAAAACATACGCACTTTGTGACTTGCCAGTATGCGGGTCCGAAAGGTACCCAGCATCGGCATAGCCAACTAAATTCAATTCATTGTTTCTTCTGTTTGCCGAGGTCTTTGCTTCCTTGAAGGTAACGGAAGATGTCCTTCACCCCTTTCCAATGCCTTTTGGTGGGTTCTGCACTGTATCGTGCTAGCAAATTCACGGCGAACGCAATGTCCGGCCTAGTGCTATTTGCAAGGTACATGAGCGCTCCAATTGCACTCAAATATGGGAATTCCGCTCCCAGGACTTCCTCCCCCTCTTCTCTAGGCCTGCATGGATCTAGGTCTGCTTGGAGTGACCTTCTGACCATTGGTGTCTTTGCGGGGTATGCTTTCTCAAAACTAAATCTCTCCAACACTTTCTGCGTGTAGGATGATTGGTGTACCAAGATTCCGCCTTGGACATGTTCAAGCTGCAAGCCTAAACAGAACTTGGTTTTACCCAAGTCTTTCATTTCAAACTCAGATTTCAAGTATGTGCATGCTTCTTCAATTTCTTCATCCGTCCCAATGTTGTTCAGGCCATCTACATAGACGGAGATTATACAAAATCCATTCGGGGATCGTTGTATAAATACACATGGATAATCTTTGCCGTTCGTGTAGCCTTTCTTGCAGAGAAAGTCACTCAAGCGATTGGACCACATTCTTCCTGACTGTTTCAGCCCATACAGTGATTTCTCCAATTTCACACTGTATAAGTTTCTGTTTGCTCAGACTTGGTTCGGAATAGGGATACCTTCCGATACTTTCATTTATATTTCCGAATCCAAGTTTCCATACAAATATGCTGTGACAACATCCATTAGCTTCATTCTCAACTTCAAGTTGACTGCCATTGAGATCAAGTATCTAAATGTAATTCCATCCATGACCGGAGAATAGGTTTCTTCATAATCAACACTAGGACGTTGAGTGAAACCTTGAACAACAAGCCTTGCAATGGTTGTTGCTCTTTTCATAGATTCTCCCATTATTACAAAATTTATGGCCATTTCGTCATGGTGTGCTTCATGCACTTCTACTTGATCTTCATTGCTATTTCCCATTCCAGGAGCAAGTTCCTTTAGTTTTTCTCCGCCAATGTGTGCGCACACATTATTTCCGGCGACTTCTTCCAATTGAAGATTCAAATCTGGAATTGCCTTTTCCACAGGCTTCTTTCCAGTGCCAGGTCTCAACTGGCTCCCCTTCTTGCTTTGGGGCATTTTTGTGATTGGCTATGGTAAGTCCTCTTGCCCATTTTTCTCCAGACGTCTCCGAGTACTTTGGGTTTTAGAAGCCAGATTTCTTGTTCTTTTTCTTTAAGGCCTCTGAACAGGATGAGGGATACCTTCTGCTTTCTTTGGTATTTCCACCCTCTCTGGTGCATTTCTTGCTGGTATATGCGACTTAACCACGCTCTTCAGATCACAAAAATGATCAGGCAGTTCATTTGCTAAATTCTGCAAATCGATTGTCTTCTTGACTTCATGATTTGCTTCATTAGTGCGAGGATCATGCACGGGGATCCCAATGGAATGCCATATGATTTCCCGGCATTTTCATCCAATGGTTCATTTCCTCCCCCTAATGACGGGAAAGCGATCCTCGTAAAAAAAAATGCAATTAGCGAATCGGGCTGTATGCAAATCTCCAGTCGTGGGTTCCAAATACCTGATTATGGATGCATTCTTATAACCAACGTATATCTCAGACTTGCGGAGAGGGCCCATTGCAGTTCGCTGTGGGGGTGGTATAGGTACATATACCATTCATTCAAATCTTCAGGATGACCCATTGCACTAGTTGCATAGTTGAATGGATGTTGTAGGCCAACGGTCTATAATTGATGAGTGCTGCTGCGTGCATGACTGCGTGTCCCCAATAAGTGTTGGGCAAGTTACAACTTTGCAAGAGTGGTCGGGCTATGAGCTTAATCCTCTTTATTAGTGCTTCAGCTATTCCATTTTGCGTATGGATATGCGATGCAGTGCTCAATGATTATTCGATTCTTTGTGTAATAATCATCAAATGCCTTGGAAGTAAATTCGTTGGTATTGTCCATTCGAATGGACTTCAGGCGATGATCAGGAAAAACATTCTTAATTCTGATGATCTGCGAGATCAGCTTTGCGAATGCACGATTCCTTGTTGACAGCAAACATGTATGCGACCATTTCGAGGAAGCATTAATGAGCACCATAAAGTATTGAAACGGCCCTGACAAGGGCTGAATCGGGCCGCAAATATCCCCCTGAATGCGTTCCAGGAATGCAGGGATTTCATGTTGCACTTTCATAACAGAGGGTTTTGTTATTAATTTCCCAGTGGCACATGCATGGCACACAAAATCTTCGTGATTCGAGAAATTTTTAACATTAATGCCATGACCTTGTTAGTTGTTAACTATATTTTTCATCAATCTAAGACTAGGATGACCTAAATATACAATGCCATAAAGAAAATAATTCAGAGCTTCTAAATACAGTCTTCAAATAAGTATACACTGCGTGTGCATTGATTATCGTGTAGTACAACCCAGATTCATATGAGGGATTTTTTTCTTAATACCATTTTTTCATACTCCGCGTGCTTCATAATGCACAAATGTTTTTTGCCATTTTCTTCATTGGTTTCTACGTGAAACCTATTGGCGCGGATATCTGTTAAAACTTAAGAGAGTGCGTGTTGATTCAGGGTACAAGGAGGCTTCATCAATTACCAAAGTTGTACCCATTGGCAATATAATTGTGGCTCTTCCTGAGCCTATTATATGCGTATCGCTTCCTGCGATTTTCATTATCCTTCCAGCGTTCTTCGTGATCGTCTGGAAGTATTTCGACTCTCTTAAGATGGTATTTGTTGTGCCACTATCAACAATACATATCACCTCCATTGGGCGCTACACAATATCTAAATGAAAAGAAATATAATTCTAATCATATAGTGGCAAAGTAGTTCAAATATTGCTTAAAAATATAGAATACTGGAATAAAGAATAAATTGAAATTCTATTCATGAGAAAAGAAAATGTATGCTCTTCGAGAGCTTACAATTCATTATTCAAAATTCATTAACAACCACTGTTCTGTAGCCTGCAAACTTCAGGTGAACCCAATCTTGCTGTGCTTGGAGCAAGATGGCGAACTTGAGCTTCTCGAACTGCTTCTAAAGTGTAGTCCGTAACTCAAGTGTACTCACCTCAGCCATGTATTCATTCTTCACAGTGGCTGAAAAGTGATACCTGGGGAGTACAAAACTTGATCGTTTTGCTTGGCAGTAGGTTACTTGTCCTTCGAGGATCCTAAACCGATGGCAATTCTGAGCTTCTTGCTCATAAGCACGATCTTCACATTTGATGCCCATGTGAGATAGTTCTGACCATTCGGGCTAGTTCTTCAAAACACACATATGACAATGCCAGGTATTTACATATTCATAGGATTCTTTCATTAGATTACTTCGTGTAATCTAATAGAGAGTGGTTGCAAAAATTCATAAATGCATAAATCAAATTCTCATGAATATCCAGTAAACTAAAAGAAAGTAATAATTTCAAGATTCATAAATATAAGATTCATAGATGCAAGATTCATAAGTGCGAGATTCATAAATGTAGGATTCATAAGTACAAGATTCATAAATATAAGATTCATAAATACAGAATTCATAAATACATGATTCATAAATGCAAGATTCATATATACACAGATTCATAAATATTAAGAAATACAACTACGTGCATGTAGGTGATCGGCTTCGTGCAAACGATCAGATTTATATGCACGATCGGCTTCGTGCGATCGGTTTTAACGCGGCTTCATGCGCGTGGTGCATTCAGTTCCATACGCGTCGGCCTTCCTGGCGCGACGGTGGCCGCTTTGTGCGGCGTGCTTGAATTTCCAATGAATTATATTCAAGTAATAAATACAATGCATGGAACAGAATAATTGCACAATTCACGAATTCAGAGTAAACAATAATTGCATAATTCACAAATTCATAAATACAGAAAATAAATTCCCATGGATTTTCGACAATCTAAACAGGGCAATTATTGCAAAAATTCATGCAAAAATTCATAAATGCAGAAAATAAGGCTAAGTATAGATTAAAACAGAGCCAGTAAATTTTCTACAATTTTCTAGCTATTTTTCATATTTTCTGGTAATTTTCATAATTTTCTGAATTTTTCTATTCAATTTTCTGAGTTTCTAATTATTTTCTGGAAAAGAAAACAGAAAATATCATAAAAAAAACTTGTGGGGGTAAAGGGGTAATTTCCCTTTACCCCCGTGCCCGATGCCATACTTGAACCATAGTTGATATTGTGGACTGCATGTCCACGTACTAATTCATGTCCAGGAAGTAGGACTTCATACCCAAGTACTAATGTACTGATTGGAATCAAGGCTGGCACTGAGCCGTCCAAAGCTTCATGTCCTTTTCCACGCGCAAGGGCTGCAGGTGGTTGGGAGCGCAAGGAGCGGCCAGGCGCGGGGGCGACGGCAACTCCACGCGCGGCAAGGAGCAGCCGAGGCGTCGGGTGCGCAAGGAGCAGCCGCGTGGCGGCGGCGGCAGCGGCGCTCGTGTGCTCGGGCTAGGGGCAGGCCATAGGGCTGGCGGTCGGGCGCGGCGCCGGTGAGGTGGTGGCCAGCTTTGAGCTGGCGAACGGCGAGGCGGCTTCGAGCCGATCGAAGCACCGGCGGCGGCGACTGCACAGGAGCCGAAGCGCCAGCGCGGTGTACGTTCAGTCCGGCTTCAAGTATCCGACGGTCCGGTGCAATCCATCCAGGGCGGTCCAGTGGCCGGCGGCGCTGGAACCGGCTGCGGCGCCGGACTCGCGAGGCGCGCGGTAGGCGGCGCAACTGCGATCGGCGCGGTGATGGTGCACAGCGGCTTCGTGCCGGCTTGGTGACTCCGGCGACACGGCGGCTTCGTGCCGCGCAGCATCTTCAGCGGCGCAGCTGCTTCGTGGCCGAGGGCGTTGCGTGGCCGAGGGCCGGTGCATTCAGCTTTGGCCCGATCGATTTCAAGTCCGCTTCACGTTGGACTTCATGTCCAATTTTCCAACGAGGCCGATTTTGACTTCGTGTCCTGCGGAACCCGGTTCCTTCGGCGGCTGGTGCGACGCGCGCGTTGGGGGTGGCTCCGTGGCGACGGCCGGTAGCGGCGCGGCACTCGTCCGGGGTCGGCGCTTCGTGGCCGGGACGACGTAATTCTGGGATGGCTTCGTGCCAAAACAGTAATGTAGATGCATTGGCTTCATGCCAATCTGTACTTGCTTCATGCTTATGATTTGTAGCTTCTTGCTATGCGATGATCTGTAATTGTTGCTCTGTTTCTGTAGCTTCATGCTACTAGTACCTAGATGCATAGAGTAGATGCATGCGCAAATTCAACGATCCCTGTTTCTCATCTCACCTTTTCTCATCTTTTCTCCGGTAGAGCTTCGTGCTGATAACGTGTTAGACAACCTCGCTATCGAATAGTCCGGGGTTGCCTAATAGATCTAAACTGGAGAACAGAGAGAGAGGGCGAGAGACACAATATGAGGAAGAACGGGTCTGCTTTATTATTCTGTATGCTTGTGTACAATGGGGTGACCCCCTGCCTCCTATATATAGCGGTTCTGCTTAAAGATAAGAAAGAGTCCATATAAGATACGACAACCGGTTTCCTAACAGATTTTGTTCAGTTTTCCACTCACCGTTCTTCTCTAAAACCCGGGAAATCGCTGATCAACACGGGACAAAGCGTAAGCTTGGGCGTTTCTGTTGATATATCGTGTACACTGTTGGGCCTCAGAAGACTAGGGCTCCAATATCCAAATCGGATCACACGCCTGCGTCGTCGTGCGGCCCAACAGGACGAGACCCCGTCCGGAATCGGATTGCAGCTTTACTGGCTGGGGGTGGACGGCGACCACGACGGCGACGGCCGCAACGGCGCCACCCTTCCATTCCTTTCCTCCTCGTTTCAACCCGAAATCCATTAAAAAAAGAGACCCCATTCCCCTCACCTATCCCCGCACGCCATGGCGTCGCGAGTCGCCGCGATGGTGCTCGCAGGAGCACCCCCTGTATCCCCCCGCCACCCTCCCACGGCCGCGGTTACCACCACCAAGCGCTGCACGTGGAGGAAGCAGCTAGGCCTCCACCGCCGCGGCATTCGCGGCCGGATCGTCCGCGCATCCCTCCACCGCCCACACCACCCCTCCTCCGCGGCCGAGGTGAGCGTGCATACTGGTGCCGTGATACTGTCCTTACCCGAACAGCTTCCTCCAAGCTGCAGCGCGGTTGGCTTGGCGCAGGAGGGGGTTCTCCAGCGGCTCAAGGGCGCGGTCGCGGCGCTCGCCATCATCGCCCAGGTCTCCGTGTCGCTGCCGGCGAATGCGGTCCTCTACTCGCCGAACACGAATGTGCCGAGGACGGGGGAGCTGGCGCTGAGGAGGGCCATCCCCGCGAACCCGAACATGAAGGCCATACAGGTAACGCGCGTCGGAATCGGGCGTCGTGGTTGGAGTTTACTGCGACCGGGCGTCGTCTCAGGTTCTGTGCGCGCGTTTGCCAGGAATCGCTGGAGGACATCTCGTACTTGCTGAGGATACCACAGAGGAAGCCGTATAGCTCCATGGAGGGGGATGCCAAGAAGGCCATGAAAGTAAATTAACTCCATGTCTTCTTCCTACACCTTTCTAATGAGGAACTAATTTGAGCAACTATTCAGAATGATGATGGCATATGCCTCTCCTGCGCATTGTGGCCTTCTTATTGAACTTGCTGAGCTTGTTGTCCCGACTCCTGATATATAGAGCTCACGTGCTCTGAATGCAGATAGCAACTGACAACAAGGAGGCAATCTTGGCAAGTATACCTGCAGAACTGAAGGAAAATGGCTCCAAGCTGTACACTTCCTTGCTTGAAGAGAAGGTAAGTAAGCTATGCCGAGAGGGTGAAATGCCGCTCTCGAAACAAAAAGCTAATCCAGTTTTTCACCTGTACTTTGGCATGAATGATTATTAGTGTTACTATGTTACATGATAGCTGAGCTACCTTAACATCATCTGCAGGGTGGTTTCCAAACTCTCTTGAAATATATAAAGGACAATGACCCTGACAGACTTTCCATAGCGCTTGCTTCGTCTCTTGATACTGTTGCTGAATTGGAGCTGTTGCAGGTAACTCTAGTAAACTTACAAACCATTGGATAAAAGTTTCAAGATGCTTAGAGCAGGCTGATTCTGCTCCACTTATAGTTGGATTACTTAAAAGGAACTTTTGCCTTTCAACAGGCTCCAGGCCTGTCCTTTCTCTTACCTGAACAGTATCTGCAGTACCCAAGGTGACTTTTTGTTGATTTTTCTAAGCTCCAAATGCCTTAACTGTCATCTTTGGGACAGTTTTTTCCCTGTAAATGTGTACGTTTTTGTTTCATTTGGCAATTGACACCGGTTCTAGATCCTACCATTGCTGTGAGGATAAAACAGATATAGCTCTGAAGAAAGATTTTGATATGGAACTTGATCATGCATGTCATAGGAAAACCATGCATGTCGTTAGGGTAAGATTTAAGTGTTAGAAAACCGATTTAGGCACTTCTCCGTCTGAGCTACTTGATGGTAGTGATCAGGGATGATTTAGGCACTTCTCCGCCTGAGCTGCTTGATGGTAGTGATCAGGGATTCAAGGCTGCCTTTTGTAGGTTCATGTCAAATTCATACTTGTTTCTTGGGAAATCACATTTACTTTTATATTGTAGCACCGAAAAATTTACTAGAAACATCACCAGTTTATCAATTTTTGCACACTGATTGGTTGTTGGGTGTGGTGCCTTACGTATTTTTCATTGTCGAGTGGATACAAAGCACTTACTAGTTAATTTTGTCACATGCCCATTCAACTATTTTTTACAATTGCAAAAAGGAAAAACTCCTTGCCTTCATATAATACTGCAAAATGATTAATGTCCAGGTTGGTAGTCGGTGCTATGAACATCACAGAAGCATTGTTCTTTTGGAATTCCTGGGAAACAGTAAAAAAAGTCCTTGGCTTTTGATTTGTTAATGAACCAGCTACACAATATGCGCAGTGTAGATATAACATATTCTTTTAATGGTGGTTTGAATTTTCCATTCCTTGGGGGGCATTTACGTTAATAAACGTACGATTCTTCCTCGAATCTCTAACAAAAGATTTATATGAAATTTAACTTAAACAGCTTGCTATTAATAGGCTAACAGGAAGAGGAGTTGTTGAATTCACAGTTGAGAAAGGTGATGGTTCAACATTCTTTCCAACTGCTGGTGGTGAACCCAAAAGTGCTGCTACAATTCAGGTAGCCTGATAGTGATATCATAAACACTGTAATCCATAGACGAGTTTCTGTAGAAACAGAAGTGTTAAGTCAACGTTCTTCAGCCTTATCAATGTCTCTGGCCTAGGTAATAATGGAGGCATCTTTTTCCTCCTCATTGTGGATTTTGACAATAATCCAATAGTCACGTTGTGAGATGTTTTAGGGCTATGTAATAGTTGGGCATCATAAAACTGCACTCTTTTGACAATGATAAATAAGAATCACAGCGTTAGTTGCTATCCTTTGTCATGTCATGATGTGCAACAGTATGGTTCTCCCCCGTTCTCATAAAAAATGCCATCATGGCCAGATTTATGTGTCAGTTATCGATTTGTATATTATATATGCAGGTTGTAATTGATGGATATTCTGCCCCACTGACTGCTGGAAACTTTGCGAAATTGGTAAGGTAGCTTAACCCCGATCCCATCTCATTATTCCCTGCAAATAGTTCTGGTGAAATTTATGAAATATAAAATAAATAACATCAAAATAGTTGTCTTTATTGAAGAGGCATATGCCAAAACTTGAATCCAACCTATATGTTGTGCTCTAGTGTTTGAAATATATCTTTACAAGTGGTTGATTTGACGTCTAATTCAATGAAATAAATTTTCCTTCAGGTTGATTTGATGTCTAATTCAATGAAATAAAATTTCCTTCAGATCTTGGATGGGGCATATGATGGAGTAACACTGAAATGTGCAAGTCAGGCAGTCATTGCAGATAACGAGAATGGGAAGAAAGGGTACACTGTTCCATTAGAGGTCATGCCTGCTGGACAGTTTGAACCATTATACAGAACACCGCTAAATATTCAGGTCAGTCACTCATACTACTTAAATGTTGAAAGAAATTTGAGGCCACGTTCTCTCTGTCATTACTCGTTTCTTTTGCTTCATTTAATCTAGGATGGAGAACTGCCAGTCCTTCCACTGTCTGTATATGGTGCTGTTGCCATGGCACATAGTGTGGATTCTGATGAATACTCATCACCAACCCAGTTCTTCTTCTATCTTTATGATAAGAGAAATGTGAGTAAAAGGCTGCATCTTTAGAACCCACCAACATAAACAATGGGTTAGACCCAATAACCCATACATATTTGCTCTCTGCTTTTTTTTTAGATCAGATTGCATAAGTGCATGTGGCTCAACAGTGCACCAAGTTTCCTCTCCTGTTGTGAACCATATTTGATATCTTTAAAGGGTTATTTCGTGCCATGTATGAAAATTTATACAATTTCTGAACACTAGTTAGAAAAGTATATGTAAATAAGGCACTAACCAGCACCTGTCAGGTAATGCAAAAGGTATGAATGCCTAATCTGCTCTATCATCTGCTTCTCCCAACCCCAACCCGTGGTGTGCCGTCTGGTACTACGTAGAAATATCAATTGTGTAAAAAATTTGATTTGTGGTATTTTCTTTATTTTTCTGCAGTCTGGTTTGGGAGGAATATCTTTCGATGAAGGACAGTTTTCAGTTTTCGGGTAAGTAGTGATTCACCATCACACTTCTGTTGACCACTAGATAGCAAAATTGATCTCTTTTGTGGACGAACAAGGAAGAACTTTCGTGTGGAACCATACATCTGTAGGTATACCACAGATGGAAGAGAGGTCGTGTCACAGATCAAGACTGGAGATATAATTCGTTCTGCCAAGTTGGTACAAGGCAGGGAGCGCCTCGTACTGCCCCCAGCAGCGCCAGCAGAGAGCTGACACAATCAACTGCAAGCGTCGCAAACTGGAAGCATTCTTTCATTGATCAGGAGACAAAGCATTTTGTAAATCGAGATCATGTAAACTGATCAAGCAGCTTATCAAATATATATAGAATCATTTCCATTTGCACTTGAAATCATTTCTCGTGTGCTGGACTGTTGGTCACTTCACAATCTGAATAGACTGGAATGTCTCTTACAACAGTGCTGTCGTGCGTTGTCAGGGTTGCCGCCGGCGTGCATCTCTCGTTGAGCCAGGTGAGAATGTCGGCGCGCACGCGCTCGATGTTCTCGTCCGGCTCTCCGAAGAGCATGGAGTGGAGCATGCCGTCGTAAATCTTGATGGTCTTGTCCTTGCTGGCTGCGGCCTCGTACAGCGCGCGGCTGACGGCGGGGTCGGTCACCTCGTCGGCGCTGCCGTGCACTACAAGGAACGGGATGGTGACCTCGCCGAGGCGCGCGCCGAGCTCGTCGGTGGCGCGCAGCAGCTCCGTGACGGTGCCGAGCCTGGGCCGGCCGTTGTAGCGCATGGGGTTGCGCGCGGCGAGGAGGCGCTTGGCGGGCACCTTGACGGACTTCTCGATGAGGTCGGCGGTGGGCACGATGGGGAGCGTGGGCGCGAACCGCGCGAAGAGGGTGAGGATCTCCGGCAGCGGCCAGGGCGGGCGGATCCGATCGGAGATCTTGCACATGGGCGCCACGAGCACGGCGCCCGCCCACTCTTCCGGCGGCGTGCGGAGGTGGATGAGCAGGCAGATGGCCCCACCCATGGACTCCCCGAAGAGGAAGCACGGCAGCCCGGCGTGCTCCTCCCGGCACCTGACTGAGCGGAAGAAGGCGAGGAGGTCGGCGACGGCAGCGTCGAGGTCGGGTACGAAGGCGCGGAGGCCGTGGGAGCGGCCGTGGCCGGGGAGATCCGCGGCGAAGCAGGCGAAGCCGGAGCCGGCCAGGAAGACGGCGGTGGACTGGAACGTCCAGCTGACGTCGTTGCCGTAGCCGTGGACCATGAAGACTATCGCCCTCGGCCTCGCTGCGCCCGCCGGGCGCCACGCGCGCGTGAATAGGCGGCGCGCCGCGGCGCCGCCCCCAGGCACGGTGTAGTAGGACGACTCGCCCTCCGCGCCGTGGGCCGCGTAGTACTCCGCCTCCGTAGCCGGGTGCTCGCCCCAGAAGTTCACGGCCGCCTCCTGCTGCTCGCTCTCCGCCATGGGGAGCTTGGATGGATGGGGGAACTGAACTTGGTGCGGGAAGTCGCTGCTGGTTGTTGCGTAGCGGCAGGGGAGGCCGGATTCTATTGGGCTGGAGACGTTTCGGGGGGTGGGTGAAACTGTTCGTGCCGCCGGTCCACCAGCTCGTTTGCTATCGAAAGTCCAACATCCGAGTACGATATTTGTGCTCTTGGCTGGCTGTTGGCACGTACGGCATTGAGCTCGTGTACGTTACCCGAGCAACACTGCAACCACAATTTACTTGGATTCGAGTCCACTAGTAGTACTAAAAAATGAGCACATATAGTTATGTAACGTGAGCACAGGTCGATACACTATACGTAAAATCAGGTGAAGGACCAGTTGTGAATGATTGTAAAATGTAAGCCATGCCTACCGTTTTCGAGCCGGCGTACCGATTCACTGTACGCTGTCACGGCCTCACGGGCCCTCTTTTTTAACACCAAGAAAGCTAAAGAAGGGGGTCCCCTCGGAGCACCGTGCATGATGATTGATGAGTGCAACACGGCAAGTAGCCAGCCGGCCACCTTCCGGTGCCACTTTACCCTTTCATCCGTACGTGCCTCCAGTTCTTGAGCTCCTCTGTCTGTGATGCGCGGGCCATTGCATGTGCAAACGCAGCACGCATGCATGCGCAATGCACGGTAATTCACCGGGCTCTCGGCAGGAACGGGACGACATGCATGACACGGTGCACCAGCGGTATATCAAGCAAAGTTTACCATTCATTGACTTATTGATCAGTCGAAGCAGGCTACAGAGACAAATCAAGCGATATATATATTTATATATCTGATGCTTCCTACGCATCCATACAAACTTCGAATAAAAAAAAATAGAGACGTCACGTATACTGCCATATATACGTCGACGGGTACATGCATGCATGCATGGCTAGCTATTATTCTGGCAACCACTCGCTTAGTTTAATTTGGCTAAAATACATAGAAGAAGGCTACCCATCGATCGACGCGACATAGAAGGCTGACGATGTGGATGCGCGCGCGCGGCTTAGGGAGAGGACGAGCCGGGGTTGAAGGGGTTGGGCACCTCGAAGCCGGGGTTGGGGATCCAGGTGTCGTCGGCGCCGGGGAGGAACTGCCCGTTGGCGGCGGCGGGGATGCTGTGGTCGAGGTCGGGGATGTCCGGTATGTAGTGGCTGCCGAGCTCGTACCGCCCGATCCCCGGGATCAGCACCGTCCCCTCATGCAGCGTCTCCGGCCGCTTCACCTCCTCCGCGGACTGCTCCGCCGCCGGGAAGTTGCGCACCGCCGAGCCCAGCTGGGCGAGGCACGCCGCGGCCGCTAGAAACGCAAGGACCAGCAGAGCTGTCGACCATCTAGCCATGTCGTCGATGAGTTGAGCTCGACTAGCTAATTAAGCTAAGCTAAGCTTCTGATCGATCGATCGATCGCAAGAAAGCTAGGTTTGTGCTGCCGCTGTCGCTGCTTCTGTGTGGATGTTGGTGACGCCGCGGCGAGCTTATATAGACCACGTAACGCAAGGATCGGACGCGCCCGCGCGCTGCGGGATGGAGGGAGCAGGTTCGGGCGGGAAAAGGCGGTGTGTTTAATTCGTATATCGCACGGTACGGCTGCCACGCTCTCCAGCTAGTTACACGAGTTTCTCAGGGTATGTACATCTGTCCGTAAGTTATCGTATTGATACGGATAAGAGAGAAAAGTGTTATTTACTATTTAACAAATGAATTTATAGATGACTTTATATTATTTATACTATTGTATAAGCAATCTATTAATTGTACGAGAAACTATCGCATATATTTATATAGACAATCCATTCCATGAGTTGTTCTCTACAGATAAGATGGAGGTGTATTGCGGATCAAAATTGTTTTTTTTAGATCAAAAGGGCAGCATACAGGTGCCCCAGTTTCATATTTTGAAATCAGTATATCTTACATAGTTTGATCAATGTCCAAAACGACGATCAAAACAGCAAACGTTCTATAACAGTATTCAACAAGATCATTAGAAACAGAACAAGTCATCCTATTAAATCCTTCAGGTATGCAGAGAGTAGAGTCAGTTCTTCAGGGATTTCATCAGACTATAGTTCCTTCCACATCCGCGCTGTCACTTTTACTTAACCTACTCCCAGGCACAGCGCCAGTGGCGCATGCAAATTTTCCTCCAACATTCTGCAAAACATTTTTAGATCAAAATTGTTTTTAGTGCCATCGATCTATAGATAATATATAGATACAGGCCCTGTTTGGCAGAGCTCCAGATCCCAGCTCCACCTCAGAGCTGAAACTTGTAGACTAAAATAAAGTGACTTAAGTTTATAATTTTATTCTAAAATGTAAACAAGATGACCCACTTAAACACTCTTAATATACATATAGCTCCAACTCCACGAATTTTTAGTGAAGCTAGGAATACCTAACTCCACCAACTCCAAGAATTTGGTGGAGCTGGAGCTCTGCCAAACACCCTCATAGTATAGACGGCCGTCATCTCGATCTATCACGTTTATAAAAACTTTAAGGTACTCTATAGATAATATATAATATATAGATACAGTATAGTCGTGTGCGCAGGTGAGAACGGTTGGATCCACGGGCGGGGCACCGTGGCTCGCGTGTGGTGTGGGTAAGTGTGGCGCGCGGTGTGTGGGTTGTCCGTTGTCGTCGTCGTCGGGCAGTTACCGTTCGATGGGGTTGGGCTGTCGGGGACCAGCGAATTAAGTGATTGATCCGGTGGTGGTTGTGCGCAGGTTCCACCCACTCTCTCCTGCTCTTTATAGCACCGGCTGCGATTATGGGGGGTGGCTAATTATTTCCTCGGGCTCTTTTTCCGTAGATCGTGTTAGGAAACGGATTCGTATCCGATATGGACTCTTCCTTATCTCTAAGCAGAACCGCTATATATAGGAGGCAAGGGGTCACCCCATTGTAAAAGACAAGCATACGTAATAAAGCAGTAATGCTCCTCCTCATATTGTGGCTCTTTCTCCCTCGCCTATTCTCCACTTGAGATCTATTAGGCAACCCCGACTATCTTCGACAGAGGCTTGTCTAACACGTTATCACGCACGTTCTACCCGAGATAAATTGAAAGTTATTGTAGCATGAAGTTATAGAGACCCGACGGCTGGCCAAGCCACGACGGGGCCACCGACCCCACCGCCGGCCGACAACCCCGACACACGCAGCGCGCCGCCTCCTGGCCTTGAAGCGCCACCGCCGCGCTGCGGTCCTCTCAACGCCATAGACGAGGATGACCGGCAACACGGCTTAGAAGGGGCGTTGCCGCTTCGCTTTGGCTCGCACGGTTGCCCCAAGTCGATCGGCCGCACGGCCGCCGATGGCCGGACCGCTTAGCCTCGCCTGGTCGCCTACGTAACTGCGTTCGCATTCGCCACCGCCGCGACGCTGCATGAAGCGCCGCGAAGACCACCGCGATAGCCGTTGCCGCTGCCGACAGTATCGTCTGCCACGCTGGTCCTACCGGCCTGCTCATTGTGCACCGCCGGCCGCCGCCGCTCGTGACGAGAAGACACTGCCGCGGTTAATGCCGACGCCGCTACCGAAAGCACCGCTTCCATCGGGAACTGTCGGCTTTTGCAGCCGCTTGTCGGCTTCTGTTGCCATGAGCCTGCAATACCACCGCCATCGCTCTAAAGAATGCTTAGCTTCGCCTTTGGCGCTCGGCCACCTCTTGATGCCGAAAGCCGCTGCGGTCATGCACCGAGCCACCGAGCGGGCCTCCCGCAACGTGTCATTGATCAGATCCGGCCACAAGACAAGTCCTCAAGGCCACACTGCGGCGCCTACGCTTCATCGCCTCACAGACTTATCAAGCCTGGCGGTTCCCGCCGCCTCGCCAAAGCCTCATGCGTAACAAGTCAGCCTCGGCTGCCTGGTTGCTCTCGCCAAGACGCTGCTTGCCTGCGCAGGTGCCATTAAGCCTCTCACGGCCACTGCACTAGCCTGACGATGGCATTCGCCACAAGGCCGACACGCCACTGATGATATCACTACCGCCGACGCCGCTAAGCATGCGCCCTGGCCCGCGCTTCTAGCACTGGCCGTTTGGTGACTCCATGGTTCGACCGATTCATCTCCAAGAGCCAACAAAGATGAAGCTCGCTTTGGGAGTCCTTTGAACTTGAAGTCCAAAAGAAGCAACCTGATTCAATCCGCTTAACACAAGTTTATGACGTGCAAGGATTTACCTTTTGCCCCTGTTATTTAACTCCTTTATTTAATTTTTCTTTCTGAATATTGAATAAGAAATTAAAATTGAATAAAAATAACGTAAAAAATTAAAATTGCCAAAGTATGAAAATAGCTACAAAATTTCGTAAAACTGCTTGGTTCTCGGTTTTAATTCCCTAACATTATCTTGCAAAGATTTATGAATAATTTATGAATTTTTGCATGAATTTTTGCAATAATTGCCTGCTTAGAATATCTAAAATTCCCGAGAATTTATTTTTGTATTTCTCAATTTATGAATTATGCAATTATTGTTTATTCGAATTCATGAATTGTGCAATTATTGTTTTGTTCCATGCAATCGTATTTATCGCTTTAATATATTTAATTGAAATTCAAGCATGCCGCATTTGCGTCGCCACATCGTCACGCCAGAAGGCCGACGCCGCATGGAATCGAATGCACCACGCCGCATGAAGCCGCTATAAAACCGACAAGACGGCCGATCGCAGTATTATAAATCGATCGCTTCAGACGGTCGATCACCTACATGCACGAGTTGTATTTCCTAATATTTATGAATCAGGTATATATGAATCTTGGCGCTATGAATCATGTATTTATGAATTTCGTATTTATGAATCTTGTATTTATGAATCTTACAACCATTGCTTTTTTTAGTATACCGAAATTCATGAGAATTTAATTATGCAATTATGAATCTTGCAGAACTACTTCTATTAGATTACACGGCAATCTAATGAAAGAATCTTTGAATATGCAAATACCTAAATTATCAAATGTGAGTTTGAAGAATCGACTCTCGAATGGTCGTAACTATCTCACATGGGCATCGTGTTTGAAGATCATACTTGCGAGCAAGAAGCTCCAAGTTACCACTCCATTTAGGGTCCTCAAGACACGCAACCTCATTGCCGAAAGCAAAACGATCAAACTTTGCTCTTCTCGCATCACCTTTCACCACTCAAGAATGAATACATGGCCGAGGTGAGTGCACTTGAGTTATGGATCGCACTCGTGTTGTTCGAGAAACTCAGAATCCACCATCTTGCCCCAAGCACAAAGAAGATTGGGATCGTCAAGTTTGCAAAGCTACAAAACAAGTTGGTTGTTAATGAATTTTGAATAATGAATTGAAGCTCAAGAGCATACATTCTCTTTTCTCATGAATAGAATTGCAATTTATTCTTTATTCTAGTATTCTATATTTGCAAGCAATATTTGAATTATTTTGCCACCTGTATGATTAGAATTATATTTCTTTTCATTGAGAAATTGTGTAATTTCAAATAGAGGAGATATGCATTTGTTGATAGTAGACAAAGCTAATAATTATCTTAAGAGAGTCAAATACTTCCGCATTTCCATCACGAAGAACGCTGAAGGATTACTTAAAATCGCAGTGAAGCGACACGCATATAATAGGCTCAGAAGAGCCACAATTATATTGCCAATGGGTACAACTTTGGTAATTGAAGAAGCCTCTTGTACTCGAATCAACTCGCACTCTCTTAAGTTTCAAAGATATCCGCGCCAATGGGTTTCACGTAGAAACCAATGAAGAAAATGGCAAAGAACACTTGTGCATAGTGAAGCACGCTGAATATGGAAAGATGGTACTAGAAAATGTCCCTCATATGAATCAGTTGTACTACTAAAATCAATGCACACGTTAGGTATACTTTTGAAGACTGCCTTTAGAAGCTCGAATTATTTGCTTTATGGCATTGTAGATTAGGTCATCCCGGTCTTAGATTGATGAGAAATATAGTTAACAACTCACAAGGTCATGGCAACACGTTAAGAATTTCAATCACTAAGATTTTGTGTGCCATGCATGTGCTAACGGAAATTAATAACTAGACCTCTCGTTATGAAAGTGCAACATGAAATCCTCGATTCCCCTGAACGCATTCAAGGATATTTATGCGGTCCGATTCAGCCTTTGTCGGGCCGCTTTCGATATTTATGGTGCTCATTGATGCTTCCTCGAAATGGTCGATACATGTTTGTCCAACAAGGAATCATGCATTCGCAAAGTTGATCTCGGCAGATCATCGTAATTAAGAATGCTTTTCCTCGATCATCGCTGAAGTCCATTCGATTGACAATGCCGCGAATTTACTTCCAAGGCATTTGATGATTATTGTACAAAGAACGGAATAATCATGAGCACTCACCGCACGCCCATACGCAAAATGGGCTAGTCAAGCACTAATAAAGAGGATTAAGTTTATTGCCGCATCGCTTCTGCAGAGTTGTAACTTGTCCAACAATTGTTGGGGACACGTTAGTCCTGATGCAGCAAAGACTCATCAATTATAGACAATCGGCCTACAACATCCATTCAAACATGCAAACCAGTGCATTGGGTCAACTCAAGAATTGAATGTATGGTATATGTACCTATACCACCCCCACAAAGAAACTAAAAGGGTCCTCTCAAGCAAGTCTCGATATACATTGGTTATGAAAGTGCATCCATAACTGTGTATTTGGAACCCATGACTGATTTGAATACACTCGATTCGCTTAATTGTATCTTTGACGAGGATCGCTTTTCCGCCATTAGGGGGAGGAAATGAACTATTGGATGAAAATGCCGGAAATCATATGGCATTCCATTGGGATCCCCGCATGACTTCTCAGACTAATGAAGCAAATCATGAAGTCAAGAAGACAATCGATTTGACTTAGCAAAATGAACGCCGCCGATCATTTTTGTGATCTCAAGAGCGTGGTTAAGTCGATATACCAGTAAAGAAATGCACCGTAGAGGGTGGAAATACCAAAGAAAGCAGATAGGTATCCTCATCCTCGCTCGTGAGGCCTCAAAGAAAAAGAACAGAAATCCGCTTCTCAAACCCAAAGTACCCTGAGACGCCTAGGGAAAAATGGGCAAGAGGACTTACCATAGCCAATCACAAAATGCCCTAAAGCAAGAAGGGGAGCCATTGAGACCTGCACCGAAAGAAGCCTGTGGGAAAAGGCAATTCCAGATCTGAACCTTCCATTGGAAGAAGTCACGGAATAATGTGCAAGACACATCAAGTGAGAAAAACTAAAGGAACTTGCCCTCGAATGGGAAATAGCAATGAAGAGCAAGTAGAAGTGCACGGCACCCCATGACTAAATGGCCATAAATTTTGTAAAATAGGAGAATCTATGAAAAGAGCAACAACCATTGCAAGGCTTGTTGTTCAAGTTTCACTCAACGCCCTAGGGTTGATTATGAAGAAACCTATTCTCCGCCATTAAGGGTGGAATTACCTTTAGATACTTGATTCAATGGTACCAACTTGAAGTTGAAAATGAAGCTAATGGATGTTGTCACAGATATTTGTATGGAAACTTGATTCGAGATATACATGAAAGTACCGGAAGGTATCCCTATCCCGAACCAAGACAGAGCAACAGAAACCCATACAAAGGTGAAATTGGAGAAATCACCGTATGGGCAAGGGCCAAGGGAAGAATGTGGTACACTGCTTGGAGTGACTTTCTGCAAGAAAGGCTGCTACCTAATAGCTTAAGATTGTCCATGTGTATTTATACAACGATCCACTAATGGATTTTGTATAATCCTCCGCTCATGTAGATGACTTGAACATCATTGGGACTTGATGAGGAAATTGAAGAAGCATGCACATACTCTGAAATCTGAGTTTGAAATGAAAGACTTGGGTAAAACCAAGTTCTGCTTAGGCTTGCAACTTGAACATGTCCAAGGCGGAATCTTGGTACACCAAGCATCCTACACGCAGAAGTGTTGAGAGATTTGGCTTTAAAAGGCATACCCCGCAAAGACCCCAATGGCTCAAGGTCACTCCAAGGCACTCTAGACCCGCACAGCCTAAAGAAGAGGGGGAGGAAGTCCGGGAGCGAATTCATACTTGAGTGCAATGGAGCGCTATGTACCTTGGCGAATAGCACTAGGCTCTGACATTGCGCTCGGGCTGTGAATTTGCTAGCACTGCATAAAGGCGTAACCCACCAAAAGGCATTGGAAAGGGGTGAAGGACATCTTCTGCTACCTTCAAGGAAGCAAAGACCTCGCTTGTTTTACGTAAGAAACAATGAATTGAATTTAGTGTTATTACGCCGATGTCGGGTACCCATCGGACCCGTGATACCGCAAGTCACAACCGGGTATGTTTTCCTTTGCGGTGGAACAAGAATTTCTGAAGTCGCTCTAAGACTCTTGTCTCGACGCCGACTAACCACTCAGAATCATTGCATTGTATGAAGCCTCTCGGAATGTGCATGGCTGAAGAATGGTTCACCACATCCAAGTCATGTGGTCCGAACATGGAACAAACTCCACTATTATCTATGAAGATAATGCAGCTTTGTGTTGCACAAGTACAAATGGGATATGTGAAGAGTAACCTTACAAAGCATATCAACCCCAAGTTCTTTTATGCTCATGAAATGCATAAGATGAACGAGATAAAGATATCGTGATACTAAGTCGTGGTGAAAATCTCGCATTTATTCACTAAGTCACTCCTCGCATCTTCCTTTGAAAGATGTGTTAGAGGAATCGGGATGTTGAGGCTTAGAGAAGTGCAGATTTGTGGGGAGAATTTTCACATACTCCTACATAAATCTCAAACATGAAGTTTGAGTACCCAACGAAATCTTGAAGATTAACATTGAAGTTTGGGTGGATTGTACTTTTTCCTTAAGTAAGTTTTTCATTGAAGTTTTTACATAAGGTTTTTGATGAGGCAATCCGTGCAACACACAGTTAAGCGATGCTATGTACTCTTTCTCCAATTATTTTTCCCACTGGGTTTTTATGGAGTTTTAATGAGGCATATGCATCTCGCAGTGAAGAGTCCAAGGGGGAGTGTTAGGAAACGGATTCGTATCCGATATGGACTCTTCCTTATCTCTAAGCAGAACCGCTATATATAGGAGGCAAGGGGTCACCCCATTGTAAAAGACAAGCATACAGAATAATAAAGCAGACCTGGTTCCTCCTCATATTGTGTCTCTCTTTCTCCCTGTCTATTCTCCACTTGAGATCTATTAGGCAACCCCGGACTATTCGATAGCGAGGTTGTCTAACAGATCGCTCTCCATCGGCACATCTTGTGTACCCCCATGTTGATTAGTCCTCCTAACTACTCACTTAAACTTGTTAGGACTGAATGTTTGAGGCAAGGTTTCTAATTTTGTTTTGGGACCAGATCTAGGTGGCGGCCGAAATCCGAAATTTCGGTGAGATCTCGAAATTTTGGCCAAAATTTAAGAATCAAATTTTAAATCCTGCATTTTTGAGGAATCCTAAACCGAAATCTCGGTGATTTTAATAGAAACTTTGGCCCTTTTGCGCTCCCACCAGGGTCGGCGGCGGTGCGGCGGGAGTACGAGGTTGGGGACAGGCGAGGCTAAGGCCGGCCGGCGATGTGCGGCGCTCGAACCGATGGTGAGGACGACGCGGCAGGAGCGACTGGGCCAGCCGGGGATGAACGAGGATAGGCAAGGCTGGGGCCGAGCGGTGAGGGGGCGCGTGAGGCGGGGATTGGCAATGAGGGGGCAAGGGAGGCGAGGGAAGGAGGGAGGCGAGGGTGACAGAGGGAGGAGGCGGAGGGAGGTGGCATAGAGAGAGGGGGGGGATTAGGGTTAGGGTTAGGGTTAGGGGAGCGCGACTAGGCCAAGTGTGCTGAATCCGGTAGTAAAATCATGAAAATTGGCCCAAAACATCAAAATCGGCACAAATATCCAAATCTACGTGAAATTAACTGAATTTACTATAGCAATTTGAAATTTTAATTTTTTTTTATCTCGCCGAGATTTGCAATCTTGGGGAGGAGAGCAAAATCTGAAATTTTAGCCGAGATTTCCAAAATCTCGACGAGATTTTGAACCATGATTTTAGGTGCAAGGTCGATGATAATTACCTTGCAATTAGTTGTCTATATTACACCATTTCAATTCCTAACATGCAACCTTTCGCCGGTTAATTAGATTATTTATGTGTATCTTCACCATAACTTCGAAGGAATTAATATACTAAACCCATTATTTGTTGTGGACTATGAGACTTAAGATATAATTGTGATGTGCGAGAATTTATGAGAAAATAAAAAATAAATTCCAGGTGAGCACAGATCTTTAGTGTTTTAAAAGAAGATAGTGGTGGGGGTTCATCTGCTATCCCACCATCACCTCGTTTTCACATGGCAACAGGTGCCGATATGTAGATCAGGTCTACAAGATGTGAATCGATTGGGGAGAACACGGAGCAAAACTTGATAATTTCTTAACAAACTGTGCCCGGAATATGGAGCAAAATTGCTACCTTCCTAACGAGTTGGTTGATGTTAGTTGTATGAAACACTATATCAGAAGTTCATTAAATTTTACATGCACATTGTTGATCGAAGACCAACATGGATGATAAAAAATATCAAAGTCTCATTCAACTGGCGTTTGTTGTTTAAGAAATTAAAGTTACACTATACTGAAAAAAAATAAATTGTCTATATATACCATCGTGTGAACCTATTTTTTTCCTCAACCAAAGAAGCTACTATCTTTCCAAGGAAATTCTTGTGAAATAGAATCGCATCATGAAACATATTGTTTAAAAATTATTGCACATATCATATATGTAAGTTTGAACTTGCTATCCTCTTATGTAAAATATTTTATCAGTGTACCACCATTAGTGCGATTTATTATACTGTCGCAAAGCATGGAGTACTCTCCAACATTGACCCCAAAGTGATGGTGAAGATTTAATTGATTTGGTGGTTCATTCACCCTCTCGCCTCCCCTTCCGGGTATAAAAAACTCTAATAAAAATAGAAAAAACACATATCAACAAACAATTTAGTTTCTTTTATTATTATTCCAACAAGCTCATCACTCTTCTCAACAATTTGATTAGGCGTGGCTACGAAGTCGAGGACTGCGCTGCAGTTTAGGAGAGGGTAGAGCTCGGTCGAGCAAAGTCGAGGGGATAAAGCAGACAAACCCACTAGCGACAACTTAAAACACTGGGATGATATAATTTTTTTTTACCGATAGCAAAGCTTAATTATGGCACTATTTGTCTTTTAAAACCGTAAGTACTAGGATATGTCGGCTCCAAATTCGCCTTTGGCCGGTTGGAGATCAAGCAAGCTAGGTAGAGTAATCTAGACTCTGGGACTACTCCAGCCTCCAACTAATTTTTGTGGCTTCGTACTAAAATAAAACTAATGATTGAACCGGTACTCAATAGTATATCCCGACAAGCTTAATTATGTATGCTTACTCCAATTGCACAAGAACCCTCATGCATGCACATATATGCTCGTACACATATAGCACAAACTCCATGCATATACTATGCGATACACTAGTTTTTATTTGATACAAATTTTTATTTACTCCCCCTGCGTTTCAAAACGTAAGTCCAAACTCATGCTGCACAAAGGGCCAGAGTACAAAAACTAATAAACACTTAATGATATTGGATCATATATACCTCTATTTTAATAGCATACGTACAACTACACAATCTCTTTTTCTGCATAAAGAAAGGTGAGGGATGGAAAAATTGCAATAATTATACTCATGATTTTCTTAGTATAATTATATTGTGAATTACACTAAGAAATGACTTAATTATACTGCAAAACAATGAGTGTATGCACCTATACTAATTAAGCACATATGTGTCTATATGTACTTGCTAGTAAGTGTGCATGTGCATAGGCCAGCGGTGTGCGGCGTGTGTCGCCTATGTACAGCAGAGGAACGGCCATGGATCTATACCACGTCATCGTCCCTAGGCCTCCTGCAGAACGTAAGCTGGACGACATGAGTGGTCTTCTAGTAAGCACACTGCAATGCCCCTCGAAGGTAATCCATATTGACCTCCAACCTGTCCCCTCGGCCGACTCTGGCCATCAGTGAGGCCAGGTCCTCCGAAGCCTCCCTGAAAAGGTCGCTCTGCGCACGCATTCAAAGGTTTGTTATTTGTTACAATTGTATTAACACTACATTACATGAATGTAAAACCGGTGCCGGGATGTTTGGACTGCATTTTCCACATCGGCACCGCAGTCGTAGTTTAGGCGGAGAAATTCCGGTGGCACAGGTGCATCCTTGCAAGAAATATCTGGGTCGTTTTTTTGTATTATTGGCAAACCGTTTTCGCTTATGAAGAATCGCTCTGTAGTCGTTCATCGTGAACCCGCTAGTGAAGGGGTATGTGGTGCTGGTAGAGATGAGGTGTTCGGTGTGGGGTTTGGCTTGGCGTAGTGTGGAATGTATATGATGGGCATAGCTCGGTATTTACAGTAAGTTTTTTGTGGGAGTGTCCTGTCCAAGCGGCCTGAGAAAGCTGTAGCTCACTAGTTGTTAAATCGGTTTGACAAAGTACATGACACTGTGTTATCAATTTAATCTGAAAAAGCAGCTGCCAATGTGTTGTCAAATCGGGCTGACAAAGCTGCTGGCGGTGTTTTGTCAAATCGGGACAGTGTGTTGTCACTTGGCTATGAGAAAGTGGGACACAGTGTTGTCAAATCGAGCTAATAAAGTTGTTGGTTATCAAATCACATTGAAAAAACTGTTACGTCATTGTTACAACAATATAGAAATAATATATGCATTAACAAAATTTGACAGAAATTCGGGAGGAATGTTTTGTAAGTAGGAAATAATAAGGCGGAGAGAAATTAATATGAATTTTTTTAGAAGTGATGTTTAATATTGAAGGAAACGGAATGAAGACAGTGAGTTCATGGCTCGTACGAAACAAAATAGCATAGCATAATGTAGAAAACAATGACAGCAAAAATGCATAAATATATAATGCTACATTATATGACATAGAAATAATATGGTACATAGCATGACATCATGGACATAACATGACATAGAAAATATAAAAAGAGACATGGCGTGATGACATGGGCGAACCATGAACGAAAACTACAGCTAAGGTACACGTGGGCCTTTTAGAATTGTAAAGAAGTCATGCTGGCTGTCGTAGACCCTATTCGGAAAGCTCGACTGAGTAACCATATGGCACCCACATGGAGTGTTAATCGTCAAGACGGCGTGGACGGGGCTACTGGTCATGTTAGTGGCAAGCACAACTGCAGCTCGCATTGCCGCATCAGTAAGTGTGGTATTTGCTGCCGACGTAGACGACCTCCTCATTGTTTCTCTCACTGATCTTTGGCAGTGAAGGTCATTGTTCTGGGTCTGGAGGTCATCGTTCAGCTTGCGGAGTTATTTATTCTCGTTCTTCAGCGTGGCGAGGTCCTCTCGCGTGTTGTTAATCTAGCAACATGTACACATAACATTGGGCATATAAGCGATACGGTGGGTCCACTCATTAAGTGAATTTACAATCTGTGGTCTGCAAGTAAGATTACATGTTAGCGAGCGATATAGCGAGATATGATTACGTCGAATGGTATATAGGATTTGTAGCGTTTACCATGAATAAAGAGTAGCGGTAAAAATGATGTCTTGGGTGGAAATGAGGCCCATCGCAAATCTGAACTACGGTGTCGAGGTTGTGTTTGCATTTCGGCCACGGCTCCAAGAAGATCTGTGTGATCTCATGGACAGGATTTCTGGGCATGTAGTAGTCTCGTGTTCTAATGGGAATATCATGGTTGGGAGGATATGGGACCGTAGATTTTGTCGGCCTCAAGTGAAGGGATACGACCTCAAAATCACGAAGGGTTGGCTGTTGGACGTGCAGTATGAACCCGTCTTCCCCGACTACCCCTCCCACGGCTTGATGTGCCTCCTCTGTCTGCCATTGCCATGTACTGGAGGTTGGGCTAGTGAAGAAGTGTTGTATGGTTGGCCGATGGTATTTATAGGTAGTGTTTGATTTGGGTCGAGTTGGCCCGAATTTGTGTTATCACTTCGCCTTGAGAAAAGCAGGTGGCAGTGTGTTGTCACTCTACTCTGGGTGAGAGAGAAATAGGTAGTGCATTGGTACTTCACGGTGCGCATAGTGTTGTCAAATCTACCTGACAAAACTGCTGGCAACGTATTGCCCAATCGCACTAAAAAAGATGATATGTTGTAGTTAAGAAAGCAAAAGATAATATCCGAGTAGTACATAAGTTAATAAAGGAAAACACCACATCCAAATAGTACATAAGTTAAGAAAGGAAAAAACCATATCCGATTAGTACATCAGGTGTGAAAGCAAAAAAAACTAGATGGCGCCCCTATGCGGTGCGGCCCCAGGCTTCCTACTACGCTGAACATGTCTGAATGGATATGCCGGGTGGTCAGGGGGCAGTCCACGAATACTCCTAGTAGGCCGTATTGGTGCTATTAGAGTAGCAAAGGCAGCCTGCGATGGTTAACTCAGTCTGGGTGCATTGGTGAGCTGCGACGGACAAAGGACGATACCTGGTGACTGTTGGTGGGGGTTCGTCAACCACTCCTCGATAATGGCATCATCGAAGTGGAACGAGTTGCTGGAGTGGGTCGCGATTTGGTCATCGATGGCTTCTGATAAATATTTCACATTAGTACATCATATAATGTAAAGAATATAATAGACGAATGAGATCACGAAGGTGTACCTGCAGTCATGTGGACACTTGGCGTGGAATGGTGCCAGCTGGAGCCCCCCGGCACATCTGGAGGAGGAGTGGTCCGCGCGTGCACCATCCCAGGTGCGGTGTGTGTGGCTTTGTCGCCTACGTACAGCGGAGGAATGACCGTGGACCTGGACCACGTCATCATCCCTAGGCCTCTTGCAGGACGTAAGCTGGACGACACGAGTGGTCTTCTAGTAAGCACACTGCAACATCCCTCGCATGTAATCCATATTGACCTCCAACCTATCCCCTTGGCCGACTGCGACCATCAGTGAGGCTAGCTCCTCTGAAGCCTCCCTGGAAAGGTTGCTCTGTGCACGCATTCAAAGGTTTGTTATTTGTTACAATTATATTAACGCTACATTACATGAATGTAAAAAAAAGTACTAACCGAGTGGTGAAAAATAGAGTCCGGCTGCATAGGGTAGGTGTCTGTTGTGGAGAAAACGTGCCTCGGAGGTGAGTCGACAACACGCACAACTCAAACACGTGTGTGTGGGCTGTACCACCGGATGTACTCATCATAATGCTGTGGTCATAAGGGGCAGCATCCTCGTGCACGTCAGCCAACGCCTGCGCCTACTGCTGAGCATGAGGCAACGTGCGTGCCACCCAGCTCACAGTACCAACGAAGCCCTTGCGTGTCTATCTGCATAAAGAGATTCACAACACAACCTCATTAGTAAGGACATCAGAAAGAGTGATGCAATTAAAAGTGATGTAAAAGATAACTAATGTGTGCACGCTCAGTGGGACGGGGAACGCCTACCGAAAGATCGAACTGCCTCATGACATGGTGGACAACGTAGGTCTTCATGAACACGCTGAAACTAGGTGACACCGTGTCTGCTAGAAGGCGGCGTCACTGGTGCACTACAACAAGAGGTCCTGAGGAGCTCGCACGCCAACAAGCTCTAGGAGATACGGGCACTATGATGCGATCATTCATCAACTGGTCGAACATCGCTACGTACTCAGGATACGAAGCGTGCAACGTAACTGGGGTAAAAGTCGGCTGCACAAAAACGAAATAGGTGACTGTTAGTATGAAACATGGCAAATCATTATATAATTTATTATAAAGGTGATTGTACTAACTCATCGACGACACCATAATGTCCTCATAGTAGGACGGCCAATGTCATTTCCGGAGGCCCTGTAGAATGCTCCGCCGTAAGGTGCCAAGTCCATCTGCACCCGTCCAATCTAGAACCTCTTGAACGACCACAACTGAAGTAGTAAAGGACACCCGGCAAGAGTGAAGGAGTCCACCACACGACGACACTCGCCGGAAAGGGCCCAGTAGGTGGCAGAGAGCACAACATGTCCCCAAGCTTGCTGTGGGACCTCCACTAGGTTGGTGTCCGTGATCGTCTTCGCGAACTGGATCATGTGCTTGTTGATGTTGTCCCTGTCGGACGAGCAGAACAAGACCCAGCTAAACAGCTAGAGCATGTACGCTTCGAAGTGGTAGTTGATGACGTACTACCTCGCTTTGTTTGCCATCCTCTCGGGCTGCAAAAAGTAATGCTCAGGTCGAGAACTACAAGGGAAAATAAAATATAAAATGAGACAATTAAATGATACTTACGTAGAACTACACCAAGCATTTCTGCGTCGGAACGTGCGCAGAAGTGAAAGGTGTGTACCCTGCCTCCTTGGGTAGCACGCCCATGAACCGATCAAGGAGCTACATCTGCCACTCCTAGTGGATGTCATCAAGCACCACCACATCCCCAGAGCAAGGTAGGCCCAAGAGGTAACTGATGTCCTCTAGTGTTGGTGCCATTTCTTCGCATGATAAGTGAAACTTCTTGTGAAATCATGTGTTGAAAAATTGGCTTTGAACTGAAAAATTAACTTAGAATTGAATTTGCAAAAATGTGTTTGTTCATGTGTTTTGACAATCTGACAAGAAACAGTAAGTTTCACTTTGGCGCCGGACCAAACTTAAAGAAAGCGAAGTTTCCCATCTACGACGGACAAACTTTGTTGGTGCATTTGTAAACATGTTTTGGCACTTTCCCATGCGACGGACCAAGTTTTTGGGTCTGCATCGTGGACATGCTTTTGAGATTCTGAGCCAAACTCAATTTTCCAAGAAACCATTAAGTTTCACATGTACAACGGACTAAGTTTTTGGAGTGCATCGTGAATGGCTTTTTGAGGATTGTTTCGCATGTACAGCGGACAAAGTTTTGGGTCCGTTGTGAACATGTTTTCACCGGAATGTTTTCTTCTTGGAACCGAGAGTTTCACATGTACGGACAGAGATTTCTTGTCCGTCGTGAATGGACTTTTCTAGGGTTTTTATTTTTGGTCCGTTGTGAACATGTTTTGCTCGGTTTGAAGGTTTTTGAAAGAATTGAAGCAGTTTGACCTTGAGATTATGAAATTTGTGATGATTTCATGATGTGAGTTTTGAAGTGGACTTTATGCAATGCTCGTGTGAGTATTTGCATGGATTGATGTGAGTCAAGTCGTGGACTTGTGCTCGGAGTTGTTTTGTGATTTGTTCATGTGCGGTATTGCTCGAAGACGAATGTGGTCGATGACGGACCGGAACTAGGTTCATGGAGGAACCGAGGTTCGGGACTAGGTTCAGGAGGAACTGAGGTCTTGGTGGTCAAGGATGTCATGCGGGGACGTTCGGGCTAAGAGAATGGTGCACATGAAGAATGGTTAGTCACGTGAGAATGGCGGAGGTCATTCGCGTGCAAAGTGTTAGTCACGTGAGTATGGCGGTGGCCATCTGGCGTGCAAAGTGTTAGTCACGTGAGTATGGTAGGGTTGCCATACGCGTGCAAGAGTTGTACTCGGCCTGGTTGGGCCAAGTAGAGTTGAGTTGGATACGGATTCCTTCTAGGAATAGGAATCGTATTCGTAACTCTTTAGGGTTGGTGCTTTAAATAGGTGGGGGGTCTCCTGTTGAAAGGCACCAAGTAGAGCTGAGCGCATCAAGCTTTGAGCTTGGTTTTAGGGTTTGTACTCTTTTGATGAGAGTATTTTAGACAAGAAATAAAGATCAATTCTTCCAAGATTTTTGCGTGCTCTGATAACCACGTCGCTACAAGATTTTCTGTTTTGGTTCTTGTTTGCATGTTTGTTCTAGTTCTAGATTGGTTTTTGTTCTTCAAGTTTTATCTTGATTTGATCCATCAAAAACCTCTCTAGGGTATTGATCTAGTGTTTCTCAAAGTCTAGTTGATCAATCTTTTGTCGTTCTTGTTTAATCTTGAAGTTTTGATTAGATTGATTCTCGTCAAGTTCTGGATCAGCAAGCTTGCGAAGCTCATAACTTTTGATCCGTAAGTCCGATCGAGCTGATTCTTTTTGGGTTCGATTCGTATTGGAATCTAGTTTCTTGTGTCCAAATTTCAGATCGTTTCGACGGTTGGATCTCCGGGAATTCTCGTTTTACCAAACCTCTGTCATTCTGTTTTTGTCGAAAACGAGGCAATTATTTGGTTCTGTTTTGGGGTGAACTTTTAATAGGTCAAGAATTTGGTTTTAGCTTCCGCACAATCATTCACCCCCCCTCTGATTGCTATATTCGTATACTTCGATCCTACACTTCTGGGTCTCTAGTCGCCAGCGGTCCACCAGAGCGATTAGTAAGCTAATGCCATAGGGAAACCTCCTGGAGGCACCCCGTCTGTCATGTGCGTCGGTGGCTGCCACCTCCACCATCCGGGCTACAGGAATTAACCCCATCGCTCTCAGCCTGCAGGAAAATAATGTAAGTACAATTACTGCACACAAACAAGACACCATAACACAAGTATAAGAATAGTGCACTAACCTCGGAATCCATCACGGATCAATCAGCCATACTCTAATAGGGGTGCGCAAGCGTAGGGTGCTAAGCTTGAGCACTATCTCCCCATTTAGCGGTGGCAAGGTAGCTAAGCGGCTCCAGTGGGTCACATCTATCATTGGGTCAAGCAACTCGTACTGCTCGACATCCACCATACCTGTAATTTAATAGTTCAATATTAGTACAAATTCGAATATACATACAATATGAATACATTAATTATAAATAGAATTTGAATACAATAAGTACATATAAAATTTGAATATGATAATTAAACATACAAACTGAATGTAATAATTACACATACAAACTTCATACATTCATTACACGTAAAAATTTGATACACTGAATTGACATGCGACCAAAGTACATCATTTTCATATGAAAAGTCGATACAACAATTTCACGGCCTCTGAACTGTCAGGCAATACTTGAAAGTGTGCCCCATCTCCTTGCAAACTGGATATTTCTTTACATGATGCCCACTTTTCGCTGCGTCCATATCGTTCCTTATATGCCTTGTCTGCTTCCGCCCTACGCCCTTCAGCTTGGTGACATCCGAAACCCACTATGTGTCCTCCCATATCTGATTCACTGTGAATAAACCCATTACTCAAAAACCGTAAATTTCTGTTCTCCAAATTGCTATCACCGTTTCCATATTGAAGAATTGTGACAAGAATATACCTGGATCCATATGGATTATTGAGCAGGAAGCCATGATGTGTGCGCATGACCTGTGTAATAGACGAGGCTTGTTGCATATGCAGGCACATGTTTACCTATGTAGCATGCATTCGTGAGCAAATTTTCGCTGGTTCGTCCAATGATCTATTTTCTCTTTACACAGTACCTCGAAAAGAAGCTCCCTTGTGCCCATCTTCAATGCTCTATGCATCTCCCCCTTCTTTCCTTTTTTCCTTCATGTATGTAGAAATCATCTTGTAGTATTTCATAGCAGGATCATTCACGTGGGTGATCACATGATGATCCACAAAGTACTTCGTGATGCCACGAAAAACACCCTCCACTATAGCAACTAGGGGAAGGGGTATCAGGCCCCACATGATCCAATTGTAAAGTTCAGCCAGGTTTATCATCATGACCCGACACCTGGCACAATCGGTGTCATAAAGCAAAGCCTATTTCTCTCTAGGCTTATGTTCTATCCATTTCGAGAAGCATTTTATGGCCCTCCTGTTTATCCGAACGAGGTGTGAAAGGTCCGTGGGTAACTCTTCCAGCACTACTGAGGCCTCCCCTGGACCAGGAATTATGCTCTTCACTACCTCCACTATATGCCTTGATGTCAACTCGTCCAACTTCTTTCACAGTGCATCAAATTTTCTTTGCTAGTTCTGGTCATACAGCCTCTTGAAAAGCTTTGTCAACTTCTTGTTCCTGAACTGCTTGTAGAAGTTGGCACCCATGTGCCGCTTGCACCACCTACTTCACAAATCAGACCATGGATGTGCCTCATCTGCACCTTGCAACAACTGCACTATCACCTTCAATAGCCCGAGATGCCGATCGTGTATGACACACATTCCAAGCCGCTAATCTACGATGCCAGCTTTCACATTCCTTAGAATCCAGAGCCACTTGTCTGTGTTTTCACCCTCCACAAATGCGAGTGCTACAGGAAGAACTTGATTGTTTCCATCTACTCCTATGGCAGTCAATATCTAGCCTTTGTATTTCTCAGTCAGAAATGTCTCATCCACGCATAACAATGAACGGCAATGTCTGAACGCATTGATGCTGCACTGAAAGCAAAGAATGCCCGCTTGAGTACCATCTTTCCAGGGAAGCACTACGAAGGCTGCTCACAAATATCAATATAAGTCCCAGCATTCCTTTCTTTAATCACCTGAAGTATACCTGGCAAGTTCTGATAGAAATCTTCGTACGTACCAAACTTTGCTTCCAATGCCTTTTGCTTCACTCTCTATACCATGGCATAGCTTATGGCATACTGGAACTTCTGCTCTATTGCAAGTATGATGGCATGTGGCTCTAAATTCAGGTTGCCCACAAATCTTCCCATACATTGCACTAGCAATAAAGCCTGAAGATGTATTTCTATGCGACTGAGTAGACTTCGCCAATATGTATGTATGTGGGACGACTATAGAACACTTTCAAATGGAGTTCCACTTAGGATGGTAAGTATGAACACGCCATGGGCAACCCTTCATCTGATATTTGACATCATACATCCATTGATCTGACTTTGTAACCTTAAAGGTTCTATGCAGCGACACTGCCCATGCTATCACTGCTTCCTGCATCTTACCTTTATTATAGAACTCTCAAAACTTCGGGCGCATAATAAATTAAATAAACAATCATTAATCTACACGATTTGAAATCTCACGTGCTTAAAAAACTCTACAATGTACAACAACATGACAAGTATGAGCATAGAGTATCTACTATCATTCATGGTTCACACCAATAGAATGCAACTCTACACTGCACTGGATTCGAAACGCAATCCATGCAACCTTTTCGCACAGGGCATATGTCCTCAAGAAGAAACAATTCATCTACCTTGGCTCTGGAACTCGGTTACATACTTCGTGTAAATAGTTGGTGTGCACGTCCATGCACATCGCTAAAAAGAAGTAAAGAAAAATGACATTCTAATCTGCTTTTCCTGGCATACCAATTCAGAGAGAATGATAAATTGTTGTCCCACTAAAATCTGATCACAGGTATCTTGGTAAAAAGAATAATTGAAACTTCACAAGGTCTTACTAATATATTGGTTACTGTTTCCAACCATAAACGGACATAATAATTACCTTATCTCGCTGCATCAAAATCACAAAAATGACCATCATTTGTTTCTCAAAACCAGTCAAGGGGAAGCTCTCCCAACAACAGAATACCTACGAAATACATATCAGTTTACCAACTCCGGGACAGATACTTGTACACAACTACAGATCTACAATACCAGTTCGGTTCATCGTATCTACTGCTAGCTTATCAGTAATTTCTTAAATATCAGGTAGGAATTCCAGTGCATGATAATTAGATATCCCATGTGGTTAACCACACTAGAATGGAATCACATCTGAAACTATCCCAGAATATGAGTAGACTCAGCAACCGAGCAATCACAGAGTTCATCACCTGTGCTTGATAGTGGTTACTGAAAAGACCAAGATGCTTATGTACAACAAAGATGACCTTTGCAGTTCGTGTAAAATGACACATAAAAACGTCGTGCAGTTTAGTTGTTGAGCGTTCCATAAAAGGAATAAATACAGATATGATTGTGGATAACCTTATTGTGACCTAGAATTTTTACGAACACCTACTAAAATAAAGGAATGTTGATCAAAATTAACAACCCGATAGTCAATAAAATGAACTTTCAATGTTTAGGAAAATCTCAAACATATCATGAAAGGAGTGAGGTTAGAGAAGACAAACCTCAGAACAAATGAGAGCAATGCCATGGGAGCCGAGATCCATGGTGTCTCTAAGCATGGACCATCCCCTTAGCTGCAGCACATTTCTATGACACAAACATACATAGGAAAGTAAGGACAAAAACCATACGGCTATATGCTAGCAACATTTGCCCTACACCTAACATAAAAAGAAATTGCAGACTGTGTGTAGAGACGTATGCATTCATCTCTTTCTCTCTCGAAAAAACTATCAAGCAATTCATACGCAAACACATCAAGTAGAACCATGTTCTCCTTACGACCATTTGTGCAAACATCTTATTGCCAAAATTAAGTGCATGTGTCAAGGTCCAATGCAATCCAATCTTTGAATAGACATCCCAATTTTCCATTTTGAATTTTCAATTTTGCAACATATACAGCACAATCTAATATAGGGAGCACACTCTACTATCCTAAGGCAGCAAAAAGACATGCAATAGGCTAAAATAGCTCAAGTTAGTAGCAAACACCAACAAAAATTTCTTTTTCTTTAGCTGTAACTCTGGATTGCCTGAATGTGCCACATAATTTTTTTTTTGTGAATTCATGTAATTATTGCCACATTTCTCCTACACATATAAATAATTATGAGCTTTCGAGGTAAGTCATCAAACAATGCGGACGGAAAACACTTTGAAATAATACATGTCTATTTGAATAATATGGAAATGGCATATTGAATATACACAGACCAGTTAAATAACCAGACCATCAATATTCATTTAATTTTTGTGTACATAATAACCTTTTGATTGTGTTTTAGCATGGCTACCCGCAATGTCACATTCAACCTATCTACATGACACTTCCTGACCATAATAGAAAACATATGTAACTGCAACCTCCTCCAAATTCCTCTAGCAAAGCACTAACCTACAAATGTGACAGGACATACATGACATGTGACTTTATAAAATTTCCTGGTTAGTAACTAATAATGTATCTTCCAAAGACCACTAACAAAAATGTAATATTAAGAAGTGCTTGCGAACCGAGCTTTGCTCGATTGGTGTGGGCGCTAGGTGCACGTGAGAGTCGGAGTGTATGCATGCGTGCGTGCGTGTGTGTGAGGGTGTGTGCGCGTGCGTATCTCCACTTTTGTCCCCTTTTAGTGAATGCCAAGATGTTCTGACCATTTTTCAAAAAATGAAGAAGAAGAAGTCCAATGCTCCCCTGTCCTTGACAAAACAAAAGGTTGGCTCAATGCTCTAAAACTAAGGCTGTAGAATCTGAATATGATACTCTTCAGGCTAGATTGCCAAACTGCAACAATCTAGCTCACACAAGAAGGAAAATGTTTAGAAAATCATTTGATGCTGCAGAAGCATTTTCAGTAAACAACTTATGTACTTTTATATACCTACTTTGATGTACAATAAGAAGACAATAATTATCATATAATTCATGCTCATAAATAATTTATTATAGCTTCTGAATTATAAATACTGCAAAATCATTCACTGTTTATTAATAATATGTTACTCTGTTTGTTCTTAACTAAGATAAAATGAGGAAATAAAACTGTTAGCACTCCATAAAAATTATCATCAAAGAATTTAGGCACAAAACTTGGGCCCATAAGATCATGTTTATTAGTATATACACCATCAAGAATATTTTTAGACAGCATACCATACCATGTAGTACCTTTTATCACTAACTTCATTAATATGTTTACATTCTCACCATCTTTGCATGCTTACCTTATTAACTGCAAGGCTGGAACCTCCAAATGTGGCTTCCACCATAACATAAAAATCGATTAGATTTTAACTCGTTGCCCCACCACCGATCACATTTGATCAGCACACAATCAGCAAGACTGGGTACTTGTCGCTGTCGGTGCGTATGGCCATGTTTCTGCACCTTGCAAGAGTAGGAACACCTCTTTTGTAAGGCATCAAGAACCATAGCTAATACAATCCAAAACATCAAGAATAAAGAACCGAAGGAATTGAGATTTCGCAGAACGTACGTTAATTAGCTAAACCAAATTGTAACACTATGATCTAAAATTCGTTCGAAACGTAGTTCACCGTAGGGCAGATCTATATATACATAGTACCTCACTTACATTTCCGTCTTCACTTCCTTTAAAGGGGTTAACCGAGAGATGCTATCTTTGGATCCAAACATGCATTATATACTACTCCATCCGATCACAAATAATTATCGTTTTGGATATCGACACGGTCTCCAAAAAGCAACTTTAACCACTAATTTCTATTATAATATATTTATAAAATGCAATAAAATTATAATATTATGAAAGTTTTTTGAGACAAATCTACACATATGATTTTCATATGTCCAATCTAAATATTTTAAAAATATTGATAGTCAAGTTTCAAAAGTTTGATTCCACCTATGTCCAAAACGACAATTATTTATGATCAGAGTGAGTATTACAACTCACTTTAGACGAACAATGTGAGGATAATCCTACCATTGCTTTACATTGACCCCATGTGCCTTCACATTAACGGGCCAATGTATTACATTCACCCCCCTTAAGCGCTGTATACATGGCAAATGCCCATAACCACCCCTAGTTACATGTCCGCGTGTTTAGTATCGGCACATATGTCATGCCGTGTGGCCACTCCAGGTGCACATATGCTCGCGCCTCTGTCCCACACACACCCGTCCAACGAAGGTTGATGCTGTAATATCATCTCTAACACCCTGACCCAAAGTTCGGTCAAAACTTAGCCCACCGTGGGGTAGACTCACACATGCATAGCACTCCGCTGACAATTTTATCCTCACTTCGTATAAAAGGGTTAACTCAGAAGTGCTATGTTTGAACCCAATAGACATTATATACTATTACAACTTACTTTAGATAAACAATAGAAGACTAATCGCACCACCACTCCACATAAGTCGCATGGGCCTTTACATTAACGAAACGGAATATTACACATATATTTGAAACAAATTAACTCCAACGTAATAGAACATGCCAGATGCTCTTGCCACAGCAACGAATGTGCAATCTGCGCCCAGAGTATCGAAGGCAATAACATGATCCTTCCCTGCACCACGGTAATCAATCAAGTCATAAGGCATCGCAATGGCAATCTCAAGCCAGCAGGCAACCACCTGGATCACTCCCTGGGAAAAAATAGTCTAACTTGTGAGCAGTTTTAAGAAATCGTTCACCACTATCGCTGTTGCAGGATGAACAAGCTGGGCACTACGCACAAGTGTCCTCATCCCTTCCCAGGTGAGCCAAGCATTCCCATCGTCTACTTTCCGCACCGACAAATGGCCATGGACAAACGCACACGATCGAGACAAGCTTCTCAACACACACATCAATGGTTGCGTGAGGCGGCGTTGGTGACGACTAAGGTGCGCAGCACGGTGGTGTCCTGGCGGCACAAACAGGTTGCGTTTTGGGGCCATGGGTGTGCCTCACTGCCCTCCGTTCGTCTTCCTCTTCCAGCGATAGATGCGACTGCGTCCATTCCACCTTGGCGTTAAGCCTTCGTCTCCTTGGTGTGCTATTGCCGGTCAATTGAAATCTCCCTGAAATTTTGACCAAAAAATAAAAAAAAAGTGAGGGACGATTGAACACACTGATCTAAAAAGCCCGATCGCTTCTGTCGTGACTATTCACCATAGAATGGCTGCTTCTCCTGGACCAGTATCCAGTTGATCTCGTCCTACGCCTTGTCGCCGTCACCACTGGTGGCCGCCGCATCAACACAAAAAGCCTGACCACACGAATGTCAGAGTACAGACACAAGGGCGAGAGCAACGGTCAAAATCCCGATGAAATTCGGTGAAATCTCAGCGAGATGTTGGATTTCGGCTAGGGACGAGTTTCAAAATCCCAGTGTAATTAAAAAATTTGAAAAATTCAAATTGCTACAGTATTTTCGGATTTTTCGACGAGATCTCGGCGATTTCGGGTGAGATTTGGTGGTTTTTTGCCGGATTTTAATTTTTGTTAATTGTATTTGATCGGATTTAGGGTCAAGATCATCCACAAAAAATTTCAAAAATTGTTAACATATTTTTGACCATTTTTTGCTCGGTACAATTTGTCGATTAGTTTTAAGTAGCACTGTCCGAGTTTTTTAAAATTTCTCAAGATTGATCATCATCTGAAAAATTTATGGGAATACTATCGATGTGTTAGTACCATTCACAAAAATTTTCAAAATTTTCTAAAGTCGTTTGAACTATTTTTCATTCAGGTGAAATTTGTCAGTCTGTCTTTAGTAGCACTATTTGAAAATTTGAAAATTCCTAAAGATTGATCATAATCTAAAAATTTTATGAGAATATTATGAATGTGTTATGACCATCCACAAAAATTTTTAAAAGTTTCTAACATGGTTTACACCATTTTCCATTAGGTTGAAATTTGCCGGTCCGCCTTTTATCAGGACAATAACACTTTTAGATTTTTTAAAAATTCCTCATGCTTGATCATTATCTGAAATTTTTATGGGAACATTAGTGATGTGTCAGGACCATCCAAAAAAATTTTCAAAATGTTTTGAAGTGTTTTGGACTATTTTTCGGTCGGTTCAATGTGGACCAAGATATCAGTGATTTCGGCCGAGATCTCGGATTTTCTGGTTGAAAAAAAAAGAATTTGAAATTTGAAATTTGTATTTCGTCCGAATTTTGTCCGAAATTTCCGAATCTCGCCGAGATTTCAGATTTTGGCCACCTCCGAGATTTATCCCAAAACGAGATTTAAAACCTTGGGCGAGAGCCATAGGGACGACCATCCCCAATGCATCAGTAATAAGCCAATTGAACCGAGGAACTCAATGTGAGAAAAAGGCTATCTGGAGGAGGGTTTAAAAAATCGATGAAAGTCATTTAATTTTTGTGATTTTTGTCCGTATCGATCTGTCTGGCTTCTAAAATCACTCGATAAACCCGTCCAATTCAAAAAAATTTACGTGGCTTAAATTGATCGAAAATCGATGAAAATTAAAAAATTGACGAAAATCGATTGCAAAAAAAATTCAACTAGTCTGTCGATTTTCCATGAAAATCATCAATTTTTTTATTTTTTTTTTCAAAAATTTTGATTTTGAAATCGTACGATTTTTTTTTTTATGATTTTCAACCGATTTTTGACTCGATATTTTTTATTTTTGAATTTCGTACGATTTTCGCTATTTCGAAATTGTTAACCCTGACCTGGAATCGTGAGGCCACCAGTGATGGTGGGTTAGCCGTGGATTCGCACTGCCACTGTGAACTTTTAAGCCTGGGAACTGATCCGGTGCATCCGCTCCAACTCATCTACTTAACTGCAAGGCGAAATTTAGTGGTGGAGAACAATTCTAGATTCCAGCCGTTTGATCTAACACGACGGATGGTCAATATTCTTCGGATGGGCCAAAGGTTCTGATGAGTTAATTCAAGCTAACGCTACTTCTGATTGTGCAGACTGTCTAAAGAATTTGTTTTGATGGTAAACTCTCTCATGACTTCTTATTTTGGGCTATTTCTGATTACGAGAAAAAACTGTTTAGAATCTTTTTGTTTGGTAAACAATCCGCTTTTATTCGATAAACAATCTGCTTTTAACGGACCATTTTAATTTTATTAGTATAGGTACGAGGCTTTTCTGGACGGGACATTTTATATTAGTATAGATACGAGAGGTTGCTACTGTTGGACTGTTGGATTGTATGTTGCTTTAGATTTCAGCCGTTCGATCTAACTTAACGGATGGTCAAAGAATTCTAAGCTAGTGCTTCTTATAGTAGTATAGATACTAGAGGTTGCTGCCGTAGGATTGGATGTTGGTTTAGCACTTTAGCTTGGTATACTTGTAAGATTTGCGCGCTCGGTCGCACCGTGCGAAATTTGATCCTAGTTTTTTTTTATGGAAAAAGGCAGGAAGATCTATGCGTTTTTTTGTTCGCTTGGTTTGTTTTGAAAAAAAAAAATTACGCTAGGTAAGAACCGTCGACGAATCTGCGAAACAACGGTTTTTTTTTTGAAAAAAGAGAGAATAATACATGTTCTGAAAAATATTAGATTTCGAGTTGGGAAAGAAACTATAGACGTCGAGTTTAACACCCTATGCGTTCACCGGGTAATAATACATATTTTAAAAAATATTAGAGATCGAGTTGAAAAAAAAATTAGATGCCGAGTTTAACACCCTATGCGTTTACCGGGTAATAATACATGTTTTGGAAAAAAAATAGAGATCATTCTAGACAATATTAGATTTCGAGTTGCCAAAAAAATTACAGATGCCACCCTATGCGTTCACCGGGTACTAATACATGTTTTAAAAAATATAAGAGATCGAACTGTAAAAAAAATTATAGATGCCGAGTTTAACACCCTATATGTTAACCGGGTAATACATGTTCCAAAAAATATCAGATATGTCAATCTTTTTTTGTCGAGTTTAACACTCTATGCGTTTACCTAGTAATAATACATGTTTCGAAAAACATTAGAGATCGAGTTGGGAAAAAAAGTCTAAAGATTAGACGCCGAGTTTAACACCCTATGCGTTCACCGGGTAATAATACATGTTTTGAAAAATGTTAGAGATCGAGTTGCAAAAAAAAATTAGATGCCGAGTTTAACACCCCATGTGTTAACCGGGTAATAATACATGTTCTGAAAAATATTAGAGATTGTCTCGGAAAATATTAGATTTCGAGTTACTAAAAAAATTATAAACGCCGAGTTTAACACCCTATGAGTTCATCGGGTAATAATACATGTTTTGGAAAATAATAGAGATCGAGTTGCAAAAAAAACTATAGACGCTGAGTTTACACCCGATACGTTAACCGGGTAATACACGTTCCTGAAAATATTAGAGATGTTAACCTTCTTGGTTTAGCACTATGCGTTCACCGAGTAATAATACATGTTTCGGTAAATATTAGAAATCGAGTTGGGGAAAAAAGTCCAGAGATAGAGCTGCACACATATTTCTGTTGACGAAAATATTTTTTCCAGGAAAAACAGAGAAATGATCTGAACGTAAGGGACGGAGACCTGTTTGTTACATTTTTGGACCTGATCGTTATCTCAAAAAATTAGAAAAGGCTCGTTAGAGATTTGTATTTAGCGGAGGGGTTTTCCGTAAAGTAACAAATCAGGGACCTGAACGTAATTTAGAAACGATATTTTTGTCCTCACATAAAATTACGAAGGATCTATCTGTAATTTATAAGGATCTATCCGTAATTTTAAAAAAGAAGGTTTTTTTTGCAAATTGCGAAAGGGGCGACGTGAGGGCCGGTGCCCGGTTGGCCTCCATTTCCTCGTGAATAAGGATGTTATTAATATCTGTAATTTAAAGAAAAAAGAGGGTTAAAAAGGTGACGCGGAGGACCGGTTGGCCTTGTTTCCTTCGTGATAAGGGTGTTAATATTAGTAACCTATAAGCGCGCATTTTTAGGTCGGTAACCTAGCAGCTAGGTTAGGCATTCACACGTGGGTACAGTGGGAACCACTGCTTTTGCCAGTTGCTGCTGCCCGAATTCAACTGGAACTTTTACCGCTACGTGCGTACTACACGATAACACATTAACACTATAGCCCAAATTCGATTAGACCCTAGCCTATTATGGGATATGTTTCTAAAAGCAACATATCTAGTGCTAATAAGATATTATGTGCTAACATGTTAACTTTAACTATCAACCATTGGATCCATCGTGTATGGCTAAGATTAACAAAAGTGAAAATCCACTTTACCAGTTAAACTTTTTTAGAAAACCCTTTAGTGTTGGATGGCTTCCACCTTCTTTGTTCTGGACCACCAAAACACAATCATATGGTTATTATCTTGAGTTATCTATTAACACTAGATATTTTAACATATATATATATATATATATATATATATATATATATATATATATATATATATATAGAACACCTTACTTATATTTGTGTTATCATTTTGTGTAAAAAAGTTAATTTAAAAGTGATATATTTAAACCTAACATATATTGTATACTATTATAACTCACTTTATATAAACAACATGAGACTAATATCACTACTGCTTTATATGCGTCTTCACAAACAGACAGTGCATGCACACGCCATCATGCACCAAACACTGACCAAAGATTAGTTGAGGGCTACTTTGACAGTACAGTAGATGCTGTATCCATCTCCGGGGTACGTTCTCGGTGCAAGCAGAGGTATTATAGTCCGCAGATCTGCATGCGCGCCCACAAGTCAAAATCGGAAGCCTCGCAGCCCTGCCGATCGGAGAATATATATATGGTCCTTTTGGTTTCGTCCATGCCACGCAATTCGATCTGCAGCGTACGAGCTGCGCTTTAAGACGGTAGTTGCAGGCTGCTCGATCTACGTTAACTGATGGATACATGCAGGATTTAGGTAAGATGTGTACCAAGTAATACGTGTATATGAGATGGTTTAAGAAAAAAATTATATGGAACCATTTCATCGTGAATCAAGTGAAGTGATACGAATTTAAGGAATATTCTATTTAGGAGAGGTGCTTCTATGCTTTCCCTCTTAATACAAGTTGCACAAATCTTAAAGCAAACGAAGGGGTAAGTAATCCTCATTTACCCTTCATTCATGCTTTAATATTTGTGCAACTTTAAAAAGGAAGAGCATAGAAGCACCTCTCTATTTAGTGTTTGTTTGTTTGGTCTTTGGAGGAAAAGCTCTTTGAAGAAAATTGCTCTTGGAGTGGAAGAGACTTCACGAAGGGGATGTCAATTTTTGTAAATAAGATCAAGTTGCAAGTACCAGGAAGTGGGATTTTCGAAGCTCCCAGAAGCATCGTTTTCTTGCTTCTCTCGTGTAGTGCAAATTGGGCCGAGCTTCTCTCCAAATTTGAAAAATTACTGTTTGTTTTGGCTTGTGACTTATGAAGGCCTAGAAGTCAAATAAGCCTAAGCAGAAGCCTAAACAAACACAGCCTTAGATATTGAACTATCCCATTCACCTAAAATAATAGAATCAAATGTATACGATTATCCTATCTCGTTCAACTCGTCTCATCAACCAAACACATCCATAGTAACCAAGCAAGGGAGATCAACTGGTACTTAATTCTGCAGTCAGCACCCGCAGCCACCACGAACTGCACGTACGGCCATCGATGAGGATCATGAGCTCTCGTGAGCCGTTGGATCGTCCAGCCGACGGCTCAGATGAAGCGCTTTGAAACGGTGCCAGCAAGTGCAAGTGCATGCTTGGTTCATGGCCAACATTGCCGAGCTATGCTTAGGCAAAGCATGGAAAGCCACAAAAAAATGTGGCAACTAGGGATGACAATCGGGCGGGTACCTCTGGGTACGACTACCGCCCACTCGAATCCGAAACCCGAAATCGTGGTACCCACCCGAACCCGAAACTCAAAACGGGCACGGATGTGTACCCATACCCGAACCCGATGGGTACCCGAAATCCGAACCCAAATCCTGATCTCTAGAAATCGGTGCATCATATGCCTCCCGATGGGTACCCAAACCCGAACCCGAGTAGGGGGATTGGAGAAGTAATATTTTGTTTTTTAATGCATATTTTAAGTGGAGCCCACATGTCATAGGATACCCATAGGTACAAATTGATACCCGTATCCATCCTATAACCTTATCGGGTACCCAAATCCGAAAACCCGTGAATCTAAAGTGCTACCCATGCCCACTCTTATCGGATCAGTTACCCGCGGGTTCCCAAACCCGTGGGTAAAACTGCCATCCCTAGTGGCAACAAAATATTAGCCACAAGTTTAGCAAACTTGTATGATTCATATATCTGAGAAATTATGGTAAACCATAAATGTGGTAATGAATGGAACACTTCCCTCAACTACCATTGCAAACAAGGAGATTGCCCGAGTTAATTAACCAACCTTCTATTTCCATAACTTTGACAATACCTAGTTAACCAGGTTTAGACATATTTGTTTAAACTTAGACTTTTTGATTTATAGCTTAAAACTATTTTCTTTTTGCTTACGCAGCTTAAAATCAATGCACTCTTATACGTTGTAGATATGAGTAATTACTTTTACACTAATTTCAGTGATATTAGTCTAAACCAACCCTCAATAAGCTAAAAAAAATACATCTCCAACAACAGCATTTAGTTATACGAAGGCTTACATCTTTTAAAAAGCTCAGTTAAAAAAGCGTACATTTGTTTAATCCTTAGCTTCTTTTCAGCTTTTTTAATCACGTGACCTTAAAAGCAGCGAAACGGGAAGTGCGTGTGCATGTGTCTCAGCAAGAAATGCGGCTACATACGCAAGATGTATCGGGCGCTGATACAGACTGCGCCCATAATCTGCATTGATTTAGAACGGAAAGCAGGGGGAATGCACAAGCACAACCTGAACCACGGTGGATTGGTCCACCGTCACTGCTTGTCTGCGAGGGCAGTATCACATGCCAACCACACGAAATAGCGGGACAGATATTACCTGCTACTTAGGTACTTGCGCTCAGCGACGAAGGACGGTCTAAAATTTTGATGTGGCGAGGTGTTAAAGTCGATCCTGAGCGAGTTTAGACTAGTAATGCTTGAGCTCGGTTAGGCTCGAGTTCAACTCGAATAGTACCGAGCTTTAGGTCAGACTCAAGATCGAACTCGATGGAAGCTCGATTAGGTTTGAACTTGGCTCAATTGAGCTTGAATAAATAGAATACAGTTATGCTTGATGAGGGCTTGGGATCGAGCTCGAGCTCAGCTCGAATAGTGTTGAGCTCAGGACCAGGTTCGAGACCGATTCGTTTAGCTTTCGAGCTCGAATCAAGCTTGATCCAATCTTGAAAGCTCATCGAGCTCGAGCTTTTAGTCCAACCCTAGTAAGGACCAGAGTATGGATTAAATAGTAGTAAGCAAATTGAAAGTAAGCCAAACAGTAACAAATATATATATAATGCTAGTGCCGTGGTCAACATATGCCTACTGCTCAAGTGCTGTGTGGTTACTGTCTGCAGATTGCATGCTGTATGGGGTAAGGCAGGGAAAAGAATGTGGCACCACAGATATGACATGTGGTCCTCCGCCACTGCTTGCGCTGCTACCTCTGCGTATGCCTGGGGAAATAGGTGAGGAATTACAACCGGCGCCCGGTGTTGAGTTGAATTTAAAGACTGGCTAGCTAGGAGTCTCCGGCAGTCTAGCTAGCCTAGAGGTCGATCTGCGCCTCGACAGCCTGAACTCCTGGAACAGTTTACCTTGTTGTATCAGGCGCATGTACCTTCCAAGCGGTGCGTGATTTATTATTTTGCCAGGGACCACTAATTCGCGTAGGTTGCTCGCACCATGTACCTATTGGATCGGGAACTTGCCAATTTGCCATCACTATTCACTACTGTTGCATTCGTGAGGTGAATTTTGAGATCGCAGTTACCACACGTTATACTGGCAGTAATTGGTCATGATCTGGTTCTTTTTTTTTTCAAAAGGCAATTCGGGCCCGAGGGACCTGTAAGGCTGTAACTATGGCACATCCGGTGAATACAGAAGCCGAGTGCATAAATCTCTCACCAAATTGTAAAATCAACCCTGCGAAAATGAATGGTAATCTTGGAGCAGCCTTGATGCCAGATGAAACTATGATGCCAGATGAAAATATAGTTGGTGTGTGGCGTTGACGCTGGCTCTGCGCCACTGGACATCCACCCAAGTCCCAAGAGGCCAAAGGTAGCCACAGTTTGTGGCGATCAACTCCTGTATGTCGACCAGCTGGCTCGATCGGCCTTTACGGCCTCCGTGTTGGAGGTTGAAGGTGGCCACAGTCGACGATGATCAACCTCGTCGACAATATCAGGCCACCGCAGTAGAAGCCGATGAGACAAGATGAGGATCTCTCTCCTAGTTTGGTTGAGGAATGGTGAAGGATCGCGATCGCGCCGATAACTTGAGTTCCTTTGGGATTCCTTTTTATCGATGATAACCGCTGTATCGTCATCATAGCGTATTATTATACCGTTTGCACATTAGAACTCTTTACATGTACATACAATTTCAACTCGAATTATTTCAGATTTTTTAGAGGATTTGAGCTACAAGAATAACATCACCGATACGAGCATGTTGCTGATTACTATCAGCTCCTGTGACCCGAATACATGTCAATTTTCAAGCTCCACTGTTATCTGCTACATTTAAAGGGGTCTACTGATTTCCCACCTCGAATGCAACTAGAGGCAGAGTGAACTAGAGGTAACCAGGAAAGAAACCCATCTCGAGTGAACACCGCATCAGGTAGACACCACTTAGGATAATGATTTGCATATACATATATGTCTAGGGTAATATTGGGTGGGTCCTCGTGGCTCGACCAGGGGACATATGTAGGCCTTTTTGTGGTGGAGGGTGTGTTGAGCCTCTATTTTGCTTTGTAAAAGCGCTCTCCAAACATGCATTTTTCAAAGCTACTTTTGGAGAAAGTAAAAGTTACTCCCTCCGATTGGAAATGTAAGGGGTTTTAGCCTTGTGCACACATATTTAGAAGCTTGGTGAATAGACTAAAATACCCTTAGTTATTGTTCATTAAAGAGCGCGTTCGCATAAAAAAGAGATATGGAAAATTGTACAAGGGTAATAAATGGAACAAGGGCAAAACTGGAAGAAATGGGCTAAATTTAGCCTTGGGATACTAGAACCCCTTATATTTTACAAATAGTATAGAGACCTAAAACCCCTTACATTTCCAATCGGAGGGAGTATTCTATAACTAAAAGCCTTGCCAGCGGAGATGTGCTTTTATAGCTTATGCGGATTGAAGTTGACCTTTTGTCACTAAAGCTAGGGTCAAATCATCCAACCTTTGCCACCGTATGAAAGCCTCTCTCCTCTAAAACCCTACCTTTCTTTTTCCTTCACCCACCTGTAGCCACCTCTCCATCACCCCTCCAGATGCTGCCCACCGCCTCTCCACCCCCCCCCCCCTCTCAACACTGCCTGCCACCTCTCCGTCCCCTCCCTCAACCGTACTTTGTTCCCAATTGTTGCCCCTCTCCTCCCGTTACCGTCGCCAACTCTCGCCTCCCTTTCGGCCCGTTCGTCGTCGCCACCCACTCTCACAAATAGGGCCCTAGATTACGGGGAGGTTAAAGGAGATGCTAATGAGCATGAAGGTCTCTAGAGAGGCAATCCATTTAATGTGTTTGTTTTAGGATAGACGGTGCAATGGCAGATTCCCAGTTTAGAATGTACTCCATACACATTGTTGCCGCTGGGAAAATTCTTGATAGCAATATTGCATCCCTATGGAGGGTGCTCTTTAGCAGTGTATGCGACGTGCTAACCGATTTTCTAGCAAATCGACAAAGTTGATGATAGATAAATCTGCATGAAAGTCAATCCCAGACGAAATGTCGATGCAAAGCTATAACGAACATGAATGAAATCTCACAGATTGATTAACAAATTGGTGCGAAGAAATATTGATCACAGTGAAATAATGTAAGTAAGATTCTACTATAACTATGACCAAATCCTAAGGTAGAAGATATGTAGATGTAAAAAATGTAGTAATGGTTGGCGTGTGCGCGTTTTTTCGTCAATCGATACATGGTGTTTTTATCCTAAAACAACCGATTCAATTTTGAATTGTGCTTTAAGTCTCTCTCTTCGTGTCAGTTCAACCTTTCTTTAGATAGAATCCCCGTCTTTCTTCGAATCTTCTCGTTTTCAGGCCCCGTTCGTTTCAGCTTCTGGACAGCTTCTGCTTTAAAAAAAAAGCTGATTATTTGCTGAATGGGAAGATTCTGGATAGCTTCTCTGAGAATCAGAAGATGATTTCTGTATAGAATCAGAATCTGGCTGAAACCTGATTCTCACTGATTCTCGCCGGCTCGGTCCGAAACCTAGAAGTTGTAGCCGGCTCGACCCGATTCTCCCATAATCATAAGCAGCTTCTCCCATAATCCAGAATTCATAATCCAGAAGCTGTCCCGAAGGGGGCCTCAATCCCCTATTGATGATTTCCACTTTGCATCTATTTTTTCTTAGGCCCTGTTTGGCAACTTGGAACCGCGTCGTTTCTACTAGATTCAAGAAGAAACCCAACCAAATGGGCTAAAACTCATAACGATTCTCCTCAGAACGTTTCTTCTTTTTTCACTCTGTGGCCAAATCAGTCTCAACCCCGTTCCACCCGATTCACATAATTCTATCTGAAAACGTTTCTACCAAGAATATGAAATCGTTTTCGTTTCTACTAAAATCTGAAATCGTACCAAACAAAGCCTTAATCAGCATCTTCTAAGAACTTCTGTTTTTTTCAATTACCTATTTCAGATTTTTGGCAACTTCTCTTTTTTTTTTTTTTTCTTTTGTCTTTGTCAATTACCAAAATATTCTTTTGCTGACTGTTTGCATGCCAAAAATCTAACGGCAACACACATTCACCGTCCTAATTGAAATGGACGCATGAACAGATACGTACACGTGCTTGCTATTTCATTATACCTCAGGTGGTATTTCGTACTTTGGTTCGAAGATATTTCGGTGTAATCATCGCTACTGGTTTCCGTTAAATGTGTCTGGTTCAGATGGGCTGTAATTAGATCCCATGGAATCGGACTGTGGGCCTACCAAGCCCATTCCGCTCGCACCTAGACTTAATAGAATTACAATACCGCAGTCCACGGCCCACACATACCTCCTTCTCCCACGCGCAGCGTCGCCATACCCTCTTCTCACGGCACTCGAGCCACCCAGGCATCCATTTTCCTCGCCAGAGCAGCGACGAAACTAGGAAATTTCTGATGGATATGTCTCTAGTGTAGTACAATGTCAAGAGTACGCACTGTCTATTGTGTTGGCTCTGTGTCTCCCACATCACCTGCTTATGCTATGCTAGGCGCGCTCACCCGAGTCACTTGCCGCGCCACCTAGCAATTAACTAGCAGCTCACATCGAATACACTGCAAATCCTACGGGTAAACAAACGCCTAGGGATGTTTCAAGAAATGAAAAAAAAACACATACCAAGGACATTTGGTCGAACACCTCACCTGCATCTGTGAGGTGCTCGATGAGCACCGTGTATGCCTTGCAGCTAGGCCGCAGCCCCTCGGCCTTCGTGCCCTCTCGGCGTTGAAACGGCACAGGAACGAACCTGGAACCTGAGGATGGACAGCGTCTCAACGAGAACACGGTGGACGACCCAAGGTTGCACTAGTGCGAGCCCGTTGAGTGAGGTCGAAGAACGACGCCGTCCACATGGCGCGTTGCGTGCCGCGTCACCGCTCGCCCGCCCTGTGCCATGCCACTGCCCGCCCAAGCTGCTTGCCGCGTTGCTCGCCCGGCCAGCGCCGCGCCGCCGCGCCACTTGTCTAGCTTGCCTGCCACACCCGCGTCGCTCGCCTGAGAGGCCGATTCTCAGGCACCCCCTGGTTCCGCCCATGCTGTCTGACCGTATTCACATTACAAAACAAATACATTTTGCAAGTCATATCTGAAAAAACAAGGGCAACACCATTTCGTCATGATAAAACGACAGCAACTCCAAGGCCATGTACAATGCAGACGCTTAACGGGATGCTTAGCAATGAAAAACTGGTTTGTTTTGCCATATAGAATAGATAAGGTGCTTATTTTGAAGCATCGATGTTTAATTAAGTGTCCATGCTTAGCAAGTGCTTATGTGTATATAAACATCTAAAAAGTGATATTTTACATTGAAGGTCTTAACTCTTAAATAAATATTTCATGATATGGTATTGTTTTTCTCTTTTCAAGCACACATTTACACATTTTATATTGGACATGGCCAAATGAACAATGGCTGAAAGTGTAAAACTAATATCCTTAATCACGTTTCAACTTTCTAAGGCCCCGTTTGGCAACCTGACACCGAGCTGATTCTACTAGAATCTGGGAGAAATCCAACCAAACGGCTAAAACTCGGAACGATTCTCCTCGAAACGTTTTTTCTTTTTTCCATACTATGGTTGAATTACCCTCAACCCCGTTTCACTAGTTTCTACTAGAATCTGGAACCGTACCAAACAGTTTGCAGAAAGTGATTCTGATTCTACCTGAAACGTTTCTACCAAGAATCTGGAACCGTTTCCGTTTCTACTAGAATCTGGAACCGTACCAAACGGGGCCTAAATGCAGTCCGCGGTGCCCGGCACCCCTGGTTCCACCCATGCGCCTGAGCAGGGCAACCGCGGCGTTGTCCTTGTGGCTGCCTCCTCTGGCCCGTCTTATCTCCACAAAGATCCTCGTCTCTCCTCACCCAAAACCTAGCCCATCCATCTCCAGATCCGAGTTCATATATGAATGTCGCGTAAGCTTTGCGATTGATGCTGTTCTTCTCTGTATGAACATGTTCTTCCTCCATTCTCAGAGTTCTACTGGTATTTTTTATGAACTGGAAACTTACGAGTTCTTGTGGTATGTGCTCCAGTTTCTTCTTGTTCTTTCGTTTGCATCCAAGGATTACATTACCAAACTAAGGTAAAAAATTGCCCAGCAATCGGTATCAATTTTTTTTTTTAAAAAAAAAAACCAAACGAGTTTGAAGTCGAACTCTTTGAACTCGACGGTCAAATAGCGGCAAAAAATCGAAAATAGATCAGTTTTATTGATTTTCAACCAGTTTACATTGAAAATCGGCAAACTAAGCAAAATAATTCGAAACCGATTTTCGACTGATTATCCACCGGCTTTTACCAATTTTCGATCGGTTTACATCACATAAATTTTTTTATATTTTCTGAATTTAAATTGGACCAGTTTATTAACAAGTTCCGTTTATCGAGCTGGTTCGATACGGTCGAAAATCGTGATTTTCGTCGATATTTGAAACCATACCTGCATCTCACTGTTCATAATGAAATCAATTTTTTTTATATATTTTTGCGATCACTAGATCGAATAAACAGTCTACATGGTTGATGGATCCATCATCCATCCGTTCATTCAAATTTCCTGACGTAGCAAGCGAAGGGCTTGAAAATTTCGATTGAACTGTTCATAATTTTGCTTCAGTATTTTCTTTTAGACGTCAATTCACGGTTTGGCTAGACTTAAACCAAACGTTGTAATGAATCTTCTCACCGTTGCCTAGTTGAACCAAACATAACTCAATTTTTTACGCATTCCATTCCCATTGCCGATGTAATCTGATGCCAATACCGATTATGTTTACAATGATGAACTAAACACTACCATAGATCGCTATTTGCCCAACATGGCAAAACAGCCAGATTCCAAACTCAACAAGAGCACAAGAATCTACACCTGCGTACGCCTGCAACAATGAATTAAAGAATCCGGCCGGAACCACCGCATGCAGGGGAAAGCGGTCAATCACGATGACCGTGGGGAGGCACGGGACGGCGAGGAGGAGAACGACGACACGTTGCGCAGCCGGCTCGGCGTCGGCCGGAAGCTCCAACTCCTCAGCGCCCCGGCGCCGCGGCCGCGCGTGGCGGGAGGCGACAGCGCCCGCCGAACCAGCTCCCTGTTCCCCGTCGGCACCCGCGCCGGCGCCGCCCTGCACGCTCTGCCGCACGTCTGCCGCCTCGGCGGCGCCGCTGCCGCCTGCCCTCCTGTGCCCCACCAGTTGTACTCCGCTCGCCCCTGCGCGCTCCCGCCGCCGCCGCCTCCCGCCCTCGGAGTGCCGGGCCGTGGTGGGCCTGCCGAGCCCGGCGCCGGCCTTCTGGGCAGCCTCGGCCGCGGCAACCCACCACGCGTCGCGCGGGCGTGCTGTTCCCCCACCGCCACCGCCGCCGAGCGAGAACTCATCATCTTACGTTGCTGCTGCCGATTCTTCCCTTTCTCTTCTCGTCGTCGCCTCTTATGCACACACGGGGCTACACTCGACAAGCCATGCGTACGAGCTATGAGCCGAATTCGAAGCAGCAGAGAACCTTACAGCTCGCGCGCGCGCGCGTTCGTGTTGACCTGACCAGTGTGTCTGCCCTGCCGAGTTTTCCTGGCCTTTCCGTGGGCTCGGTTCGTTGATTCGGTACGCGTCGATCGTTTCGTGGTCGTAATCGTAAAGCTGCAAGGCAACGCGGTCAGAGGCTTCGGGGAGGGGCTTCCTCCTCTTGGATTCGGGAATTGTGGCGTGTCAGTGCGTGCCGACTCGGTCGGCCCTTTCTATCGAGTTTTGGGCTTTTTTTTAACCTGATGTTATTTTTTTTTGATAGTTTGGTTCTCATAGACTCTTTCTCGATCATAAAAATACTGAAAGTCGACATGTGTCATTTGCCCAGTATAAGATCATAGTCAATCACTTGCAGCGATACGTGAGCCCAAAGCTTTCCTGTCTGTCCGTTTTCGAAGTATGGAGTCGCCGATTCCCTCCTGGCCGGAGAAGTGCGACAGCTGGGTGCAGCTGTAGTGGTTGCTTTTGAGATTTGACCATTCCGACGTGTCTTAGACTACCTCCAGCTGAATCTCGTCCCGGTCGTGTTCTCTTTGTGATGGGAAAAGGGGACGGAAGGAAGCGCGGGTGACGCTCCAACGACTTCTCCTCCCTCTGCCTGCTCGGACGGGATAGGAGAGAGAATCCCGATCGATGGAGATTCTCTCTCCTTTTCCTTCCGCTCGACGAGCTGGTGGCAGACGGTTCGCGGGCTGGGGCGGCGGCGAACCGGGGGAGACCAGCAGGACGTGACGTCAAGGGTCGACGGGAGGCGAAGCAGGCAATGGCAGTGTGTGGTGAAGAGGGAGGAGCTGGGCGTCTTCACCGGCGTGCACGGAGGCGACATCCGCGTGGACAGGAGGTATTCCTCAAATTTGTGTGGTGTGCTCCCCCAATTTATGGGCGATTTTGTTGATGAATGTCCGATGGCCACCGCATAATCTAGCGATTGTGTTCGTTGGATCACGTTTGATCGGTTTGGATCTAACGGGTTCAATAGAAACCGTAGTTAATCGTCACCGTTGATTTCGTATACGACCTGGATTGGTTCGGGACCGAGTGCATCGTGGCCGTGGATCATGCCACATGTACGGCTATTGGCCGTCGTTTCCGAGAGACCGCCACTGAGACAGAAGTGGACTCTGCCACCGTGATGCTTCATCTCCCCATATGCTACACGGATGTCGAGGCAATAAAAGGATAATCAGACCGGTTTCCAAGGTTCGTCGTAGTTTCGCGCAGTCTTAGCCCAAATAGATCCACCCGAGACGTCTTGGATTGCGAGGAATTTCTCGGTGTTGTCATTAGCACCGTCGCAGAGAGAGCTCATCATTTGGCTATTGTTCATGACCTCCGAGACCCAAAGCTAGCCGCGTTTGATTCGTCTCGACGAGATCCAGGTTGTGCAAGCGCAACCGTTGCCGTAGGAACGCCGGGGCACCGTTTCATCGTCGTCTTCTTCGAGGCCGGTGAGTTTGCACCGCCGCGTTACCATAGCCGTCCTTTGATTGTTGCTGACCATCTGATTCATCGCGAACGACGAGGATCGTGTCTCGTGGGCTGCATCCGTGTTCGCCGCGTGTCTCCACCAACGCCAACCGTAGACTGGCGAAGAATCGTGGACCAGGTCCATGGACCTGTGGTCACACCTGTCAGTGTAACGAGTAGTTTTTAGAATTTTTTTTTGGTTATTTGGTTTACAATGTCAGCCGACATCATAATTAGGAATTTTCTTTTAGAAAATAATTTGATCGAAAAGAAATCCAAGGATGATGTCATCATTGATGTCATAATTCGGATTTTTCGTAGAAAAGTATTTTGTTCGAAACACTAATTAGCTGTGACGTCAGCATGATGTCCTTACTCGTATTTACTAGTATAAAAATAATTCTATTAATTCGAAATAGCTCGTTCTTACTCATACGAACTCCGATTGAGGTGATTCTAGAGCTTAAATTTTTTTAAATCATGTTCTATTTAATGGTGAATTTTATTTGATTTTTAGAGTTGATTTTACTCTCTGTTTTTGATATTTATTGTTTATTTATTCATTATGCGTAGATGTTGAAGTGCAAGAGGGTTTCGAAGGAGAGTTGGTACTTCAAGAGCAAGGTCCAGTGCAGAAACAAGAGCTTTTTTAAGGCAAGTTGTGTTTTGACCATGTTGATTCCATGTTTTAAATTTACATTGTTTCAAATTATTGAATGCTAATTCAAATTAAAAATGATTTCATTTAATTTGGAATTATTTAATCAACCTAATTGTTGTATATCCACCTTGTCATTTATATGCCATGTTCATTTATCACATTAAGTTGATTTAATAATAGTTGGATGCCAATAATTGCCAACATGGGTTGCTAGTTTGTGACTAGCATGCTTAGACATGCCACGTGTTATTGATATCATTTTGGAAATACAAAGTTAATATTGATTAATGGAATATGCAATGTGTTTCTAAAATATTATGCCATGTGATTGCCACACGATGATGTTGATATGTAGAGACATGTATTGTTCTACATGGATGTTGACTTGTTGATGGTGTGTGTTGCACAATAATCTACTAGGTTGGGAAATGATTTAGACTGGGACAAATGGCAAGAGGTTTTGTACCATGGTGGGCCTGTGTGGCAAAGGGTTGATGAGTGTAAGTGATGGCAATGCGTCAAAGTTGAGAGTTTGGAAGTCTTGCCCTTAGTCAATTAAGGACTTAAAAAGGTCATAATTCTCACATACAGACTATCAGACCTGGAAGTATCAGCTTCGAATCCTATGTGTAAAACACACTGTTCCAGGATCGAGCTAGTGTACATAATAAACAAAGTTGATAAAATAACATATCAAATGTACCTTTATTCTCTAACTATAACACCCTGAATTTTGGAATTTTGGCTTAATTATTTATTTGTACATTTTTTAGATTTTTTAAAATTTTTTGGATTTTATTTTGATTTAAAATATTGCTTTTGAATATACCCTTTGAAAATGTTTTCTAAATTTATGCAAATTTTAAATATTTTTTTGTTAAAAATATGTTATTTGACTCCTAAAATTCTCAAAATATTTTTTTAAAAAAATTTCTAGCATTTTTATGATGTTTTTACTATTTTGTTTGTCTTTATTCAATTTCTAAAATTATTTTAATGGAAAAGGTTTGAAAATTCTTTAATAGTCGTTGGGTTGAAGCCCATTAGCACCCAACAAATTTGCTTTGTGCCAGCCTGACCCGCCCAACCCACCATAGCCCACACTGTCGCTAACCCTAGGTCACATGCATCTGGGCCATTGGATCTCGATTTGATGAACGAGAAGCGCCCGATCCGTTTTTGTGCGATGTGGTACCGCTCGATGCTTGCCATGTGGACAGTTTGATTGAAGCCGCGTTGCCTCGCGATGTCACGACCGGATTCCCCTGCGGCCGTCGTGTGTGCTGCGTTTATCACGCTGAACACGGACTTCGGGGTTGCTATTTAATACGCCGTCACCTCGGCGTAATTCTCGTTCCTTTGCGCATCTTTTGCCCCATGTGCTGTCAACCGAGATGCTACCATCGAGGAGATCGAGTTCACCGAAGTTTGTAAGGTCACCATCGCAATTCTTGTCCACGATTCACCGTCGATCGTCGCCTCTCTACCGAATTCACGTGCACGGATGAGTCTGTCATGACGTGTTCTCTCATATGCGCGCAAAGCTGCTTCAGATAACAGTTATTTCACTGTAGCTGAGGTCATCATGCCCAACTTCGGTGGCTTGCACCGCCATGTCACCGTCGTCGTTGTGCGCTCGCTCTCAACCGTTTGATCCAACGAGAGTCGCCCGATGGTCCGCTCGCATCAGCCTCATGTTAGCCTTGCATCATCCGTTGGTCAAGCTTTAATGCATCGCGCCCACCGTGAGCTAGCAACTTTAGTGGACCGGGTCCATGGACCCGTGGTCCCACCTCTCAGCCACTATAGGATTTTCTAGATTAATTTTATTCTCGGTAAATTTGGGTTATGACATCAGCATGACGTCATAAATATATATTTTTTAGAAATTTAATTCAACCAAAAAGAAAATAGAGGATGACGTCAGCCACGACATCATTATTCAATTTTTTAGTAGAAAAATAATTCAATTAATTAGGGTTTATTCTTTTTATTTATTTTTAAATTTTTGAAAGTCCGTTCTCACTCATACGGGCTTCGATTGAGGTGATTCTAGAACCTAAAAATTTATAACATTCAGCACTTTTTAATGGCAGATTTTATTTGATTTTTGGAGTTTATTTGCTCTCTATTATTGGTATTTATTTGCAATTCTTCTCGATTTGCTTAGACGTTAAACACTTGGAGAGTACTAGAGCGAAGTGTGGATTCAAGCGCAATGTCCAGAACCAGGGCAAGGTCTTTTCCAAGGTAAGTTACACATCTTTGACCATGTTGAACCGACTTTTTGAAATGATATGTTGATTTTAAATTGTTGCATGTATAGTTTTTATCAATGTATTTCAACCCTAGATTTAAATTGATTTGTTATGCCATGATTGTTAAAGCCACATTTGCTGATTGAATTCCTTGTGCAATTGTAACCCTAGGTTATATTTATGATGTATGATGATTATCAAAACAATTAGGACATGCTTAGACATGCCTAGACCTAACATTACTTTATATTTTGGGAATTTGTGCAAAAAGATGATTTTATTGAAATTGAGAATTATGATTTGAGGATTATTGAAAAGTGTGCCATGAAGTTTTATGTCATATCATGATAAAATTGAAAATATGATTTAGATTGGGCGAGACATGCTAGTGTGGTAGTTTCTTGGGTTGTGAAAGCTCGCCTAATCAATTAAGGATTGGTCTGTGAGTTGCTAAATGTAAAGCGTTACCGTACTACCACATGTCTGGTACGGGATATAACTGGTTATCTGTATTGCAATATACCATGGATAGTCATGCCATTAGGTGGGAAGTGGTGTGAGGGTGAGGTTGCCACTTGGCACAAGAGGTGGTTTCTGAATTAGGGCAATCCTTTCAGCGGTGAAACCTTAGCAGGCATGACTACATGTGTGAAACTTTATATGGGGCATTGTCTTGATTTTCTCAGCCGCAACCCAAAGGAATGAGGTGACACAGAGAGATCTTGGACATCCACGTGGCGAGATCGGGCGGATGACAGCGCAAGGCGACGCGGCCTGATTTGGTCTGTTGGATCGAAATCCAACGGCCGCTATCTAGGGTTTGCGCAGTGCAGCTGGGATGCTGGTTATGCCAGCATGGGAAGTGGGCTAGGCCCAAATGAGTTTTGGCCCAAAACCAAATACTCGATTTTCCAGCGATTTACTAATTAAATTAATTCCTAAAAATCATTTAATTCTAAATAAATAGCAAACATTATCATAAAAATTTCTAAAAATATTTTGGGACTTTAGAACTCAAATAAAATAGTTTCAAACAAAATTGGACTTGAAATTTTCAAACATTTAAATAAATTATCACAATAGACCGAATTAAAATATATTTAAAATAATTCAAATAAATTCTAGAAAATTCAAAAAATACTCAAAAATTCACAAATAAATAATTAAGCCAAACTTGAAATTTTTAGGGTGTTACACAAACTCAGCTTGTGGTGTTCTTGTACTTGTTTGAAAGCGTAGAACGTTCTCTCTATTTCACCACATTACGAGACATCCAGAATCAGCTTCTTTCTATATTTACATTGGCCGACAAGTATCATCATCTATATTGGCCGAATTAGATTAGAAATTTGAGTTAGAGATAGAGTCCAGGTGGGTGGGATCTACCTTGGCTGGCCCTAGGGCAAGTTGCACATCCAAAAGTCTCTTTCATATATTTTGTGTTACTCTATTGTAATTTCGAGACCACAACTGAATACACAATATATACGCTTGTTCTTTCTCATTGATGTTGCATACACAATAGAGCGGGGAATTAGATGTTGCTTCATTCAAATATCTTTTTGCCTTTCCACTGAGAACTAAGAGATCGATGATACTTCACTCAGTGGTCTCATGAAGTCCATCATGTGTGTAATCTTAGCGAATCAAAGAGTTGCAAGGCCATTGCATCTGGCAGCAGGGGATCAGCTAGTATTCATCAAGTAAATATCCGTTGTAACTACTAGAGGAAGGGGCCTAAGATCCCCATGACCCAGTTGTACACCTCCGCCAAGTTCACCGTCATGACACTGTACCTAGCACCATCAATGTCGCAAAGTGAAAGTGCATCTAGGCCCCCTAATATTGTTTTGGTTGATTAATGACAAACGATTAAAGAATCTAACGTGTTCAACTAGTTTATGAACAGGTAAAAGTTTCAAGAAGAGATCATCTACGTCCATCGGATACCCTCAAATTGAATTGAGTAAGAAAAGCGGCAACTGCGTATGTAATTTTAATTTGTTGAGTCATAGGAATGCCGTACTATTAAGAGGGATGCTTTGAAATTGGTCTAGAGATGGACTATATGCTCAGATGAATGGTGATTAGTCTCTTGAGAGGTTCTAAGTCTTCTCCCGTGCATTGGAATGTTGTTGTTGTCAATTTCTTGTCGGATGTTCCGATGTTAGGTCGGAAGTTCTGAAGTTTAGACATTCCGATGTGTAGGTTTGTTCGAGTCCAAAACCCTTAGTAGAGTTCGGATACTCCGATATTTGATATTGGATATTCCGATGCCCAGTGTTTTTCGGTTAGGGTACTCTCTGTTGAGATCGGAAGTTTCGATATTTCACATCGGAAGTTCCGATACGTGTTGTCCTAAAAAAAGGGTACTCTCTGTCGAGTTCGGACTGTCCGAAGTTTTGCTTCGGATGTTCCGAAGTAGTTGTTTTCCAGTTTGGGAACTCTTTGTTTGGTTCGGATGTTCCGATAATTAAATCGGACATTCCGATGTTGACTTAGATAGTTTTGTTGAGTTCTCTTTCTGGGTGTCATCGGATGTTCCGAAGTTGATATCGGACATTCCGATGCTTGTAGTTTTCGACCGTTGGAACTTTTCAAGTTCTGGTGGTTTGCACTCATCGGATGTTCCGATGTTGGGATCGGATATTCCGATGTGTGGCTGAGTGCGGGTATAACGGCTAGTTTTGAACCAAAACTATAAATACCACACTCCTCTCCATTTAGAGGGTTACTCACTCTTCTTGGCTGAATACTTGAGCACCTTGAGCACACCCTAAAACTTTCTTGAGTCCTCCACCTTGATCTTAGTGATCATCTAGTGTGTGAGAGAATCAAGTGAGATTGTGAGCATACAGAGAAGGATTTATTCATCTTGAGCACTAAAGAGCATCTCCAAGATCAAGAATCAAGAGCATTCATTTCTCTTGGAGGTTGAAGGACTCCTAGACGGCTAGGTGTCACTCACAAGCTCTCAATGATTGTGGGAAGCCGTGAGAAGTTTGTTAAGGCACGTTCCGCCTCCGAAAGGGAAGGAACAAATAGTGGAACCAAACTTCAAGTGTGACCGAGGTTTGGGAGGAAAGGGTTGGAAAAGACCCGGCTCTTCGTGAGCCTCCTCAACGGATACGTACGATCCCCTCAAGAATCCGGACTCCGGGAAATGAATTCTTGTGTATTGTGCTCTTGCTTTTCGGTTGATATTTCCTAAGACTTGTTGATTTACATGCTTGTGTTTACTAGTAGACTAGAACAAGTATTTTTGGTTTACTAGTGTTTAGCTCGGCTCTCTTTTCTCTGAACTGTTCGGATATTCCGAGTGAATACCGGAAGTTCCGATATCATCGGAAGTTCCGATATTTAATCGGAACGTCCGACACTTTTTCGCTGCAGTAAATTTCTTTAAATTTTTAAATAGCCTATTCACCCCCCCTCTAGGCAATTATCACATCTTTTCACAAAGCAAAGCCCACTTCTCCATAGACTCATACTCAATCCACTGTGAGAAGTATTTCATGCCCATTCCATTTCTCCGAACCAAGTAGGGAGGGTCCGTAGGTAATTCATCTAGCACTACAAGGAGCTCTTCTACGCCAGTCGTGGGCTTCTTTGCAGCCTCTACAGTATCCTTCGACGTGAGATCATTCAACTTGTTCTAGAGTGCATTGAACTTCCTTTTTTTATTCTGATCACACAACTCTTGAAAAGCTTCATGATATCCTTGCTCCAAATCCAAGTTACCCATAATTTGTCCGTACATTGTATTTGCAATAAAGCATAAATATATGTTTCTATGCGATTGCATGAACTCCATCAACACGCATGTGTTTAGAGTGACTATTAAGCGCTTCCAAAGGGTGTCCACTTAGGCTGGTATGCATGGACGCGGCATAGACAACCCCCTATCTCACATTTCATATCGTATACCCATGGCATTGACTTTGCAACTTTAAATGTTCTTTGTAGTGACACTGCCCATGATTTTACTGCTTCCTGCAGTTCTTACTTACTTTTATACATCCCTCCTTATCGGACCTCATTTCATTGATAGTTCTATGCAACATCTTCACCCTCGTTGACTACCAAGTTGTCGAACTGGTACTCGTTTCACTCCCAAAAATACCCTCCTCAAGTCCAATCTCCGCATCAGCGCAACCTTCAACATCAGATAATGCCTCATAGTCGCAGTCATTGACCTCTATTCGTTCCACAAATGTTTCGATATGTTCTCCTTTGTCTGCAATGCCCATTGATTCCTACACCTCCGGCATGGTATGATCTAGTTGCTTGGCTTCCATTGACTAGCCACCCCTTCGACATCCTAGCTCAATAAGCAAGCATGATTGCGGCTTGACTCCCCAACTTCTTCGGCTTTGTTAACAATGGACTCCTCTAGCATCACATGGCTAGAAGAAACTTTCTAAAATACTTGCGTCAACAAAACTGGAGGCCATCCTCACTTCTTCGCCTATCGTATGTACGAGCTCTACAACTCGAAGCCTTTCAATTATTCGAACTCCCAGTATGTACACTATCATGCATGAATGCCAACATCTTACAACTTTAGATCATGCAGCTCGTGGTCCAACGAGAACAGATGGTAGAACCATCTCACAACGGTGCCTCCTAGATGCTCATCTACACAAGACAGGCTAGCCAACACACTTGAAAAATAACATAGTTGGACCCCTTCTGTACCCGTATATAAAACACCTTCTCCATAATGTATTTTAAAATGAACTCGCTCATTCATACTTGTCGAGCATTTTCTCAATTTGTTATTATGTACACGATGTAATATCATTCCCTTAATAAATATGTAATTAACCTAATGAATTCTAAAGTTAATCGTACCACTATTTCTTTGTATCACAAAAAACTACTCTACACTACAACAATAATGCACATGCCATATTTATTTTCATATTTTGACATGTTACGCATACTAATTGCGACTAAAACCAATGTAATATCGAATAAAATATGTGGAGCGAATCAAAAGAAGAAACTACAACAACTATTCCTCTATTCATTTTTGTTTGAAATAATATATTATGCATTTCCTGATTTTTCTGCATTTTTGCTGATTATTTCAATTTCCCCCCTAGTACAGGCTCCCTTTTTTGTTAATTGTTCGCAACAAAGAAATGCTGCAGATGGCTGTAAATTTTTTCCGTACCCTCCGACATAATTTTTTTTAAAAATCAGCTACATTGGTAATTTTCATAAACTTATACTTCATTTCTGTGTTTAAACTATATGACATAGATTTTTAAATTTGTCCTCATTATTCATACTGTTCTTTACATTTCTCCAAATTGGTCTTAGCCTATCCAATCCGTCCTCAACCATATCTACAGTACTACAGATCTACATAACTACATATCTAAATATACATACATATCTATACAAATACTACAAATCACATAACTACATACCTACATTTATATAAAACTATAGATATACATAACTATATATCTACTACATATCTAATTATTTTAGTTATGAACCAACAATGTTCTCAAAAGACAATTAAAAAAATAAAAAGAACCCACCTAAAAAAAATTCCCGTATCTTCTTGTCTTCCCCTCCCTTTTCCTTTTCTTCTAAACTTCTCCCGCTTCCTCCTCTTCCTTGGTCCCATAGTGTGGAATGACATGCTGTGGTCCTACACTACGGCAGACTTGTAAGGCCCGTACCTGTCACGTTGGCACGTGCCGCGGTCACGGTGGATACTGCACTACCAGCGAGATATTGTGATTGAGGAGCACGATACGTTACATATATTGTATACCGCTACTTTTGTAACAGAGGGACCAAATTTATTATTTTATCGGTATATTACCAAATATGAATAAAGAAACGCCAGCGAGCCAAATTATCCCTCTATTAACAATCGGGAGGATTGGAGCTCAAGGAGGGTGGCCAGGTGTCATCTTGCCGGTTTTCCGAAAAAGCCCCTCCATTCGTTCGAATTATGGATAGGTCCCTACAAATTATGAAAAGAACCTTTGCGATTTTTTGTGAGTGCAAGAAAAACTTTTCTAAATCGCGTTTGGGTCCCTCGATCGTTACTTTAGGTAAAAGCCTCCCGTTAAATACAAATCGCGAGCGGACCTTTTTCTACTATTTCGGAATAGCGGTGAGGTCCAAAAATATAACAAACAGGTCCCCGGTTCTTACATCCAGGTCCTTTCTCCGTTTTTCTTGAAAAAAATATTTCCTTCAACAAAAATATGTGTACTTTTTTTCCAACTCGGCCTCTAATATTTTTCAAGCCTCCAAAATTTTAAAAAATACATCTAAATCTATTTTTTTCCAAAAAAAAACACAAAATTTACGCTCGCCACACTTATTAGCCCAGTGATTCAAATACTCCGTCCTAAGGATCATCTGCCACTGTCATACGTCAGAGTCGTACACCTTGATCATGGCCAGAGCCGCGTATTCAACCTGTTGGGCGTTCGCATCCCCAGGCCCAGAGCCCCAGAGTGCGTAATCTCATGGAGGGGCGAACCGACCGTACGCGCTGTGCGAACAGTGTGCCAGTGCGTGTGGACTGTGGATTCTTTCGGACCGGTGCCATTCGATCAGCGACAAGGGGATGCCAAATCGACGTCACGTGAAGGTGCCAGTCGGCACTGGTACGCTGCCCGATGCTGCTGTCCTTCCGTTCTCTCATGAAGTCTCATCTCATCATGGACGGGTCGCCGTCGCCGTCCCTCGCATGCACCACACGCAAGCGTGCGGACGGCCGCCCACCGTCCGGGCAATCGGGGCGTCACACCAGTGCCGGTGTCGTCGCCTACAGAGCAGAGCCCGGTTCTGCAGATGCACTGCAATTCTGCAAACGCCACACGCCACATCAAGTCATGAAACAGAAAATGGAGAATGAGAAAAAAAGGAGGCAAAAAACCATGTGTGCAGTGGATCACGGTTGAAGAAGAGCAAGACTACAATGGGCATTCAGAGCATGTCCATGCAGCAGGCCTTGCCTGATCCAAAGTACTCAATTGTGGGGAAAGCGTTTTTTTTTTCTTTCCTATGTCGCTTCTCACGTGCTCATCTATCTCCGATCTGTCGTGTATAAGACTATCTCCAGCAGTTTCCTTTCAGCCTCCAAATCCCTACACGATCAGATCCTAAGTGCTCCAGCGAATTCCCTTCGGATGGGATTTGGAGAGAGAATCTGAATAGAAAGGGATTCCCTTCGCGGTTCCCTTCACGAATTCATTCCAGGGGAAACTATTGGGGATGGTCCCTTCTCTATTCTCTTTCCCATATTCATTCCCTTTATTTCCTCCCATCTCCAACAACTTCCCCTCAAGATAATTTGTGAAGGGATTGGAGAGAAAATCCCTTTCTATCCAGATTCTCTCTCCAAATCCCGTCCGAAGGGAATTCGCTGGAGCACCTGAGATCTGTTCGCGAAAGGATTTGGAGGCTGAAGAGAAGCTGCTGGAGATAGTCTAAGTAGATCTTTGTGATCTGCACTGAGCCGAATTGTCTCCCGATCTGTCGTGTATAAGTAGATCTTTGTGATCTGCACTAGACGGAACTGTCCACAGTCCACCCGCGCCGTACAGAGAAGAGCACAAGGTCCACAACGCAAAATGGGACCAAGGAAATGACAGATCAGGTCCCATTGATGAGGTCCGTGAGGCTAGCACGGACGGATACCTGTACAGTACAGTACACACGGCCGGCTGGTTACATCGCAGACAAGATGCACCAACGTGTCATGTACTATCAATCAGCTATCAGACCGGGGGGATGTACCAATTTGTCAATGGAGACTACTGTTTTTACCACGGTACTGGCGCACACCGACGTCTTGTTCCCAAGTATGTGTATGACGTCTTGTTCCCAAGTATGTATATACACGTAGCTATGCTTTAGCTACAAGTAGATGGGATTATTATACACGTCGGTCACTCAACGGAGTCCGACTGAGTCCATGTATCCACTGATCGGTGTAACGCCTATTTCGTGTGTTGAGTAAGCTAATGAACTACGTGATCAATCAACTAGTAAATATGTTTTTACGTTTGTAATATAATATTTTTTTCTTTGATTTAGCTATAACTTTTTTATTGGCAGTTTCGATTCACGAATGGTTTTCACCGGTAGCTTACTGATGACGAGAGCAAAACCAATGATATAAGTCCCGCCACTAAACGCTATACGAATAAGATTTATGAGCAATAAATTACTGATATATGTAAGATTTTACTACCGAACATACACATAGCATTTTACAATCGGTTGTTATTTGATTTTACCTTCTATTATAGTAACGTTTATGGTTGTCCAAGTAGCATTTTACTATAGAGCTGATAAGCAGAACTAAATTCTTGTTCTGATAATTCACTTCATTTCAATATAATAAAACCATGTGTAATAGCTAGTAAAATATTATTTTTTGGATAGTTAAATGCAATATATTCAGTGTAAACCACTATTATCGTATAAAAATACATGAAAAATCACATGTGCAAGTTTTCAAAAATTCTCGAGAAATTACCATACGTAGGGGAGGTGAGATTTTACAACCTTGTAAAATTTGAAGGCCAAAATCCATCGCATTTAAAAGATATAAAAAAGACAAATTTAATTGAACAGCGATTTTGTTACAGTTTAACACTATTTATCCGTTGTTTGTCAGTGTCATATCTTTCAAATGTTATCGATTTTGCTCTTTAAATTTTTCAGAGTTGTATAAGCTCACCTTCCCTATGTGTGGTAATTTTTTTTTTAGAATTTATCAAAACTTGTACATGTAGTTTACACGATAAGAATGGTTTACTACTGAATGAACACCAAATTAGCATATACAAGTTTTCAAATATTCTCAAAAATTACCATGCATAGGAAAGATGAGAAGAAACAACCCTATAAAATTTGAAGACTAAAAGCAATTTCATTTTAAAGATATGAAAAAGATAATTTTGGCTAAATAGTGACTTTATTGCAATTTAATATGATTCATCCACTGCTTGTCTATTTTATATCTTTCAAATGCAACTGAGTTTGGTCTTCAAATTTTGCAGGGTTACAGAAGCTTACCTCCCATATGTGTGGTAATTTTTGAAGAATTTTCATAATTTGTACATGTGGTTTTCACGGAGTTTACACAATAATGATGCTTTACTACCAAATGAACGTTAAATTATTAATGTGTGTAAGGTTTTACTACTGAACAAACGAAAAGTATTTTAGCAATGATTCTCATTTGATTTTACCATCCATTACAGTAATATTTATGATCATACACATAATATTTTACTACACGGTCGACAAATGGAATTAAATTCTTATTTTCATAGTTCATTTCATTTTAGTATAGTAGAATCTTTTGTAATAACCGGTAAAATATTATTTTTTGGATAGCAGAAGGCAATATATTCAATGTAAATCACCTTTATCGTGTGAAATTCATAAAAAATTACATGTACAAATTTCTAAAAATTCTCAAAGAAATAACATACATACGGGAGGTGAGATTCTAAAACCCTATAAAATTTAATAACAAAATCAATTTCATTTGAAAGAAATAAAAAAACAAAATTGAATAAATAATGATTTTATCGCTGTTTAGCACTATTCATCCACTGCTTGTAAATTTCATATATTTCAAATGATATTGATTTTGGTCTTCAAATTTTGCAGAGTTGTAGAAGATCACCTCCCCTAAGTGTGGTAACTTTTTGATAATTTTTTAAAACCTGTACATACAAATTTCATGGAGTTTACACGATAAGACTGGTTTACTTCCAAATGAACATCAAATTAACATATAAAATTTTTAAAAAATTCTCAAAACTCTATCATACATAGGGGAGGTTAGATGCTACAACCCTGCTAAATTTTAAGATCAAAATCCATTGCATTTGAAAGATATGAAAAATACAATTCGGCTGAATAGTACTTTTTATCATAGTTTAGCACTATTCATCTGCTGTTGTTTATTTCATATCTTTCAAATGCTATTGAATTTGGTCTTCAAACTTTTTCAGGTTGTAGAAGCTCACCTCACCTACGTGTGGTAATTTTTTGAGAAATTTTCAAAACTTGTACATATGATTTTCATACAGTTTACATGATAAAGGTAGTTTACTACCAAATGAACACCAAATTACTGATATGAGTAAGATTTTACTACTCAACAGACACATAACATTTTACGAATGGTTCTTATTTGATTTTACCATCTATTAAAGTAACATTTCTGATAATCTACATAACATTTTACTACAGAGCCGACAAATAAGAGTAAATTCTTGTTCTGATAGTTCACTTCATTTCATTATAGTAAAAATCTTGTATAATAGCTAGTAAAATATAATTTTCTAGATATAAAAAGGCAACATATCCAGTGTAACCACCTTTATCGTGTAAAATACATGAAAATCACATGTACAAGTTTTAAAAAGTTGTCAAAAAAAATTACCATACATAGGGAAGGTGAGATTGTACAATTCTATAAAATGTGAATACAAAAAATCAATTTTATTTAAAAGATATGAAAAAGACAAATGTGACTGAAAAGTAATTTTATAATTTTATTGCAGTTTAGCACAATTTATCCATTGTTTGTCAATTTCATTTCTTTCTGCTGTTGAGTTTGATTTTCAAATTTTTTTAGGGTTGTAGAAGCATACCTCCCCAACGTGTGGTAAAATTTAAGAAATTTGAAAATTTGTATATGTGGTTTTCAGAGAGTTCAAACAATAAAAGTGGTTTACTGCCAAATGAACACTAAATTAATATGTACAAATTTTCAAAATTCAAAAAAATACCATATGTAGGGGTGGTGAGATGCTACAACCATGTAAAATTTAAATACCAAAATCAATTTTATTTGAAATATATATGACAAAGATTAATTCAACTAAATAGTGATTTTATCGTAATTTAGCACTACTCATCGGTTGCTTATCAATTTCATATCTTTCAAATGCTATATAATTTGGTCTTTGACTTTTTCAGGGTTGCAGAAGCACACCTCCCCTATGTTTGGTACTTTTTTGAGAATTTTTCATCACTTATACAAGTGGTTTTTATGGGGTTTACATGATAAGAGTGTTTTACTACTAAATGAACACTAAATTACTAATATACGTAAAATTGTACTAAACAGACGCATAACATTTTACGAATAGTTCTCATTTGATGTTACCATCTATTACATTAACATTTTTTATCGTCTGCATAATATTTCACTATATGGCCAATAGACGGGAGTGAATTCTTGTTTTGATAGTAAATGATAATCGTGTAATAGCTTGTAAAATATTAATATATGCATATTAAAAAGCAATATATTCAGTATGTAGTGGCGAGGCTTATATCATTTTGTTGCTTTTAGTGCTAGTAAGCTGTTGATGGAAACTGTTTGTAAATCGGAGCTACCAATAAAAAATTATGGTTAAATCAAAAAGAAAAGAAAAATTTATGTATAAACCAGAAAACACATTTATTAGTTGGTTTGCCAAGTTAATTACTATTTAGCGTACATGGATGGTTTGGACGTGCTTTTTCAGCGTTAAGCCAATGCATATAATAAGCAGCTCTACGCCATGGTTCAAAATCCCAGTGAAATCTCATATTTCGCCCCCCCTCCCAAGATTCATAATTCCGATGGAATAAAAAAATTCGAATTGCAAAAATGCTTTTTGAAATTATAATGGGGCTAACATTGCTATGAAATGAACAAGATATAATGGTTGTAGGACCGGATTTGAACTGGAATACATGCTAAACTATGGAGAGCTGACCCTACCCCGAGAGACCTTGTAACACCCTAGTTTTCGCTTTCTGGTGAAAAACCTAATTTAAATAAAGTAAATTCAAAAATTTGGTTCTTCTCGGTGTTTATATTAACCTGGCATTCATTCCCCTCCAAAATCGGGATTCAATTCCCTTCCGTTCGAAAAATCGAATTTCCAGATTCCCGCCGGTACCCGAAATTTCACCCGAGTCCAAAAATGCTCCAAAAATCTCCAAACCACTTCAATTGTGTTCCAAATATTCCAAAATGATTTTAGGAACCATTCCCCGGATTTTAGGACCTACGTTCCTATTTTATCTCGCGCGGCTTTTGTTTAATGCCCGCAATCCGCGCCCGAATATTCAATTCCACAAAATCATCCGAATTCAACCAAACCAATTTTATTGGGTCCCAAATATTCTAAAATTGCTCTAGGAATTTTTCCAGAATTTTTAGACCATTTTTCCTTATTTTTCTCTAGGGCGGATCATTTACGTAAAGGAGGACCAATTAGAGAGCGCCACGTGGCAAGTGAATAGTGCACCTTCTTCAACCTCCAGCCAAGGCAAGAACAGAGAGCTTCTCAACATGCTCCAATGGCTAGGGTTGCACTCAATTGCTCATAACTCCCTCATTTCAACTCCAAATCGCGAAGTTGGTTGATTGAATCCGTAGCGTCGCCCTCTTTCCATTCCCCACCATCACTCGCCACCAATCTCACCGGAATTGGAACCGTCGAGCAAAAACCGAAATCCACTCAAACGCCATTATCTCGGCCGTTTCACCTCCAACCGGCGCACCACCACCTCCTTTCACTCCGTATAAGAATCCCGGTTCCGGGAGTGTGCTCCCATTTCCCTCTACTCCATCCATTTGCCCGTGATATCAAGAAAACCGACGGTGTGTCACACTTTTTCGGTGTTCTTCGAGTTCGTGCTCATATCTTCTTCTCCGGTGAGCCATTCTTCATGCCACTTGGTTCCTCGTGACCGTGGATGAGTCTAGATTCTAACCCAATCACCAAGACCCCAAGATCAGAAGTACCACCAGTGATGCAAGGATGTCAGGCGTCTACTTTAAACCCCAACATCCCGGATGCAGTTCTTCTTCTGACCATAACCCCAGAAGCAGGTGGGAGGCGCAATCGGAAACTTCTGTCACCGGTTCTGCGATATAGGACATCAGGTCTGCCTATGATCGCTGAAGTTGAAGAAGGGACACCTGAAACTTGATGTTATCAGTAAAGGATAATGTATGATACATCTAGTAGCACCATACCTCTTTTAAGGAATAAAATAAAAGAGTTGTGTAATGATCAGTCTGTAAGATGTAATCGTCAGTATTGTTATCAATAAAGGTTTGGAAGAATTATAATTGTAGAAGTGGATTCCTGTTGATAGTTCTTGAAACATAATTGTATTTGGGCACCAGTACTGGGATGTTTAAAGGATGGCAAGTAAAGCCATAGTTCTTATCTAAACCCTGAAAAGATTTGTTGAATTCTAAGTTACCCGGATTGAAAGGCATCAGCTAATCCAGTTAAGAAACAACAACCTCCAGATGAGTGTGGTAGGCTTGCCACGAGAATTAAAGTCTCAAGGTACTAGAAGCCCCAAACGTGAGTTGAACCTCAGGCAAATACTAAATACCAGTTTAGCCAGACCGGACATTCAAGATTTATGGAGCGTCAGGCAAGAGGCCATGCTAGCCAGTTTGAAAGGATTAGCCGAACATCGGATTCCAATTGGAATGCTATAACTCTTGCCGGTTTTGTTTGGAAATGGGAAGAAAGAAAAAGGAATTTCCCCCTTGTACCCTTTGGAACTGAGTCCGGGTATGATTCTTTCTAAGGGGGGTAGTGGGGACAGATTGACAAAAGTGGCACACTATGTTCCGTGGAGGATAACCCCTAGTTGGTAATAAACTTGTGGAACTTTGCGTGGCTAAAACAATGCATGTTCATTGTGCGCCTAAGGAGGTCGCGTCAGATCGAGGTTCTCAGTTTCCCTCGAGGTTTTGGCAGAAGTGGTATAAAGTTTTGGGGTACGAATGGAAATTCCAGTGTTGCTTACCATCCACAGACCGATGGCCAGACGGAAAGAATCAGCCAGATCTTAGAAGATGCGTTGAGAGCGTGTGCGCTGACAGGTCAAGGTTCGTGGGATCAGAATAACAACAGTCTCCGACGAAGCCGAAGATGGCGCCTTTTGAAGCCCTGTATGCAAGAAAAGACAGAATACCCTTGTATTGGGAGAGAGACCGATAATGGACAAATCAGCATACCTGATATTCTGAAAGAAGCCGAAGAGCAGGTCAGACAGATCCGTGTAAATCCGAAGACTGCCCAGTCAAGATAGACGAGCTATGTTAATAACTGCCGTCAGGAATCAAGTATAGCGCAGTGCCTGAGCATCAGAGGCTGTTTAAAGATATGGAACCAGAAAGAGACCTGGCATGGCTGGAGTATCCCGCCAGGATTGTGGATGAAGCTGAGCGTCGAACTCAAAGTACAGTAATCAAGTTTGACAAGGTTCAATGGAGCAACCATTCTGAGGAGGAAGCTACATGGGAGCGTGAAGAAGATGTTCGAGCAGAGTTTCCTAGCTTCTTTCTTTCTCCATCTGAATGTCGGGGACGAGATTCTTTCTAAGGGGGGTAGGTTTGTAACACCCTAGTTTTCGCTTTCTGGTGAAAACCTAATTTAAATAAAGTAAATTCAAAAATTTGGTTCTTCTCGATGTTTATATTAACCTGGCATCCATTCCCCTCCAAAATCGGGATTCAATTCCCTTCCGTTCGAAAAATCGAATTTCCAGATTCCCGCCGGTACCCGAAATTTCACCCGAGTCGAAAAATGCTACAAAAATCTCCAAACCACTTCAATTGTGTTCCAAATATTCTAAAATGATTTTAGGAACCATTCCCCGAATTTTTGGACCTCCGTTCCTATTTTATCTCGCGCGGCTTTTGTTTAATGCCCGCAATACGCGCCCGAATATTCAATTCCACAAAAATCATCCGAATTCAACCGAACCAATTTTATTGGGTCCCAAATATTTTAAAATGGCCCTAGGAATTTTTCCGGAAGTTTTAGACCATTTTTCCTTATTTTTCTCTAGGGCGGATCATTTACGTAAAGGAGGACCAATTAGAGAGTGCCACGTGGCAAGTGAATAGTGCACCTTCTTCAACCTCCAGCCAAGGCAAGAACAGAGAGCTTCTCAACATGCTCCAATGGCTAGGGTTGCACTCAATTGCTCATAACTCCCTCATTTCAACTCCAAATCGCGAAGCGCCGGTTCCGTTGAATCCGTAGCGTCGCCCTCTTTCCATTCCCCACCATCACTCACCACCAATCTCACCGGAATTGGAACCGTCGAGCAAAAACCGAAATCCACTCAAACGCCATTATCTCGGTCGTTTCACCTCCAACCGGCGCACCACCACCTCCTTTCACTCCGTATAAGAATCCCGGATCCGGGAGTGTGCTCCCCTTTCCCTCTACTCCATCCATTTGCCCATGAGATCAAGAAAACCGATGGTGTGTCACACTTTTTCGGTGTTCTTCGAGTTCGTGCTCATATCTTCTTCTCCGGTGAGCCATTCTTCATGCCACTTGGTTCCTCGTGACCGTGGATGAGTCTAGATTCTAACCCAATCATCAATTTTAGGATTTCTCAACCGTGGGCGACGAATTTGGAGCTTTTGTCGTTTCGGCCGAACCTCCGTTCTTCGTCGATTTCTCTAATTCCGGTGAGTTTTAGTTCAATTCCTTCCTCCTAGATGTCGCTAAGGATGTCATCTATTGATTCTAGGCTTTTGTTTGGATCAATTCCATGCGAAAATGGGGCAAAAATCCGTTTTTTGGAAGAAGAGGGGGGCTCTGTAGCTTTGGGTCTGTTCTGGAACAAAATTCTCGCGAGTTACTATAGCAAACAGTAACTTTTCTCTTTTTCTTAATTTTCCATCATTTTCCAACTTCGAACGCTTATAACTTTTGCGTCCGAACTCCGATTGACTCCGTTCAAGTTTCTAAATTCATCTAAAATCAAGATCTTCCTGCCAGTACTACTTTTATAATTTTTGGATTTTATTTATTTTCTTTTATTTATTTATTGCCTCGATTTGCGCGTGCCGGGGACCCCGACGCGACCGCCGATCCCGCTGCCGGACTTCAACTGTTCAACATTCTTGCTGTGACTGAGGCAAGTCTCCTTGAAGCATTTTGCTCCTATGTTTGCGAAATGATTTATAAAGTGCATGGCTATGTTTAATGAAATATGTCAAATATAAGTGTTAGTTATACCGAACTTGTTGATTCCTCCTTGACATTGTTAATCATATCCATTGTAACCCTAGAACCTTGTTTATACCATGCTTAGGCTTATATGGTATCCGTTGCTATGTAGTACGGTAGAATTGCTTAGGATCTTTTCCGATGAAAACAACCCATGGGTGGGATTATTCAAAAAGAATGTTATCAAATGTGATTTGAAGGTTATTACTATGATTTTAGTACTGTTTTCCTAAAATAAAAAGAAAAGGAAAATAATTTCGACTTGGGCGGCATGGAATGTCGGGTGGAAGCGGACCAAGCCTTGGTTCTTTTGTGCAAGTACCGCCCAAAGTCAATTAAGGACCGACGCTTATGACTGTCTCCATTCTAAGCATTACCGTACAACCACATGTCACAGTGGGCACGACCTGGCTGAATAATTTGTAGAAATCTAACTTAGACTCACCACTCGGTGGTTATGTGAGAGCCGGAAAGAGGCATTGTTGTTGTTGTTGTTGTTTTCCTCAGACGGCGCAAGAGGGGGCTTCTGTACTGGGTGGAAAGAACCCTAACAGCGGTGAAACCTCGGCCGAATTGGAGTCGGAGTTAGGCGTATACATTGTAAAGGCCTTGTCATGATATCCCTGCCGGCACACCCAAGGAAGTGTGCTAATTGCATGGCATCAAGGGAATATCATGTCTTGTGGGTAAAATTGTACACCTCTGCAGAGTTAAGACTATTCGAATAGCCGTGCCTACGGTCAAAGCCAAAGCTTGCTGAATGCTTTCATACTGGTAGACTTTGGTTTTTGGTTTCAAACTAAACAATGTTTCGTTTTGGGATCCGGGAGCGGTTAGAACTCTCGGGTGTGCTTCTGGCGGCTAAAGCCAGGTAGGTGGAAAGAACTTGATTTTGTGAACCCTGGCGGACAGAGCCATATGATTGGATTGAACCTTGATCTTGTTGAGATGTGGCGGATAGAGCCTGTATATTAGTGAGTGGTGGTTAGAACCTTCACTACAATATTACATAATTCAATTAGTAAAAAGAATTGCTCAAATATGCTTTGTGAAAATTATTAATAAGTATGATTTGATAAAACTTGGGTTTATGCAAAAGAACCATATTAAGCCATCCTTGGATAGCCTACATTGTGCATAATTTCCCAGACTTGCTGAGTACTTTATGTACTCACGTGCTACATTCTAATCCTCTCTCAGAAGTGAAAGAAGCCGTTCAAGATTTCCAACGACTAGGGTGCGTTCTCCACTCGATTGCCTGTGGGCATTTGGATGGGTCACTTTGGTGTTTTCGTCTTCCGCTGCGGTTGTTCAAGTTATTCAGCCTGTTCAAGCCGTAATGGTAAACCTTGACCATAAGGTCTTTGCTTTCATTTGGTATTATTCTTATTTAGTTATTTGTATTCGTGATATGGTTGTTGATTCATCACTTTTGACTGTGTGTACTAGCTACTAATCTGGGACTAGTACAGAAATACACAGAGGACTCCGGATAGCCGATCCGGGGGCCTACAGACCTGAGTTCGAATCTTGGCAACGATTTTTCTCTATATCAGTGATAAGCTTACAGGATTGTGTGTGTATAATAGGACAACATGGGGCTGTTGTTTAGGGGGTAGAGCACTTGCTTGGCACGCGGGAGGTCCAGGGTTCGATTTTGGTTGAAAGCAACATTTTTTGCACCACAATAAATGCATCCAAAATATAAGAAAAATAATGTGGAGAGTAGGATTTAAACCCACTACCTGTGGTAGGGGAACATAGCACCTTACCACCGGGCCATCTTAACTTTCCTGTCATGTGACAGATGCGGGAGTTTTTTTATAGCCTTAGAAGACCATTTGATAGGGGTTGAAAAGGCTCAAAATTTTGGTGATTTCGATCGAAATCTCGGAAATCTCAGTCGAAAAAAATTTGGATTTGAATTTTTTAAATTGTGTTCTAATTTTGTCCAAAATACTAAGATTTCACCAAAAATTTGGATTTTTGCCAGCTTCGAGATAGGGCCCGAAAATGAAATTTTGAATCCTTGCTCTACGTGCAGGCATAGAATAGCGCTACTGTGTATATATATAGATTCTATTCTACACGCGGGTGTAGAATATATTATTCTAAGCGATAACCAGTTTAGTAATCTGAAAGCCATGCAATGCAAACGAACTGCCCAGTTATGTGGCCAAACCAACTAGTTATGCATTTCGTAGTTTGTACATAAATCTGTTTTTTTTTTAGCCATAACTTTTATCGGCAGCTCCGATTCGCAAAAGGTTTTCACCGGTAGCTTACTAACAATGAGGGAAATAGAATGATATAAGTCTCACCAATAAATAGTCATTTTACTGTCCAGTGTTAAATTTTATTATCTGTATAGATAGATTTTACTATTCGTATATATAGATTTTACTATCATGCCAGAGAGCTCAACAGCTTGTGCGGTAGTAAAATCTTACACGCATTCAGTAAATTGATAGTAAATCTCATTCATACGGTGTTTAATAGCAATACTTATATCATTTTTTTCCTTTCATCATCAGTAAGCTACTGATGAAAACCGTTTGTGAATTGGAGTTGCAAATAAAGCTAAAACAAAAAAAAACAAATTCATGTACAAATTATGAAACGCATTAACTAGGTGGTCATACAGCGTAAACTATCAATGTGTTTCCTTGTTTGAACATGCATACGTTCTTTCTTTGATTTAACCATTACTTTTTTATTGACAGCTCCAATTCACGAACAGTTTTTGTTAGTAGTTTTCTGACGATGAGAGGAATAAAATGATATAAGTCTTGCTATTAAACACCGCATGAATGAGTTTTTATTGCCAATTTACCAAATGTGTGGTAAGATTTTACTATCCCATAGGCTGCTAACCCTCTATAGTGATAGTAAAGTCTATGTATACCAATAGTAAAGTCTATGCATACGGACAGAAAAATCTAATTCATAAGGTATTTATTGGCGAGCCTTATATCATTATGTTTCTCTCGTCACTAGTAAGCTACGGGTAAAAATTGTTTGTGAATTAGAGCTACCAATAAAAGTTATGGATAAATAAAAATAAAAAACATATTCATGTACCAACAAGAAACACATTTACTAGTTGCCTTGAATACATAGGTAATTACCTTAATCAACACGCGTCACGCGGGCGTACGTGGAATTGTTTTTAGGCTGTACGCTTCTACCTTGTTTTTGCATGATGCCAGGTTACGACCGACGCATAGAATAGCACCACCGTGTTTGCGTGTCTATACACACACACACACACTCTCTTCTGGGAGTAGTTACTCCCTATGCCACATCTCACAACATAGTGAGTATCTCGCGCAACGTAGGGTTTGCATGTGTAGTATACGAGTATATAAGACTAGGTAGATGGTTTGTTTATTTTGTAGATATACTCATTTTTATGTGCGTATACGAAAGTATTTGCAAAATTGTGACACTACGGAATGACGGTGTGAGTCATTTTTGATCTCGGCCTTAAGATACGACTCTTGTATCGTGTTTTTGGGCCGTTTTTGGGAGTTTGGGCCTTTCCGGGGGATTTGGGCATTTCCAGAGGGGAATTGGGCCTTCCGGGGGAGTTTGGGCCTTGGGGGAAATAGTTCGGGCCTTGGGGAATCTATTTGGGCTGAAGGTGGGACATCTTTGGCCCATGTGGAGGTGGAATAGGACACTTATCTCTGCTTCCCTATGTCCCATGCCCCCCCATCTCCCCACAACCTTAGCCGCCTCTCCCCTCCACCCCTTGCGCCTCCCCCTTTCATCCCCTAGCCTCCACCTTCCTCCCCACCTCCCCTAGCCGGCCCTAGGCAAGTTCCACCCCCTCCCCTTGCTGTCATGCACTTCCATACCGTTGTCCTCGCCGTTGGGAAGCTCCGCGACGAGAGGATCCGGCGGAATTGGCGCGTGGAAGGAGATCGGGCGACCGAGAGGAGTTTTCGTCGTTCGTCGGGCTAAGGTATGGTGATGGGAGACCCTTGGGATGGATTAGGTGTTGCGCTAGTGGTATTTTGATGCCTTATATACATGTTTAGGTGCTGTTCCTAGATGAGATTAGGGAGTTTGCAATTGTTGTCCCACGTTCTGTCTCGGGCAGATTGGGCGTCCGACCTAGGGTTTGAGTTTTCGCAATTTTAGAGTCAGAATTTGGTTGGCCGCCTGTTGAGAAAGTTGTATATAATTTCAATACCTTTCAGTGGACACCAAGAACATGTAATTCTGATCAGCCATTTGAAAGTTATGGCTGTTTTACCGAATGTGTTGAAAACTGTGATGTGATTGGGACAGAACGTATTATTTTGCAGATTAGACAATTTTAGAGGCCGAATCAGTTTTTCCCAATACTTAGAAAAAGCTAGGAAATTTCTTGAGCTTCGAGAAAATGTACTCGTTTGTCTGATTTGGAGTCGTTAAGCCCTAGTTATGGTCTTCCGAAAGCTGCTGTCCCGTTGGACAGATTCTCTGTTTTTGGGTATTGGGAGTAGATCGCGAAGTCGGTTTAACTAAGTATTCTTGAGTGGTCTTGTGTGCATGTGGTTTAGTGTATTGAACCTTTGTGCAGGTGGTGTGACCCCGGGAGTGCCGTCGTCGTCTCACCATGCCGTCTCACGAGGGTGAAGGCAAGTGTATTGTAGTGGTTGCGGCTTAGGGAGCCGTAATGTTTGATAATGAGATGGTTTACGCATGTTTTATGATATGATGCCATGATTGACTCTTGCTTGTGACATGATGAAAATAGTTTATTATGAGGCTATGCAATGATTAGTTGAGTTTATGTGCAAGTTGTTTATGTTTGTCATATGTGCATTCATAATGGAAGAGGCGTCCAATGCTGATGCGGGCCTCTGTGTTCAAACGTAGTGAACACGAAAGACATACCTCGTAGTCCCATCCATGGTTGTGCATGGGAGCGAGTCAGTAAGAGTAGGCACCCTTCATCTACGGGGTGGAAGGGGAAAGGGGGTGCACGCCGACGGGTGTGCACTCGGCAATACCGATATGTGCTTCAAAGAGATATGTGCATTGCATTGCATGAATAAAGTGGTTTATGAGATGATTATGATGTTCTATGAGATGCATATGAAGATGTTATTTGAGATGTTTATGATGATGTTATATGAGAGCATAAATGAAGTTCATGATTTGATTATCAGGATATGTGAATGACATTAAGTATGTATGTGAGTTGTTATTATATCATTGCAATACACTTTGCTGAGTGATGAACTCACGCTTGTGTTTATGTTGTTTTTCTTAGGTACCATGAAACCGGCATGCGGGAAAAATGGGTTAGCTACACATCTACACGTAGCTCCACACAAATTAGATAGTGTTATCATTCTGAGTTATGATAATAAAGTTAATGCCATGAAACTTGGAGAATTGCTTAACTGTGTGCTCGGTCTTATCATTTGATTCGTTTAGCTCATGAAGTGGTTGAATGCTTTATCCTGGACATATATTGTTGCTATGTCACCTGTTATTGCAGTTTTAGATGCTTTCCATTATGTTATAACTTGTGATACTTTGTTGTTGCTCCGTACCATGGAAAAACAAAGGAGGTGCTGCCGAAATTTTCGGTTTTAGCATTTGCACCTTTGCTGTAATTTATCTTTATTTGTGGTATTTAGATGTTGTTTAGTTTATGTTTGGTAACATTCAGGCATACTAGATACCGGGGTGTTACAAAAATACTCTAAAAACCATGGACTACTTTTCAATTTTTTCATACGGTTCGCATTGGAGTATCTTATACTTAGTATATGTGTGTACCCAAAGTGATAGAGGAATATTTCAAGTTCGTTTAGGTGGTATTTCAGAGGTGAGAGTAACTACTCCTGGGAGTAGAATGTATTTTTCATACACACACATATGAAAATGGTTTTATACTCTTATGAGTACATACTCACACTTTCAATATACCGCTTAAATGATATTGTTATACCTCTTTATCCTTTTGAGTATAGTTTAATACTAATTATGAGATACTCCAAAATGAGTTATATGAAAATTTTATTCAAAGTTCACTCTATAATATAATTTGTTTATATACTCCTTTTACATATGGAAAAGGCTATATAGAAAAACAAAGGCCCCAATAGATTTTTTCAACTTTCTCAATGAAGTATCTTAGAATTATTATTGGAGTATATTGGAAATGATAAAGGAGTGTAACACATTCATTAAGTGAATGTGTTCAATATACTCCTTAATCACTTTTAGGATTTTTTTTTATATAATTACCCAGGGCACCATGATCCAAAATGGGTATTTTTTCCTGTGTATTTGCATGCGATTTTTTTTTTGAAATTTTTAGGATGTTGAGTTTAATCAATTTACTAACTAGTTCAAACAAGTTTGAAATGAAATTCAAACTAGAGTTTCCTTTTTTGTATTATAGTTTCATTGTAGGTATTGCTGATTTTATGTATAAATCATCATAGCATGTGTTTTATTTGAATGTTCTAGATGGGTATATAGTGTAAAATTGAAATGTTTAAAAAATACCCGAATTTGACTTGGATTTGCGCATTTGAAATCATGGTTATATATATACACACTCTTGGGAGTACGTACTCTCACTTCCAATATAATACTTAAACGAACGTATTATACTCCTTAATCACTTTCATTATACTTCAATACTAATTCGAAGATACTCTAATGCGACGTGATTGAAATTTTTCATTCAAATCCATTTTTTTTATTATAGCCTTTTCTAGTAAAAAAGAAGGATGTACACAAATTATACTATAAAGAGTGAACTTCATGAAATTTTTTATGAAAATCACTTTGAAGTATCTTATAATCAATATTAGAGTATACTCAAAATGATAAAGAGTTATAACATCATTTAAGCTTTATGTTGAAAGGGGGAGTACATACTCCCAGTAGTATCGAACTAGAGTTTCTTTTTTTTATGATAGTTTGATTGTAGGTATGTGCTGAGTATACATATAAATCAGCAAAGCATCTGATCTAAATTCTTTCAAATCTTTGAATTCAAGTATATTTTTCCAAAGGTATGTGTTTCATTTGAATTATTATAGATGGGTATATACCCTAAAACTGAAAGTTTCAAAAAATATACCCGAATTTAACTTGAATTTGTACTTTTAAAATCATGGTGCATGGACACCATGCTATACTTCACTTCACCTGCGTGTAGAACAGCCTATTATACGTTCTGGTCATTTAACCCAGTCCAATCGATCCATGCAATGCATTAATTAGCGAGATGGACTGTCCCAATTACGTGTGTAAACTAAACCAATCAGTAAAACAATAGATGAAGTTACTACCGAATCAGTACAACAATGAATGAAGTTAATACCGAATCAATAACATGTCCACCCCACTAATAAATGTGTTTTGTAGTTTGTACATGAATATGGTTTTTTTTTAGCTATATATTGTTATTTGTAGTCTGGATTTGTAAATGGTTTTCACCAATAGCTTACTGACGACGAGAAGAATAAAATAATATAAGTTTTGCTATTAAATAGTAATTTTTTTATTGATAAGAAAATTTACTATATATACAACATGAAATTACTACATCTACAATTAGAAACTACTGGCATCTAGTATAATTGGAAAATCGTACACATATCAGTCATTTGGCAATACAAATCCGTGAAAAATATATGTAAAAATTCTAAAAAAATTCTCAAAAAATTACCATACATAGATGATGTGAACTTCTACGGCCCTATAAAATTTAAATACCAAACTTAGTCACATTTGAAAGATATGAAAATGACAAATTTACTATTAATCACACATTAGCTCTTATCAATTTCATATCTTTCAAATTATATTGATTTTGGTCTTCAAATTTTACAAGGATATAGAATCTGACCTCTTCTACTTATGATAATTTGTTTTGATAATTTTTAAAAACATGTATATATAGTTTTCACAAAGAAGAATTTAGTTTTGTTTGTCGGCCCATTATTAAAATAATTGAAAAAGTATCATATGTAGGGGAGGTGAGATTCTACATCTCTGTAAAATTTGAAGAATAAAATCAGTCTGATTTGAAAGATATGAAATTGACAAGCACTAATCAATGATGAATAGTAAATTTATTCTTTTCATATCTTTAAAATGTGACTGAGTTTGGTACTCAAATTTTACTGGGCTGTAGAAGCTCACATCCCCTACATATGATAATTTTTTAAGAATGTTTTAGAATTTGTACATATAGTGTTTACGGACTTTTAATACAAAATGACTAATCTGTGAAGGATTTTCCGATTATGTTGGGTATGATAGTAAATTGATGTTCATACAATAGGAAAAGTAATATTTGTTCAGTGGTAAAATTTAATTTATGCGACGTTTATTAACGAGATTTATATCATATTGTTCCTCTCGTCGGCAGTAATATACTGGTGAAATTCGTTCGTCAATCGGAGCTGCGAATAAGAAGTTATGGCTAAAAGAAGGAAAAAATATATTCGATATTCGTGTACAAACTAGTAAACACATTACTAGTTAGTTGACCACGATTCTAATTTCAGTAGTAATGCGTTTCAGTTGTAAATTGATGTTCACACAGTAGCTAGTTGATGTTTATTTGGTAGTAAAATTTGATTTATGCAATGTTTATTAGTGAGACTTATATCACATAGTTCATCTCATCACTAGTAATCTACTAGTGAAATTCATTCATCAATCAAAGCTACAAATAAAATGTTATGGCTAAAAGAAAAAAAAATAGATTCATGTACAAATAACACGTTACTAGATAGTTGACAATAATTGATAGTGATTCCTAAGAGCTAAGTCTAAGTCTTGTCTAGTCTAAGTCATGATCACTAAGTAATGCGGAAAAGAATCGTTGGATGCTAACCCGGTGAAGAAGATGGTGTCATTAGGGCTCTGTTGGCAGATCTTGATGTCGGTGAAGAGGTAGTAGTCGTCGGGGTTATCTCGGTTGCTGATGGTGCGAACAAGAGCACCGTGAAGGTCCTTCACAGTGGAGACGATCTTCGCTAGCCTCAGCGCCAAAAACCCTAATCGGATGGGATGTCGGGAAGTAGCAAACTCAAGAGTGTTAAAAATCATCGCTAGAGCGCTAGCTTCTTCACTCGTAATATAGCGCTAGCTAACGGGACCGAGTCAAATAGGTTGTTGGTGCGTTCCTGATTAAAACATGTGTGATGGTTTAGATCCGAAATTTTCATAATTAGTTATTTGCTTGAGATCACCACTAACAATAATATCCTCCCAGATGACGGGCCCATCGTTCGTCGTGGCCACTGTGTTTTTGCTTTATCAGTTGCTCGTTTTAACCCAACAAAATTGCACATTTGGAACAAAGGCGTGCTCTTTGTTTGTTCTTCCAGGTATGCACTTCCTGAAGTAAGATGAACCAGAGGTGGACCTGTCTCCTTCGAAACGTGCAGATTTGTTGCGCTAAAAAATACAACTCAAATTCCAAGCATAGTGGTCGAAACGCTTGCCAAGCAACTCGCCAAATCACAAAGATCGTTTCACTTCAACCTTTTTTTTTTTCCCTCTCTCTTAAACAACCGACAACTAAGCTGAACTCAACACCAGCAGGGGAAAACAAGGGGAAAACAAGGGGAAAAGAATACAAGAATGGCGGGACAGCTCCTCAGCCAATTGCCTTCTCCTCGGAAAACCTAGGAAGCTGGACAAGCGAGTTCACCCGCGTCACTCCATCGAGGCCTGACCAGCTATGATCGTCCGCTGCTGCACCGGCGATCCTGGCATCTGCCCCAGCCAAGGCCTTCTCCTGAGCGCTCCCCGCAACTGTCCTGACCGTGAAATTCCGAGTTAAGGCGGGCTCCTGTTCGTGCGCTTCGTTAGGATCAGCAACCGCACCCTCATCAAGGCTCATGTTGTCCAAAGAGGCTGTCGAGTCGCGCTCATGGTCCATTTTGCCATCCATATATAAGCAAACGACGGCGCAGTCGTCGATCTTCGATGTCGGATATTTGGTTTTCCATTCACGAGTAGCTGCATCGACAAGTGATTTCGCGGCCTTTGATCTGCTTGGTGACGAGGACACTATGTCAACAGCTTCTTGGTTGCTAAGGACATCCCACACCTGCATGATTTCCATTAGCGAGAACTGTACAGAAATATAAAGCCAGCCTAGTATGTGTGTGTAATCTTGTATAGCTTCGTTATGTACAACTATATGGAAACAAGAAGAGACGAAAGGACAAATAGAAAGTGTATAAAAGGCATCGATAAGCAGACCAAGTAACCATCAGCTTTTCTGCTGATTCCAAACTAATGCGGTTCAACTTTTCAAACCATATTCAACACCAAACTATTTGTCTATTAGAAACAGCTGCAAAAACAATAAGGCAGAAAATGACTGACAATCGACCAAACTATTTGTCTATTAGAAAAACATTTTAAGTGGTAGGCAAATCTATTACATGGGTAAAATGGACAGCTAATCATTTCAACAAAGGGTAGTTCAAAGAGAGGACAATCTCACTTTTGGTAGTGTACATTGTTTACTTTGATGTTAACACCCTAAACCCCGAAGTGTCTTAATGAGAAGTGTGATTAACGAAAGGTGTAAAGATGAAAAGGAAAAAAAAAAAATCAAATAGTGAATTGCTAATGAAGTAGTTTCTCGGAATACAACACACCTTGCCGAGTACATAACATACGTAGCAGTGCTACAGCTGACATATAATGAAACATAACTTGATATGCACAGTGAACACATTTTAATTGTCAATGGAAGTACTCAACACAGGGAAAAAACCAATAAATCACTGCTAAAGTAAATTATATGGAGAAGCACTACTACTTTATTAAACCGCAACAGAATATAGTCCGTATTGCACTTTTAATATTGACGGGTTGCCACACAATCTAGCAGTGACCTTTATGACAAATAAATTAGCCCTCGTGTTAGATGCCTGAATCAATCAAGATAACGCTAGTTCACAAAATTAGTACAGCTTGATATATGGGCCTTAATTTTGTTGAACCAAATGAGTGTAAGCAAATCCCCAATCCCCCTAACACTAAAAAAAGAACACACCTAATCCGCCTCCAAACACCAAATTAGCCATCTGCAATGACTGACAAATGTGTCACGAGTCAGTTAATTGCAAAGTAGCAGGGGTTTACTCGCAAGACATTCAAACAGGGAGTTCTTGACCATCAGAATTTTAAAAGTTTATGTTGGTCTGTTGACAATCTACATTATTCAAATGCATAGACCATTCACAAGAAGTTTTTTACAACAATAATTTTAAATTCAATATGAACCGTTCATTCTTTTCGATCCAATGGATCAGATTAACTATAATTATTTATACGTTATCCGGTAGTAGAGTAGTAGAAATACCCTTAAGTCAATAGTTAGATCCGATTTCTACTACACATTATATACTAACAGTATAATGCACCGTAAAATTTCTCTAATCTTAATGTTAACAGATGCAATAGCTATTTCCTATGCCACTAGCTGCTCAATGTTCTAACAGCTCATGTTAGAAGGTGCACATGATCTCATCACAACGATTAAATCAATCAGCCGTGTCAAGCTTTTTTTTTCCTTTCGAGAATACGCCAGCCGTATCAAGTTGAACTTGGATAAGATTTAACAGTTTAAGTACAGCAGATAACAACAGGTGGGTGACGATGCAGCGAAGAAGGGTGTTAAGTTGGCTAACCATTATTTATGCAGCAGTCACAAAAGGCGCAGATGGCGGAGATTAATGTTATTGCACCTACCATCATGACAGTTTAGCTACCAACACCGAAAGCTATAGCATTTTGGGAGTCAAAAGACTAGATCATTCATAGATATGATCATTAGGCCTCTTTTAGCTTCTATGAAATGCACGAGACGTTCTGGATGCTCGAGGCCCGCCATGTGCAACTAATTGCATCACGAATGCGAAAGTGTGACAGATTGACATCACACTGCAACTAATTTAATTCCGACAAAAAGAAGATTATGCTGGGACAGAGATATTCATATATTTGCACGGGCTAATAGCCAACAATCTTTCTTGTTGACAATATTTTAGTTGAAACTCTGTAATAAACGTTATCAAAATGTAGAGGCCGGAAGATCAATATACTCTTCCATTATCTAAAAAATAGGCAACAACCAAACAGAGAACAAGGAAATCGAAGAGCAATGAAATGAACCGTGGAGTGTTGGGTAGAGCAAATTACCCCGTCGGATGCAAGGATGACGAACTGGTCCTTCTCTGTGAGAGACCAGTGGAAGAAGTCCGGCACGGAGATGACGCCGTAATCCTTCAGGCAGAAGTCCCCGAACGCCCGTGCCATTGCCAGGCCCGGCGCGTCGTCGAACGGCAGCCACACCCTCGGCACCTCCGGCTCGTCCTGCAGCGCGAACACCCTGCCCCTGCATTTCTTGATCCGCTCCGCCTCGCCTGGAATCACACCCAGTGCCATGAACACACGAACGCCTAAAAAACCAAACGACGACAATAAAGCTAAGTTGACGGTGTGTAGTAGCAGAGTGGCATACTGGGGACATCGGGCTTGAGGTCAACGGTGAGCTGCACGGCGACCATGCCGCCGTCGCCGCCGTCCCTGGAGCCGAGCACAGCGCGTGAGTCCCCGATGTTGGCCATGTAAAGATCCGAGCCCTGCGGGCAGAAATCGCTCGTGAGTGGACGCGCGCGCGCGCGCAACAGGGAGGCGGAGGTTATTTGACATTTGTGCGAGGACGGATTGATGGACGGGACACAGGAGAGCGATTTATGTCATGCCCGGTGCCACGTACGAGCTTGAGGACGGTGACGGCGGTGCTGCCGCTGCAGAAGCAGTCGAGGGAGGGGTGGGAGCGGAGGTCCTTGTCCATGGCCTTGTAGGCGCGCGCGAAGGCCTTCCTCCACGCGGCGGCCGGCATGTCCAGGCCGTTCTTGGACGACGCGCGCGCGGCACACATGAGCTTGAGCGGCAGAGCGTCCCGCACCCTGCGAGCCACCAGGTGCCCGTGCGGCCCGTGCCCGTCGAACACCCCACACAGCACGCCGTCGTCCTCCCCGCCGAACCCCTGCCAAAGCAACAACAGCATCACCATTACCACCGCGGCCGAATCAATCAAGGAGAAGTCAGCCAATCGCGCCGAGAGAGAGAGAGAGAGAGAGAGAGAGAGAGAGAGAGAGGGCTTACATCCCAGATGAGCATGGCGTCCTGGTTGATCCCCTTGCGCCCCTGCTGCGTGAACACGGAGGCGGTGCGGCTGCGGCCGTCGTTGGAGAAGATCCGGCCTGGGATCATCCCCAGCTGTTCCTCCCGCGGCGCCTTCCACCTCCTCCGCCGCCTCTTCCCATCCTCCCCTCCACCCCCACCCGCACCACCACCAGCCGCCGTCACCGTCGTGCCGCCTCTCGCCACGCAGTTCCCCATCGGTCAATACCAAGAAACCACAAGAACCACCACCAATGCCGCGCGCGCCAAAGAACACGAACACCGCAAGGAAAGCAAAGCGAAGCAAAGAGGGGACACTCTTTCTCCGGTTCTCTCAGGGTGGAGAGGAACGAGTTGCAGATGCAGCACTCAACTGGACGCGAAAAAGTCAAGCCGGACCCATGGATGAGGCGAGGAAGCGACGAATGAGGTGGGAACAGAGGTGGCTTATTTATTGCGCGGCGCATGGCAGGGTCACGCACACGCACGCAGAGGCAGGCAGGCAGCTCCAACTCCAAGTCACCGAGGAGATGCTGTAGACAATGCGATGCGACAATAGACTAAGAATATCATACTAATTTCAAATAATATTTCTGTAAAGGTACATAATTCAAAGCTTGCATAAGAGCAAGTACAATATAGACATGTGAGCTGGCTCTTAGCTTGTACATGTCAGCTTTCGTTTATGTGGAAGAGTGAGAAAAGATGAGAGAGAAGATAGTTGGCTCTTATTTAGTAGTCAGTTTTGCATGGATGCATAGGTAAATCATTTATGTACAAGAGAGAAGTGATAGTTATTACACAACATCTAAAGACAACTTTTAGAGACAGTTATTGTACAGGCTAGCTTTTAGCTTACTATTAGTCTGCAGTGGGCTTTACTATTGTACTTGCTACATAACCAAAAGAATCAAACAATTCATAGTTTCTACATCAATCTTGCATTGAATCATATCTACCAAGACAAATAAATGAATGAGTAACATAATGCTCTCAGGTGTTGCACTACTAAAGATTAATTTTTAGCCTTATCACCATAAGGTGCAAGGCTACTAGAGATTAATCTCCCGCCTTCTCTGCACCGGTGCCTATTAATCATAATTGAACTAAACAATCAACTGAGCAAATAAGGTATTAAACTCTTATTTTTCTAATCATGCGCTATAAAGTATTTGAAATCAATTTCACTGTTTAAATTATCAAAATTAAGCATATGTGCAGTTCGGCAGGATACTTTTCAACCGAACTACCAAAACTATGAACTATGAACAAAGCAACCGACAAGAACTTGACATGGATCAAAAGAGCATCAAAGCGACATGAACAATAATCAATTGAAGATCATAGTAGCTACTGAGTAATGAACAAGTTCTAAAACAGCAAAACAATACTTTCTAGCATTGGCAGAAAGCACATCTAATAGTCTAAGGCCAGATTTACAACTTCAATTGTTTAATTCATAAATTGACCCAATTACATCATAGAGCATTCAACAAGGAAACAATTAATGAGAATAATTCAGATTATACTCACAAAGGAACAAGCACTTAAAGTTTGTTCAGAAGGCAGAGCAAGGCACATCAAGAATGCTGCTGTCCCCAATTGTCGCCGCTTGTGGAGATACAATGCCCCTTCTGCACATGTGACACACCGAGTGCAAAGCAAACCTCAAATTGAGCTACAAAAGATCAATCCCCAGACCACATCCTTTTCGGATTCAAGCTGCGAAAGATAATCACAAGAACTCGGCGCAAGGAGACTCGGGTTTAATCTAAACCCTAGAGCACCATTTATTTATTTATTTTTGCAAAAAAGGCTAAGACTAAAATCTAACCACAGCCCTTTCGGATTCAAACTGTCAGATATAATCACAAGACTCGGCGCAAGGAGACTCGGATTCAATCCAAACCTTAGCGAACCATTTTTTTTGTTGCAAAAAAAGGCTAAGGCTAAAATCTAGAAAAATGTTAGAGAGAGATCGGGAATTGATCCCATGACCTTCACAGGTGAGACAACACCTTAATCACGCGGGCAAGCTTCATTTTTTGTTGTGAGAAGAGTTCGGTTCATTTTCTAGTCTTAGGAGATTATTTTCAGGGTCTGAAAAGTTGCGAGATTTAAGTGATTTCGTGCGAGATTTCGGTGGTTTTGTTGGAAATCTCGTTTTTCTCAATGTGAAAAAAACCAGATTTAAATTGAATTTTATCTGGATTTCGTCTGAAATATTAAGATTTTGCTGAAATTTTGAATTTTGATTTTTTCTGAGATATAATTAAACCTGGTGAGAACTGGCAATTGTCCCACTGCAAAACGGTCGTCCGGATGCCAAGCTCCCATCCAGCGGCCGAGAGCTATGAAGAAAGGCACGGGTGACTTTTCCGAAAGGCAACGTATCTGCATCGAAAAGGAGGTGCCTAGCGTCTACTGCTACTGATCCAGTAATCCTCTCCTTGGGCGGCGAAGTCGAGTCAACCGCAAGATTTTAAAAAGCGCGTAAACAACTCTGATCGGGTGGAAAGGCTCAGCGGGCGTGTGCGCACGTAGGTCATGTTCCACATTATTATCGCCGTTATCCGCACGGCACGAAATGAATTACCATAAACCGTGAAAATTTAAAAGAGAGATGTAAAAAATTCAAAAAAAATTATACGATGCAAATATCGCAATTATCGCCCAAAATATCACATTATCGTCTAATATCGAGCGAAAATCGCTCAAAAAATCGACCATCGGGGAAATCCGTTAGGCCGGCTGATTTTCGAGGTAAATATCGTGATTATCGTCAAATATCGAGCGAAAATCGGCGATTTTTGAATTTTTTTTTCAAAAATTCTAATTTTTGAAACTAAGCGGTTTTTAACAATTTTTGGCTCAATTGTTGCGATTATCAAAAACCACTGTTCATTCGAAAATCGCAAAAACGATAATGCGAACTCTGACGTAGGTTCATATAAGTTCATTTCTGTCTCGAAGTGTTTGAGTATTCCATCGTCCAAGTTTATACGTATTTTTAATTAATTGTATTTATAAATATAGAATTTATTTTTATATTTTTAATATAAAATATAGTTTTATATTTTTTTATATCTCTAATAAATATTCAGATTTACTTTATGTTCTCTATATATGTATGGAATAGTGTTTAGTGTTAGAAAATTTGCTAAGGGCTAAGTCTAAATCATTGAGCTAGTCTATATCATAATCATAAAAATTATGTGGAAATTGAAGTTATTAGATGCTAACCCGGTGAAGAGGAAGAAGCCATTAGGATTTGTCAGTCGAGGTAGAGCGTTGGTGAAGCAACAGCGGTGAGAAGCAATAACAGTAGTTCGCTGAGGAAAAAGACACTGAGATCATTGTTCGGTGATGGTAAACGATCTTCGCCAACCTTAGCGCCAAGAAACCGAATCGGACAGAGTGTATTAGGGAGAAATGAACTTAGGATCGATCACCCTTTTTAGTGTCAGTCTCCCACTTTTTATTTTGGTGCTTGCCGATGGGACCGAACCAAAATCAATTGAAGCGCTCCCAATCATCGCGCGTACGTGAGTGTGGTGGCCTCAGATCTGAAAATCTCGGAGGTAGTTAGATTTAGCCGAGATTACCACTAACATTCTCCCACTTGATCGAAATGCTAACTTAAATCCACTCTTAATAGAATAACACACCAAAATAATGAGTTACAGCGGTCAATAAATGCCACTGAAACTCCAGTATCTGTAGTGTACTATTCTATCTCGATAGGAAAGCCAGTTAAACTTAGAGGGAGTTGGTTTTGTTCTTATGGTCCTCATTTTCAGAATCAGAGGCTTTCCAATATACCTATGTGGGCAACATGCTCTCGAAAGAGATTGGATGGTAAGCCTTTAGTAAGTGGATCCGCAAGCATAAACTTAGTATTTATATGCTTGACATCAATTGTTTGATCCCGGATTCTATCTTTCACAACATGATACTTAATGTCAATGTGTTTGGCAGCACCACTTGACTTGTCGTTACTCGAATAGAAAACTGCGACCATATTATCGCAGTATATTGGTAGTGGTTTAGAAATGTTGTGCACCACTCTTAATTCATGAATAAAGTTCTTAAACCATACCGCCTGTTCGGTAGCTTCATAACATACCACAAACTCAGCCTACAAACTTGAGCATACATAATGCTTCCGACAGCTGAAGCGTAAGGAATCCCCTTCATCTGATCAATTTCTAGTTGATTCTTTGGACATTGGAATGTTTCAAACTTATCGCCCTTTACAATAGGAGCAGGCGTGGCAGAGCAGTTATGTATATTATATCTCTTAAGCACTTTGTCAATATATGCCATTTGAGATAGGCCTAATATCCCTTTGGACTTATCTCGGTGAATCTCAATGCCCAAAACATAAGAGGCATCACCAAGATCCTTCTTGTCAAAATTAGCGGAAAGAAATCTTTTGGTCTCTTACAGCATTTCATTATCGCTGCTGGCCAACAAGATATCATCCACATAAAATACTAAGATAGTAAATTTGCTCCCTTTAATCTTAATGTATATGCAATTGTCCACTTCATTTTCTTTGAAACCAAAATTTTTTATAGTCTCATCGAACTTAAGATACTATTACCTGGACGCCTGTTTTAGTCTATAGATGGATTTCTTAAGTCGACATCCCATATGTTCCTTGCCTTCCACGATAAAACCTTCCGGTTGAGCCATGTAAACATTCTCATACAAGTCACCATTAAGAAACTCAGTTTTAACATCCATTTGATGTAACTCTAAATTATAATGAGCAACAAGCGCCATGACAATTCTTAGCAAATCTTTCTTTGAGACGGGAGAGAAAGTATCAATATAATCAATCCCCTCTCTTTGTGTAAACCTTTTTGCTACAAGCCTTTTCTTGAATCTTTCGATATTTCCCTTAGTGTCATGCTTAGTTTTGTAGACCCATCTACAGCCTAATGTTTTGACTCCATCAGGAATTTCTACTAGATCTCAGACATTATTAATGCTCAGACTTTATTTCATCATGCATGGGCTCAAGCCACTTTGATTAATCCTTAGTCATCATAGCCTCCTTAAATGATGTATGATTATGTATCTTCCTTATGTCATTTACATCTTCATTCATGTATACAACATAATCATTCGGGATGGCGGATCTTTTTTCCCGCTGTGATCTTCTTAGTGGTTCAATAGTTATCACAGGGGGCTGTTGAGGCTCATCATTAAGTGTTGTACTGGTGATATATGAATCCTCAGGTGGAGGCCCAACTCCAGTATTCTCAGCTGGAGGTATAACAGTATGAGGTATAGGAAGAATAGTCTCTTGGATTATCGGTAATGGTACATAAGTCTGAACCTCCTCCAGATTGATCTTCCTAGTATTTGAACTCCTACTGATTTCATCATTTTCTAAGAATACAACATGACAGGTTTTCACAAACTTAGTAATACGATCTGGACAATAAAATGATATCCCTTAGATCTTTCAGGATATCTAATAAAATGGCAACTTATTGTCTTAGGATCTAATTTCCCAATATGTGGATTAAAGATTTTAGCTTCAGCAGGACAACTCCACACTCATAAATATCGTAAGCTCAGTTTCCTCCCAATCCATAATTCATAAGGTGTCTTAGACACTAATTTACTGGGAACTCGATTAAGTATATGTGCGGCTGTCTTTAATGCTTCAATCCACAGACCAGTTGGTAAACTGGAGTAACTCATCCTGCTACGCACCATATCCATAAGGGTGCGGTTGCGTCTTTCAACTACTCCATTTTGCTGAGATTCACCAGGTGTTGAATATTGGGTTACTATACTGTTTTCTGAAAGAAACTTAGCAAATGGATCAGGAATTTGTTCATAAGGAGCATGTCTCCCATAATATTCTCCTCCACGATCTGATCTCACTACCTTAATTTTCAAGTTATGTTGATTTTCGACTTCAACCTTAAATATTGTAAAATAATCGAGTGATTCAGATCGATCACGAATAGGGAAAATATAACCATAACGGAAGAAATCATCAGTGAATGTGATAAAGGAGTCATACCCATCTACTGAAGTTACAGGAAAAGATCCACATATATTAGTGTGGATTAGTTCTAAGATTCCTGTGCTTCGTGTGGCTCCTTTCTTAATTTGTTTTACATATTTTCCCTTAATACAATCAATACCGTGATCTAAGTCAGAGAAGTTTAGAGGATGGAGTATCTCTTCCTTTATGAGACGCTCCATTGTCCCCTTCGAATGTGACCAAAACGACAATATCATAATTTCGATTAAGTCTCATCACCTAAACTTCTCTTTCGCTTATTGGTGGCATCGCACACATTCATTGACATAGCAGATTTAGAGAGATGAAGCATATAGAGTTTGTCTCATCAAATCGTGAAACCAACATTATTAGAATTAAAGCTTACAATGTATTTATTGTTCTCAAATATACAAGTAAATCCATCATCATCTAATAGAGAAACTGAAATAAGGTTTCTCCTCATGCTAAGAACATAAACAGCATTGTTTAAATAAAGGGTGAAGCCACTATCTAATGCTAATAACAGTGTGCCAATAGCTTCAACTTTAGCCTCCTTTCCATTAGCAACTCTAAGGCTTCGCTCCCCCTTTCTTAGTGTCCTCACGGTAAGGAATCCTTGCAATGAATTAGAAACGTGCACAGTGGTACCAGAATCGATCCACCAGACATTACGGGAAAATTCAGCATAAATGGTTTTATCAACAGTAGAAATTATGTTGTTACCCTTTTTAGCGAGCCACTTCATGAAGTCCATACAATCTTTCTAAATGTGCTCACTGGTTTTGCAAAATCGACAGATGGGCACATCAGAAGAAGACGAGTTAGGTGTAGTAGGGGCCTTCTCCTTTGACTTTGACTTGCTTGATTCATCCTTAGGAGAGAAGTGTAGCTTCTTCTTAGACTTATAGTCCCCTTAGAAACTTTCTTTTGCCATGACCGACATGGTAAACATAGTCTTTCCTTTCAGTCTTAATCCTCTCCTCCTCCTGGACACACATAGCGATCAACTTGCTCATGGTCCACTATTCCTTCTGAGTGTTATAGTTAATCTTGAAAGCATTATACCCAGAAGGAAGGGAGGTCATAATGAAGTGGACTAAAAAGCCATCAGAAATAGCCATGTCCATGCCCTTAAGTTTAGCAGCCATATCAGTCATCATCATTATATGTTCACAAACGTTGCTGGAGCCATCATATTTAGTTGTGAGCATCTTCATAATTAATGTACTGGCATATACTTTTGAGGAGCCCTTGAATTGCTCCTCAACTGAGGCCAAGTACTGCTTAGCATTGTCAGATTCAGGAATTGCTCCCCTTATCCCAACAGATATCGTGCTCTTCATGATCATTAAGGACATACGGTTAGACCGCTCTCACATTTCCGCAGTTAAGTTATAGAGTTTCTTTTTCTCAATAAAATTCTCATCATCAGTGGAAGGATCTACGGGAGCATCCTCACGTAATGCATAGTCCAAGTCCATGACTCCAAGGACAATCTGAATTCTTTCCTTCCAAGAGGAAAAGTTTGTCCCAGTCAGCTGCTCAATGCCATTCAAGTAAGCGGCAAAGTTAGTGTTGTTCATGCCTGAATCAAAAAACAAAGTTTAATCAGTAAACATTAGAAAAAGGTAAATGTTTTACATGAAATTAACCCTACGTTGGTCTGATTAATAGCTTGCTAATGACAAAAAAATTAATAATTCTAACTTGCATCACCGTTGGGCAGAAACGAAAAGAACTAAATTATCTTATGGGTGACACATGGTCAAAAACAACGTTGGTCAAAATATGATCATGGTCATGACATAATCCCAATTTTTAAACATTAAATAGTGATCTCTAATCAAAATTTTCTGTTGGTTCCATTTTAATTGGAGACAGTACTTAGAAATAATCATCATGTAAAATTAATTGCCACATTAATCAATTTGCCCATAAAATTAATCGTAAAATCAATCAAATATTAATGCACAGGAAATAATGATTGAACAATAATTATTGCTGAAAAATAAAGGACTGAAAGTAAACAAAAGAAAAGGACTAGAACTAAATAAATTCTAGCCTAAATCAAAAAGACCTCTCGGTGCAGCCGAAAAAATCAACCCAACCAGCTCGACCATAAAGTTCAAGCGTAGCCCAGAAACGCGGCCGGCCCAAAGCGCGACCGCGCGGCCCAGTAAAACGCGGCGAAACGCCAGCCGTCGAATCGAATGGACGGCTTGGATCGCGTGGGACAGAACAAAAGGGGGGCATGACAGAGGAAAACCTAAACATAGCCTCTCTACTTCCCGATCCGAGCGGCAGAGTAGCGCGATGGACGAGCGGGCAAGTGAAGTGGTGGGATGGCGCGGGCGGGACTATGCTGCGACAGCGGGCACTCGCGACGAGATGAAGCGACGACGATTGTCGTGCACGCGCACGGCGAGAAGATGGAGGCGCACGTGGTGCGACCAACGACGGCGACAATCGGAGAGGTAAGCCCGAAAATCCCCTTTAGATCTTAGGTTACTTGATTGATTTGGGATTTTGGTTTTAGGGTTTCGGGGTTTAGGGTGAAATCTGAAAGGGAATTAGAGCTAGGGTTTCGGATTCGAGAGCTTTGAGTCCTAATTGATCTAATCACCTCCTTCTAAATGCTAAACTTAGAAAGATTAACTCTAAACCGACGAATCAAGAACCGAAACCTGGCTTAAGAGGAACATAAATAGACTAGATCGGCTCTGACACCAAATGTTAGAAAATTTGCTAAGGGCTAAGTCTAAGTCATTGAGCTAGTCTAGATCATGATCACAAAAATTATGCGGAAATTGAAGTTATTAGATGCTAACCCAGTGAAGAGGAAGAAGCCAATAGGATTTGTCGGTCGAGGTAGAGCGTTAGTGAAGCAACAGCGGTGAGAAGCAATAACAGTAGTTCGCTGAGGAAAAAGACATTGAGATCGCTGTTCGGTGATGGTAGACGATCTTCGCCAACCTTAGCGTCAAGAAACCGGATCGGACGTAGTGTATCAGGGAGAAATGAACTCAAGATCGATCACCCTTTTGGAGTGTCGGTCTCCCCCTTTTTATTTTAGCGTTGGCTGACAGGACCGAAGCAAAATCAGTTGGAGCGCTCCCGATCATCGCGCGTACGTGAGTGTGGTGGCCTCAAATCCAAAAATCTCGGAGGCAGTTAGCTTCACCTGAGATTACCACTAACATTTAGAGATAATAATTAGTGCTAGTCTATTTATTCTTAATATCTTTTTAACTTATTTGACAAGAGGAAACACGTGATGTAACAACGTAAATATCTTCAGGCGTCTTTACGGTGGGGGCATACGAGCCCATCTGCCCATTTGCGCTCGAGTACTCACTCGATCGATATTCCCAGCCGATCCAGCCAGCCGGGCGATGTGTATGTGCGCGCGCGCGTGTTGCTTTCAGTTCCGGGGGGACCTAGCGGCTACAAGAATCCCATGATCGCGTCCACTTGAGCAACGTCACTTCCTTTTGTTTAATGCCCCCAACCACCTCCACCTTGCGGGCTTGCACGCATGGATCATTCGCATGGACGGCCGGTGGGCGGTGGCGGCCGCGATCCATCCACTCCGGCGGCGCGTGGCGCACGGCTGGCGACACCGTACGACGCAGCTTTTTGGTAGCGCCGCGGCTTGCTGGGTCGGACACAGAAACTAGCCCTGCGATAGGGCGCAAAAAAGCTCGGCTTCAATCGAAATGGTTTTGATTACGGTAATTAACATGTTTTAAATTAAAATGAGTCTATTTTAAATGAAAAAGTACTAACAAAACCCGTCTCGATAGTGACGTTAGTTTGAATTTGAAATAACTACTTTAAATAATAAAGAAAATAATTTTATATCAAATTATATTAATTTTGAAAAAAAAAGCACGATATTAACTTGTTAATATGTATAGCCAGCCTAGCCATATGAGCAAAGTACCAACCTATACAACGGAGCGGAACGTGTAGATTTTGTATTTATCTCTTCGTGTGTAAATTAAATTCTGGTGAGTACTGAGTTAAACATGTGGATGCATCAACTATTCAACTCTGATCCTGGCTGTGCTGACCTATGGTCCTATTTGGGATGGCTTCTACTTCGACTTCTCTTATATGAAAGTTGGAAGTTATTCTAAACAGTTGGCTTCGCCACAGGCAAAAGCTAGCAGCCTATTTATACTAGAAAAAGCTGAAAACTAATTCGAGATAGCTTTACATGGTTTTGGTGGGTTGAGATTCTGAATTTGCCACTATAGTTTTAAAATCAGAAATCCTACAAAACGGTATACCGTTTTCCCCCGTTTCGACGGTATATCTGAAACTGCAGCTGATGGTCATGACGATGATGAAGAGGTTAGTATTTTTATGTCTGATGTGTTATTAAGTTTCAGATATTAAGTTTCAGGTATTAATATAAACTAATTGATGAAGCTTACATGGCTCAATATGTTCCATGAGTTTCAAGAAGTACGGTTCACAAGTTTCGCAAGTTTCAGACATGAAACTTAATACTTGAAACTTAATATAAACTAATTGATGAAGCTTAGATACTATACCGTTGTGGTCTGATTACACGGTATAGCGTCGCCTAGTAGCTCTCTTTTAAAATTACCCTCTTCTACCAGTATAAAATCCCAAACCTACCATTCTCACCCCATTCCCGACTTGCACTCTTCACATCTTGTTGACGCCGAAAATATGGCAACGAATTGATGATTTTCAACACACGTAAATACCAAGTTTAATTTGAGTGCGGGCATACCCACCGATTTGATCTTGTAATTGGCAAGAAAAATATATAATCTAGACGACTATTTCATCCGATTAGTTTCTCAATGATAATCTGATCTAAACAGCTATCCAAGCCGATTAAATCACAAGTAATGATAAATCTAAACAACCTGATTGAGCTGACTAGATGGTTGATAAAGATAGACTTTTTCTGAAAAAGGTGATGCACAACAAGATTAGTGAAAAAACAAACATAAGATAACGAAAGTCGACAATGATCAAAATCAACGCACAACTTTATTGATCAAGACGAATTACAGACGAAAGATTACAAGGCTAAAAACTACTCTTAGTTGACAAAAAGTAAATAAAAATAAAGCGAATTGGTTGATCGTTGGATGTTTTCTTGTCTTTGACCGTCATCCCTTATTATAGTGTCAAGGCCAATCGTATTCTTCTCCAAATCTTGTAGAAATATAATTCGTATAATCCTCTATCTTCAAAAAAAAAAAAAAAAACTTTTGCCTAAACCAATTATCACCTACAACCTTGTATCCATGGTTTAACCTTATATTTCCAAATCAGCTATAACTACCATATCGACTATGGGCGCTAAATCTTGATATCAACACATATAAAAGTCAAGCCGTCAAACAACAAATCACTTCAATCTAATCGTTTAACCCTCCAGCCATACAATTCAATCAAAAACTACTTTTTTTTTAAAAAAAAAAGCTACGAACAAGCCAAACGGGGACTAAGGCCCCGTTTGGTACGATTCCAGATTCTAGTAGAAACGGAAACGGTTCCAGATTCTTGGTAGAAACGTTTCAGGTAGAATCAGAATCACTTTCTGCAAACCGTTTGGTACGGTTCCAGATTCTAGTAGAAACTAGTAAAACGGGGTTGGGGGTGATTCAACCACGGCGTGGAAAAAGAAGAAACGTTCCGAGGAGAATCGTTCCGAGTTTTAGTCCGTTTGGTTAGGTTTCTCCTAGATTCTAGTAGAAACAGCTCGGTTCCAAATTGCCAAACAAGACCTAAATTAGTGTTCTTTCTCCAATATGGCTCTCTGTCACGGACTCGCGGTGTGTGCTGAGAATTAAGCCCAGGATTCTTATAACTTACAAGGATGCCTCCGTTGTGCGGTGCAGTGGTCACAGGCTCACAGCTTGTCTATTTCTACGACGGGCTTAAACCGGCCGAGAATGGTGTGCCTAACTGGGCCACCTATGGGCTACTCTAGCCTATACCTTGGTACTGAGCCGAAGTGCCCAACTATCGAATGGACCTCTGTACCGTAAACGGCCTACAAACTGTAACCCACCCGATTTTTGGTAACAACAAGACCGAGCATGGAGTACTGAATTAGGCCGAAATCGGGCTAGGCCTAGATTAGCTCGCCATCTCGGCATCCGTTCGATCTCTCCGTAGCTTATCTTTTCTCTCGCAAGCTGGTTGTAAATTGTAACTGACACGTATCGTACGTCAATGGCGCGTCGCGACGATTCTTGTGACGGACCGCCGGCTACCCAGGATGATTAGCCGTCGAGAACCAAGTCATACATTGCCAGCATAAGAACGAAACAACTGTTTTAATACAAATAAGGCCTAACGGCCAGAGCTTTACAAAAGGAAGCGACGGGCTTCAATAAATTACTTTACCAAAAGACCACACAGGCAAGGCCTGAGCACAGAAAAAGGACCCTAAAACCAGACTACTTCGCCATGTACGATCTTCTGGAGTTCTCCTGCGTCTTCAAATTCTAAAATAGGTTGAAAAGCAAGACTGAGTACACAACAGTACTCAACAAACCGCACGGGAAAAACTGAATATTACATGCAGGGACATTCACAAGGAAATGGCAATATGGTTATTATGATTGTGGATGCAGTTTCATTTTCGAAGTCATTTTACATTTGAAGCACAAACCATACATAATAGAAATAAGCAAATTTTGAGTTTTCACAAGTTCATCATTACGTCAAGAAGGAAACAACAAGTCTACTTAGGTTAGGTTACAGGATTCACCCCAATTCAAACTCAGCTTCATTTACCGAAAGCACGGCGTATTCGAATACCATTTAAACATGACTCTGCAGAGTTGCTCAGCTTTACCCACAAGATATCTACGACCGTTAATGCCACGCGCGAACTTACATGCAACTTAAATGCATGCGGTCGGGCCGAGATAATCAAAGCTTTTCGTTGAACTACCCCTCTTTAGCACTTACCCGGTAGTTTTAAAACCACACAGTACTCGGGTCCCACGGGCCACGGCGGGGTGCACTATCCGATTCCTGAGGGTATCTACCATTGTGGATAGCGGCAGGCGACACCACCGGTCAACCCCCATTCCACTCCATTCCTTCCGCGGGCATACTGGTCAACGCCCACAGTATGGAACCTCTCGCCTATAAGTATTCCAAGGGAAAGTTCAAGTACCGAGCTAGGTTGGATTGAGTCAACGAGGTCAACGAACTCAACTTGTGGTTGAGCGGGATCTAAGTTATTTACTTTACCCAAGGTTGTGATTACTTAAAATTATGCCCAAGACTTAGCCAATTCCAAACCAACAATCCACACCACACATTGGCCTCGTCAACGGTCGAGGTTCGGGCACGTAGCCATCTAGTGGTTTGCCCGCCAAAGTCCTCTCACCGTAGCATATTTTTGAAACATAGTCTACATCAAGCCTCCTGCTTGATGGTTTTATTTTATTACGCAAAGCTTTTTAATGTTCACTAATTTAATAACTACTAGCATACGAGGTTCAATAGCTACGCCTAGGGTTTTCAACGGAAATATGGCATAACAATACAAAGTGGGTCTTTAAGCAAGTTAGGTACTACCTATGTCATCATGGCATTCTAAAATAACATTTCTAGCATTTAACATACTAACATAATGCAATAGCAAAATAATTAATACTACAATAATATCATGGGTTCAACATGTTCAAGGAGTGCGGCTTGCCTTGCGAGGCGAGGGGAAGTCCTAGATTGTCGTCGGTGTAGTCGATCTCGGCGACGGCCACGTCCGGCTCCTTTGTCTCTTCGTACCGCTCCGGGACGGGCTCCAAGGTCAGATCTAGCGTACAAGAAGGCGAACAATAAATAAACGAGTAAAACAACAAGAAAAGAAAAGAGAAAAACAAGAAAAGGAAAAAAAACGAAAAAGAAACCGAAAGAGAAAAGGGCCGGAGGGGTTTGAGGGCTTTTTGGGTATTTAGGAATTTTGTGGTCTTCAAACGGCGAAACGGAGATCATATTTGGACTCAGAACGGCGAGACGATTAGGGAAAGGTTATTTTGGCTATTTTTGTAGTTTCGGGGGATTTTCGGATTTTTGGAGGCATAAAAAAGGATTTTTAGATTAATTAAAATCCAAAAAGAAAAGGGAAAAGGGAAAATGGCCTTTGGGCCATTTCGGCACGCAACCCATTACGGCCGTTCGACCCAAAACCAGCCTTGTAGGAGCTGGCGCCCAATGGCGCGGGCCACCGGTGACAGTGGAGCTAGCGAGGCAGGGGCGGAGGAGGCCGACAGGTGGGGCCACGGAGCGACGCGGGCGAGGCCAAAGGGGACTGACCCGCTGGTCCCTCGGCGCAGAGACGCATCGATCGATCGACCGATCGATCCAGAGAGAAAGGGGCTAGGGTTAGGGCGATTAGGGTGCGGCGACGAGGGCTGGCGGCGGCCGTCGCCGGGGCGAAGGCAGTGAGGAGGGGAGCGGAGGGGTTTGGCGGCAGCGGTGCTTGAGTGCGGAGGCGGTGAAGGGGATCGGGGGAGAAGAAGGGCGGGGTGAGGGCGATGGGAAAAGCGAGGTGGCGGCGACTCGGCTTCGGCCGAAGCTGGGAAAGACGAAGGGGAGGCGAGGGATCTAGGCGGCGCGGAGCTCACCAAGGAAGCGGAGGGTGAACTCGAGGGCGGAGGCGGTGCGTGCGGCTTTTATATCCACGCGCGACACGGGTGAGGGCAACGGGAGGCGAGGGCGGTGACGTGAGGCTAGCGAGGGCAGCAGGCGAGGGAGGCGACGGGAGCTGGTGGAGGGCAACGGGAGCAGGCGAATTCGAGGTCCAAGGCGGAGACCGGGCAGAGGAGGGGAGCAGGCGGGGTGACGCGGCTCGGCGCGGCTGACGCGAGGCCGACGCCAGCGGAGAGGACCGGACGGCGACGCGCGGATGCAAGGATGACGCAGGCGCGGCGACCGGGCGGAGCGCGGTTGGAGGACCAACGGTCCGGGCGAGGCAACAGGTGAGTTCCCCAACCACTCCCATCCAATCCTCCAGGAATCCAAGAACTAGGGTTAAGAACGAAAACACAATTAAAAACCAATTAAACTCGATTAAACTCTAATGAACTTCGATTAGGGTTTTGATTTTGGTTTTGAAATTTTTGGGGCATTTCACTTCTCATCTGTCATAATTAACCCACCCAAGATCGACACTGTTAGGAATCTCGACCCGTGGCTCATATGGACTCTTACCAAAACCTTAACTATAGGTTATAAATAGAAAGCAAAGGGTCATCCCATTGAGCACAGAAACAAGCAATAAAGAATAGCAAATCCGTTCCTCCTCATATTTGTGTCTCGCCCTCTCTCTGTTTGTTCTCCACTTTAGATCTATTAGGCAACCCTGAACTATTCGATAGCGAGGTTGTCTAACAGACACCACCCCACGTCTCTAGGATGTACGATCTCGACAGCGGTGCCGTCACATCCGTCCCCGGCGCAACGCATTCGCCGCAACCGCGCGCGCATGCATCCGGCCGCCCGTACGGCTAATTCTTCGCCCTGTCGATCAGGCGCCAGATTGATCCAATTGAAGCGGCCACTCACATGAATTCCCCTTCTTTCTTTCCTCCATGACGGATCCATCCCTCTGTTTTGTCGCGCTTGTGTGGTGGGTGTTCGATTTTTTCTGACTAAATCGGCTCAATTTATTTGATTTTAAAATAATTTGGTTTTTTAAATTGGCTACCTAATTTTTTAGATCAAAATGAAAAATCGAATTGAATTATTTGAAATATTTTGGTCACCTGATTCGATTTTTCGGGCAGCCAAAATATGAATAAACAACAGGTAGATTAGATTTGGTACTTCTTATGTTGCAACACAGATTATATAAAAATTCCCATAACATTCATAATTCATAACAGCATAAGCATAACAGAGGACATGACATACACAGATGCATAAACATGTTACAATATGATAATTATTTGGTGGCTTTAGAAAGAACATTATAAAATTGGTAGATAAATGCTTGGTTTGTACATGGGCTATTAGTTCAGTAATTTTGGTCTTTAGAATTAAAAATCGAATTGGACATTGAAAATCGAATAATTTGGTTTCGGTAGGAGAGGGACAGGGCACAGTGCGCGTCGGCCAGCGGACAAGCTACATGACGTGCACTGAGCATGGGCTGAGAGCTAGCGAGCCAGGCAGACAAGAATGCTAAAGTTGGCAGCCGAGCCTTTACGCTCTGCTTCACCGCGGGCGCTGCCCAAGATGGCAAGCCCAGTCCCACACGCCGAGCGGCCGAGGGGCCCCAGGGCGCACCGGTTGCTTTGATGGATTCATATTTCGTACCTGTCACGAGCTAAGGTTGAATTCAAGGTTCCAAATTTCACTTTCGGTCCACGTCTTGTTACCATCCGAAATCCAAAATTTTAGCGAAATCTTATTATTTCAGATAAAATTTAGACAAAATTCAGAAGGCAAAAATCAAATTCAAAATATTTTTGTCGACGATTGGGGAACAGGCCCCCGCCGAGCTTACTTGTTGGTGGAGGGACCAACTGTGACCCCTTCTTACGTGAGGGATTACTCGAGGAACGACTCACCAGATTTCAACGAGCGTGGACACAGCAGTTTACCCTGGTTCGGGCCTCTCAGGAAAGAGATAATAGCCCTACTCCAGCTCTCGTTTACTCTTGCAATGTGTCTGAGTCTTACGATGCATGCGTGGTATGTTCTGTCTGTGTCCCCCTCACGATGGGGACGCTTTTATAGCTTACAAAGGATCGAACTCCACGACCCCACTACCCGCACGTTTGGACCTCGTCCAAACGTGGCACCTGGGGGATCCTATCTTTCCGCCACGCTCCCACGGGAAAGCGTAGCGGGCCAGCGGAAGTTACGGCTCGGGTGGTTATTCCCACCGACCCGAGACCACGTAAGGTCGGCCGATGGCCGACACCGAGCTCGAATCGGCGGAATACGATGCATTCTTGGTCCCACCCGAGCCCGAGCTCGGAATCGGCCGGAAGGCGTAGCCCTCCGAAGTCTGATTAGACAATCCAGGGTAACGACCTCCTGGTAGCTCGGGCGGGAGCGAGCTTGGTCGTTGGTGGCATCCGAGGTAATTTATGGAAATTACCCGACCCCCCGACAGCTAGCCCCCGAGGTTCAAGTGGGAAAAGGTCTAAGGAAGGCCTTCCCCTTGGGCCTACCGTTCTACGAGCATGTCGGTTCTGCGGCGGACAACTGCCGCGACCAACGAGCTATTAACCTTCTCCGGGAACGAGCTTGTTGTTCCAGCTCGTCGTGCTTCGAGCGAACAGAAGTGGGCCCCCCTCATCGGTTCCTTCTCCTGGAAGCCTGAACTGTCCTTCCTGGGGAACCGCCTTTTCTGGCAGGACGGTTTCGATTTGCGTGCCCACGTGTCGTTTCCCGGATGGCGAACGCCTCAACTGCCCTCTGTGCCTCTAGGGCTTCCTCGACCATAACGGCGGGAAGTCCTTTCGCTTCCCCATCTCCTGGAGGAGTTTTTAAACACTCGAAGAGAAAACCCTTAGACTCACTTGGCCGTATTGCGATCGGCTGCGTCTCACACTCCTGCCTTGGCGCTCATCCTTCTCCTTGATCATCTTCCTCATCCTCATGGCGAAGTTCGGCGTCGACAAGCTCGACAGCGCAGGTGGAGACCCTCGAGCGGCGAAGTACCTCGGCCGGTACATGGAGAGCCCTGGCGACGAAGAGAGCCCGCGGCCGGAGGAGGGAGATCGTCTCCACCGAGCTCTACGCCATGAGCGGGCTCGGACGCCCGAAAGTGAGTTTGTTGAGGCCGTGCTCGCCTCCTGCGAGTGCGAGATCGCTCACCTCCATCCCAACTCCATTCTCATTATGGCCATCTTCACCCATCTCTGCGAAGGGTTCGTGGGCGTCGAGCCCACTCGATCTCTTCTTCCACTTCTACACCCTTTCGCACCTTGACGCCTTCGCGGCCAGTGCCTCTCTACTTCCGCCTTCGACCTACCCGACCATATGAGTACCCGAGCTTCACGCTCAAGGACTCGGTGTTGGGTTGGGCCGACTCTTGGTTCTACCTGAGGAAAGCTGAAGGCGGCACGCTTTCCTACTCGGCGCAGAGGTCGCTGCCGAGACGCCCGACCGCCTGCGTGGAGCCCGAGGAGGAGAAGATCCTCATGACGATCAACGAGCTCACGTGCCTGGGGCTGACCGGTCGGGACGTTACCCGGGACTACGTCAGGAACCGGATATCACCCCTCAGGAGGAGGGAGCATCCCTTCTTCAAGGTCGAGGTGGCAGGACATCACCCGGAGTCACGCTCGGTATGTCATCGCCCTCAATCTTCTTTTCCGAGCGAGAGGATGCCCCTTCTCACGACCTCTCCCTTGGTGGTATGCGGCTCCGCCAGAGGACTGGTGGATGTGAGGGTGTCCGAGATGTTCGGCACCCTAAAGGCAAGGAAATCATCGAGGGCCGCCAGATCCCGAACAACGTCCTTAACTTAGGACCGAGGCGGTAAGTCCCGACTCGGACTTCTTTCGAAGCTTTTGTCCGGACGAGTTTCGCGGGCCTTCCGACCTCATTCGAAGTTTTTCTCTTTTCAACGGAGAGAAGGTTGCCCTCGAAGTCGCCGTGTCGGTGGGATCGCGATTGGCGGGGCGGGTCGAAAGACCAAGGGACACGGTCGCAAGCGCCGCGCTCGATCTCCGTCGGCCACGCCCGTCCTCGCCAGCAAGACACGCAGCGTCCGGCCGACGACCGCTCACCCCGCCAAAGACTTGGAGTATGCGGACCGGGCAGGAGGTGAGTGAATCGAGATTGTGGATGGGCGAGTACACGAAACAATCCCGAGCCGATGGCTCATTTGCGCCCGGCTTGCGCTGGGGCGAAGAAGGAGGCGCAGCGCCGCCGGTCAGCCATGAAGGTCGAGCCGAGGGCGGATCGCGGCCCTTCAAAGTGAGCTCGCGCGGTGAGCTCGAGCTCGGCTCCCGGGACCACGAGGAGGAGAAAGACGAAGCCGACCCGCGCCCTTGGTCCCGAGGTCCCGCAGGTCGTCCGCCACGCCTCAATCGCGCCTAACGCCGATTTGTCTCGAGGTCGGCTTGGAGGAGGTCGACCCTTGGTCGCCAGGGCCGACAAGGCGCGCGAGGACATGGCCGCCTCCTGGCCCGCGCCGAGCTCGGCTAGCGGACGCCAGAGCAAGGTCGATCTCCTACTCCCCTCTTGTTTGTCTCTTTCCCCTCTGGCACCATACTAACCCCACGACGTCTATAGTGGGTGTGGCGCTTGGTGCGAAGATAGGGGATTGTGAAGCGATGGCTGACGATATTCTTGACCTCGTGCTAGAGAGGAGCTTGCCCGGCCGCCGAGGCCGTCGTGGGCGACGAGGCGAAGTGGGAGCCGAGGCGCGAGGCCCGATCCCCATGGTGCCGGTGGCGGCACGACGCCGAGTGGGGAGTCTGTTGTCGCGAGCCGGGACCGGAGGTCGTGTCTCGAAGAGGAGGCACGGAGGAAGATCATGACGCCGATGCCCGGGCGGCGGAGGGCATCCCCCACATCATAGTTGTGGAGGATGACAGCCCGGGGGAGTCTGATGGTGGTGAGCAGGCCGCTGAAACTTCCGGCGCCAGCGACATCATCACCGCGACTCTTCAGGAGATCGCCGAGGCCTCTCCCCGGGCTTATGACGTCACGCCGGGCCCCAGCGCCGGCCCGGCGTCAGGGGACCCCAATCCTGGCGGGAGCTCGTCCGACGAGGAAGAGCCGGCTACCCCGCTGGTTGGGGAGACGAGCCCGACCACCGTAGGCGAGCCGGGGCAGCTTCCAGACGAAGGGAATCTGCCGGGCGCCGAGGCTGCTCCAGTCGAGACCGACCTCCCGGCCGCCGACTTGGTGCCCCCGGTTGATCCCGCGCTCGGGGACGCTGCTGCAGCCCAAGGGCCGGATACCGACCCGGTGTCCCCGGTTGCTCCCATGGCCGTAGACGCCGAAGGGGTGGAGCCCTCGATCGAGGAGGCGGAGCCCCCGGGCGCAACTTCTGCCCGGGAGGAAGAAGAGCGGGAGGTGATCCTTGCTCTTGAGGCCGTCCCTCTCCAGGAGGCGGAGGCTGTCCCCCAGGGCAAAAGTCCATCGCCTTCGGGGGACGGGGGAGCTCGGGCTCAAGCCCCCGAGCCCGATCAAGGAGAAGGGACTAAGGCGGGGGATCCCTTGCCTGCCCAGAACGAGGTGGAGGACCCCGCCGAGTTGTTCCATCAGGGGCTGGAGACCCGACTTTTTTGGGTAAGTGCTTCTGGCTTATGTACTTTTACCAAGAGCTTCGATTACGACCTGAAAATGCCCTGCTGCGCAGGTGCTGGAGTCCACCATGAAGGACTTCCATGCCGCGACCGTGCCGCCAGAAGTTGTCGCGAAGCACCAAGCCGAGCAGGACGCCAAGATTGCGGAGCTCGAGCGCCGGGTTGCCGAGCTGACATCTTCCGAGGCCGAGATCCGGCGGAAGGTGGAGGAGTCCGTGCACGAGCTTCAGGAGCGCCTCGACCGGAGCGAGCAAGCAAGGTCGAACCTGGAAGCCACGCAGTGGCGACCTTACGGCCATTGCTCGAAGCGCCGAAAGGACAATCGACCCGAACGGAGGAGTCCAGCGACCGTCAAGCGGCAAGCGAAAGGTCGGAAGCTTCGCCCGGGTGCTCGACCTTGAGTCCGAGCTTGACTCGGTGCGGGGACGAGCTCGTCGCTGCGGGGCGAAGCGTCGGGCTCTGTAATTTTCTTTCTGTCTTTACCTGTAAAAAACTTAAGGGAAAGAAAAAACCGCCCAGTTGAACATAGAAAGAGCGTTATTTTTAATGGACGTTTTTTGTTTTTCTCCGAGATGACAACGATTTGTTTCGTGCCGTGGTCTTAAGAGACTTAGCGATCAATCGCATGCGAGGAAATGACTATCTCGCGAAAGTTGCACGAGGTCGAGGTGACCATCTCGCGCGAAAGTTGCACGAGGTCGAGGTCGTGGCCACATGGTACCTCTATAGCCCCCCGCCGCCAACGGAGGTCGTGGGCGTAGACTGCGAGCACGACCTCGTTGGCGGAGTAGAATTCTGCGGAGACCGTGTGGCCCTTAGGGTTACGGTGCGTTGACGCCGCCCACCGGCCGACCTGAGCTCGGAACCGTTCAGAAGGGTGTCCTGTGCGAATCTTTACTTGCGGCGGAGGTCTACCGCGAAAAAAGATGGTCGTCTTACGAGGAAGGAAGCCCTCGAGGTCGAGCTTTTGTCGTACGGTGTTTTGCCCCAACGACCGACTGCCCCTGACACTTTGTCTGGGTCGAGCTTAATCGTAGAATGGGGAAAGAGAGAGAGAGAGAATGGGAGGGTAAGGTGACAAAGTTTATTAAAAGGTAAAAGCGGGTGAGGTTAGACATGGAACTTACGCAGTTGGTCGATGTTCCAAGTACTAGCTAGTTCTCGACCATCTTCCATTGCAAGGCGGACAGCCCCCGGGCGTGCTGTTGAGACGACCGTGTAAGGACCTTCCCATCTTGGCGTTAGCTTGTTGGCTTTTGACAGGTCTTGGACCCGTCGCAGAACGAGGTCGCCGACGTGTAAGGTCCTTGGTCGTATCGATTTAGCGGCGTGCCTGCGAAGAGCTTGCGAGGTAAACCGCGGATCGCAATGAGCCCGTTCACGAAGTCGCCTCCGCAAGGTCGAGGTCGAAGGCGTTAAGCCTTCTGCGTCGATGTTATCGGCCAGGTTCACCCTCGGGGATCCTAGGACAACCTCGGCGGGTAGGACAGCTTCCGCGCCATATACGAGCTGAAAGGGGGTCTCCCCCGTGGCTCGGCTCGTCGTGGTGCGGGTGACGGAAGGGCGGGGGTAGCTCGTCCACCCAGGCCTGACCATGCCGATCGAGGCTCTTGAAAACTCTCTTCTTGATTCCTTGGACGATCTGCCCGTTCGAGCGCTCGGCCGCCCCATTGCTCTGTGGGTGGGCCACGGATGCGAAGCATATCTTGGTCCCGACCTCCTCGCAATAAGCCTGAAACACCTCGCTTGTGAACTGAGTGCCGTTGTCGGTAATGAGGCGACTCGGAACGCCAAAGCGGGTTACTACATTATTGCGGAAGAACCTTTTAGCCGCTTTGTGCGAGATGGTTGATCTGAGGCTCGGCCTCGATCCATTTAGTGAAGGTGTCGATTGCGACGAGCAGTGTATTTACAACCCCTCCTTCCCTGGGAAATGGACCGAGTATGTCGATGCCCCAAACCGAAACGGCCAGGTTAGCGGCATGGTCTCAGAGCGCGTATCTTGGTGATGGACCTTCCGAGCATGGAATCGGCAAGATCGGCGGGAGGTTACTATTGAGCGTCGTCGGCCAGGGCCGTCGGCCAATAGTAACCCAATCGGAAGGCTTTGCTCACCAAGGTCCTAAGGGACGAGTGAGCTCCACACATCCGTCATGGATATCCTTGAGGAGATATTTGCCTTCCTCTTGGGTGATGCACTTGGAGAAGACGCCAAGCGCGCCTTTGCGGTATAAGAGACCCTCGACCATTTTATAGGTCGAGGAGCGTCTCACTAGCCGGGATTTCGGCTTCCTCCTCGGGCAGTGTCCCGTGCACGAAGTATTGGATGAATGGCGTCATCCAATTCGCGTCCTGCTCGAGGAAGGAGACGGTACCACCCGTCTCGGTTGCCTCTTCCCCGGGGGGTATGGAGGGCTTATAGAGGTGCTCAATGAGCACCCATTTGAAGCGAAGCTGGCGGAACCGACCTTTGATAGATGGTCGGCCAGGGCATTGTCCTTCCTGGGGATGTATAGTACTTCGAAGTTTCTGAAGTACTTTTCCATCTTCCTTACTTCAGCCAGGTAAAGCGCCATTGAGTCATCGGAACACTGATACTCCTTGTTAACCTGGTTGGCGACCACCGCGAGTCGCCCTTCGCGATTAGTCGTTGGACTCCGGCGCCTTGCATGCCCGAAGCCGGCCAGCGACCTTCGTGATTCGCTGCGTTGTTTGTTGCGCCGAAGTGCGGTTGGAGGGCGTCTTGGATCCGCTCCCGAGGGGATTCGAGACCACTCCACCCCGAGCAATCGTAAGCTCGGGATCCGTCGAAGTGCATGACCCAGCGACCGTGCTCGGCCTGGTTGGGTTCGGGTTCGGGCGGGGCGGGGTTTGTCCATTCGGCTAGGAAGTCCGCTAGGACCTGAGATTTGATCGCGGTTCTGGCCGAGAATTCGATCTCGAATTCGGCGAGCTCCATGGCCCATTTCGCGATCCGCCCGCTTGCGTCCTGATTCCCGAGAATTTCTCTCGTGGGAAGTTGGTCGGGACTTGGATTTTGTGTGCCTGGAAGTAGTGTCTTAATTTCTTCGAGGCCACGAGGAGCGTATAAAGGAGTTTCTGGACCTCGGGGTAACGCTCCTTTGGTCCGTGTAAGACTTCGCTGACGTAGTAGATCGGGCGCTGCACCCCGTCCCGTTCTACTGTGATGACGGCGCTTACCGCATGGGGTGTGGCGGCCAGGTAAAGCAAGAGGACCTCTCCTACTCTGGGCGTGGTCAAGACCGGGGGTCTTGACAAATATAGTTTAAGCTCTTTGAAAGAGCGGTCTGCTTCATCTGTCCAAGTGAAACCGTCGTGCTTCCGGAGCGCCTTGAAGAAAGGTAGGCCGCGTTCCCCGAGCCGCGAGATGAAACGACTTAAGGCCGCCATCCTCCCAGTCAGGGACTGGACCTCCCGAGTGCAAGTCGGTGGTCGCATGTTCTCGATGGCTTCTATCTTCTCTGGGTTGGCCCCGATTCCTTGTGGGCCGATCATGTATCCGAGCACCTTGCCAGCTTTGACCCCGAACACACATTTTTCCGGGTTTAACTTTATTCGATGCTTGTTGAGGTTATGAAAAGTCTCCTCTAGATCGGATACATGGTCGGAGGCCATTTTGCTCTTGACGACTATGTCGTCTACATACACTTCCAGGTTTCGACCTATTTGGTTCGAGAAGGTTTTCTGCATAAGGCGCTGGAAGGTCGCTCCAGCGTTCCTTAGACCGAAGGACATGGTCGTGTAGCAGAATGTGCCAAACGGCGTGATGAAGGAAGTTTTCTCCTCGTCGTCGGGCGATATGCCGATCTGGTGATAGCCTGAGTAGGCGTCCAGAAAGCTCATCGCCTCGGAGCCGGCCGTCGCGTCGACCAACTGGTCTATCCGAGGTAGCGGGAAATTGTCCTTCGGGCATGCGGCATTCAGCCCCGTGTGATCGACACACATGCGCCACTTGCCTCCTTTCTTCATCACGATGACTGGGTTGGCCAACCAATCGGAATGGTCGACTTCGAATGAAACCGGCTTTGAGGAGCTTGTCCGGTTCCTCTCGATGATGGCTTGCTTCTCGGGGAGAAGCGCTGAGCCAGCTGCCGACAGGCTTTTGTCGAGCCGAATCGCTAGCTTTGTGCTCGACGACCTCCCTTGGGACTCGGGCATGTCGGACGGTTCCCGAGCGAACGTGTCCGCGCTTCTCGGAGGAAGGTCACGAGCTCGAGTTCCTATTTAGGATCTAGGAAGCCCCCACGTGTACGACCTTGTGCGGCTTTGCGTCGCACAAGGATGGCCTTGGTTTCTCCCCGGCTTGGAGGCTAGCCTTGGGCGGGAACTCCTCGGCTCTTGCTCGGGCCCGCGTTAGGCGATTGACCGACCATGTCCAACGCCTCTCGTCGCGATTCAGAGCTGCTTCGGGCTTCCTTGATCGTGATCACGCCGGGGCCGGGGACCTTCAAGCATTGGTACCCGTGATGAGTGGCGGCCATGAATTTGGCGAGCGCTGGTCGGCCCAGGATGGCGTTGTAAGCCGATTCGAAATCGACCACTTCGAACGTGATTAGCTCCGTTCGGAAGTTGCTCGGATGGCCGAACGTTACTGGCAGGACGATCTGGCCGAGTGGCCTGACCGACGTTCCGGGTACTATCCCGTAGAACGGGACCACCAGGCTTTTGATCTTGGAGCGAGGGATCTGCATCTCGTCCAAGACCCTGGCAGATATCAGGTCCAGGGAGCTCCCGCAATCCACAAGGACCCGACCTACTGCGGTGTTGCAGATCGTTGGGCTAACGACCATCGGAAGCCTTTGGGGTTTCGTCATCCCCAGAGGGCAGTCGTCCTTGGAGAAGGTGATCGGCAGCTCGGACCACTTGAGCTGCTGAACAGGAGGCTTCCCCTGAGTGACACGGAGTACCTCGCGCGCGGCCTCCTTTAACTCCCGACGCGACCCATAGGCGGCGGAGCCCCCGAATATCACGGCGATGTGGTTTCTCGGCTCTTGGTACTCCATGTCGGTGTCTTGCTCCTCGGCGGGCTTCTTGCCCTTGACGTCTCCTTCCATCTCGGGGAGCGTGGGCATGGGACCCTTACCATTGTAGAACTGCTCCAGGCGGGAGGCCCACGTTCTGCAATTCCGAAGGTCGTGCCCATGCGCCTGGTGGAGCGGGCAGAAGTAGGCACTAGCCCGCCCGCGTTGGTCGCCGCGCTCTTGGTCGTCCGGTTACGCTTTCGTTGTTCCACGAACCGGTCGACCCTTTCCTTTGGGGCCCCCTATCATGCGAGGTCGGCCGTTGTCTTTCGATGGTCGCCACCACGCAGGAGGCGGAGGATTTTTCTTCTTTTTGATTTTTTCTCGATCGAGCTTACGCTCTTCGGCTTGATGCCCTTCGAGCCCGGTGAGGCAGCTTTCCTCGTCTAGCGACTTCTTCCATTGGGCGGCCTCGTCGCGTTGGCGTAACGGTCGACCATGCGGAACGGCTCGTTGGCTGTGATGTCGGGTGGATTTCGAGGTCTGAGTAAAGCGTCGTCTCGGACCCCGAACTTGAAAGCCCGACGACCGCCTCATCCGAGATGCTCGGGATGGAATTGCGCACTTGCATGAAGCGGCTGGACGACCGGGCGCGAGTTCGCCCTCCGTGCATGTATCAGACGCTCAAGGTCACGCTCCTTCCCGAGGCGGGCGTAGCGGCTACGGAAGTTGGCTCGGAGAGTCTTTGCTCGGTGGGCCAGGACCGGATCGAGTTCTCCTTACGGTTGAATAGCCACGCCCGAGCCGCCCGGCCCAGGATCAGGGGCGAAAGTTGGCCATCACCCTTTCATCACCCCGGCGACTAAAATGGCCGTGGTGTAGATCGAGAGAAACTCGTCGGGGTTCTGAGTCCCGTCGAATCTCTCGATGTGGCCCGGCTTAAACCTTGTCGGCCAGGTCACTCGTCGCAGCGACGTCGCGAACGCCCTGCACCCGAACACGGGACTGTCGGGGCGATCACCACGAGCGCGGCGGTCGGGGCGATCCCCACCAGCCGAGCCCGAGGTTAGTGGGCCCGGGCGAGTGAAAGTCTCCCTACGCCTGTAGGATGGGGAGTGGCCCGATGAGGAATGTTCGCCCGGTTACGCCGTGGCTCAGATTCCAGTCCCGAGGAGCCCCGGAATTGCTCCGGTGCCCTCCCGAGCCTGCCGGCTCGCGCCCGATCCACTGCAGCGGCTGCGTGAGTCATCGGGTGGTGGCGCTCGGACGCCGGCGGGCGGCGTTCGAGGAATTGCTCTGGCGCCCCTTTCCTGAGGCCTCCGCCGCCCTTATGTCTGTGGGCGATTTCCTCGAGGTCGTCGGCCACGGCGCGCCCATGGCTTCTAGGTCGACACCGCCAGGAAACTCTCACGAGGTTGCGCACCACCGTGGCCAGGGCTTGAAGGCGTTCCCGCTCGGGGAACGCGGGGTGACGAGCTCGTTAAATCGTCGCGACGGCTCCGAGTCCGTGACGCTGCGGAAATTCTCGCGAACCCGCCCTGGTCTTATCAGTCAGGCCACCTCGGACTTGCCGGCGTAAGCTGGTCAGCGTCCGATTCAGGGATGCCTGCAGGTGCTCTTTGGCCGCTTCGTAGCGGTGAAGACGCCGCTCACCGGATTTGCTCGGCATTTCCATCCTCTTCCGCAACGAAGACGTTACGGGATTGGACGGATCGCGAGGGGACATCACGGTGTCTCCCCGTGAAGCGGTCCCCTGGTCGAGCTCGTAGAGGTCGGGGATGTCCAGACCATCGTAGAGCCCGTCGTACTCGTCGTCCGAGAGGGCGTCGAGCTGGGAGCGAAAGAATCGCTCGGTCAGGCAGCCGCTTCCAGGAAAAGCTCCTGGAACCGTCTTGATTCTTAATACGGCGACGCCGCCGCCCCGTTGTCGAAGAATCGCTTGTCCTCTTCCTCGATCTCGGGGCGTAGAGCCCCTGGTGGTTCTCGGGATTCGACATTCTTCGGATTCCTCACGAAGGGAAAGTCGGTCCCCACGGACGGCGCCACTGTCGGCGATTGGGGAACAGGCCCCGCCGAGCTTACTTGTTGGTGGAGGGACCAATCGTGACCCCTTCTACGTGAGGGATTACTCGAGGAACGACTCACCGATTTCAACGAGCGTGGACACAGTTTACCCTGGTTCGGGCCTCTCGGGGAAAGAGATAATAGCCCTACTCCAGCCTCTCGTTTACTCTTGCAATGTGTCCGAGTCTTACGATGCATGCGCGTGGTATGTTGTCATCCTGTGTCCCCCTCACGATGGGGACGCTTTATAGCTTACAAAGGATCGAACTCCACGACCCCACTACCCGCACGTTTGGACCTCGTCCAAACGTGGCAACTGGTGGATCCTATCTTTCCGCCACGCTCCCACGGGAAACGTAACGGGCCAACGGAAGTTACGCTCGGGTGGTTATTCCCACCGACCCCGAGACCACGTAAGGTCGGCCGATGGCCGACACCGAGCTCGGAATCGACTGGAATACGATGCATTCTTGGTCCCACCCGAGCCCGAGCTCGGAATCAGCCGGAATGCGTAGCCCTCCGAATTCTGATTAGACAATCCAGGGTAACGACCTCCTGGTAGCTCGGGCGGGAGCGAGCTTGGTCGTTGGTGGCATCCGAGGTAATTTGTGGAAATTACCCGACCCCCCGACAATTTTTTACTGAGATTTCCAAAATTTTGGCCAAAAATCGAAAATATCATCCAAAATTACCGAAATCTTGGCAAATTTCAATTAAATAAAAAATGGTTCAAAATACGTTAAAATTTGTTAAATTTTTTTGGATGGTTCTAACACACCATTAATATTCCTATAAAAATTTTAGATAATGATCAAGCTTGAGAAATTTTTAAAAATTCTAACAGTGCTATTGTCGTGGTAAAAGGCTAACCAGCAAATTTCAATCGAAGAAAAAATGGTGCAAATCATATTAGAAACTTTTGAAATTTTGTAAATGGTCCTGATGTAACCATAATATTCTCATAAAATTTTCAGATGATGATCAAGTTTTGAGAAAATTTCAAAACTTCGGACAGTGTACTGAAGGCTGATTAGCAAATTTCAAGTGAATAAAAAATGGTCCAAACAATATTAGAAAATTTTGAAATTTTTTATGAATGGTCTTGACACATCTATAATGTTCTAATAAAACTTCTAGATGATTACCCAGCTTGAGAAATTTTCAAAAATTTAGATAGTGCTATTGAAGGCTGATCGGCAAATTTCAATAGAATGAAAAATGGTTCGAGCCATTTTACAAAATTTTGAAAAAAAATTTAACGTGGTCTTGATGCACCACTAATGTTTCCATAAAATTTTTAGATTATGATCAATCTTGAGGAATTTTCAAAAATTATGATGGCGTTACTGTCCTGATAAAAATCTTACGGTGCTATATTTATAATTGTATCTCAATAGGGACAGCAGGTAAAGCAGTTAGGACAGCCAGTGAAGCTTTCGTCCTTGCTTGTCTTGTCCCAAAGCCAACTCTTTCTTTTAGGCATGCAGGGGTTTTTCCAACAAAAAACAAGAACATTCTTTCACGAACTTTCATGACACTTTAGAATTCGGAATTATCCGTCGCTACGCTGTTCCCAAGGACTAGATGCCTACAGTATGGCCATACACATCCGGAATGTCAATAAAGTAGTTACTGCTAGTTCCATTTATAGAGATCCAAAAGGATGTGGTCTAACGCGAGAATCTTCTCGTGAAGAGAATCTTCTTCAAAGAATGTAGCATACCTAAGAAATGATTTATCTAACGAGTCAAATCCGTTGTGAAATAAGGAAATGCGCAGATCGCTTCTTCTACCCTTCTCTTATTCGCATTTCCTGCTTACTATTGAAAGAAAAGCTGTTACTGCTGCATATCCCCTTTTTCCTCTAATTCGAGCGAGTAAAGGCGCAGCTTCCTCATCTTTGCTTTAGAGTTTGAGGCTTTATAATAAAGAATTGGATTTTGCTTTCCTTTAAAGCTCACGATAGTTTAATCCGACGAGGCCTAATTATGAAAGAAATATAACCATTGTATATAATTAGAGAAATATTACATTTTTAATGGTAGAAATATACTCCATCGGATTCAAAATATAAGTTATTTTTGATATTGATATGGTCTCTAAGGTGACATTTTGACCATCAATTGCTTTGTGCTTGATAAATTTTTGTATAAATATGATGTTTATACTTTTACATAAGGGTGCTAAGGCAATACTTAAGCTCTCATAAAAAATTTTAGATCATGATGATACTCTGATGAATTTATAAAATTCTTACAATGGTATTGTACAATTTGTGTTTCTTGTGTTTAATATTTTTTAAAGATAACAAATGAAGTTCAATACATCCATAGATTTGATTGAACAAAAGAAAAAGTTTAAAATTTTTGAGAATTTTAGAAAAGGGTTCTGAGGTAATGCTTAAGCTCTCATAAAAATTTTGGATAATGATCACACTCAAGTAAATTTATAAAATTCTAACAAGGTTAATGTTTTAGTTCTGTTCATTCTATTTTTGATTTTTTAAAGATAACAAATGAAGTTCAATTATTTTAAAAATTATTCTGTATGATTCTATATTGCTAAATTTTAAAAGATGGTATCATAAATTTTTAAGATCATGATCATTTTTTAATATAATTTTATAAAAATCTGATAATGCTTCTACCAAAATTATAAAACGTCTCAATTTTGGTTTTTCAACAAATTTTCATGAAAAATAACTTTCTTAAGAGTTATTGGGCCAAATATGGTAAAACAAGGTCAAATTTTTGTACAAAAACCCCCTATGATATTGGCATTTTCGGCAGACCGGTGCAAGAGTGTGAGACCCCGGATCGGCTATCCGGAATCCCTTGTGTATTTCTGTACTAGTCCCAGATCAGTAGCTAGTACACACAGTCTAACAGTGAAGAATCAACAACCACATCACGATTACATATAACCAAATAGTAATAACACCAAATAAAAGCAAAGACCTTATGGTCGAGGTTTACCATTACGGCCTGAACAGGCTGAACAACTTGAAAAATCGCAGCGGAAGACAATAACACCAAGCAGTGACCCATCCATTTGCCCACAGGTAATCGAGAGGGGAGCGCGTCCTAGTCCTCGGAATCTCCTTTGACAACTTCAATCACTTCTGAGATATGTTTAGAATGTAGCATATGAGTACATAAAGTACTCAGCAAGTCTGGGAAAAATGCATAATGCAGGGCTATCCAAGGATGGCTTAATATGATTCTTTTGCGTAAGGCAACACTTTCAAAAACTTTACATGTAATATTTTTCACAAAGTCATTTTCACAATTATTTGTACATTTGCAATTATTTATAACTTCTAGTGAAGGTTCTATCCACCATTCACTAGTATATAGGCTCTATCCGCCGCATCTCAAAAACAATCAGGGTTCAATCCATCCTCATGGCTCTGTCTGCCATGGTTCACAAAAACAGGTTCAATTCACCTACCTGGCTCTAGCCGCCAGAAGCACACCCGAGAGTTCTAACCACTCCCGAATCCCAAAAGATCAGTTTTTAAAACAAAAACAAAAGTCTACCAATATGAAAGCATTCTTCGCTTTGCCTTTGACCGTAGGCACGGCTATTCGAATAGTTTTAACTCTGCAGAGGTGTACAGCTTTACCCACAAGACATAATATTCTCTTGATGCCAAGCTATTAGCACACTTCCTTAGGTGTGCCGGTAGAGATATCATGACAAGGCCTTTACAATGTATACGCCTAACCCGACTCACTCGCTGAGGTTTCACCGCTGTTAGGGTTCTATCCACCCAGTACAGAAACCCCCTCTTGCGCCGTATGAGAAAAACAGTCTTGCCTCTATCCGGCACTCACATTCCACCATCTGGTGAGTCTAAGTTAGGTTTCTACAAATTATTCAGCCAGGTCGTACCATGTTAGACATGTGGTTGTACGGTAATACTTAGAATGGAGACAGTCATAAGCGTCGGTCCTTAACTGACTTGGGGCAGTACATGCACAAACCAGGACCCGTGCTCTATCCGCACCCGCCAGACAAACCATTCCGCCCAAGTCTAAAACATTTTTCATTTTTATTTTTATTTTGTAAACCAACGGCAATACTTTTGCCTATAAATTCTAACACAAGTTTTCAAGAGATAAATGAAATTCCCACCCATAGGTGAATACTGACTGATTGCGAGTCTAAGCATTTCTACCAAACTGTTCTATTCCACCATTAGTTTATTTATAATTTTCACATCTCAATGTTGATAAAAATTTATCATAATCAATTCTATAATCTCTAAAGTTCATGAGATCACCAAGATTCCTCCATTATTATCATGGCACTATATAATCCAGTCCAATTTAGTACTCCAACAAGTAAAGTCTATATCATGTGCCATCATGACTTCAAAATCATGCCAAGCTACTATCATATAAACAATCTCCTCAAAATTAAGTCTCCTTATTGATTACCCATCACCTATACATCGATTAATTTTGTAATCTACTTGATCCACCAAGAATAATTCATAATCTCATCCCCAAGCATCTTTTAACAAAGATTCCTGAAACCAAGACTTTATTAATTCATCGACTATAATGATTTTCATACGCAGTGACACCCGATCGACTAAACAAATCACACATAATCCACATTATTCATAAATCCACATAAATGGTTATCGCGAGACCATATTTCACAAAATCATCCACTAAACCACCGAGTATGATCCTCAATATTATCCACTTACTCCATCGAGTATATTTAGTAATATTATTGACTAAATCATCTAGTATCATTTTCTACACCACCTATTGTACCCCTTTGCATTGTCATCTCTAAATCACATAGTATGCTGGTTAAAATCCACCGAAATATAATTCACCACTTATTCTATTTGATCCACAAGTAGGACTCTCAATATTATTTATTTAATTTTACTGACTATTATTCTTAATATCATACATCTTCCAATACTCCCCCAATCCATACCAATTATATTGCGAACTGCTATCATAATCCAACTCCTCAGTAGTTCAACTATCACCATTCATAGATCAATTTCATAATGACTAATCCCCATCAACACTATTATTCATGTAATCTCCAATCAAGTTGGGTTTTAGCCCCAATCTACATTCTATACTATTATGTTCCATCCAACTGTCTTCCAATAGTCGTTCCCCTAATCAAAGAATATTTTATCAAAAGTATTTATTATGGTGGATTATTGTACTAGGGCGACAAAGGATCATGGATAACAATAACAAGGAGGTATGAACAACAGGTATAACTAATAGCCTAACTTTAACATCGTCATTTTATATAAATAGCAATGCAATTTGTAAAATATGGTAAAACATTTATAAAGCATAGGATCAACATGCGTCAAGGAGACTTGCCTTCACTGACGAAGAGAGACGCGTCGCTCTCCTGGACTAACTTTCTTCGGCGGCGACAACGACTTCTTCGACTACGCGCAAAACGGAGCAACAAATAAATAAAATAAATCTAAAAATTATAAAATTAATACTGGTAGATAGAGGGTGATTTTAGATGAATTTAGAAATTTGAATCACTCGGTTCGGAGTTACGACGGAAGAGAACGAGCGTTTCGAACCTCCCGCCGGACATAGAGAAGAAATGGCTGCCGGCGGAGCTCCGGCAGTCAAACTAAAAATCTGATTTTACTGGAGGTAGATGACAGTGAGATGGAGCTCCAATAAAAATTTTAGACCAAACGGAGGTCGAGAGTGACCGGGAGAGCTTGCCGAAGTTTCGAAAAGAACGGCTTCTACAGGGAGATCCGTAGATTGGATTGGAGAAATTCCAATTGGGTTGTGTGGGGAATGAGGAGAGTATTCTGGGGTTCAATTTGTAGGACGATCGGACAAGCGGATCGTCGGAAAAAGCTCGCCGAAGTTATGACCGGAAGCGCGCCGTGGGCGGTACTGTGGCCCGGGGCGGCGGCACGAGGTGGCGGGCGCGCGGCGCTGGGAGGCCGTCGGCCGGCGAGGAGGGCGCGGGGCGGCGACAAGGAGCTCGGCCCGGCTGACCATGGCGCGGCTTCGGCTCGAACGCACGGGCGGCCGAGGACCGGGAAAGGAGTGGCACGACACGAGGAACATGATGCTCACTCCGGTTTGGCCGGAGGATCGCCGGAACGGCGGCGGTCATGGACGAGTTCGGCCGACAGCCATGAATAGTGATCCAAAATAATAATAAAAAATTTCGGAACACGCATTCAAGAAGAGGAAGTGAGCACCGCGTAGGTCTCGACGAGACGAACTCAACGGTGTGGTCGGATTCGAGAATAGCTCACCGGATTGAGAGTAATCGACGAAAAACTGAGCTCCCAACGAAGATTTCAACGGCGAAATTCGTCGTCGTCCTACAACGAAAAGTGAAATTAGTTGAGGGTTTTTGCTCGGGACGTCGACGCGAACACAACGACGCGATCGGATTCGAGTTTGGCTCATCGGATTGGAAGATGACACAGGGATGTCAACGGAGGACACCAGACATCGGTTTTTTTGAGATCCCGGCCGAATGGTTATCGGTTTTACCAAATTTTTTTGTTAAAAAAGTTTGAATTCGGAATATTTCAATTTTTGATGATTTTCAAGTGATTTTCGACAAAAATCGTTACCGAACTGAGGACGATTTCTGAGACAATTTTGATAATGTGAACCTTTCTCCATTTACCTTGGAACATTCCAATGTGTTCTTTTGAGATGGTATAACATTTTTTACGATAAAAGTTTTTTTTTGCAGGCTTGCCAACCGTGGAATGTCGTGTCTACAGAATGTTGTAGCGCCCGTGTATCATAATGTTATAAGTTGCTCGTTCTTAATTTTTTCGGAAATGATACTGTACATACGTTCGATGAATCGGACAATTGGACCACTCTCCGCGCACAGTCCGACCTTGGACCATGTTTTATTCAGCCCATTCTTTGCGCACGGTTTGGCTTGTAAATTCTACTCAAATCTATTTACTGTGCTCCTTAATGGCGTTTATTTTGTTGCCCTTAATGCATATCTAAAAAAAACATATATTCAAAAACATTACCGTGCTCCTTAATGTATATCTGAAAAAAATAGTGTAAAGGTATTCAAAAACAACAAATTGCAAGGGTATTTATTTTGTTGCCCTTTTTTGTTGCAATGAATTGCGAACATGTTATTTTGGGAAGTTATACCGGGCATTTTTTTATTGGTGCGTATGCATCTCTAAAATGTTGTAGGGTTGCAACATGGTTTTTCAGATATGCATTAGTTGTTTTTTTAATACATTTACACTATTTTCAAATAGGTTGAAAAATACTAATTTAAGCATCTAATACTACTTAAAATCGGTCTAAGTCATTGTGAGAGCGTTTTTTTTTAAAAAAAAAAATCTTTCCTCGATGTTGCTTATGTATTTTTGCAATGTTGTATATATTGCTATGAATCGTTGCATTATCTTTCCTTAATTGTTACATGAAGTGTTTTGTTGAATCTTATGGAAATAATATTTTCTTGTGCAGGGTCGATGAATTGTTGCATCAAAGCAATTTTTGTTGTTGAAATAGCTTGTTTGTTTTGTTGCACTGATTGTTAGGATGGTTTTATTGCAATGGAATGGGATTTTGTTGCAGATATATCAAATTTTTGTTGCATCGCTACAAATGTGTTGCACATATTCAAATTTGATATTTTATTTTTGTTGCAAACATTTTCTCCGATTGTTGCATGAGCATTTGTAAAATGTTGCAATCATATTTTTCAAATGTTGAAGTGTTGTGTTATTGTAACTTTCTTTTTGTGACAATGTCTGAACTATTTTAAAATCTAACTACGTTTTATACTTATGGTTTCATCCAATTTAGATTTTTTTTCTTGATATTACAATGCATTTTGTTGCAAACAGTGATTACAAATGTTGCATGCATGTTGAAAAATGTTGTAGTGATGCGTCCGATGGGAACGTTCGATTCTTAGTCCTACCTAATTTATAAGATGTATTTTTTCTTGATACATTGACCAATAAGATATTTAAAACTACTAGATTATCCCAAATTATTATCATGAAGCAGTATATTTAATGCATGCATATAGAGAGAATATAAGGTAAAGATAGATATTTATTTCCAAAGGTTGTAATATTGTAACACCATGAATTTATGTGATTCGGATACCTCGTAGTTTAAATCGTACCTTATCTCTATCTTTGTGGTTTTCATCCAATTTTTAGAGATAAATTTGATAATTCTCCCAATTTTTTAAGGATATTAGATTTCTTTTTTTTTATTTGATTGTACATGTTAACTACAATTGTTGTACGTACTATGTAAAAATATTGCAGCATGTCAGATGAAAATCTAAGAATCAAACATCCGATTCATAGTTACTCCCTAATTTTCCTGCAAGTGATGGGAAAAAGGTTGTTTCTGGATTCGAGGTAGAAACGAGAAAAAAGGACATGAACTGAACTCCGGTTCAAACGGTGCGAATCGAAGCCGCTAATGTACAACTTCTCTAACGTACACAGTTTTAGACGTATGTTATTAGAGCAATGTTTCTATGCTTTTCCTCTTAATATAAGTTGCATAAATCTTGAAGCAAGCAAATGGGTAAGTAATTATAATTCACCATTCATTCATGCTTTAATATTTGTACAACTTTAAGAAAGAAAAGTATAGAAACACCTCTCATGTCATTAATCTGTTCTAGTTTTTTTTTTTTTTCTAAACCAGATTTCAGAGCAAGTTCCTCTAGCTCTATATCATATGATTTGTTTGACGGATAGTCCAGTCGAATTACTTGCGTCCATTTTCTTCTTGGACCTTCAAAGAAACTGGCCGCTTGGGCTATTGCGACCCATTATTTAATGTTGTGGCAGCACCACTGTTTTGAGTCCCTGATTGTCGGATCGGACCAATTCTAGATGCAAGAACCGTCATCACCTGGTGCTTCATTAAACTCCAAGGATCGACGACCGGCAGTTGACTACACACACACACATCAATTTTTCATGTATCAGCCGCGACTATACGAAGTATGAACCACTGGAACCATCGGTTGCTCAGGTAGATGTAGAACAAACTAACAAATCCTGCAGGTTGAATAGTTTCCATTCTTTCTCTGCCGTACACAGTACACGAGTGAGCCGGCCGGCCCATCGCTCGCTGTCGCTGCGTCTGGCGATCCGTTGGGACCGCTGTTGCATCTGGTCCGCCCGTCTCTCTGGTTCTCACCGAACGAACGATCTTGCGTACGGTATGATGCCTCAAGGTTGGTCAAATGGCCCCGTTAATGCTGTGGCTGCCTGCGTGTGCCGCGCTTTGCAGGTCAAACCGACCCACTGGCCATGTCTGACCCACGAACGGAGACCGCCCTGTCTGCTTATTGTCTCCCATAGACACGCAGCGACGTGTGGTGGTCTGGTACTACTATGTGGATTGATTAGTATTTGATTAGTCGCAGCCAGTCCCGGCGATTTCCGTGGCTGCTTGGAAAAATAGAATTTTTTTACTATTTTAGCTTGGTTGTTTGATTTTTTTTAAAAAAATTGGTCGTTGATCCGATAAAATTATAAAAATGGAAATCAGCGGTTTTGATCCGTTGAAATTTTTTTTTGTTTTTTTTTCCAGCGGTCCCCACCGCTTAAATTTAATTTTGTGTTTTTTTCCTTTCAAGCGCGTGACCCGTGTTTTATTTTTTTTTCATTTTTTTCAAGCGGAATATGTCCACTTATTTTTTTTCCTCAATTTTTTGTTTTCAAGAAGACTATGTCCGCTGAATTTTTCTCGTTTTTTTTTTCTATTTCTTTACTTTTCTTTTTCTTTTTTAATTTAATTAATCTAAAAAAATTCAAAAATCCAAAAATACTTTTTCTTAATCAGTTCGAGCCGCTGAGTCCAAAAATGGCATCCACTCCGCCAAACCAAGTCTCCAAAATCTCTAAAATAACAAAAATACCCTCACGACCCCTTCTCCAGCCCCTCTTTTTGGATTTTTCTATTTTCCTTTCTTCTTGCTTTTCTTTTGTTCGTTTATTTATTAATTTTAATTTTCCACATATTTTAATACTGAAAAGATAATTTAGAATGACATGTTGCTTGTGGAATTATAAAGAAATTGATGTACGTGGCGCATACAGTACGATACAAATGACGACTAATACGATACAAATTTGCAGAAAATGAACTAGTTCGCAATTAAAGCATAAAGTACGACAAAGATAACTACATACATAATCTTCTCTAACCACATGATATGATCTAAAATGCGCTCCACCTTAAACATCAGCATGTTAAGTCTCTACTTGAGCATATGGTCCATCCTCAGCTCCAGCTAGGGGTACTAATGGGCTTGGACCGGTCTAGATATTTGGACTAGACCGGCCTAAAACTATAGATAGACTAGACTTATTTTGGATCTATAGTTGTTTGGATTAGATTTGGGCCAGACCTAGACCTATGTTTTTTTTACTGAATCCGTTTGGTATCGTCATTCCCAATCGCGGCGATTGAATCGCACTTTGCCTAAGTGAAGCGCTGCAGCCATGGATAGAAATCTCGGACGAAATCCGAAAATCTCGGTCGAGATTTTGGACCCCCCCGAGATCCTAAATCCCGGCCGGGTAAAAAAATTTAAAAAAATTCAATTTGCTACAGTAACTACTAAAATCTCGGCGAAATCTCGGACATTTCGGGCGAAATCTCGGGCATCTCGGGCGAAATCTCGGGTTTTCGGACCGGATTTTTGTTTTTGGGCATTGCATTTGATTGGATTGGTGGTCAGGATCATCCACAAAAAATTTCAAATTTTTTTGATGAATTTTGATCATTTTTCGGTCGGTTCAAAAATCTCCTTCTTACATTATGGATGTGTTAGGAACATATATAAAACTTTTCAAATGACTTGAAGTTCATTTGTTACATTTGAAAAATCAAAAACTAATTTTACATACGGTTTTTATCACGACTTTACCACTGTTAGATTTTTTAAAAATTCCTCATCCTTGATCACCATCTCAAATTTTTATGGGAACATTAGTGATGTGTGAGGTCTCGGTGATTTCGGCCGAGATCTCGGTGATCTCGACCGAGATCTCGGTGATCTCGACCGAGATCTCGGATTTCCCGGTTGAAAAAAAACCGGATTTGAAATTTGGTTTTTGTAATTCGTCCGGATTTTGTCCGAAATTTCCGAATCTCGCTGAGATTTCGGATTTCGGGAACCTCCGAGATTTGACACAAAACGAGATTTGAAACCTTGGCTGCAGCCCACACTTCGCAGGCCGCAGAGGTGACAGCGGCTCTTTGTCGACGGCGCAATCCGCTCCATCTTCTCCTGCCTGGATGACCACTTCGACCTTGTGTGTTGCTCCGCCGCCTGCAAGTCATGGTGCGTCCTCGATTTATCTTCCCTTTTCTCCTCCGTGTCCCCTTTCTTGATTCCTTCTCCCAGTTGCTCGAAGCAGCAAATGGAATTTAGAACGGGTGGTAATTAGCAGTTCGTCGAGGATTCGCTGTGAGGCCATCGTGAATGCAGTTCTGGCCTCTGTGCATAGCTTGCGAGGCTGCCAGAGAAATTTCGTAATATTCAGAATGGACTAAATGGTACATGCAAATGGCTTGGATCAAAGTTCAAGCTTTTATTTGGGCCTGGATTGGACCTAGGCTTATTAGTTTTAGGCTTGGACTAGACTGGATTAAAGAAATAAAATTTTGGACTTGGATCAGACTTGTGCTAGGCTTTAGCCCATTAGCGCCCCTAGCTCTAGCCTGAGCTGCATCCCCCATGGAACTGTGTTACTAGGACGCTCCATCGATGTATTCATGGTGTTTACCCACTGAAAATATTAGCATCCTGCAGCCTACGTGATGATGTGAATATGCTTTGAGGCCATGGAAAGAAAGAAGATATCACAATAAATATAAAACTCGAATAAGAGAATAATCATCAAAACCTGAAGAAATCGAACTACATTTTCACTTACAGAGAAAAAAGGGTATTTGTAAAACACCCGACCGTTATTTCCTAGAGTGTTGGCGTATAACATATTAGCTTGCACATGGCAGTTAGGGCAATCGACCCGCCTTGCAGTGGCAAGCGCAAGAGCCCTCCAATTCACTAAATTTGACATTTCAGACATGGCCTTCAAACAAGTGACTAATGCTGAAGTGGGATGAGGAAGAAGATGATATAAGGAAAAAGAGAAAGAGGAAGTAGTGAAATGCTCAACGTTTCAGTGTAAAATGTATATGCTGGGCATGCCTCCCTATTTATAGCAAGTTTTCGGTGGCAACATGTTGTCCAAGTGGCCTGAGAAAGCTGCTGCCAGTGTGTTGTCAATTCGAGCTGATATAGGAGTAGTTAGTGTGTTGTCATTTTACTCTGAGAAAGCTGGTCGTGCGTGTTGTCCAATCGACTTTTTCAGCTTTTTGTCATATCAGCTTTTTCAGCGTGTTGTCATATCAGCTTTTTCAGACCGATTTGGCAACATACTAGCACCTGTTTTTACAGACCGATTTGATAACACACAGAAAATAGCTGTGTCATACTGATTGGACAACACTTGGTTTATAGACCCTTATTGCAATCATTTATCATTTGTTTTATTTGTTTTATTTGATTTTTTAAAAATCACTTTTGTTTGTTTTCTTAAGAAATCACTGTTGTTTGTTATTAAAAATCACAATTGTTTGTTTTTTACAAAATTATTTGTCAAATAATTTTGTTTGACATAAAATTCAAATTTCATTGTTCCTTGTTCTTTTTCAGTGTGCGACAAATTTGATAACAAATCAAAGTTTTAATAAAACCTGACATTGATATTACAAAGTGCAGTAAGTACAAGAACTACAATAGCATGGCTTGTGAACAACACCTGAGATACAAAAGGAATTCATAAAACTGGGATACAACATAGGTATATGCCTCTGGTGAAGGACTAAGTCACAAAACCATACATTTTATGGCCATGGTTGTCGGAATAGGGCATGGTCAAATGGACAATAGGGGCATATTGGTTCCTGACGGGGTACTACGTATGGATACCTGAGAGGGCTTATTGTTATATCATTGTCAGGATTCGAAGGACTCCGAGGGCGCAAGGTTCGTGGCCTAGGTGGCATGAAATCATCATCATCGTCGTCATTTGTATGGTTCGGAGCTAGCCCTCCTTCAGTGCTGGTTGAACATCCTCTTGCATTATTGCTTGAACAGACTGTTGTAGTAGTGTTTGAACGGCCGATTATGATAGTGGTTGAACGTTGAGGTCTAGGTGACACGAAATCATAATCATCATCGTCATCGTCATTTCTAAAGTTAGCAGCAAGCCCTCCTTTGATGGTGGTTGAACGTCCTCTTGAAATTTCTGCTGCAACAGTACTGGGTGTACCTCTACCCCTCCAGTTAGATCCTCTTCTGCGTCTTCTGCGCGAACCAGGCATCACACCACCACCGAAGAGCATATGCATCGCTACGAAATATGGGATATCTTTGTTCACCAACTCTTTAACCTCCGGGAATGACTAACACACAAGACGAGCATACGGATTAGTGAACTTACGGATAATGCTAAAAAGATTAGTAGGGTGAACAAATAGGAAATAACTAACTTTAATATGCTCTACATGCTGATCGGGCTGCATTAACACCCTATAATTTCTCGTAGAGAAACCTGTAGCAGAAGATTGGTCGGCTAGTTCGCACACCCTAAAATACATTTGACGCCACCCTTGCAAGTGCGCCTTGAGGTAATCGGAGGTCACAAGGTTTAGCCCAGAGGTTGTTACGTTATGCCTGGATGATATCGGACGCCACTCTTGCAATTTGAACATCATTTTATGTAGGTTCTCCTTTTTGAACGGATTATCCTTTCCATTACGCTTAACCTTCAATGTATAATGAAGGGCTACGCTACTTATATCGGGTGTCCATAAGAATGCCCTACTAGATGATCCAGCCACGGTGAAGTGTGAGTGATAGCTGTGTATGTGTCCATGCTATTTGGCCTTTTATGGGCTGCAAGGGGTGGTGTACAAACTAAGTGTTGGTAGGTAAGATTGAATCGTGCAAACAGATAGCAAAATGCCAAAGTGTGTAGTTCAGTCATGCAAGCAAGGTGTCAGTATTGACAATATACTATGCAATAAGTGGTCACTTCAGAGTTAAAAGTAGGCAGTGAGTAGTCACTTCGTACTATGCAATGTGCAGTTAAAAGTACAGCTTATTAAATTGCCGATTTTACAACACACTGCCCCGATTTGATAACAAATTGGCAGCAACTTTGTCAGCCCGATTTCAAAACACTCCATTATTTATATGTCATGCCACATACCCTTATATATTTACGCACATTTCCTTTATTTGTAGAATTGCAGTGGAGTTATTCATGGTAATAAACAGACGTTCAAAACAGGGGCTGAAGGAATACCACATTGCATTCAGCATGACGCCTTAAGGCTTACAATAATTACACATACGAACTTCATTATAGCAATACAACCGCTCGCGTCCTAAACTCTAACCCGGTCGCCACTTCCATTGACGACGGAGTTGTTCTTCTGGGAACATGAACCGATCAGGTGCATGCGTGTCGCTCCGCAAGTCGTACTAGGTGTCCAGTGTTGCGTGAGGGGCCTCGTCAAGTTTGGTAGGTCCTATGTATTGTTCGTAGAACATGTCTTCCACCCACCCATGAAGCTGCATTGGAATGTACCATTAGTGCAGTGGACAAAAGAGATTGCAACAAGTAATTAAAATTATAAGTAATTATCGATGACGGTTGTGGGGCTGTGCAGTGTTGTGCCCACTAGCTGAAGTCGTCCCTAGACACCTGCACCCACATAGTGTTAGCTCATTTTCGTCTTGCGAATCACTTGAACTGCAAACAACATACCTGCCATGATGATGACAGCGGTAAACCTGCCGGCGCGAACGTCCCCCAACGGGAACTTTCTACTTGCAAGTCATGATCGTTTGAGTCAACGCCGGAGTATGTGTGGATCGGCAGAGCATGTTTTTCATGTTTGCACCTAGATGATGACGGCAGAAGAGTGGTGTAGGTCTGCCCGAACCCGAACTCATGCGGTAAGCGTGTAGGAGTGAAGTCTCGAACAGGCGACTTCGTCTCCAAGTCTGTGTCAACCTCGGGAGTTGGATGTGCTGGTGGGGGAGCAGGTGCTTCATGCTAGCATGTAGACAAGGATGGAAGGAGAGAGCGATCCCTGCATGCATGCTGTAATAGGATATGGCATTGCCAAACTGGTCACATTGAGTAAGTACTACAAAGTATCACAACTAAATATATGTTACGTACCTGCATATCCTGAAGGCCAGCGTGAGATGATGATGCTCGTGCAAAGCTCGATTGTCCTCCGGCCATGCTGGGGCATGATGACCTGGGAGATAGAGGATGAGCACCTCGCTCAGCACCCCGTATGGCAACGTCACTGTGGCGACCGCATGTCAATGTCTTCACAATGCCCTTGGCATCGTACACCATGGAACGTACAACCCCAAGTAGACCAGACGTAGTGTTCCTCATCCCATGCTATAGTTCAGTGGAACCCTCCTTGATGATACGGTTCGCGTGATCGAACTGCACGAAAAATGATTAGTAAAAGAAATTATGAATTGAAATATAATGCATGTTCATACCATGTCATCTTGGCGTGCTGCACGGTGTACAGGGTGGCCGAGGGCCAATCGCTCGGCGTGGGTGACCTCCTCGGCCCTTGAGGGAGGTGTCGCAGTAAGTCGTGCATGTGTACGAGGCACGTACCACTCCAAGTACGCGACGTATGACTCAAGGTTGTACGGTTGACCCTCCACTATTATGTGCTCCGTGGTGGACTGCTCCCATGCAGTCATCCATGGTAACTGTGTGTCATGCCAGTCGTCGCTCCTTTGGCCCCTCTAAGATTGCATGCGGAAATGAAAGTTGTAAGTCACAAATTACAGATCACATTTATGAATTAAACGTACATATGCACTTTTCGTGGCAAACGTGGGCCAACTCGAGGGGGGATTTGCTGATGAAGTCCGAATTAGCGCATGGGCAGTACGCTTCCACCATATGACAGAACACAAGGTGGCATGTTGTCAACCAGTAAGCACCATCTTGCCCGCACTCTGTGACAATCCATGCGACGCTGTAGTTACCAACGCATCAAAAGTCCAGGGTTGTCGTATTAAAAGTAGTTGTAAAACTCAGAGTAGACTCTCCGAGGCCTATCCCTTGCCCATCGCAGCATGCAATGCGTCCATCGAGTACCCATGGTGGGACCATCATTCGGGTGTCCATTGTAGAACTGAGCCACCAACGTATACGGGTGAATGAGCTCCCGGAATTACAGGCGACCAACAGGAAAGTGCTCCCAAGCCTATCTGTAGTAATGGGTAGCACACTACAAGAATGGGCTCCTCCCCCGTTGTCTTCATGCAGGCCGCACACAATCCCCCATATGTGGAGCAGAGCACTGCTGATCCGAAACTGAATTGAAGGACATCGTCGAGGTGGGTGCCAGCCAATGTCTCCACGATGTGGATGTAGCTCGGGTACACAACATCTCCCTCTGTTGTAGGGAACAACACCCAGCCAAACAGGAAGAACATGTATGCAACAAGGTCAGTCCTCACCATGTGCTGAGGTGCATCATCGGGGCATTCTATGTAGTGGCGAAGCCACAATAGCGAAACCCCTAGACTGTGCTCAAGGACAACATGACCAAACCTGTCCTGCAAACTGATTTTCTAGTCATGCCTCCTCGGTGGCGAAACTATTGGCCTGCCCCTGATAAGCAAGCCGGTAATATAGGCAACATCCTGGAGGGTGACGGTCATCTCCCCCAAGCGAAAGCGGAAAGTGTGTGTCTCCGGCCTCCTACGATCAACTAGCGCAGACAAGAGAGCCCTACCCAAAGCGAAGGAATGCCCGATGTACATCACCCGGGTCAACGGCAGTAGCTCTAACTCCCATAGAGTGGGCACGTACCGCTTGTCCAAGGGTCAGTGCTCCTTCGGGGCTTTGAGAACAAAAGACGGTGGGCTGACACCTATAAGCCAGAGCCTGGTATGATGTTTGGCATCGTAGTATGGGTCAAGCAAAGTCTACGGGTGTCCATCCATGTCCTGCGAGAAGAAAAAAATTTTAATACAGGTAAGATAAAAAAAATAACATGGCATGACATAACAACAAATAAAATGTGACGATATGACATTACATAACATCAGTGGATAGATAGCACAGTACATGATATTACATAACAAAATAATGAAATTACAGGAAGGTACCACCGCACACAAAAATACAATTAAAGGTAACATAAAAAATAACATTAAATGAAATAACATGACATTAGGTAACTTGAAATAGGTAGCATGGTACATGATATTACATAACAAAATAAAATAAAATTACATGAAGGTACTACTCACACAGAAATAAATTACATGACGGGACATTGTCATGGTTGCTATGGATGGGTCGACCAGACGGCCCTATTAGGGTAGTTCTTCATTTTATTCCCTACTGTCCTGCATATACGACACTTCCGTGTAGCTGGTCCGTCTCCCTGCTGACATGTGTCCATATCATTACGTATTCGCCGTGACTACCACCGTCCATGGCCACTCCGCTTCAAAGCATCATTCTGAGTCCAAGTCACTTGTCCCGACCACAACTCCCTGTAATGCATGTCCAAGCCATAGGAGTTGAACTCTGAACTCCATGTCCCGAACAGATGGTCGGCGCTGATGTACTCAGAGAACTATGCCACAGAGGATTGACGGAGAACCACGCACGCTGCATATACATGTGAGCATAGCTTGTGCAACAATTGTGGCTTGTTGCATGTGCATGTCGCCACATCACGTACTGTGCACACTTATTTATGGTACCCTCTGCAATGACCATCAACGAACTTCTCCCGTAGACGCATTTCAAATTTTAGCCTGACTCCATCCATGGTGTAGGCGTTGTGCGAGCGAGCCTTCTCTATTTCCTTCTCCATGTATGCATGCAAACGTTCGGAGAACTGCTTTTCTGAATCTATATGCTTCTTTGCATTCATCCCCCTGTTCACGATGTATCCAATAGTCTTATTTCAGGTCTCCTCCACAATGGCACTAATTGGGAGAGACCGAACACCCTTCAAAACACCGTTGTAAACCTCTAACATATTAGTTGTCATTATGCCATATCTTGCACCGTCCATGTCATGCAATAGGGACCATTTCTCTAGCTCTGGAGCATGCAACTACACCCACCGAGAGAAGTTGTTCACCTCGGAGATTGACTACGCCGTATGTTTTGTGGTCTCCTTATCGAGCACTCTCCATATGGCCTCGAATTTTCACCTTTGGTTTTGCATGCAGAGCCTCTTGAATGTATTTATGACTTCCTTGCTACAAAACCTCCTGTGTAGGTTCGCGTCATGATGCCTAATGCACCAGCGATTGACGACATCATTCTATTGGTACGGTGGCTGTGTCCTTCCTTGCATGGTGCTGATGGCAAACATTAACCCAGCATGCCTATCGGTGATGAGGCATACGTTCGGGCGGTCTTGGACAACATCTTGCTTCACATTTACTAGGAACCATAACCAGCTCTTTGTGTTCTCGCTTTTCATGATTGCATAGGCCACCGGGAGTAGCTGGTTGATGGCGTCCGCCGCGATCGCCATCAGTATGGTGCCCCTGTATTTGTTGGATAGGAAAGTACCATCCATGGTCAGCACAGGCCGGCAGTACTTGAAGCAATGAATAGCTGTTCCGAATGCCCAAAACACACGGTCGAGGATGAAATAGTCGGGAACCTTCGTGGGGTGCCGCCTATCCATCTTGTTGATGTATGTCTCAGGATTGGCTTTATCAATCTGGTGAAGCATGCAAGGAACAAGGTTGTACCCTTCTTCGTATCTCTATAATTTTTTTCTTCGCTCGCCACACCTTACCATAACTAACAGGATATCCCACCATATTAACCACATTGGCCATCAGTATCTTTGGTGAAACGGTCACATCTGCTGTGACCAAGTGAAAAATCAGGTTGTCCACATATGAGAACGTGAGATTTCTATACTTATGCAGTGGCTCAGCAAGAACACAAGTGTGGTCCGTCAGGATGGCTATCCTGAAGCCCGAACTCGCGCCCTTGAACTTCTAGGCACGAATCTTGCCGGGACACTTAGGATTCATGCACTTTACAATGTAGGGCTCGTGGTTCGACCTGTACACCCGGTATGTGCGACTGATGTTCACCGCATATCTAGCAATTGCCTGCTGGGCGGCACTCTTATTAGAGAAGCATTGTCCTACCAGTAGAGTCCTGATCGAAGGCCTACTCAGTGCCTGCTTTGTCTGGCAGCACGAGAGACGTCATCGCCATATCGTCCAACTGAGAAGACACGTACTCCACATCAGTGGACACAATACCACTGGCTGGAGTTGCATCGTCGTCTCTACAGCTATCCATGTCGACTTCCTCGTCTTCATGGGATATTGCTTCGTCCACCATGCCTTTGATGTGCTCGTGGCAGTCAATGCGAGTGGACCACCAACACCAGATGTCTTCCTTCGCCCGAAAGTCATTCGCACCATTATCCCCATCGCCAACCCCAGAGGTTGCTTCGCCGACGATGCCACCGCCACCAAGGGGACTAGAGGTTTGGCCTCTGTCAAGGAAGTGCACATACACCATCGGCCGACAGTGTATCAACGCTTCAGGGTTCATCGTGATTTGCATGTATTCGCCCCATATTGTGCTTCCCACAATCTTGCATAGGTCCCACACGTAGTTGGTAGAACCTCCCATGACTTTGACATGTGCTGCCTCGATTACAAGTTTCTTTCGGGCAGTCTCCCGATCAAATGCGCTTCTCACGCACATACGGAGGTCGGCCAAACTCATCTCCGTTAGACCCGGAGCCCGGATCACCTTCCTTTCATAGTTCGAAATGTCCACCCCATATGGACCCTCTAGGACAATGCCATCACCATAAAACACGGACAAATCTTGAATTTTTGCCATTTAGTACCTACCATAGTGAAAGACACAAGCACACACATTAAACACTAGCGTACGATTCACATAAAAGTTCAGTGGTACACCATAAGTATTTTTACAAAATCGTGTTCTTTACTGCCTAATGAGCATAACAAAAGTGGTTTCATAATTTCTAAGCATGAAAGAATCAAGTTATAGCAATTTGATTGTTTCTTACATTGAAAAACTACTTAATTAGAAATTAATGCAAATTAACTATAAATTCAACTTTCTTTGCATAATATGAAAGCATATCACACAAAGATTCTAACAAAATTTATTCCACTAAATTTAAATCAAATTTGCGCAAAATCTACATTGAGCTAGTTTCAAATCTACACTTGAATTTTGAATATCAATTTACACCTGTGACCAATGATCTGTTACAGTGAATTTAATTCAAACAAGATTCAAATAGAATATTCTTGCATATTTGGAATATCCATGAGCTCAGGAATATTTTAGAATTTATTTCATGAATTAAGGAATTATGGTTTACTGTAACTGTATCAGGGTTTCGAATATAACAAATATAAAGCAATATGAGGTATCATATAAAAATTCAATGGTACACCGTAAGTATTTTTACAAATCGTGTTCTTTACTGCCTAATGAGCATAACAAAAGTGGTTTCATAATTTCTAAGCATGAAATAATCAAGTTATAGCAATTTGATTATTTCTTACATTGAAAACCTACTTAATTAGAAATTAATGCAAATTAATTATAAATTCAAATTTTCTTTGCATAATCTGAAAGCATATCACACAAAAATTCTAACAAAATTTATTCCACTAAATTTGAATCAAATTTGCACAAAATCTACATTGACCTAGTTTCAACCCTACACTTGAATTTTGAATTTCAATTTATACCAGTGACCATTGATCTATTATATCGAATTTAATTCAAACAAGATTAAAATTAAATGTTCTTGCATATTTGGAATATCCATGAGCTCAGGAACATTTTAGAATTTATTTCATAAATTAAAGAATTACGGTTTACTGTAACTGTATCATGGTTTCGAATATAACAAATATAAAGCAATATCAGGTATCATATAAAAGTTCAATGGTACACCCTAAGTATTTCTACAAAATCGTGTACTTTACTGCCTAATAAGCATAACAAAAGTGGTTTCATAATTTCTAAGCATGAAATAATTAAGTTATAGCAATTTGATTCTTTCTTACATTGAAAACCTACTTAATTAGAAATTAATGCAAATTAACTATAAATTCAAATTTCTTTGCATAATCTGAAAGCATATCACACAAAGATTCTAAAAAAATTTATTCCATTGAATTTAAATAAAATTTGCACAAAATCTACATGAGCTAGTTTCAACCGTACACTTGAATTTCGAATTTCAATTTACACCGGTGACCAATGATCTATTACAGCGATATTGAAATAATTGTACTAATTCCATAAATGTTGTCGTAATATTACACTAACATTATTTAAGTTGTCCATATATCGTAATAATATTAAATCAATTTTAATAGTAGCATAAAATATCATTCATTCATATTACTAGTTTTACAATATTATACTAATACTACTAATGTGTTCATTGCATACAATTTTACCATTATACTATTAATTGCACTAACATCACACCAAGTACACAACATTTTTTACAAATTGTATCGCTCATTCGTGTACTACCATTAAACTACTGTCATTTCATCTTCTACTCATTATACATTTACCATGATTATTTCTGCTGACTATGTACAACTAGTAGTACTCATATTTACACTAACCTTCCTAAAGCTCAACTAATGATTGTGACAACCGGAGTAACGTTCAAATTAACCTTCCGGAAACTCTCCTTACGATTAAATATCCAGACGGATGTACGAACTAACCGTTTTGAAGAATACCTGCAAGATACAGATCCCTCGTCAACTCATCGAAAATATAAACTCTAACCAAAATTCTACAAAAATATGAATATCGCAAAATTCCTCCTAAGATACACCTCCAAATTTCATTGAAAACCTGTTTTTCCTCTTTGTTTTTCCCTCCTCTCCTCTCTTTTTCCTTTGCTCGAACACTCTCGTTAGAACGAACTTCCTTCTGACGTTCAATGCTCAACGCAGAGGGGAGGTGCAAGAGGTGGGATTTATATCCCGCGAAGGGAGCGGACCAGAGAGGAGCTTTTGACGCACGAACAGACATAACGTCGCGCTTTAATTACGTGAAACCCGATCGAGCACTGCCTCCACTCCGCCCCCCCCCCTGCTGCATCCCTTTCTCAGTGCCATGTGGAGAATCCGGCCATTCTTGCCATCACTTCAGTCATTCAGCAGAAAAGCGACGGGCCCCAGGGCGGAATCCAACGGTCGAAGAGCGTTGAAAAAATATATTAAAAAATAAAATAAAATTCCCGTGGACTCTCGAAAAAAAAACAAAAAAAAATTGAATTCTGTGGACCGAGTCTGCTTGAAACCCAAAAAGTCGAATTTCTTTTTTAAAAAAATATTCAGCGGATCATGTTCGCTTGAAAAAAAATCGAGAAAAAAAAATAAAACAACCGTCTTGGATCGCTTGAAATTTTTTTTTAAGCGATCGGGGAACGTTGGAAATAAAAAAAATAAAAAAATAATTAAGCGGTCGAGGACTGCTGGAAATAAAAAAAAATTAGCGGACCGGTATCGTTGGTTTGTACTATTTAGAGGCTATTTTCATAATTTTATCGGATCAACGATCAGTTACAAAAAAAAAAATCAAATAACCGGATTAGAACGGTAAAAAAACTTGGAAAAATAGAAACAACAGAGAGGGCAGAAACTTCAGAGAATGTTCAAGCTTCTTCAGTTACCCGTTGGACAAGGGAACTGGAGCATCCAAGTAAGTATCAGATATATAATAAAAGATCGATCTGTTCCCCGTTATCGTTGGAAAATGGAGGCTTTGTCGGAGTCAGATCAGCTGATCTGGGAGCAGTTTGCCATTGTCAGACAACGTGGTTGGAAACTGGACGTGTTCTCTCTTTTGAGAGGTTGCTTCGAGCCCTTTTGTCAGTCTTTTATCTTTAGTTATTGCTTTTGAATTCGTGCGTGCGTTCACACATCTTAACAGCCAATGTAGTCATATACTCATCTTAGCTGGTGTTAATCTTGCTGAGTCGAAAAATAGGCCACACTAAGCAATGGCTATTGTGCAGACTTCAATTGCCGGTATTTTTTTTTTACTCAAGCAAGCTTGTAATGGACTATAGATGCGTGGTACCTTGCCGTCTAAGATTTACCTTCTGTTTTCTCATATACACCAACTACGAGAAGATGGCTTTCTGCACTTGAATTGACTATGGAAAATGAAATGTCCCCAAAATTTCAAAACCGATTTAAACCCTAATTGAAGTTCAATTTGAGTTTAATTTCTTGTTTTTCGTTCTTAATCCGGTTCTTGGATGTTGGGTTGGATGGGAGTGGTTGAAATTTACCTGGAAACCTAGCTCGGACCATTGGTTCTTCGCGTGCCCCGCTGGTTCTTCGCCGCAACCTTGCTTGGCCCGGTTCATCGCCTGCCTCGCACGGTCCTCCGCCGGCTTCACCCTCGCGCCCGATCACCCGCGCACGTCGCCTCGCTTGCGCCCGGTTGCCGCTGCACGTCGCCGCGCCCACGCCGCCATCAAAGCCGCATGTCGCCACGCCGCCATTACTCCGCGCACATCGCCCCACGCCGCCGTGCCATGCAGCTCCACCCTCCCTCTCTCCTCGCCCGGGGGCTATACCCCCCCGAGCCGCTTTCATCCCTCGCCCCGCCCTCGCCCTCCTCGGTGAGCTCCCCTCCCTCGCTCTCCATCTTCCCCGGCCCCGGCCGCCGCGCCGCCCAGCGCCGTTGCCGGGCCAAACCCCGTCGCTGCGCCCTGCGCTCCTGCAACCCTAACTCTAGCCCCTGCCACTCGAGCCGGTCGGCCAGCTGGGCCAGGACCACTCGCCCCCCTTTTTTCCCCCCGCACACCTCGCCAGCCAAATGGGCCATGGGCCATTCCCCGCGAAAACGGCCCAAGCTCTGTTCTTTTCAATTTCCAATTTCTCGGATTTTTAATTCATTTAAATAATCCGAAAATCCGTTTTAAAATCCAGAAAAAACCCAGAAAATCCCAAAAAATTTCGTAAACCCCAGAAACTCCACAAATACATTTTCCAAACCGTTTCGCGCCACTGAGTCCAAAAATGCCATCCGCTCTGCAATCCGAAGCACCAAAAATTATAAAATGCCCAAATTACCCTCCGTTCTCTCCCGGCCTGGTTTTCGGTTTCCGTTTCAGTTCCCATTTTTGTTCCGGTTAATTATTTTTTCGTTTATTTATGTTATTCGCCTCTTCCGCGCTAGATTTAACCGTTGAGCCGCCGTTGGAGCAGTACCCAGAGCAGGATCTGGACCAAACGGACGCCGGGAACGACTACTCCCTCTACGATTCAGCCGATCCGATCGCCAAGCAAGGCAAGCCGTACACCATTGATCATGTTGAACCCATTCGTGCCAGGTTATAATTAGTACTTATCTTCTATCGCATTATTTGCTGTATGTTGAAGTATTGAAAACTGTTACTTTAGAATGACATGATACCTAGATAATGCCGAATTGCTCATGGAACTTCCTTGAAATATTGAAACCTATAAATCCTTGTAACCCTAGATTATCAACTATTGCCATGTTAATTAGTTAGTTATTATTCCTGTTCGTAGTTCAAATGCTTTTAAAATGAAATGAAATGCTGCTGAGTCATTGACTCGATGTTTATAAAAGTGCTACAATCAGGAGGGTAGTACTGGGCTAATCCACAAGGTGGAATTGAGTCCGATCCTCGGCTGATGATTAATGCCATGGTTGCAATGGTGGCTGGTACATGTTGGTAGCAGATGGGCTTGTGAAATATTTTCAAGGCTTGATCTTTGGCAATGTAAGGATGAAACCCCCTTGAGCAAAGTAAATAACTTATGTTTCCGCTTAACCGCAAGTCAGACTGGTCAGTGGGCCTATCTCCGATATAGCTCAGTAAATTAATCATCTCCTGGAGAATAGCGATTGGCCTCCCTGGAAGGGAAGTATACCGAAGGGGTGGAACGGGAATGGACCGTAGTGTCATTCGTCGATTCTCACAACGGTATGTGCTAGTTGTAACAGTGGGTTCCAAGGTAGCCTTCAGGCCTATCGGTTAAATAACTGAATCCAGGAATGATTTAACAAAATGCTGTGATGATCTCGGTCCGACTTCATGCATTTAAGTTGCATGTTAACTCGTATGTTGGCATTCAAGGTCGTAGATATCTTGTGGGTAAAGCTGAGCACCTCTGCAGAGTTAATCTTAATGGTAATCGATTACGCCGTACTTTCGATTAATGAAGTTAAATTTGAACTGGGGTGATTACCCGTAACCTAGCTCAAGTAATGTTTGGATTTTTGAATAAGTTGGTTAATGTTGTTGAAATATTGGAACCCCTCCTCACTACTTATTTCATGATTTATGTTTCAAATGTAAAAGGAATTAGAAATTAAAACTGCATCCAGATACTTAAAAAGCTATTGCCGTCCTTTGTTATCCCACACATGTAGTATTCAACATATTCCCGTGCGACTTGTTGAGTACTCCCGTACCCACCCTTGTAACCCCACCCGTTTCAGAGCACAAAGAAGCTGGAGCATACCAAGAATTCATAGATGGCGATCTTATTTGATTTTAGGTCTTAGTCTCTCACTCAGGCCCTGTCTGTGGTGTACTTTTGGTAATGTAGTAATTGAAGCTTATGATGCTTCCCTTGTAAAAATTCCGGCCCTTAGGCCTTATGTTTAATAAAAAGAGTTGAATCGCTTTTGTCTGACAAAATACGCTTGTCTTTTCCAACAGTTAGTCTTCCTGGTTAACTGTTGTGAGTTCCCGACTTACCCCTAAAAAGGCGGTCCGTCACAGAAAATGACAAGCCTTTTGAATTGATCATGGAAAATGACAAGCCTTTTGAAACCGCGGTTCATTCTTTTCTACAACATTTCCAGCACTGTATCTCTCTCCCTCTCTCTCGCTCGAATACCCAAGCCAAGCACCGTGTCTTTTGAAAATCAAAACAATCGCTAGTCACTCTGACGAGATAGAGAAGCTGCCTTACAAGTTCCAAACTTCCAATACAGCGCCAGCATACGACCCGTTCGGTCGCGAGCTTGGACAACGCACACGGTCCCCATCAGTACCACAAAATTAAAACGAAAGGGAAAATTCAAAAGCCAAGTAGACATGCACGCATGCATGCTTTCAGGAAACAGTACCTATCGACGGGACGCATAAACACTGACGTAATACTACTCATCCAAGTTTCCAGAGACCCTGTTTGAATGAGTAGTAATCTCTTGAAAGGTCTTGGGATTTAGTTCAAATTTGAAACCCCCGGTGATTTGTGTCGAGATGAGGCGAGACACTGCTGCAGACGTGTACATTCGATCGGAGTCAAACGTGAGCAGGTGATGAGAAGCGACGACAAGCTCGTAGCCGGCGGCGGAAAGGAGTGACGAGTTGAACGCGTGTAATAGTGGATCACTCGCACGGCCGCCGGGACGACTGGAACGAGGAACCCGTACACCGGAACCTTGGATTCCAGATTCCGATAGGAATTTCGCGAGGTTTTTTTACTACTTTTCTTTGGATAGGAAATTAAACCATGGTTGATTCCAGATTCCGATAGGAATTTCGCGAGGTTTTTTTACTACTTTTCTTTGGATAGGAAATTAAACCATGGTTGATTCCAGATTCCGATAGGAGTGACGAGTTGAACGCGTGTAATAGTGTATGTATGTATGTCCATGGCGAGATGTATATGCGGACCGTGGCAAAAAGGTGGCAACTGGTGTAGTGCCGTGTGTCGTCTTGTCGAGCGCCACCCGTGCCTTGAGGCCGTGACACCTGACAGGCTGACACCACGCATGTTGTGCCGGCGCTTCATATCGCCGCACCAGCTGCACGGCTGATTGCTGCACCGGCACTGCACGGCTGCGCCGGCTTTCGTTTTGTGCTTCATAGATATAAGACTCCTTCCAACGACGGCCTCTAAAACGGTCTGTTTGGATATTTGGAGGCCTATTCAGGCCTGTAACCATCCCAAGGGGGTGTACTATGTGCGCCTCTATCCAAGAGGCCGAAGGGGTTCATCTCTATATAGAGAGGCCGTCCTCATGTGTGCTATGTGCAAAGGAGAGACTTGTGTGATGGTTGATATACAGGCAGGGAATTCAGGCCATGGTTGGAAATCGACCCAATATAAATGCCTAAATTAAATGCAGGTCACACTATTCAAGGCTCATAGAGGCCTGGTTTTACAGGTCATCCTTGGGTTTAGCCTAAGCACTGGACGGCCGGATCCGGGACAGCACAAAGGACGGACGGTAACCAGCGATTCAGATCCGTACGCAATAAGCAAATCTGCGAGGGCCTTTTCGCAACGGATGCCGACGGGGACGAGCCCAGGGGCCGCGAATCGCACCCCTTATAGGTTATGTTAATATTAATATACTCTCAAATCACTTTGTTTGTTCAGCCAAACTAATCGACTTCTTCAGTGTATGTTCTGGTTGTATCTGGAATGGATGATGTTCACGTGGTATATCGCCGGTCGTCCGCCCCACCAGTACAAAGACAGGAATAGTACTGTTTACCAGGGGCATGGACTATTCCAAATTCCAAGTCAGGGGGCAGGAATTCAACTGTTTTTTTTGCTGTTCTAACATTTAAAACACCTAGTATACAGGATGACTCAGGATTGTAGGTAAGGAACAACTAACCACCAATCTCACAACCAGGTGGGAAAGAATTCCATTAACATTCAAAGGTTGGGCCTTAATTCCTTCAAGTCTAAAGAAAGTAGTATGGATGATCTACAAAAATTTAACGCTTGTTCTTTTGAAGTTGCAAAGGTATTGTGAAACCATGTGAGAGTATCGCTGTCTCGAACTTTGGGCATTTGTTTCCCATTTACCAATGTATTTTGCAGTCAGGGGTGTAGGCCCCACTCAATTTTCCATAATCAATTCAAAAGGCTTGAAATCTATCTGGACTAGGTATCCACTGATCTTTTGAGATCTATCTGGTAAACGAATATTAAAGGATCTACTCAAAAATAGATCTTTTGAGATCTATGCATTCAATATATGTTGAATTCTTTGAATGAGATTTAGGAAAAAGAAAATTAAACAAGGTTTTGTATACTAAATGTTATATCCAATATAATACGTTGTACTTGATCTGAATATCCGAAGTACATAAAAATCTAGACTATCAGAATATGAACTTTGCTTGAAGGATTCAATGTGGGCAAGAAAGATCTCCACTACTACTATTTGAAGTAACATCATTATTTACTCCAAGAGGAAGAAGTCAACTTCCTCCAAAAAAACATCATATGTCATATCACTCACAATCCCCCATCCATGTTTACATTTTGCTCACAATTAATTGAAAGTCCAATCTTAATCTACGTTCTACCCCCCATACGAATTCAATCCATGTCAAGTGAAAGATAACATCATTACATGTTGCTTAAAGTCGCAGAATATGACGCGGTGACTAAATAGTTGAAATCGCCAGCGGCCGTACCCAGTAGCCGCCGTACAGCCTTGGCATGTAGTACAATACATTTAGAAATTCTTTCTTCAGGACCACGTTCAGAAATTTAGTCAAATTTAATACCTGTTCAGAAATTTTGTTCTAACATTGTAGATCAAATTTGCACAAAATCTACATTGAGCTAGTTTCAACCCTACACTTGAATTTTGAATTTTAATTTACACCAGTGACCAATGATCTATTACAACGAATTTAATTCAAACAAGATTAATTAAAATTAAATGTTCTTGCATATTTGGAATATCCATGAGCTCAGGAACATTTTAGAATTTATTTCATAAATTAAGGAACTACGGTTTACTGTAACTGTATCAGGGTTTCGAATATAACAAATGTAAAGCCTTTGCATGTACAATACATTTAGAATTTCTTTTTTCAGGACCACGTTCAGAAATTTGTAAGAACACATTCGATCAGTCCCATCCATGGAAAAGGCTAATTGTCTAAGTAAAATTCATCTTCAAAAATGAACATTTTTTTATAAGATATTAGACTATTGAAATAACTAGCAAATTTTCTCACACAATTGCGCAGTTATTTATTGCAACATATTATATTTGTTATGTAACTTTATTGCCTTTCAAAAAACATAGTTGTATACAATTGTCATAATTGTAATATGTATATATGATTAATATACATCGTTATAATCTGATCCTACCAAAATAAGAAGTGTATTTTTTTTTCTCTTTTTCACTTGATTAATGAGATAATTTCTTATCTGCATACGATTAATCTGCATTATTATAATATAGCCAGCTCAAAATAAGTGGTGTACATATAATTTTGCTCTCAATTAATAAGATAATTTCTATAATTTTTTATTTAAGGATTATTGTGGGTTTATTTAGACCTCCAAAGAGAAGGAGGTACCTTGTATATCACTAGTTATTTGTAGATATATGTATATACTACACTTGATCTTAGCCAAAGTGCGCGATGGAGATCAGTACGTTTAGCTGATAAGTATTGTTGTGTACTTGTTTGCCCTGAAGATACAATAAACCAAAAAAAAAGTGAAACCTTATATATATATATATATATATATATATATATATATATATATATATATATATATATGACGTCGAAATAAGGCACCATGGTGCTGGGCACCTTGATTTCAAATGCGCTATTTCAAGCCAAATTCAGATATATTTTTAAAAATTTCAGTTTTAGGGTATACTATCTATAGCAATCAAATAAAACACCTACCTTTGAAAAAAAATACTCAAATTCAAAGATTTTGAACGAAGTTAGATCACATACTTTGTTGATTTATATATATAATCAGCGCATACTTATAATCAAACTATCATAAAAAGGAAACTCTAGTTTAAATTTCAACCCAAACTTATTTGAACTAGTTAGTAAACTAGTTAAAGTCAACGTCCTAGAAAATTCACTACTAACTCGTTCCTCATTGCCAAGAAGTGCAAGAGACGTTTGCATGTTTTCCCACGTAAAATACAATTACACTGGCACAACACAAAGAACAAAGAAATTATTATAAACAGAAGGGAGCACGCTGTAGGCAGGGTATCGCATCTGGTAGCTGGTATAAGGTTTTACGCGCAAGAAAAATAAACAGAAGAAATTGAAATGCGAAAGCCTACTACGTACTACTTCAAACGTTCCATGCAATGCCTCCACTCTCACACATTATATTAATGCAGCAGCACTGTTAACTCAAAACCATCGATCCTTTCTAATTTTATTTTGTAGTACATGTACATATGCCCGTCATTATTTGCAAAATGGAATTCATGCATGGACTGCTGCATGGTCAGTTGTATAGCTTATTTTACACTGAGATATATCGATCCTCTATTTCCAAAACGAACTAAATAAAAAAAAGAAATAATCTTCTGCATGTTAACTACTATATATTTTGTTAATTCCCCCCATCGTACGATCGATCCTTTTTTTTTCTTTTCTTTCTGAGATGACTCCAGTTCGCCGCTCTGAATATATAGTTCTTGTTTCCGTTCAAAGTTACAGCCTGGAAACGATCATCTGCCTTCTCTGCACGCTCTCCATTTTGTCTATGTTCTCCAGCACAGCGTTGGCTGCTGCCGTCACCAGCTCGGCCAAGTCCCTGGATGCAGAGATAGATCGCCATTGCAGATAAAGTTAGTGCTCAGTAGTTGCATGCGTGCTGCATACGGCTGCATTGATATTTGTGCGTGACATATATACACTAGGAGAGGAAGAGAATACGTACCCTGTGGATGAGTCGTAGGTGAGGCCGACGGTGTACTTGGCCTCGCGGAGGGCGAACCTGTAGCGCTCGATGTCGCGGGGGAGGTGTTCGTTGGAGTCGATGACGGCCTGCGTCAGCACGAGCTCCGAGGGCTTGATGTCGTAGAAGATAGGGATGATGGTCTTGCGTTCCTCGACGAGCATGGCAAGCTCGTTGAGGCAGAACTCCGAGCTGCAGTAGCGCGGCGAGAAGATGGCCACCGCGACGCTGCAGTCGCGGATGGCGGCGTTGATCCGCTCCTCCAGCCGGTCGCCGGGGCGCATGGACATGCTGTCGAGGAATGCGCACGGAGCGCCCTGGCCACGGCACTGCACCAGCCGCTCGTAGAGCAGCCGCGCCACCGTCCGCTTGGTGTCCACCCCGCGGTGGTTGATGAACACGTCGTAACGGGGCTGCCCCAGGTCCTCCTCGTCGTAGTACTCCACACCCCGCGCCACCACGTCCTTCTTCCCCTTCCCCTCCCCCTTCCCCTTCCCCTTCCCCTCGGTCGCCGCCGCCTCCGCGGACGCGTTCAGCCGCGACGCGATGCACCTACGCGATAGCCCGGACGCCATGTATGCGCGCGCGCGCGAATGCCTTGCGTCTAGTTCAGCTGCAGTGATCTGCACGTACGTACGTACGCGTATGGATCAAGCAATGTGGCGGCCGGTGCACACGTACTAGGCTACTAGCTACCAACGTTCGATCGTGAGCGGTCTAGGCTAGCTAGCTGCCGATCGAGGTCGAGATGGCTCAGGAGAGCACGCAGCACAGCAGCAGCGGCGGCGGAATCGGTCGAATCGATCGATTTGCTTTGGCGAATGGTGATGGCTGTTCATCGGGAAGCTGGCTGCGACGGATGTATATAGCAGGCGAACGGGAGGCAATGTGCGTGTGCGACAGTGCGAGGTCGAATTCTTATTGAGCGCTCCATCATATTCAAATGGGAGACGGCTACGAGACCAGAGTTTGAAAAAAGAAATTTACGCGCTTCCATCGCATAGCGATCGCTCAGAGATCTGCATGCCGGGGTGTTGGTCCCGTTCAAAATTCAACGGTGCCCGCGAAGTGGGATACGATCGAATAGGAGAGGGAGCACGGCCACGGCTAAAATACTGGAAACTGAGCTAGCTGGTCGCGTCGTTTAATTGATTAGCTTTGCATGGGCATGTGCTGCTGCTAGCTCTGTAGCGCATGCAGACGGACGCCGCTCCTGGCTGCATGGCCCCCCCGCGATTAATTCCAAGGTGTTGATTTGTCCGCGTGTATCCACGTGGCAGTGCTTTAGATGGATTGGGAAACCAGGAAAGTTCTTGTACTTTTAGCCATGTACTCTTTCAAAGGTTTGAGGGTTGAGAGCAACGAACGAGACCTCTTCAAAGACGACGGGATCGACGAGCGTTCCAGGTAGGGCTGGAAAAAAAAAAAGCGTTTGTGGGGTTTGTTGGTTTGATTCAAAATTGCTCTAATTATACTTGTTTTTGATTAATCATTGAATGAGTTAATTTTGAATGAAATTGGTTTTTTTGCTCTCGTTCAGCTCGGCTGGCTCGTTGGCTCGACTCTAAAAATACTTTCAAAATGTAAATAAAATTATATTAAATCAAACTATGTCAATTTCAAAAAAAGCTCGAAAAAACGACGATTTGGCTCCATTTCCACCCCTAGTTCCAGGAGCAGGCAGAGAGGGCTAGCCATCCGTGACGCACCGTACGGGATACATACATATATACATACATAAATACATACATATATATACATATACACACACATTGGGCACCATGATCCGAAAGTGGTATTTCCTTTATGTATTTGCATGCGAAAATTTTTAAATTTTTTAGAATATTAAGTTTAACTAATTTACTAACTAGTTAAAACAAGTTTGAACTAAAATTCAAACTAGAGTTTTTTTTAATGATAGTTTGATTGTAAGTATATGCTCATTTTATATATAAATCAGCAAAGCATGTGATCTAAATTTGTTTAAAATTTTGAATTTAAGTATACTTTTTTAAATGTATGTGTTTCATTAGAATTATTATAGATGGGTATATACCTATTCGCGCTAAAAACGTGACGAATGATTCTTAGCCTCGAACACACAAGACAAACACCGTGTTTGAAAGTGTGCCAGTCAATTTGATCTGAAATTAACAAGGTAATGATCGTGAGTACAACCAGCCGATAATCAAAGCTATCAGCTTAACACTAATCGGCTTTGAGCCGATAAGGGGGATAACTAGACCAGCCGATTAGGGCTAATCCAAGGTAAAGGTAGATCGACTTTGAAAGGCGATGCGCAACAAGCAAAGCAGATCGAACCTGAAAAACAAGTCGACGAGAGCAACAAATCGGCGATGCACAATTTTTGTTGATCTCGATGACTTATAGAGGAAAGATTGCTACGAAAACTAGACGAAACAGAAAAATTGTAAATAGGGTTGTGCTGATTGGTTGGTTGATTCTTTTTTCTCCTAGTATGCCCCTTTTATATGCTCCTGCCGATCCGAGTCCTGCGTGGACACGGCAACCATATCCGTATCGGCTTTGATCCGATTTCCTTTCCTTTTTGGCGACGGATTCCTTATTGGTACCGGTTTATCCTTTCCATAAACTCTCCATATTTGAATTGGGCCGATTTTACCATGTACGCCAAATTTTGATGCAAACAATACCATAAAACTGAAAGTTTATTGCCCCATTTCGCTGTCATGTGTGTGTGTATATATGTGTGTGTATATATGTATGTGTATGTACATATATATACATACATATATATACATATATATATATATATATATATATATATATATATATATATATATATATATATATATATAGCGTCACCATTGGACTCTCTCACTGCCTGCGGTTTGATACGTTCAACACCTCGTACTCGTGCACGCCTTGGCTGTAAAGAAAAAGGAATTCTTACCGTACGTCAGGAGAGGGAAAAAGAAGAAGAGATTTGATAATTTGTTCTTATTAAATAGGTGTAATTGATGATTTATTCTGTATGTTTTAATAATATGTAGCTTTAGATAATAAAACATGGCCAGACAAATTATAGATGGCAAATAAAAAATAGGACAAATCATCAAAAAAAATTTAAAAAGGCCCCAATCGAGCTTGACGACATATGCTGAAATCCATGTAGATTATTTGGGGATTGATCGAAACGATCTTGGTGATTAGGACGTGCATAGAGATTTTAAGAAAGGAACAAGTATCACCTTCACAGTTGGAAATGGAAAAACGGTAGCCTTCTCGACCTCCAGATGGATTCATGACGTGGCACCTTCACAGTTGGCGCCAGGCCTCTATAGGCACTCCCGTCGTAAGGCAAGAACAGTGGCTAATGCCCTGCAGAATAATAACTAGATTCGAGATATTTGGCACAGCTTAAATAGTATCCTACTCGTGGAATATGTCAAATTGCGGTTAGAAATGCAGACGGTCACCTTGTAGCCGCAAATTGACGGCACAATTGTTTGGGCGCAGACCCCTCATGGCGAATATACGGCTGCTTCGGCTAACCGCATGCAGTTTGAAGGAAGCATTTTCACCCTTCAAAGCCACAACCTGGGGTGCTTGGGCACCATCGCATTGCAAAATCTTCTTCTGGCTAGTGCAACAGGATCGCCTTTGGACGGCACAACGTCTTCAAATTAGGGGATGGCCAAACCATTATTTCTGTCAGATGTGTTGTCGGAACCTGGAAATGATACGCCATCTATTCACATATTGCCCCAAATTTCGATTCCTATGGTCAGCCATCGCTCATTGGGTACGGTTACCGATGCTACACCCGGATCGTTGGCAACACACCCAGTGCCTTCAAATTCAAAGCCTTCAATAGGACAATTGTCTGACGGGACTTAGAAAAGGAGTTCAATCTCTAATCATTTTAGCATGTTGTTAATGGTGGAAAGAGCGCAATAACAGAGTGTTCCAAAACAGCTGCAATTCTAACGAGCAAATACTATAGGCAATCAAGGACGAGGCTTCAAACTGGGCTCTAGCCGGTGCTCAAGGACTTCGAACTCTGTTGGCTAGACTTTCGGTGTAGTGTCCTTTTTTCCCCTTTAGCCCTAACCCCCCTCTAGTCTCTCTTCTTTTCTGTTCCCTTTTTGCTCGGTGCAGCTCCTTGCACTTTGTACCCTATTTGCTAGGTGCAGTGTCCTGCACTTTGTACGCTTTCTCTTCCTCTGATTAATATTTAGCTTGAATGCTATTTCAAAAGAAAAAAAGAAAGAAAGGAACAAATGTGTGCATGCATGCATGCTTGTCCCTACGAAATGCAAAATTTGCAGATATGTCCTTGGGAATTAAATTAAACCCATGTACACAACCTGATTTATCATTTCAAAATGACTTGGATGGAATGCAACAATTCACTAGTACAAAGTGAATATGGTTTATCAAAATCGTCTGTGATGAGGAACATCACTGACGGTTCTATAGTGCAACCGTCAGTGGCAACATCACAGATGGTTCTATTTACAAACCGTATGTGATATTCGTCAATATCACAGACGGTTTTATTATAAAACTGTCTATGATTACTCCTGTAGTCATCACACACGGTTTTAAAATAAATCGTCTATGATACGAATGAGACCTATATAAACAACCAAAGTCCTCGCGTAGACATTAACACTTAGCGTGTTTTGCCTCTCCTAAACCCTAGCCCCCTGTCGTCCTCTTCCTCGGTGATCTCCTTGTCCCCCCGGCCCTGCTTTGACTCCTCCCCGCTGATCCGACCCTGCTCCCGACTCCTCCCTGTCGTCCATGCCGCCTCACGGATCTCCACTGGCCACGCCGCCTCCTCCTTGGCTCGCGGCGACTCCTCCCCGACGGCCTTGCTCTCGACTCCTCCCCGCCGGCCACGCTGCCTCCTCCACTGGCTGCTTAAGCATTAGTGGTAGGCGCTCTTCTGCGCTACTCAATCGATTATGTGTCGATCATTTTGGGAATATAGTGGTTACAGTTTCCAGAAGAACACTGAAAAGTGTTATGCGCTGATTTATCGCTATCACTTTATCCTCATCGCCGAATGAGAATATCATAAGTAACTATGCTTCTTGAACTACAGAGTTTATTAACTCATCGTATGGAGTTGATTAAGCCATTTAATTTATATGATGACTTAATCAACTCTATAGGATGACTTAATGAACTCTATAATTGAGGAAGCATGGCAGCCACTACAGGAATTGCAGTAAAAGCTGACCCTGCCTATCTTTATCGACGGCTGACAGTGATCGTCGATAAAAATAATGTATCTCGATGGCTTTAATTCAACCGTTGAATAACTAAACTTTTATCGATGGTTGAGCTAAAAACCCCGAGTGAGATATCCACTACTAGGTAAATAAGATGGTTCTCATCGCCTCAAGGAAACCAAGCTTTGTGGCCCCCTTCAGAGTGACTAAAAAATCGCCTGATTCTTGAAGGTTTCAAAGCTATAATATATATGTACAGCAAGGATCTTATCGATTCTTTTTTATACTAATTGCCTGCTAATGTACTTCAATTTTCAGTAGATATTAGAGTGGCGTCAGCAGTAAAGAACGCCGCTTTGATGCCCCTGTCCTCGATAGAAGGCGTGGTTTAATTTTTGTATGTGTTTGTGTAGTTTCCTTTTTGTCAGGATGCTGTGCTCTCCAGTTTTTCATCCATGCACCTACATGGGCAAACAGCTTGTATTGATTGGTCTCTTGAAAAGGAGCAAGATGTAATACTAATAAAGCATGACTACAAGTAGAATGCATTCGACCAAATTTTGCCTGGATCCTCCGGATGCAGAGGCTCTGCAGATTGATTGTTCGACGCATTTTCCATTTATTTGTTCCTGTGATGCTTTTACTGGCTCCGGTCATGCACGGGTTCCTACAAGGAAGCTAAGGATGCATTCTGGAGCACTCAAAATTCCAGAGTGTATCAGCCCTGGAAAGCCACGGCTCGCTCTCCTCCTTCATCGGCTCCTCCACCTTCAGTCGTCGGCGAGGCTGGACCAGCTCACGTCGTAGTCCACATCCACCGCCAACCAGCATTGCCCTCCTCCTCAGCACAGCGCCACCGCCATCCACTCCTCTATCTCAATCCAGATCCACATCGCACCACCGTCTCCGCCTGCTCGTGGGCACACCACCACTGTCTCCATTGCCGTATCTCGCTCTCCTCTGTTGCTCCTCCACAACACTGCCGCGTCCACCTACCTCCTCACGCCTTCACATTGCAGCATGGACACAGACGATGACCCGGAGGCCGGTGAGCTCCTGTCAAGCCAACTCTTGTCAAGCTGCCGCTGCAAGGAGCCGCCGCCTAGGTGTTGACGCCGGTTACCTCGTTTTCTTCCCCAACCCCGACGGCTTCATCAACTCCACCTCGACCTCCTCTGCTACTGCTCCATTCCTTGGTTATCCCCAATTCCTCTCTATTTATCTTCTTTAAGTTCCTCTTACTACTGTCGCTGCTGCCACTACTACAGAAAACCTCATTACAGACGGTTCTCAAACGTCATTACAGACGGTTTTGTGAACCGTCAGTAAGAATGGGTCAGTGATGACTCGTAATCATCACAGACGGTTTTCCAACCGTCTGTAAAAAAGCTATCATGAGGCGGTTCTAAATTGAAACTGCAGTGAAAAAAATCATCGAGCGGTTCTAAATTGGAACCGTCGTAATGTACCTCATCACAGGCGGTTCCAAATTAAAACCAAATGCAGTGATGATTTTTCTGAGGCGGTTCCAATTTAGAACCGTCTGTGATGTTGATTTTTCATTTTATTAGTAATTTTGATTTGTTCTCATGTATTCTCATGTACTCCGTAACTGCCTAAGAACACGTAACTTCTGAGCTATATCACTACTGATTTTAACACAATACGGGCACTTCCCAAGCGGTCACCCATCCTAGCACTGCTCTTACCTAAGCACGTTTAACTTCAGAGTTCTTATATGATCTGATACTATAATGTTAGTATGATAGCATCTGAAATATAACGTGTCCCCCTCCTTTTAACCTCACAGAACACTCGAACACCGATTTTAGTATTCTCATACTCCGAATACAGCTTGGAGATCACGGAAACACACAAAAAAGATTGAAACGGGTACAAAACTTCGGAGGCCGTTTTGAGGGCCTAAACGACGTTTTTTTGGAATTCTGATTTTCTCGCACGCACGTACTCGCCCAAAAGTTCAAGATCCGACCATCTGATTTCCCCGCACTAATCAATTCCGGATGAAACTTTTCGTTATCTTTTCAACGAGCCAAAGAACGCCCCGATCGGAGTTACGAGTCAAAAGTTATAACTATTTTACCAAACGTACTCGGATTTTCTACTTGCAGACCGAATCAGACTTTATGCCTACAGGAGAAATTGAAGAGCTCATCGTGCTGATTCCAGAAAGCACAAGAACACCAAAATCGGAGTTACGAATTAGAAGTTATAGTGTTTTTACCATTTCACCGAAATCGGAGCTCATTGTGCTCATCACAGACGGTTTTTGGCTAAGACCGTCTGCGATATGGCTCTTATTACAGACGGTTTTTGCCAAAAACCGTCTGTCATGTGCCCCGCCTCATCACAGACGGTTTTTTGTTAAAACCGTCTGTGATGTGGCTCTCATCACAGACGGTTTTAGCCAAAAACCGTCTATGTTATTATCACTGACGGTTACACTATAGAACCGTCTGTGATGTGGTTCTCATCATAGACGGTTTTAGCAAAAAACCGTCTATGCTGTTATCACTGACGGTTACACTATAGAACCGTTTGTGATGTTCCATATCACAGACGGTTTTGATAAACCGTCTGTGATAAGGAGTCTAATATAAGCTTTTTTGTAGTAGTGTGCTATTGACTACTGTTAATTTCCATTGTTGTTATAATACATTTCCAGTATTTGATCCGTTAAATTTTGCTTAGAATCTGTGTGCATGTGCATGAGATGTAATTATGATGTAACCAATTGTTTGTTGTGACCTATGTTCAGTTCATTGTTCCTGATAGTGGGCATTAGATTGGTTCAGTAGTGTGTTCTTTGTTTAGTTTTGTTCCCTATTAATGTCTTGTGATCTATGTTAGATTGATTTCCTGTACGACTTTAGCAATTTCTTTTTTGCTGTACACATACTTGGATTGTTCGATGTAGCACCATGGTGTAAGATCTAATTTTCATCTATAAATGTAAAGCTGGTAGTTGTGTTTAATAATTCCTAGTTGCAATGTTTTTAGATATTCAAGTTTCTGGGTGAATTTCTGGGTCAATGCCATGTTGGTTTCTGCATTTGAGCAGGGATGAGATTTCGATATTATTTGGTTGTTAAGGATCAAATGCAACCAGACATAGATGGATTATAATGTCTTGTTAATATGATTTTGGTGGGACTATAGTTGCAATTGATGTGTGCTTTCAGATCAATTCATCAATAATTAGGTTAGTACGTAACATCAATTGGAAATACAATTTGCAGCTAATCTTTACCATGGAGGGAATGGAATCTTAATCTGAATTGATAGGGACAGGTTTTTACATGGGTATCTGGAAATGAGATATGCTTCCATGGCACCGCATGGGCTGACCTAGGAAGTCTTGTCTGCTCACAAGCAAGTAACCTTGTTATCTCTATCTTGATCTACAGCTTTAACTCCTTGTTCTCGTAAAAATTTAATTTAGGTATAGTAAAAGCATGGATAATTGGAAGATACATGTACTAGGCTTTATTTATCTTAATCCCTTGTCCTTACCCCATCTTTTTAGTAAGTGGTTTGATTCAACATATATTACTTAATATATACGTACATTATTTATATATCTTTATCCGTTTTCGATCTGAATCTGTCACGTATCTATCTCGTGTCTGTATCCCGAATAATCCAAATTCGTATCTATATCCGACTAGCCCGTATCCGGTTCCGGAACCGAGAAAAAAATATAAATTAGAATACGAAAAGAGCAATATCCACTCATATCCGATCCATTTTCACCCGTATAATATACGGCCAAGGTTCCAAATCTTTGTCGTCAACCCATACTTTTTAGTTGAGATATACAGAAGGGAATTACTAGCGCCTAGGAGTTTTTTTTATCGTACACTCTCTTCGTCGTCGAATCTGACTTAAAGGGTAGATTTAAGCTACCAGTGAGGCGCCACATTATTTAGCAAGCTTGCAACAAAATCTCCATCGAATGCAGTAAATATAGTGTTACAGCACTGTAACATTCTCTCACAAGACACAACAAAAATCAGAGCAATCACAACAATAATTAATAGAGTGTGCAACACAATCTCATCTGGTTTCACTAACCATGGAAAATAAAGATATTGCAAAAAGCAATAAACTCACCGCCAAAAAATAATAATAATTATTCTCATGAACCAAATTGGTCCAGCATCCAAAAAAAAGAAGTAAAAGTAAAAATAAACCATCTCAACAAAAAATGAAACATTGCTGTCAGTGGCGTAGCCAGGATTTTAGTTAAGGTTGGTCCAATTTTTTTAAAAAAATCATCTAACAGGGCAACATATAAATACATAATATATCAAAAGCATAATACAAATAAAATAATAAGGTTTTGCAACAGTTCAGAGAATATTACAATATTACTTCTTCTTGTTGGGCTTACGCCTTCTAATAGCCATAAAAGTCTCGATTATATCATCTTCATCCACTTTGGATAACATATATCGCTCAATGAAGGTGACTAGACAATCGTCCAAAAAGCTATCACCTATCATATTTCTCAACTTATTCTTAACAAACTTCATTGCAGAAAATGCCCTTTCAACATTTGTTGTCGCCACCGGTAGAAGCAATACCAATTTGATAAGCAAGTGCATTAAATCATGAACATTATGCCTCTTTGTTTTAACAAGCTTAACTGAGAGTTCAACTAGACTTTTTAAGTCTTTGAATATAGTTGTCAAGTTGCATTTCAAGACATACAGTGGACCGGGGATTGCAATAGGCTGCGGGGTATTGGTTAGGCCATGTCCCAACCGTGCCAACCGCGGGCTCCGCCAGTGATTGCTGCAACAAAATGAATAGGTCACCGAAACACCTACATAGCAAAATGTTACGGAAAAAAAAAAACAACGGCCACAACAATTTGACTTACCAACTGCAACAATTTTATGCTTAGCACTAGAAGAAGGCCGCCGGAGCACAAGAAGAAAGACCATGGGAGCTCGCCGGACCATGAGAAAAAGGCATACCATTATGGGTCTAATTGTTGGAATTGGCCCATGAGTATGGCCTATTTCCTTTAATTCCAAAGATTGCATGATTAGTACCATATTGCTTAGGCAAATGGAAGAAAGGCAATTTATAAGGTGGAGTCATTGCCACTCCTTGAGTTATGAGAAGCATGACATAGGGATGGTATGAGAAGGACTTTGGAGAAACACACGCGCGCGCACGTACGCATGCGCGCGCATTCGCGTATTTTCGCGTGAAAATCCGCGTGACCTGCGACGAGCGACCGCGCAGCGTCGTAGTGTGTCTCCTAACACTATGAATTCACCTTTTATTTTGCTGAATCATGCAATTGTTTAGCTTTCTGTACTGGTCAGGAGACTGCATAATGACCATTATTTCTATTTGAATTAGCAGTTATCAGTGCATTAAGTCTGTTTAAATTCGGTCAGTTACCAGTGCTTAATGCTGTCAGTTACTAGTGAGTAATGGAGACAATTACTGGTTAGAGGCTATATAAGACCTGGAGACGTCCAGGCCAAATGACTGAGTTTTTCCAATTCCACACTTTCTTCTTCCTCCTACGAGAGCTGTACTGAGGTGTTGAGCAGCTGGACCACGCCAGCCTTCCTACTCGGCGTGCACCGTGAAGGAGCGTGAGCGGTATCTCGCAGAGTTCACCTGCACGGGGCGGCAATAAGGTTTCTGGGCAACGCATCTGCGCGACCGCTCCTGCGCTGCTTCCTCAACTTCGACTTCTTCCACAACCTCTTCTGCGCATCGTTCTGTTCTTCATCAAGCCTAACTGTAAGTCGTTAGTGATCGTTCAACTTGATCATACTCTGTTTTATTGAAGTATATATGTTTGGAAGTACAATGTGTAGCCCGCTGTTAGATCTACTGTGTGCATCACTATTTATCTATGATATTTGTCTCCCGCTAAAATCTGAAATCAAAATATTGCCCACATATCCAACACTAATAAGGGACTTTCTTCCATTTGCCGGAGCCACCATATGCTCGCTGTTTTAGGTCCATTTCCAGGTAATCGAGACCGGGATGCCCTCTTGCAATTGTACCTGTTTTCTGTTGAGGAAGCTCAAATTAATAGCTTGATGAGCTGGACAATTTGGCCAGGTGCGTGTGAGATCCTGCTCGTAGCGTGTGTGATCCGGTGATTCCCTCGCATTGCGTCTGCCAACGTTATGTTCTTCCGCGTCGATATCTTCCGAACGACGGGGCACAGATTCCTTGAGAGCTTCGTGTCACCTAGTCAGCACCCCGCGGAGCCTTCGCCGCTGCAAGTAGCCTAGCCCAGCGCGCATCACCCCGCCGGCTACGGCAGCCGTAGATGTGGAGGCCGACTGCCTTTGGTACCAAGAGTTGCATGTTGCGCACGACGGCCCAGACGCCTGTTAAATGCAACCGACGTGCGCGCTTGTCGGTTATGCCACGTGCTAGGCAGGCAGTGGATCATCTATTGTTCACCGTACACCTGGAGTACTGATCAATCCGTATGACAGAAAGTCACTTTTGGCTCCCGCAAAACAAAAATCACTTTTGGTCTCCCAAATACTATAGTGGAAAACACTGAAATTCTATCTCACCGTCATGCACGACGTATCAATATAAATTTTATAAGGTACGGATTTATCTTTAGCCTCCTATTTCTAAAAGTGTGCTAAAGAGTGCATTCGCACCTACGTGCCTGATGGTGTTTGCACGTGTAAATCCTTCTTGTAATTCGAAGAAGAAAAAACAAAGTTCCAGATAGAGTCTCTTAGTTATAGTAAGAAACCAATTCATATCGGACTCAAAACTCAACAATCTTTACCTTGAGATAAAATAAAATACGAATATTCTTGAAACAGACCAGCATGAACATCTTGTGTGCTAAAGCCCAAAGGGCTGGTGAATGATGCCAATTAAGCCTGAGCAAAGCTCAAACTTAGCGGTAGAAACTGGTTTTGTCAACATGTCAGCTGGATTATTATGAGTATTTATCTTGATAACTTTAATGTCACATTGAGCAATGACACGTCGAATGTAGTAATATCTGACATCAATGTGTTTCGTTCTCTCATGGAATAGTTGATCATTTGTAAGGAAAATAACACTATTGTTTATCACAGAATATTGTAGTGCAAGACATACTCCCATCAAACTCAGTTAACAAACCTCTCAACCAAATGACTTCTTTGCAAGCTCCAAAAAAAGCTATATACTCCAGTTTCTATAGTAGACAAGCCAATAGAAGCTTGCAGACATGCCTTCCAACTAATGCCACATCCCCCAACAATGAACACATAACTAGTAAGATATATTCTCTTACCCAAATCTCCAGCAAAATCTTAGTCAACATAACCAACGAGTCCATCTCTAGTCTTCAAAAACTATAAAGAAGCATTAGAAGTGTCCTACAAATATATGAAAAATCCATTGAACCACGTTCTAATGCTCTTTTCAAGATTTGCCATAAATATAATGACAACACTCAATGACTGAGATAAGATAGGAAAAGGACATACCAAGACATACATAAGTGAACCAACTACACTGGCATATGGAACTCTGCACATGTACTCAACTTCATCAACTGATTATGGACATAATGCAGAAGGTCTGAAATGTGCAACTAATAGGGTACTCACCCGTTTAGCCTTATTGTAAGTTCAAGTTTGATTGGTTTTGGTGATTGGTTTTAGATTAATGCTTAATCATTGTTTAATAATAAATCTAATCTTTAATGAGAGTAACATGTTTGTTGAGTTTATGTTTAGTAGTCTCACATTTGGATAAAAAATGGAAAACCAAGGTATGTATGTGCATTTTATTTGTTACTTTATTGCATACTTTGGATTCAAGTTAGAGTATGAATTTCCCCCATTGCCGTTAAGCACAAAATGTGCATTATGTCTCCAATCCACATATCATATGGATGCATATATTTAGGGGAGTTCAAGCTTTAACTTGGTAGTATTGATCTATTCTTCACTCCATATATTAAATGATCAATACTTTAAAACAAATCCTTGAGTATATATATTCTAATTGCCTAGTTGTAATATACTCATGATAATATAGGATAAACTTCAATGCAATCACAATTGAATATGTACATATTGAAAGTCAATTACATGTATGCACATATATTTTGGGGGTTTCTTTTATAGTTGATGGCTTAAAGTAATGATTATTTCCATACATTTCACATATTATGGATCATTGCTTACCATCAACATGAGTATATGAAAACTTGTTTAGTTTAAGTATACTCACATCAGTTTAAATGAAAATTTAAATTGAGTTCATTTGACTTATTAATTATTAGTGAACACTTCATCATGTCTTGATGGTGTTCCTTGATTAATTAAGGACAAATGGATAGGTCTTAAGTATAACGAAGCATTAATTGCATCGGTGTACTTAAGACACATTTAATTCATTAAATTGATTTAGGTTGTGCTCAATCGATATTAGTGGCATCCATTATATGTTAATGGAGTGCAAGAGATGATTGAGACAACCATGTGTTTTGAACTAATCATTTTCTATGAGTTGTGATTAAATAGGGTTAGGTCCAAAGGTTGAAAAGAAGAGAATGTTCATCAAGAATTGATGAACAAGGTGATAGAGCTGTGTAATGACTTTGAAGTAAAGATTGATAGAAGATCATAAAGACTTCCAGAGAGCTAGGTGTCGATCCCGAGGAGAATAAAAAAGATTGAAGATCTTAAAGCCACAATGGGGATCACTAGTATGCGGCACAGAAGGTATAACTAGATAGGCTAAGGATGTTTCCTAGTCTTTGAGTCTAGTTTTTATCACCGTACTATTAAGAGGAGTTGATTTTTTTAGTTTGAACTTCATCTTGTGGTTATGAACTCAAATCGGTCAATTGAGCTCAAAATCTTCTCATTTAGATTTTGCATGAAGTTCATATTTTGCATGTGTTGTGAATGGGTGAAGCTCGTGCTTGAATTTTAGCATAATGCTTTGATTTCCATGTGTTGCAAATAGGAGAAGCTTATGCTTTGGTTTTTCGTATGAAGCTCTGATTTGCATGTGTTGCAAATGGGATTAGCTCATGCGTTGGCATTTGTATGAAGTTCATATTTTGCATATGTTGCAATTTTTGAAATTCATGTTTTGTTTTCAAAATAAAAATCTTTTATTTGATTATTATTGCTTGGAGCTAAGTTTTTGCATGGGTTGCAAAAGGAGAGAGCTCAAGCAATGGTGTTTAAGTTGTTGCATGGAGCTAGAGAATTGCATGTGTTGCAATTAGAGAGAGCTCATGCACTTGAGTTGATTTGGTGTTGCATGAGGCTATGGATCTGCATGTGTTGCAAAAGATAGACAGCTCATGCCTTGAGGTTTAATTGTTTATTTATGAATTCATTGTGCGAATAAACGGGAGGTCTATGAATTCAGATCCTGAGAGCATGTGACTTGCACTGTGGTTTTTGCAAGCTGATTTGGTCATGGTTTGACCATCACAAGGCTAAGAGGATCAATCTCATAGACTCCGAGATTTATTTGCTTAATACGTTTTTTTGTGAATATGTCTTGAGGTGTTTGCAAAATGTGTTTTCGCAAATTTGTTTAGAGTTTGGTTGAAATTCTTTGAGCATGATTTGAGTTGTTGCAAATATGTTTTGCAACTAGATGTGATCATGTGTTTATCACCTTATGGCCCAAAGAATTGTTATTAAGTTTTTGGAGAAAAAGATTTTAGCGAAAATCCCATTTTTCTCATGAAATCAGCACTACCACAGTGTAATTGCCGGTAGTACCGCTGGTCTAGCAATACCACTGTATGGGGCCTGCCCGGACGGTACTATTTCTATTTGTAGCGGTAGTTGTTTTTAGTGCCGGTAGCTTTATTCCAGAGAGGGGTATCTCTAGAGGTTGCTGAGGCCGGCAGTACCGTGGTTGGAAGCCAGTACTGCCGGGGAGTGGTACTACCGGGATTTAGCTGGCGGTACTGGGTTGCCTGTGTAACGACTAGTTTTATAGCCGTTGGCCAAGTGGTGGTACTACCGACCATTAAACAATAGTAGTACCGTATTTGCCGATTTTTCAAGGTTTTGCCCAACAACGACTAGTTTTTTTTTGTCTAGGGTATAAAAGGACCCCTTGAGGGGGCTTGGCTGGATGATGCTTTAAATCTTGAGGTTCTTGGCTCTTGTGTGAGTGTTGTAGAGGTGGTTTGCATGTGTTGCATCCCCTCAATTTGGTTTTGAGCTCAAGAGTGAGACTAGGTTGCATGTGTTGCACCTAGAGTGGATTGAGAGGAACCTAGTGCATGTGTTGCACTTAGGTGATCACCGGAAGCGCATGTGTTGTGCTAGGTGAAGCTCGAGCGGAGTGCTCGACCTTTTACTCTTGGAGATTGTTGCCTCCTAAATGGCGTAGGTGTGTTGTGCGTGGGAGCTCTCAAGGTTTGTGAGAAGCTGCGGATGAAGTTTGTGAAGATTGAAGTTACGCCTACTTGGAGGGGTGAAAAACTTCACTAGTGGATTTGAGGCGGGTGCTCAAGTGCGAAGCCGGTCCAAAGTGAGTTGAGCTTGTCTCAACGTGGATTAGGTGAGACCGACAAGTCTCCGAACACCACAGTAAAAAGTATTATGTCTCTTGCTCCTTATTTTCTTGTTGCAAATCTTATTCATATTGATTACTTGTGTAGAATTGCAATTTATTTGTGTAGAGACATAATTAGTTAGTGCACTAGTGAGCCTAGTTGATTTAGGCATTAATTATCAAAACCTTAGTTTATTCGCTTTTGTATTATCTTTGATTAGGTTTTGACATAGGGGTTGATTAGAGCGTAGTCAAATTAACGAGTAGAATTTTTAATAACGCCTATTCACCCCTCTCTAGTCGTATCCTCGACCCTACACTTTTTCCATGTTGAAACAACGAAGGACTTTATCAATATGTCTTTTCTGACTTAGGTATAATTTTTCAACCATCTATCTCTGGTAATTTCCATACTAAGAATCTTTTTTGCTGCACCGAGATCCTTCATCTCAAATTCACTACTAAAGTGTGCCTTCAACACTGAAATGTTTATCTTGTCTTTTGTAGCAATCAACATGTCATCAACATATAGGAGCAAATAAATAGTTGAGCCATTAACAATCTTCAAATAATTAACCACAGTTATCATAATCAAATCTTTTGAAATCTTGAGAGATCATGAAAGAGTAAAATCTCTTGTACCAATATCTAGTGATTGTTTCAAACCATAAAGATATTTATTTGATTTGCATGCAAAACTCTCCTTTCACAGAATGATAAAACATTCTGGATGCTTCATATAAATGTCTTCTTCCAACTCCCCATATAAGAACACAGTTTTCAGGTCTAATTGCTCAAGCTCATAATCATACGTAGCCACAAAACTAAGTAAAATACGAATAAAACTATGATTCACAACTAGGGAAAGACATTCATGATAGCAATACCTGGTATTTTGATTTATCCTTTAGCAACGATCTTTGCTTTGTGCCTAACCTCTTCGATTAGTGAAATGTCTTCCTTCTTCTTGAAGATCCATTTGCTGTAAATAGCCTTTTTCTCAATCGGCAACTTGACCAGCTCCCAAGTGACATTCTTCTCAAGAGATTGTATCTCATCATGTATGATACGCACATGCCTCGATTTAAGATGCGTACATGCAAGTTCGTCCCGATCTTCCATCGTAGGAGAAATCTGATAACTTGAGTTGTGACGTTGACAAAGCGGAGGCTCCATGATCAGTTTATAACTAGCAACCTTGCAATCGATGCATCACTTCTCGAATGGTTACCAACCGTGACAAACACCGTTGGCCTATTCACGAAGAACGGCTCGAGCAATTCCAAGAGAAAAACGCAAGAGCAACGGCGAAACAATTTCATTCAAAGATGAATGTTTGGTAAGACTCAATTGTTCAATAGTGGCTAATAGCAACACCTAAACAAAAAGAAATCAAGTTTCCCCATCAAAGTAGCACAAATGCCAATAGATACTCAATTCTTGATCTTCCTCACGTCGTGATCCACATGGATGTAGGCATTCATTTTTATTCATTTATTGGTGGCACCAAAATAGGAAGATGTGGTGCGCACCAAATTAAGTTGATCCTCTTTTCTCTCCTGGTATAGTGGTGTATATGGCATGCAAATATTCTCTTCCTCTCACTTTTTGGATGTAAGGAAGAAATTCCATGTATTCCTCATATAGCAAAATTGCATGTGAACAAGCCATTTGTGCTTCTCTTGCACGCCATGCATGTGTAGGCCTGCATGTCCTTGACCAAATGCACAAAGTCACCAGCTAGTATTCATCCTCTCCTTGTCCAGTTCTTGAACATTAACTTCTCCAATTCCCTCACAAGTAGTAACAAGAAAACAACAATCATTTGGCAATATCATTTGTTCTGTAATTAAATAATTAAATTTTGCAAGAAATGAATTTACCTGTTGACCAAGGTGACGCACATGCGCTCATGTCATGGGACCTTGTATGATAGTGAAATATTGTACTTCACTAGGCTCACTTAAAGGTGTGGGTGTTGTTGGAAGTGTATGTGTGTTTGAGCTAGTGATGTCCTCGTCATACTCTGCCTCTTAAAAAGGAGTCGACCTCAACACCAGGTTTGACTTGGGGTGCAGGCGTGCTAGCCGATTTGATCCTGCAATCGACATGAGGATAATATGCAATTTAATCAACCGTTAAGCCGATCTAATCTTTCAATGATAATTGATATAATCATCTTTGTTTAAGCCGACTGATATCAAAGTTACCGATAGATCTAATCAACCTGATTGAGTTGATTAGATGAGGGTAAATGTTGTTTTCCCCGAGAAGGTGATGCGCAACAAAATCAGAGAAAAAACGAACCTAAATTGATGTAAATCAACAAAATCAATAATCAGCAATGCACAACTTTATTGATTAAGCGAATTACAAAGGAAAGATTACAAAGCTAAAAACTACTAGTAGTTGATGAAAAGTAAAGTAAAAAGCAGAGCGAGCTGTTTGATTTTGTTTATTGCTTTTTTCCAATGTCGCCCATCGCCTCCTTTTATAGCATTTGGTCCGATCGTATCCTCCTTGACCTCTTCACAAAATAGTCTGTATCGGTCTCAGCTTTCCCCATGATATTTTCCCTTTAAAATCAACATCGGTTACAATCCAATAAATCCGTATCGGCTTATAACTTTCCAAACTCGATACTTTCCTTAATAAACCATCCATACCAAACATATTCTTACTAAATCGGCCATGTGCCGAATTCTATTGTCAACCATCCCTGCCTAATCCCGATTTCTATAGCTATTGTGAAACCGACAACTACCCTTGCCCTTCTTTTTTCCACCTTGCAGCCGATTGTGAAGACATGCTCGAAGAAACCCTAGAACTTTACAAAATCTTCCTTTCTCCAAGCATTCTTTCTATCGGCTTGCACACCAAGAATAAAACCTTCTAGCCATCCTATGAGTTCTACCACCCATCAATTTATGCCACACAACTTGGCTTTGGCCAAACCATTCTAAAATTTATTATATTTGATCGACTCTAACCTCAGGAGAGACTACGTCGTGCCCCCTCGGCCAATTTAGTTCTCCATATAGCCGATGAACTCAAAAAACTCCCCCCACTATTCACCACATGAGGGGAGCACGTGGCTACATTTCATGGTGGTCAGCTATCTCTTCATCCTTATTTTCAACCAATCACCTACCTCCCTCGATAATAGCTGAAATTCTCCAATAGTTGTCACCGGAGCTGACAATTAGAACTAGATTGAGTAGTTCTGACTCATCGGATTATACTAATACAACTTTGATCGATATTACCAGTGAGGTGATAACTATTAAATATCCCTTTTTTAACTCATAATTTTAATCGACTTCTCACACTTTATTTTTTTTAGACGAAGGCAGCTAGAAAGAGAACCGCAAAGCCATCGATCAACATTCCAATAAAAAAGCAATGACCAATCGGCTTATCTGGGCACTCATCTAGGACCCTTGGGATTCAATCCCCCCTCTCTCCGATCTCGAGAGGCAACATCAGCAACCAAGTAAGTTGTCAAAAGTTGGGCATCCTCAAAATAACATATAGGATGAAATATATTCAACCAATGTAACAACAAGGATTTCAAGGAGACCAAGGAGTTCGTATAGGCTCTAGAGGCCTCCAAGAAGTGCTTGTAAGAGGAGCTGTTCAAGTCAATGCCCAATTAACCAACTCAGCTCCCAAATTGACCAACTTCTCATCTTCGCTCAAGGAGCAAAAGGTTGCTTTGGCCAAGGGTATAGCTGCAGTCCGAGCTTAATCAGCCAAAGTGATCCCTATTCCTGGCACAGCTAAAGAAGATCATGCCATTATTGACGAAATGACAAGATCCTAACCAGTGCATTAGCTGTGCTTTCAGGCCTAGACATCAATCCATAAACTTCTATCGGGCTGCACTTTGTCATGTGATGAAACCTGGGTCTTTTGTTGATACTTTTGAATGATTGTAATCTATAAATTGGATGTTTAACCGATTTGCTTACTTTTAAATGTTTGTTACCTTTACCTGATGTTATTGATTTTGTTCTAAGGATGATGCGCTTCATCGGCCATATAACCAGAATTAATTGCATCGAGTTGATTCAGTTTCTTTGTTTTAATTGTCTACCAAAACTCCCATGACTGCAACGAGTCAACTTTTAAAACTTCTAACCAACTAAGACCCAATCCAAATACTTGGCTAATATTTCTTCAAGTATTTCCCATTGATCGCTTTAGTATATTGAGTGAAAATCGCTCAAAAATCAACTGACGAGGAAGTTCACTTGGTCGGCTGATTATGGAGCCAAATATCGCGATTATCGACCCAAATATTGCGATTATCAAGGAAATATCGTAATTATCGGTTTTTTCTAATTTTTTGTTAAAAAAGTTTAAATTCAGGACTCTTTGATTTTTGGTGATTTTCATGCGATTTTCGACAAAAATCGTTACCGAGCTGGATGCGATTTGGGTAATATGAACCATGCTCTGGTATAGATAGGAGGTGCCCAAGCCCAAGTCCAGCTTCCTCGATGGAATCAACGATGGCATGCACGCCGCATCACCATCTTATCCGTACCTCCCAATCCTCACATACCAACCCATAGACGTGACATGGCATGTTCTAGCCCCCTTGAGTGCTCTAGCACCACTACTTGTGTTGTAAAACTTTGTTGTTCACTCGCGTCAATCGAAAGCACGCCAATGCAATCACATGATCAGAAGTAGAAGTGCACACAATGTAAGGGGAAAAACTATCTTTATTAGATTGATTTTTTTTTTGTACAAGGCAATGTTCAATATATAGGAGAAAAACCCCTGGAGATCAATTCGGGTTTGCCCACCAATGGATAGGGACACATCATACAGGGACTGGGATTCTATCCGTGTCACAACACTCCCCCTTAGGCGAATACTACATAATGCATATGTCTCATTAAAAACTCCTCCCAAAACCTAGTGGGAAAAAGGGATAGAGAATAGAGTACATTGCACTCGCACTCTGTATTGCACTAGTTGCCTCATTAAAAACCTTCATGTGAGAAATTTCAGAAAAACTCACCAAGGGAAAAAAAACACAACTTATAATCTTCAGGATATAAAGTATGATCTTTAGGATCATGCAAAAGGGTCATGGTTCAGGAGTTTACTCCCCCTGAACTCTGCAAATATCTAATTCATCTCATTCCAATGCCATTAACACATTTCTGACAAATAGATATTGGTAAGGACTTAGTGAACAAATCTGCTAGATTTTCATATTACTTAATTTATAATACCTTTACCTCATCACTCTTCTGGAATTTGTGAGGATAGAAAAGTTTAGAGGCAATATGCTTCGTGATATTGCTCTTTTCATAACCCATTTGCATTTTGTGTAACACAAGTAATATTATCTTCATAGATAATGGTGGGGGTATCGACGGTATTAAGACCACATGACTTCTGGATATGGTTAATTATACGTCTCAGCCAAACACACTCACATGAGGCTTCATATAAAATTATAATCTCTGATGGTTGGTAGAAATAGCTACCAAGGTCTGCTTAAAAGACCGCCAAGAAATGGTTGTACCACCACAGAGAACACAAAATCAATCTTATATTTGGCACCGTGGAGATTAGACAGATAGCCAACATCCATATAACCCCCATGGTTAAGTCTTGCTTCTTCTGAAAAAACAATCCAAGATCTTGAGAACATATGAGTAAAGTCTTAACACTAGCCCAATATCTTCTGGTAGGGACTATACTATTTCATGCTAGCAAATTTACTGTGAATGCAATATCAAACCTTGTACAATTCACAAGATACATAAGTATAGGACTTCAAGTTCTAAGACTTACTCATTTTCTATCCTTGATCTAAGAGGGTCTTTATCCACTTCAAGGGATCTCACAACCATGGGGTCTTTAAATGATGAGATTTATCCATATTAAATCTTTTCAACACCTTCTTGGTATAGATAGACCAGTGTACAAACATTCCTTTTGGAAAATGCTCTAGCTACATGCCTAAGCAATATTTGGTTTCACCAAAAAAATTCATCTCAAAACTCCGTCATAAGGTAAGCACTTGCTTCCTTTATTTCCTCTATGGTTCTGATGACATTCAGTTCATCGATTTATACTGAGCTGATATAGAATTCATTCTGGGATTTCTTTTTGAACACACAAGGATAATATTCCTATAGGGACAATATTTCTTCTTCAGGAGGAACTCACTAAGTCGGTTGTACCACATTCTCCCCCAACTGTTTAATCTGTATAGCAATCTCTTCAGTTTGACGCTATACATGTTGCGATTTTGGGTTTTGGAATTATAACTCCTACAGGGATTCATATAAATATCCGCATCTAGTGACCCATATAAATATGTGATCACTACATCCATCAACTGCATTGTTACATTTAAGTTTTCTGCCATTAATATTGAATTACGGAACGCTATTCCACTCATTACAGGAGAATAGTCTTCATCGTAATTAATGTCGGGTCTCTACGTGAACCCTTATGATACAAGCCTCGCTTTATATCTCACCACCTAGATATTTTTATTTCTCTTCTGGATGAAAAATCTATTTGATTATATAGGGAACACTTTAGGAGATGTTTGGTCAACGGGACCAAAACTTTCCTCTTATTAAGCGAGCGCTACCTCAATTGCTTATTTTCATTTTGACCCAACATGAGCACTTTCGGCAATCTGCCATGAACTTTAGTTCTGGATCCAGCTTTTTAGCAATTCTTAGAGGCAAAAAATGTCGACAATTGTAGTCTTTCGTTTATACAATTCTCCTGCATCACTTCAGTAATATGTCTTCATTAATTTCTTCTAGCTCCTCGTGATTTCTCACAACGATGGACTCTGGGTGTTCCAACTTCCTAGTGTTGGATCATGCGCGCAAATATACACTGAGGTTACCATCTTCAGGATGGATCACTTCAGAGATATTACCATCTCCTGGATGGCTCACTTCAGGGATTTTCTCAACATCAAGTTGAGTTTTTTCCACTGTCACAGGTAGTGTTCTCATTTGTTCGGTCTCTACTTCTGCGGACGTCTCCGCGGGATTGAGTCCCATGCATCTGGAGCCCTCCCCCTCATTTTATCATGAGGGTCAAGAGTGGATTCAATATCCTTCTAGGATATTTTTACTCTTTCAGGTGCATATACTACGAGTATATGAGATCTTTTACACTCTCTTATAATCAGTGAAGGTATTTGGCATATTATAAACTTATTTGTTGTAGATTTATTATCCTTCGAACTTCAAGTTCGGTCTCTTTAGTGTGTGAATCTAAGGACTATGCATTCTTTAATGTGATACTTATCTCCTCCTAATGCCAAAAAATATCCTTAGTATAATCAGCGTATCGAGCCATGTACAGATCCCCTGTCAAAGGCTCTTAAGTATTTAAATAATTGACGAAGATTCATAACCTACATAGATCCCCAACTTCTGGTGAAGTCCCATGGTGATATACTGTGGTGGAGAGATTGGCATGCATACAACAAAGCCAAATTTTCACAGATGAAAAATAATTAATTCTCTTCCACGCACTATCTGCAATAGGAAAATTTCATGATATGCAGTTGGTCTGAGTTGAATTAATACCGCAGCATGTAGCACTGTGTGGCCCCAACAGCTAGTGGGTAGCTTTCTATCTTTCAATAGTGGCCAAGCAATAAATTTTATTTCCATAATTAATAACTCTGCAACATCATTTTGGGTGTGGATATGGGGTACAAAGTGCTCTACATTAATGCCTAGAGTCATACAATAATCATTAAATACTTTTGAGATAAACTCACAAGCATTATCCATTCAAATAGACTTGATCCTTTCTTCTAGAAAGGATGCTCTTAACTTAATTATTTGGGCAATTAATTTTGCAAAGGCATGGTTCCTAGTAGATAAAAGACATACGTAGGACCAATTGGTAGAAGCATCTTATCAGTATCATAAAATATTTGAAAAAGGGGCCCAACAGGGGCTGAATGGGTCCACAGATATCACCATGAATTTTCTCCAGAAAATTCAGTTATTCTTCCCTAACTTATAGGTAAGAAGATCTAACTATAAGCTTTCTTATAGCACAAACATGGCATAAGAAATCTTTAAGTCTAAGAAAGCCTTTATGCTATGGCCAGCAGAATTATTAATTATTTTATCATAATATTCAACTCAGGATAACCCATTCGATCTGCCCAATCTTAAATTTTTCTGGGTTGTCATCGCATCATAAACTTCAGGTTTTATATGTGCATAGTATAACCTTGGGGGAGTTTTCAACCATACATTTATTACACCCATTAATCTTAGTCATGAGTAGGTATTCTGTACCATTCTCTTTCTCTGTCTGCATATGGAAATCATTCAGACAAATGTCTTTAAAACTTAAGTGAGTATGACAAGACTCGGGGTATAATGTGGCATTCTTCCAGTGCCAACTATAAGAGCATCACTTTTGGCGATAGTCATAATATTTTCAAATCACTTAGTATGGTATAACTGTCTTCTAGACAAATTTCTTTCCTTATCATTGGATTATACTTTGTTCTATATTGAAGTATGACTTAATAATCAGACAATTGTTGTATCAGGAATAAATTGTAGAATATAGAACAAACATAGCACAATTAATCAGGTATCTAAGAAATAGGCATTTATTCAATTTTAAATGATAACAGCTCAACAGGAGCATAGACCAAATGTTCATTCAAGAACTAAGACTAAACTAATGAGGATACTTATGAGGAATATGTGACATCGATTAGCGAATTGAAGGAATACTTAGGAGACTAATCCAGGTCTCCATGAGAGTCGTATACGTCCTTCTGGGACTTCTTGAACTTAATAATTTTAAGAACCATATCGTCATACTTTTCAGCATCCATGTCAACAATAGGTCGTACGGTGAAGTATGCCATAACATTATTTACCCAGGTCTTATTGACTTTTCTAGTGGATTTTGTGTAAAGGTCTATCACATGCTTCGGGGTGCGATAGTTGCATGACTAATGGCTAGTGCATCCATACCTGAAACAGGGTTATTTAGGGTTTGCAGCCTTATTTAGCTGAGCCTTACTTATGGAAGCCCCCTAGCCCTTTAACTTTACTTATCCATTATAGATTGTCTCTTCCCCTATCTAATTTGCTATACTTTCATTTATCCCCTTAATTCCTTTCGCCCTTGCTACGGTCATGGTTATTGCTAGCCTACTGAACATTTGCATGTGCTTCAAGCATTACATAACTCCTATTAGGAAGTACATAATGATTCTTCACCAAGAGTTTATCACGCTTTTCTGCTTCTAGCAAAATATATGTAAGCTCGGAGTACTTCTAGTACTTGGCATGATGATACTATTACAGTAGTATCCTTGTATTGGGGTGTAAGGTGCATAATATCTTATCGAACATTTTTAGCATTAGTAACCTTCTAGTTATATAATGTTAGTTCAGTGACAAGCTTGTGCTTCTGGCAATAGGACGGATGTTTGCTACTTATATATTTTCCTTCAGGGAATTCAAAAATACTACCTGGTCCTCTTCCATCAAAATATACGACCTTCAGGTCCGTATGAAAATAGAGTCTCGGGAAGTGCAAGGCCGTACACATGGCGGCTTAGGGAAGTGCAAGGGTACCAGCTTCAAACTGGAAAGAAATAGCTCTAAAAAGTCGAGCTGTTAAATTAATCTTAGTATTAATTGCCCAGGTAAACAAATTGTTGCCACTCAGGGCAAGCTTAACAAATTCCATCTATGCGATATTTAACATTTTCTAGTTCTATTTATGCAAAAATAACTTTTACTACTGGTAAAATCATTATATTGCATGCTCACTCTTCAATCAGTAAAGCTTGGTCTATATCTATTCAGTAGATAATTATCTAAAATTTTACAGAATTTTCCTAGTAATTTCCATAGTTTTCTGCTAATTATTTAAGTAATTTTCAGAATTACTAAATAGCAGAAAATAAATTTCAATGTGAAATTATGCTAGGACAATAAATCCAGAGACATAAGGCTCACAAAATTCTTTTTGAAATTTTCTAGAATTTTCCTAGCATTTTCATGACTATCTGTCGATTACCAAGCAATTTTTAGAATTACTTAACCATAGAAAAAAAAATTCCAATACACATTAAATATGGAATGATGCCGAGAAAATAAATCCAAAGCCAAAAATATCTAAATGTGTCATCCATAAATTTCCAGAATTTTCTAGCATTTTTTGCAATTTTCATTAATGATTAAGCAATTTTTAGAATTACTTAAATAATAGAAAATTTAATTTAGCACATATTAAACATGGTAAAAATCTAGAAAATAAACCTAGGGTATGCAACTTCCAGTATGTGCTAAAACATAATTTTTCAATTTTTTTTGGAAGTCCACAAACCTAATAATCTAATTTCGAGGATTTAACATCAATTTTCTGGAATTATAAATCTATTTCTGGAAAACTGAAAAACCCGAGGGTAAAAAAATGTAAATTCCTGTTTTAATTTTTTTTATTAGCCTTATCCTCCCACGGGCTTAAACCGAGCCATGAACCATGTAGGGCGCAATCTAAAGTCCGACCGAGGCGTAGAGGCCACAGAGGTAGTCTGGCCGGGGGAGACAAGGTCACTATGCAGCCAGGTGGTCACTGGAGTTGTGCGGGAGGCGGATGGCCGGCCGACGGCTTCGGGCCGTGGGGAGGCGGATGGCCGATGCGACGGCAAGCCGCGTGGGGGCCGGCGACAGGTGCGAAACACGAGCGTGGCTGGCCGAGGCATTGGTCGAGCATGGGGAGCCGAGGCGCTTGCCAGTGGGCGCGGCTTCAGGCCGGCGCGACAACGCGGCACGCAAGTGGAGGCTGATCTCCTAGCAGCAAGTGCGAACGGTGGTAGGCTTCAAGCACAGGCCACGATCGTGCTGGCCGAGAGCGGAGGCGCCGGCTTCAAGCACGACGGAGCGGGCTCCGGTGGCAGGATGGCGGCCAGGATTTCGTTGGCACCGAACGGTGAGCGCGTGGCCGGCGCGATACACGCAGGCCGAGGTCGGTGTGGCAAGCGCTGGCGCCAGCAAAGCCGAGGATGTGCATTGGCGAGCGTGCGTGGCGGGGAAGTCGAGGCGTCGCATTGGCGAGTGCACGTGGCGGTGGTCCGCGGGAGGCGATGGCAACCGGCAGGGCGTGACGGCCGGCGGGGCAGCGGCAAGGCGCAATAGTCGGGGGCATCGGACCAGCGACGACGGTTTCAAGCCGGTTGCAGCGGCAGTGATGTGACCGAAGGCTTCGACCTTCAGGCTGAATTTTTTTAATTATGAACAGTAACCCTTTCTTTTCCGCAACAGTAGATTTGATCAATGTAATTAGCGAAACCAATCTGCAGGATTTGTTTACACGCGATCACTTACGTAGGGCTCATTGTAGCATAGATCGTGTGACGCAGGACAAATTTGATGCCGTGTAGAACTATGCAAGCATACGATCACGATCGACCTTGGCAGAACGTCATGCGTTTGTTCATGCATGCAAGACAAACATAGATCAATCTGTGGTTAGTATCAAGAAAACAAGATAGATCTACTTCAAAGAATATAGAACGATAAACGCTGGTTTTAGCCATGTAGAGCTTTGTGCTGATAACGTGCTGTAAAACTTTATCGTTCACCCGCGTCAATTGAGCATGCCAATGTAATCACATGATCAGAATTAGAAGCGCGCATAATGCAAGGGGAAAAACTCTCTTTTTATTAAATTGATTTTTCTGTATAAGATTATGCCTAATATATTAAAAAAATACCTAAAAATCAATTTAGATTTATCCACCAATGAATAGAATCTTACAGTCGGTATCACAACAACCTGACTGGAGCAAGCCTTCTCAAACAGCACTTGCATGATGCCATATAGGAGGAACGAGAGCAAATCTTCGAGCGACGTGGAGACGATGTAGCCGAGTTGTTAGTGCTGAAGTATGTTATCTATTTTTTCTCATTAGTTAAGTTTTTAGATAAATTAATTGGTGTGTAAAACTCAATATAATATCAGAGTAAAAGATCCTAAATTCAAGACCTAACTTGCGTCTTACATAATATTTGAAAAGATAATTACATCCTGCTTCTATTCTAGTACCTTTTAAGTCCAAGAGCGCCTAGATGTATAGGGAGAATATTAAATTATATTATCCATATTTTTCTTGTTAGTTTCTATTTTTTAAGTAAATTAATCGGTGCATGAAGCTCAATAGCACCGGCTTTAGGCCGCGCACGTAAGAGCTTCACAGTGTTAGACAACCTCGCTATCGAATAGTCCGGGGTTGCCTAATAGATCTAAACTGGAGAACAGAAAGAGAGGGCGAGAGACACAATATGAGGAGGAACGGGCCTGCTTTATTATTCTGTATGCTTGTGTACAATGGGGTGACCGCCTCCTATATATAAGCGGTTACGCTTAGAGATAAGGAAGAGTCCATATCGGATCTGAATCCGGTTTCCTAACACTCCCTTGGACTCTTCACTGCGAGATGCATATGCCTCATTAAAACTCCATAAAAACCGATTAGGGGAAAAATAATTGGAGAAAGAGTACATAGCTGCACGCGCTTTGTGTTGCGGATTGCCTCATCAAAAACCTTATGTAAGAAAACTTCAATGAAAAACTTACTTAGGAAAGAGTACAATCCACCCAAACTTCAATGTTAATCTTCAAGATTTCGTTGGGTACTCAAACTTCATGGTTGAGATTTATGTAGGAGTATGTGAAAAATCTCCCCTGAAATCTGCACTTCTCTAAGCCTCATCATCCCGATTCCTCTAATACATCTTTCAAAGGAAGATGCAGGAATGACTTAGTGAATAAATCTGCGAGATTTTCACACGACTTAGTATCTGATATCTTTATCTCGTTCATCTTATGCATTTCATGAGCATAAAGAACTTGGGGTTGATATGCTTTGTAAGGTTACTCTTCACATATCCCATTTGTACTTGTGCAACACAAGCTGCATTATCTTCATAGATAATAGTGGGGGTTTGTTCCATGTTGAGACCACATGACTTACGGATGTGGTGTACCATTCTTGAAGCCATGCACATTCGAGGCTTCATACAATGCAATGATTTACGAGTGGTTAGTCGGCGTCGAGACAAAGTGCAGCAGGCGACTTCAAGAAATTGCCCGTTCCAGCAAAGGAAAACATACCCGGTTTGTGACTTGCGGTATCGGTCCGATAGGTACCCGGCATCGGCGTAGCCAACTAAATTCAATTCATTGTTTCTTACGTAAAACAAGCGAGGTCTTTGCTTCCTTGAAGGTAACGGAAGATGTCCTTCACCCCTTTCAATGCCTTTTGGTGGGTTACGCCTTTGTCTGCGCTAGCAAATTCACGACGCAATGTGCGGCCTAGTGCTATTAGCAAGGTACATGGCGCTCAATTGCACTCAAGTATAGAATTCCGCTCCGGGACTTCCTCCCCTCTTCTTTAGGCACATGCGGGTCTAGGTGCTTGGAGTGACCTTCCGACCATTGGGGTCTTTGCGGGGTATGCCTTTTCAAAGCCAAATCTCTCCAACACTTTCTGCGTGTAGGATGCTTGGTGTACCAAGATTCCGCCTTGGACATGTATTCAAATTGCAAGCCTACATGAACTTGGTTTTACCCAAGTCTTTCATTTCAAACTCAGTTTCAAGTATGTGCATGCTTCTTCAATTTCCTCATCCGTCCCAATGATGTTCAAGTCATCTACATAGGCGGAGATTATACAAAATCCATTAGTGGATGGTTGTATAAATACACATGGACAATCTTCATTTGTTCGTGTAGCCTTTCTTAGAGAAAGTCACTCAAGCGATTGTACCACATTCTTCTGTTTGTTTTAGCCCATCGGTGATTTCTCCAATTTCACCTTGTATAGGTTTCTGTTTGCTCTGTCTTGGTTCGGGATAAAGGGATACCTTAGGTACTTTCATATAAATCTCCGAATCCAAGTTTCCATACAAATATCTTTGTGACAACATCCATTAGCTTCATTTTCAACTTCAAGTTGACGCCATTGAGATCAAGTATCTAAAGGTAATTCCACCCATGACCAGGAGAATAGGTTTCTTCATAATCAACCCCAGGACGTTGAGTGAAACCTTGAGCGACAAGCCTTGCCTTGTACCTTACAACTTCATTGTTTTAGTTTCTCTGCGAACAAAAACCCATTTGTGACCCTCTGGGGTTTTATATGGGGAGGCGTCGCGACACCAGGCCCAAACACCTTTCTTTTGTTAGAGAGACTAACTCTGCGGTGATTGCCTTCTTCCAATCTTCCCAATCGAGCCTTTTCTTGCACTCTGCGAGAAGATGCGGGCTCGGGATCATGATTAATGATCGTGGCAATCTTCTTTGCAAAGTATGCATCGACATTGGTACATGTTGCTCTATTCATCGATTCTCCCGTTATTACAAAGTTTATAGCCATTTCATCATGGGGTGCCGTGCACTTCTACTTGCTCTTCATTGCTATTTCCCATTCCGAGAGCAAGTTCCTTTAGTTTTCTCCGCCAATGTGTGCGCACACATTATTCCGGCTGACTTCTTCAATGGAAGGTTCAGATCTGGAATTGCCTTTTCCACAGGCTTCTTTCGATGCCGAGTCTCAGCGGCTCCCCTTCTTGCTTTGGGGCACTTTGTGATTGGTGTGGTAAGTCCTCTCGTTGATTTTCCCAGGCGTCTCCCGGGTACTTTGGGTTTGAGAAGCGGAGATCTCTGTTCTTTTTCTTTGAGGCCTGCGAACGAGGATGAGGATATACGCTTTCTTTGGTATTTCCACCCTCTACGGTGCATTTCTTCTTTGGTACATGCGACTTAACCACGCTCTTGAGATCACAAAAATGATCGAGGCAATTCATTTGCTAAATTCTGCAAATCAATTATCTTACGGACTTCTTGATTTGCTTCATTAGTGAGGATCATGCGCGGGGATCGATGGAATGCCATACTATTTCGGCATTTTTCATCCAATGGTTGATTCTCTCCCCCTAATGACGGAAATGGTCCTCAAAAGATGCAATCGAATCGAGTGTGTGCAAGTCTCAGTCATGGGTTCCAAATACACGATTATGGATGCACTCTCATAACCAACGTATATCCCTGAGACTTGCGGAGAGGGCCCATTGCGGTCATGGGGTGGTATAGGTACATATACCATACAACCAAATTTTCTAAGATGGGAAATCTTGGGATGACCCCTTGCACTAGTTGCATAGGTGAATGGATGTTGTAGGCCGATGGTCTATAATTGATGAGTCTTGCTTTGCGTGCAGGACTGCGTGTCCCCAACAAGTGTTGGGCAAGTTACAACTCTGCAAGGCGGTGCGGCAATGAACTTAATCCTTTTATTAGTGCTTGGCTAGCCCATTTCGCGTATGGACGTGCGGTCTGAGTGCTCCGCGATTATTCCGTTGCTGTACAATAATCATCAAATGCCTTGGAAGTAAACTTCGTAGGCATTGTCCAATCGAATGGACTTCAGCGCGATGATCGGAAAAGCATTCTTAATTACGATGATCTGCGAGATCAACTTTGCGAATGCATGATTCCTTGTTAATGACAAACATGTATCGACCATTTCGAGGAAGCATCAATGAGCACCATAAAGTATCGAAAGCTTGGCCGACAAGGGGCTGAATCGGACCGCAAATATCCCCTGAATCGTTCGGGAATCTGCAGGGATTTCATGTTGCACTTTCATAACGAGAGGTCTAGTTATTAATTTCCGTGGCACATGCATGGCACACAAAATCTTAAGTGATTGGGAAATTCTTAACATTAATGCCATGACCTTGTGAGTTGTTAACTATATTTCTCATCAATCTAAGACCAGGATGACCTAATCTACAATGCCATAAAGCAAATAATTCAGAGCTTCTAAAGGCAGGTCTTCAAAGAAGTATACCTTTGCGTGTGCATTGATTTTGTAAGTGTAGTACAACCCAGATTCATATGAGGACATTTTCTAGTACCATCTTTCCATATTCAGCGTGCTTCACAATGCACAAAGTGTTCTTTGCCATTTTCTTCATTGGTTTCTCGTGAAACCCATTGGCGCGGATATCTTTGAAACTTAAGAGAGTGCTTGAGTTGATTCGAGTACAGAGGGCTTCTTCAATTACCAAAGTTGTACCCATTGGCAATATAATTGTGGCTCTTCACGAGCCTATTATATCGTATCGCTTCCTGCGATAGTCGTATTAATCCTTCGGCGTTCTTCGTGATCGTGCGGAAGTATTCGACTCTCTTAAGATAGTATTTGTTGTGCCACTATCAACAATGCATATTTCCTCCATTAGGCGCTACCACGATTTCTAGATGAAAGAAAAATAATTCTAATCATAAAGTGGCTAAGTAATTCAAAAATTGCTTGTAAAGAAAGAATCTTGGAATAAAGAATAAATTGCAATTCTATTCATGAGAAAAAGTATGTCTTGAGAGCTTACTATTCATTATGCAATCGATGTCTATGTGAGATAATTACGACAATTGAGGTCGATTCTTCAAAAACTCACGTTAGATAATGCCTCACCTTTGCACATTCATAAGGTTATTCCATTAGATTACTGCGTGCAATCTAATAGGAAATGGCTGCTAGATTCAATAAAATGCATAATTGAATTCTCATGAGTTTCCAGCAAACTAAAAGAAAGCAATAATATCAAGATTCATATATACAAAGATAAATGCAAAATTCATAAGTACAAGATTTATAAATCTGAAATTCATAAATGCAAAATTCATAAATCACGAGATTCATAAATCTGAGTTCATCAATCTGGTATTCATAGCGCAAAATTCATATATACGCAGATTCATAAATATTCATAAATCGGAAAAAAAAATCCCACATAAATTAAATGCGGTGTAATGCTAATTACAACTTATGTAACTCGTTGGTTGGGAGCGAATTAGCGAATATCTCCGTCAATTCGACTCTTGGCCAGATCAGCTTTGCCCCTAGGGCTCACATGAGGGAGGAGCACTTCCGTTCAGGGTGCCAATTAAAGAACCAAGCCTCATGTGTGTTTTCCTAGACACCAATTGTCTCATGTAAACATTTATTCATTACCAAAATCAAATCCCAACCACTCAGTTTCTCATAAAATGCCGTATGAAATATTGCAGAATTTTCCTAGTACTTTTCATAATTTACGCTAATTTCAAGCAATTTTGAAAATTCTTGTACAACGAAGAAAATTTTAATTTTAGCAAATATCAACATGACTAATTCATAAATTCAGAATAAACAATAATTGCACAATTCATAAATTCGAATAGACAATAATTGCACAATTCATAAATTCATAAATCTGAAATAAATTCGAAATTTCCGATATTCTATACATGGCAATTATTGCAAAAATAAATGCAAATATTCACGAATGCAGAAAAATAAGGCTAAGATAAATTAAAACAAAGCCACAAAATTTTACGCAATTTTCTAGGATTTTTCATATTTTCTGGCAATTTTCATAATTTTCTGTAATTTTCTAATTGATTTTCTGAATTTCTTATCATTTAAAAAAAATATCAGAAAAGAAATAAAATAGTTAAACCGGGGGTAAGGGGGTAATTTCCCCCTCCCCCGTGCCTGTCCACCGAATTCAATCTGATTGAATGGACTTCAAGTCCAAGAGCACATGAACTTCCTTTTCATGGAAGCATGGAGGCGATGGACTTCATGTCCATCGCGACATCTGTGACGGCGAGTCGCGGCGGCCGTCGTTGGATGGCTGGCGGCGTGGGCTTTGGCTGAGCAGTAGCCGTCGGCGGCAGCCGGAATTAACTTTCTGATAAGCGGGCCGTCTCGGGTAGCGCTATGCATCTGTGGCGGTGGTTCAGCGGTAGGCGTCTGCGACAACTTCAAGGCAGCGCCCGGCATGATGGTTGCATGCCATCGGGTGTGGAGGGCAGCGTCGGCCGTCTGAGCGGGGCGACTTCAAGCCGCAAGGGTCGGCCGAGCGGTCAGCGGAGGCCGCCAGCGACGAGCCGATGGCGGCGTGGCGTGACCTCGGCCGATCACGTCGGCCGTCCGGCCTTGTGCGGCAGCTCACGCGACGGTAGGCCTTGTGGCGTGGTAAACGCTGCCGACAGAGCTTCGGCTTACGTCGCAGGCGGTATGGCGTACCAGCGGTGGAATCGGCTTCATACGCGGCGGCGCGGCGAGACCATGACAAGCCGGCGGCTACGACGCGGACCAGCGTCGAGGTATTCTGTACTAGTCGCTTAGCGCGCCGTCGATCGCGGCCAGGACTTCCTCGTAAATACAATTCGGTTTGAGACCGATCGATTTTCATGTCTGGTCTTCATGTCAAACAAGCGTGTCCAAACACGTAGTCCTTGTCTTCATGTTAAACAACAATGAGTTTGGACTTCATATCGGCGTGATCGGGAAAAGTGCAAGGAAGCGAGACTGCGGCGTTGGTCGGGCAGGTGCTTGGCTTCAAGAAGCCATCGGATCGCGGACGTTCGTCTTGCGCGGTATACGCTCTGTGGCTCGCGCGCGCAGCGAAGCAGCCTTGGCCGAAAGCGGGCGGGAGTGCGCCGGCGAGGTGGTCTGCTCGGCTTCGAGCCAGAGCAAACGGTGGAGCGCATCGGGCGGAGCAGTAACTTCATGCTGCATACATGCATACGCACCCGGCAATCAAGGCGCTTCATGCTCCTATAGTTTGATGGCTTCGTGCCATCATGGGGGCATTTGCGGGCGGAGAAATTTGGTGCAAGCGATCCCGAGGAGCCAAGCGCGAGGCCGAGTGCGGTTTGGTAAGGCGCCGAGGCGGTTGGAAGGAGTTTGGCGGTGGCCATCGGGCCGATGATTTCGCCGTAAGCGGTGACCGTGCCACGAATACGAGACTTTATCTTTAGCAATTCATCTTGACACGGTGCAAAACATTGATATATCTTGTGTCTTCATGCCATAATCTAGATGCATACTCGCAACCGTGCCTTGATTATATGCATGCTAGAAAAACTATCTGAGATTAGATTAATCCGCGATTCTCACCTTTACTTTTCAATGCTTTCCGGGTAGACTATCGCGTAGGATAAAGTCGCGTAGGACTTTTATTTCGGCAATCCAGTGGATGCGGCTTGATGGCGAGATGATTGCGAGATCGGATCGGGCGATCAATCGCCGGTAGTAGGCGTTAAGTCGTCGTCGATGATCCTCGCTTCTTGTCTTTTCTCACCTTCAATCTTTCTCGGTGAAAGCTTCTTGATAACGTGTTAGACAACCTCGCTCGAATAGTCGGGGGTTGCTCAATAGATCTAAAGCGGAGAAACGAAAGAGAGAGCGAGAACCTGATATGAGGAGGAGCATAACTTTATTGTCAATATCTTTGTGTACTGATGGGGTGGCCTGCTCACATATATAAGCGGTTATCTTAGAGATAAGGAAGAGTCCATATCGGATACGAATCCGGTTTCCTAACACACAGAACGGACAAGTACGGGATTCCAGAAGGCGAAAGGCCGAAGCTGATCGGTGGCCTGTGGCGCATTTTCGTACACGTCAACACGGCATCCGGCATGGGGCGACATGCCTGTATGCGTCGGCGAGGCATTAATTTGCTTACATGAAAACCAAGGTGATATGGAGCCATCTGCTGAGGAACTTTGAGTTGAAGATGGTGTCACCTTTCCCCGAGACGGATTGGAATTTGGAGCACGGCCATGCCTGGGCCGAAGGGAATGGTGGTCAGCTACAAGAGACGGAGGCCAGTATATGTATTGTAGCCTGGTGTTTCTCTTAATTGTGCGAGAAGCATCTAAGTTCCCCGACGAAGCTTTTCGTAAAGGAAGCCTTGGGCACATCATGTGCGAATTTAGGGGCCGAACCTATCAGCGCCTTCGCCAAGAAGCCCCACCGTGCTTCTATGTTCTTCTTTTTAAAAGTTGCATAACTATTAAAGCATGAATGAAGGGTAGATGGTGATTATTTACCCCTTCATTTGCTTCAAGATTTGTACAACTTGTATTAAAAAAAAAAAGCATATAAGCACCTCTCACCTACGTATTATCCGTGCCTAAGGTGATGGTTGCCAAGAAATTCACTTTGATGATAGAACAATTTAGCTTGAACATATTACAAAACTATATCATATTTGTGTTCGAAGAAATAAAAGCTTAGAAAAGATTTAGACTTTTTTTTTTCATTGAGTTCAGCAGAGAAGCCATTTTTAGCAGCGCATAAAGGGATCAATATTTTATCATCTCAAACATCGACAGAATTGCTTGTTCTCTAATAATTTGCCCAAAACTAAAATAGGTATACAAAGGGTGAAATTAACTAGTCAAACATCAATTTCAAATGCCTCTAGTTGTTGCATCCAGTATTTCCAGTAAGCAGATTTGCTATCAACAACTGACAAAATAGCTAGTTAAGTCAACATAATTGCACTTTGCTTGTACTATCTGAACCCAAGCCCTGTTGAAAAGAAAATATATCTACAATGCCACAATTTTTTTTGCCACTACAACTTTTAGGCAGAATTCAATTATATACCACTAGCCATGTTGAGCTCTCATTGAACTGGTGAATTTCTTCTGTATATGTATTCTAAACCAAAATTAAGCTCTTCAAGATAACTTCAGGCTGCTTCCAACTATAAAACATCATGGCAATGGAGACAGTAATGGTTAAGGATTCTCTCGACAAGACTGTCCGATTCAGGAACCAGCGAAGATGTAATGCTGTTCCAGAGGTGGAAAGTGGTAGAGTCATTCACAATCCTAGAAAACAGAACATCATGTTGTGCTCTTTCAACCCTGTTAACTGGTACTGAGAAGTACCTGCAGTAAATCAATACAACAATGAGCATGCATATCGCAAATTAGTTACTCTACTCAACATCCAGAAAAATATCTTAAGTGTGGACAACTACTTAAACAATGGTTTTACCAAAACATGTATTTTAACGATCATACAAGTAAATAATAAACTTTTAGGAGGTCCGACATGTGTTTGGCGAATGAGTAAACAGTTCAGGGTCATAAAGCCTAGTTAACAAATAACAAACATAGACACAATGTTGCTCGAGTGTGTCATGAAAAAATGTTACATTTGTAGTGGTAGACGAGCCTGGCTGGAGATATTCTAGTTTCAAAAGTTTATGTTCCTGGTTGAGATGGAATTTTTATGTATAGAAAAAAAATTGTAAAATTTACTGCAGAGTATTACTTCCAAAGAGAAAATCTGAACAGATTGAGCGGCCTTGCAGGCACCAAATGGATGAAGAAACTGCATACCTCGTAATATCTGTAGAACTTATAGGGTAAAATGTAACTGATGGCTCCAACTTTATGTCAAGATGCCCCCTATTTTGATCAGCTTTGTTGGAAAAGTTTCTTATCACTCTTGCCATAAGTTCTGCGCCATTCCACTGCAAGAGAGTATCATCATATGTTGAATAAAATTCCTTCAGGCACTCCACCAAGAATGGGCTGCAATTGGCATAATAAGGTGTGAAACTACATGCGTGCAAGCACTAGTTAATAAAAAAAAAGAGCATAAGATTATGTCATGTGCATCTGACACATATATCAGTTACGCTTTGTGTTACAATTAATTCCTTGCCTTTTCAAACAGTTCACAACACACTCAAAATGGTACTTTCAGGATTTTCTGCTTCTCATCTGTTTCACATAATAATTCTTAGCACTTGACTGTAACCAAAAAAAAAGACCAAAATAACAGGAATAACAAATTTTCTTTTTTCAGTGAATCAATAGAACACTAATGGATATGAACTTTATCTGTGCGTTGCCTATTACATTACATGATAGTATTAACTTGTGATTTTAATTAAATGATATCGGTTTATCCAACCATAATTAAAAGATCAATTACTCAGGTAATAGCTGCTAGGACATGATTGGACCATTTGTGTACATAATCCAAATGAATATTTAGGTGTGTGAGAATTCTGTGGCACAACATCAATTGGATTACATACCAAGCCAACTAGCACTAGGACCTTGATGGGAAAGGGTAACTGACAAAATCAATGCCTAAATTGTAATGCAAAATAACATTGAACACCAATTGAGATGTCCAGAAAAAAAGAAATAAAAAAGGTTGCAAAGAAAATAGAATACTATTACCTCTGTTTTTCAAATGCTAATATAGCACCACTAAAACTGGAATTTCCAGAAACTTGTTTTACTGCACCAATAGAATTCTGGAGTGATTTCAAAGGTTTAAGTACAATAACATCAGAGTCAAGGTATATTCCACCATATCTGCATACAGAACATAGAGACATAAATCAGTCATATTCCTCTTCACAGAGAAAAAGGAATTAAAACTGTACTCATCATCAACATTCAAAAATTTATATTTACTATACTTTTGGTCCAGTAATTATAAAGTGTGATAAAAGGCAATTTATTGAAAGGCAGTTTCAAATAAAATTTGCAGATTTATGTTCTTGTTGAGGGAAAGATTGATAATGATATGTAAAATGCATGGTTTTAATCTCATATTCTTTATCATCTGTGAAAATAAAAACATCCCCTGTTGATGATATGTCAACAAAACTATTTTCATGGCAGCGTATAATACTGATAATGAATGTTTCAGCTAAAGTTCGCTTCAGTGAAAATTTAAGTTGCCCAATTAATAGAGCCCAAATGGATCCATTTAGTTAGATTATTCATTGCAATTCGGCATAAACTTTCGTTCTGATTTGCTGCAATGTACTACTCCCTCCATTTCACTATATTTGTCCACAGTCCATCATATGCACAAACCAAGAAAACACTAAATCTAAGAAAGAGTTAATAAGAAATGACCACGCATACCCCCATTAAATGACATAACACAACCACTTGTTACTCGTGTGTGTTGAGTGTGGAAATATTGCAATAACTACACTCGTGTTTCTCTCAACGGACAAAAATTTTGAAACGGATACTCCCAAGTCCGTGGACAAATATAGTGAAACAGAGGGAGCAATGCTTTACAAGTTTACAGTAACAGTTTGACATGCTTGATTGTCGGTAACTAATTCTAAATAATTATGCGCTTCAATTGGTCACAACTCACTAGTTATGTTTTGCTGCTTACTTGTGTTAGTTGTGCACTTGTAATATAAGAGCTCGTGGTTTCTGCATTAGTTTTACTGATTTGGAGTGTTGTTAGATATGATAAATAGTTGTTCATCGGCTTTCAATGGTTTAGTTGATCATCTGTTTCCTAAGAGATTCTTTTGTCGAAAGTTCATTGCTGGTATGGATTCATCTACATACATAAGTTAATTTTCTTTTGGAAAAGGAAGAGTTCATTATCTCTCTAGATTCTTCTAACAGACTGTAAAGTAAACGATGTATGTAACTCCACAAGTTTTGGCACCAGTATGTAGTTCTTTTATTATCTTACCTGTAAAGAGCAGCAAGGCGCACTAGCTCACTGTAATGCAAGGGGTAGTGTATTGTCTTCCGCCATTCATACCACATAGACGCAAAAATGTGGGTTGGAGTACCCTTCAAAAGTTCATCAAGATTTGGTATTGCAACTGCAACTTTGTATCTGCAAGAGGAGGAAATCAACTTTATGACTAAGCATGCATATGTCAACACAAATGTAGCTAAAACAATTCAGGATAGGATCGATAGATGCAAGGTTCATTGTACTAGCGGTTGCATACAAACTAAATACATGCTGCAGCGTCCAACACCTAAAATTTTAGAGTTCATATGTAACTCTAAATGAATGCTCCTACATTGCAAGAAAAAATAGCGTAGTTCTATGATTTAGTGGAGGTCAACCAACAACACATGGTTTGGCTCTTGAATCTAGTAGATACTAAGTAACTAACAACACAAATCTAATGTGTTCCTATTTCAAATTGCTCGGTGTGGGGCTTAACCGCAAACAGGTACAGATGCTAACTTAGAAGGACGGCAGTTTAGCAAAATAACTAAGTCTACAACAGTCAGGAAAAACTATTGAATTGAGTTCTAAATGTCAATAAAGAATTAAAGATGCAATGACTATCAGGAAGAGCTAGACTATCAGTTTGGTAATCAAGCAAAGCATAAAGCCATCAAACACCACTGGCATTGAAACAAAAGGTAGAAATTTCAGATAATAGATTTTTTTAAAGATGATTAAAAATTTGATGCTGTTTGCATTTGGTAAATATGTAAATACTCCATCAGGCAATAACTTTTCCTGGTATATGACTCATTCAAAGAGCTTTCAATATTTTAGCATGTAAAATTCATTTGTATGCAGTATGATTTAGTGAAATACCGCAGCACATAATCCACAAAGAACATGTATAGCTTAGTTATGCGTTGCTCTTTTCAGAATGAAGTTCATTAGGATTTCAGACCAGCAAATATGTACTTTCTGAACAGACTAATGCCGAACCAAATTTATGGACTGCAACCATCAAAATGCCTTTTCAAGGAGATCAATCCAGAAAAACGAGTCAAGTGGCCGAAAGATTAAGGTTGCATAGTAAACAGCAAAGGTTAAATAAGTTGCTAGGCGCGGCGTTTGTGATATTTGAGAAATGTTAATTAACTTAATCTAAGTCAGATGCGTATCAGCCACCCAAAACTTGCTCAGATGCCACTTCACATGTCAATGAATAAAACTGTTGGGACGCATAACCTAAGAGGTGAAGGCATCTTTTTTTCTGGTTGTGTAACTAATGAAACCAATGTTACAGAATAGATAATTCTATCTAATAAGTAATAAAACATTATATAAGAATATTATATGATACTAATCAAATTATTTCATGTTTGTATGAATTTCCTTTTGTTTGTGATTTCGTACTAGGTACTAAAATTAGCTCTTCTGATTAATCAAATACTAGAGGTATGGACACTAGAGCTGTGTATCGATAG